>CAOLHI010000561.1:0-594517 GCA_948474755.1 Ctenosaura bakeri | reverse complement strand
GAAAAACTGCTGTGATGTCAGAAGAGCCCCCAGCATGCCATGAGGGATGGTGTCAGAGGATGTGTGGGTCATGGAATTGGCACTTTGCTCCCCTCATCCTCATCCAGAGTGTCCAAAGTAAAGCTTCATTCAACAAGTATTCCAACTAGTGGGAAAAAATTGTGGATCCAACTCAATCTTCTCCATTCACAGTTAATTAATCAACTAAAATGGGAAAACTTTTTTCCTGGAGCAAAGTTGATGAGCTCAAGGAGAAATAGAATACATGAAAAAGAATATGTAGGGAAAGGCTAATCCAGTCAAATATTATAACTGTTCCTCCAAAATACACTACATAAATATAAAACTGTATATATACCCTGCATGTACACCAATGGGTTCAGCCTATACAATTATCTTAATTGCAATATTTCACACAGTGTCAGTGTTCATACCTCTTCCAGTCCAGAACTTCAGAGAAAGGTAGAATGTAAGAATCAGCAATGACAACAGGGATGCAACCAGCCTGAAGTACATCACTCAATACAGCTTGTCCCAAGCGGGCTCCCCGCAGAACAACACAGAATGTGGCTTCCTGTGAACAAACAGCACCAATATACACGTGGTCAGAAAAACTGCTTTCTACATTCTGCCAGCCTGGGAAAATATAGCTGCATCATTCTGGATTCTGTTTTTTCATAAAATCTATCTGCAATATAATTACCTATTACTACTTACTACTACTACTACTATACTACACTAACACACAAATTACTGACTGCCTCACAATAAGACTTCCTACTGTGGTATGTTGAAACCTGCACTGGGAAGGGGATATCATTCCATCCAATCTTCCTGAAAGGTGCAATGTTGACAGGGCATGTATCCTGTTAGATTTTGAATTAAATTTCATTCTGTTTCTATTTTTCTTTTAGCAATAGATGAGAAGCTTTAAATTTTAAAATCTAAAACTATGTCCTGGCAAACCTAGTGGAGCAATTGTGTGAACTTCCTCATGTAATGTTATTTGGTTTGCAGAGATCCTCCCACTGAGATACAGAAGAGGCACCTTCAGTAGCAAAGTGTCAAACGTATATACCTTCCTGGACCGTATAACTAGACACCTTTGAAAACTACTTGAAGCACCAATGTGCATGTGTTTGGGGTTGCCAATTAACTGGTCAGAATTAGAAGATTTTTCAATGTTAAAAATAGTACTCCCAATTAACTAGCCAGTGTTGTATTATAAAGACAGGAAATGAATGCCTGATATGACTCCTTCAGTTGTGATAACACGGTAGAAGAAGCATCCCTTGCCTCTTCCAGGATTACATCAGCTGTGATGTAGCATTATCTCAAAAAAAAAAAAAAAAGGAACAGAGAGGATTTTTCTTTCAACACTTATTTCATTCATATGCAAAATTACACAAACGGAATAGACCAATCAACTAAAATTCACAGGATTAAGTAATTAAGATTTGCTTAAAAATTGCCTTAATCCTGTGACCCCAGTTTTCCTAATGTGTATATATAGGTACTTAAATTCACATGAACATCCACACAAAGGAGTCTGGCAGGGATTCAGCCTTACTGGAAAGGATACTAGCATATTGGCAGAAAATGTATCTGCCAGAAAAAACGCTCAATTACTCTAGGGAGGAAAGTAAATTAGAGCTTCTTATAATGCAGCAGCCACCAGTCCTTTTTGCCTGTTTTAAGAAGGTCCAGAAATACAGTGAAAACTAAGTGCCATATAGCATAATTCTGAACTGCTACTGGAGAAAATATGGGAGCTCTATATTGATATTTCAAATTTTGCCCTGGATTGCAATAGTTGACCAGTTGTGGAACCACTTTCTATTCTTGCAAGACTTCTTGGGGGACCTATAGCTATACCACAAGACACTGACTCCTTTGAATAAATCAATACAAAAAGTAACAAAGTACTGCAGGTCCCTGCAAGAGATCAGTTCCAGGACCCTTCATGGATCCAAAAAATCACACATGCTCAAGTCACAAGGCAAGACTTATACAGTAAGCTCGTACAGGTAATGCAAATGGTGTAGGGCAGCCACAGAGATGGTGGCAAGCCTGAAAAATGAGATGTGCCTGGCAACCGGGCCTTGCCACCACCTCCACAGCTGCCCTTGTACATTTTTAATATCTATACAAGCTTACCGTATAAGCCTCACCTCATGACTTGAGCACACATGATTTTTTGTCTCCACAAGGGGTCATGGAATCAATCCCTTACAGATATGGTAGGTTCAGTGTAAGTGTTCACACTGTGGCTGGGTGACTGAGGACACTGCAGAATACCTATTGTGATAGTACATGGGAAACTTTGTTGATAACCGTCTGTGTGCCTATACCCTCTCAGGAAGGCGGATGTTTTGTTTCATAGAAAACGCAGAACCTTTGTATGGAATAAACTCTCCCATTTTCAGCTTTCAATTTGGCTTAAACACTCTGTTTGTTTAAAGGGTCAAAGCACGAAGAAATCACTCGAGCATCCTGCACAGACAGTGCCAAAGCAAATCTAATTCTGACATGTGGAACAAATTACACAATGAAATGTATTTGCCTCTACCGGCAGGCTTCTGTGGTTTTATCACAACTGGTTTTCAGGACTGTGTGTCTCACAGTGTTATTTTGCCCTACAAAAGTGAAAAGCAGCAAGCCACTGCTATAAGAATTATAAAGGACTGAAATGAGGAGAACCTGTGAGAGAAGAGGAAAAAAAACACAAGGGCGTAGATCTGGTCTCCACTGACTTTATTTGTAACAAAAAGGCTATACTACCCTTCATCCACAAAAGTGGATTCCAGCGTGGTTTACAAGGAGAACACACCAACAGTAAAATATTCCAAAGCCATGAAGGACCTAGCATTCTTTCTGCATAACATTTTTATTCTTTTCCATATATTGCACTTGGTCTGTTCCCCTACAAATGCTATTCTTCCTTAATGGCAACTAGTCACCAAAATAGATACTTACATATAAATTGACCCTCCACTGACAAAGCCTGTCTAAAGCTCAACAAGTAAAGCACCTCTCTTCCAAATAACCTGTAATCCGCTAGGTCTGCTTCCCTTGACATCACAGTATTAAATTATATAAGTATACAATGCTATGAAATGTAACTTAAAGAACAAAATATCAGAAGTATAATTTATCAGGTTTATAGAGCAGCAGGAGAAAAGATCTACTTTTGCAAGGGATAAGGGTAAAAGTGGGATTTAAGAGAAGAAAATACCCACACGTGGATACACATGCTCATCTACCCAACTAGCCATTTTCCTGTCTAGACAAAAGTTACTATAAATACATCTCCTCACATCATCACTGTTATCAGCCAGACATTCCAAAGGAAGATGTAGGGTTCTGTGAAGGAAAGTATTTTAACTGTCTTTGCACAACGGCTATAAGACTTTTCTTCTTCTTTTTTCTCTTTTTTAAAACAGACACAAAATTCTTGTCAACTGCTACTATAAAACAACTCAGCCTCCTTGTGAGGAAGCAAAAAACAAACAGAAAAAAGTTCATATTACAAAAGAAAAAATTCAGTCTATTCCTTTAGAAAACTTTTAATATCATTCTTGCACAACAACAGAGGTTTTCATTCTGCTTCAAAATGCCACTGGAGAAACCTTTACCTCCCATGCAGAAACCCAGAAATTGGATGTTAGGTAAAATATGAGATAGAAGCAGAAGGGCCAACCTCTCCCCAACTCTACAATAGCACTCCCCCCACATACACTACTGAAATTTGGCAGGAAACCACAAAAGTCCTTTAAAAGAGGCAAGAAATAATTGTTTTAAAGAGTTGTTCCAGAATTTCAATAGCAAACACCCTTTACATCTTTATAGCAAGCATTTTCCTCTTGCTTTGAAGGAGCTTTCCCAGCTTGCTACCAAAATTTAACAGTGCTTTTTGCCAGTGAATTTAAGTGGCAGTTTAGGGGAGGGCTGTGAGCTAGAAAGACAACCTTGGGGGTTTCCATGCAGCCTGTATGTGCCTACCCTTGCTGTATGTGGTGGAGCACAACATACACGTATTAGGTTTTATTTTCTTTGCCTGAAGAAAAAGGCATTTCAGGTTGTTCACAGATTATCATAATACACGTATGAAATCTAATTTCAACTTTTTAAAAATTAAAACAGATTTGAAATTAATTTGTCAAGAAAGCAAAGCTATTTACCTGTAGCAATATGTCTGTGCAACTCAAAATGCAAACATACATACCTGCCAAAACCTTCACTAATGAGTAATTTTAAAAAAATTAAGAACTAAAAATCCTACAGTAGTGCTCGGTCCAAAGGTGAACAGATCATAGATCATAGAAATGTAGAGTTGGAAGAGACCACAGGGGCGATCCAGTCCAATCCCCTGTCATGCAGGAACACCCTCAAAGCACTCCCGACAGATGGCCATCAAGCCTCTGCTTAAAAACCTCCAAGGAAGGAGACTCCACTACACTCCGAGGCAGCACATTCCACTGCCGGACAGCCCTGACTGTCAGGAAGTTCTTCCTGAGGTTCAGGTGGAATCTCCTTTCCTGCAGCTTGAATCCACTGCTCCTTGTCCTGGTCTCCGGAGCAGCAGAAAACAAGCCCTCTCCTTCCTCTGCGTGGCATCCCTTCAAATATTTAAACATGGCTATCATGTCCCCTCTCAACCTTCTCTTCTGCAGACTAAACATACCCAGCTCTCTAAGTCTATCCTCATAGGGCATGGCTTCCAGGCCTCTCACCATTTTGGTCGCCCTCCTCTGGACTTGCTCCAGCTTGACCACGTCCTTCTTGAATTGGGGTGCCCAGAACTGGACACAGTATTCAAGATGAGGTCTAACCAAAGCAGAGTAGAGCGGTACCAGTACCTCCCTTGATCTAGACACCATACTCCTATTGATGCAGCCGAGAATTGCATTGGCTTTCTTGGCTGCTGCATCACACTGCTGACTCATGTTCAGCTTGTGGTCTATTAACACTCCTAGATCCCTTTCACATGTACTGATATCCAGCCACGTGACCCCCATCCTATATTTCTGTACTCCATTATTTCTACCCAAGTGTAGGACCTTACACTTCTCTCTGTTGAATTTCATTTTGGTAGCTTTGGCCCAGCTCTCCAATCCATCCAGGTCATTTTGAATTTTGATCCTGTCCTCTGGCGTATTAGCAACCCCTCCCAATTTGGTGTCATCTGCAAATTTGATGAGCATGCCCTCTATTCCTTCATCCAAGTCATTGATAAAAATATTGAACAGCACTGGGCCCAGGACAGAACCCTGTGGCACCCCACTAATCACTTCTCTCCAGAATGAAAAGCAGCCATTCGTGATCACCCTTTGAGTTCGGTCGGCAAACCAATTACAAATCTAACTAACAGTAGCCCTGTCCAGCCCACATTTTACCAGCTTCATTGCAAGAATGTTATGGGGAACTCTGTCAAAGACCTTACTGAAATCGAGGTATGCTACATTCACAGCATTCCCTTCATCTATCAAGCTAGTAAGTCTATCATAAAAAGAGATAAGATTAGTCTGGCATGACTTATTTTTGAGAAAGCCATGTTGACTTCTCGTGATTACCGCGTTCCTTTCTAAGTGATTGGAAACTGATTGTTTAATGATCTGCTCCAGGATCTTTCCGGGTACTGATGTCAGGCTGACTGGGCGATAATTATTTGGCTCTTCTTTTTCCCCTTTTTGAAGATGAGGACAACATTTGCTCTCTTCCAGTCTGCTGGAACTTCTCCTGTCTTCCAAGATTTCTCAAAGGTTATAGCAAGCGGTTCCGAAATGACCTTTGCCAGCTCTTTTAATATCCTAGGATGCAATTCATCTGGCCCTGGAGACTTGAATTCATTCAGTGTGGCCAGATATTCCTGTACCACCTCTCTACCTATTATGTGCCTCATTTCCCCTGCTTCCGCACCTGCTCCCCAACCGCCAGGTTGAGTGCTTGTATCCTTCTGGGGAAAAACTGAGGCAAAGAAGGTGTTATGTAGTTCTGCCTTTTCTCCCCCCCCCGTGAGTAATTCGCCATCTTCTCTGCACAGCGACCCTATCGTCTCCTTCTTTTTCCTTTTGCTGCAGACATATTTTAAAAAGCCCTTTTTATTGTTTTTAATGTCTCTGGCCAGCCTAAGTTCATTCTGTGCTTTAGCCTTTCTGACCTCCTCCATACATCTCCTGGCTATTTGCTTAAATTCTTCTTTGGTGGTTTCCCCCTTCTTCCCTTTCCTATACATGTTTCTCTTAACACTTAGTTCAGCTGAGAGTTCTTTAGTCAACCATTCTGGTTTCTTCAGATGCCTTCCATTTTTCCTCCTTATTGGCACAGTTTTAGACTGTGCAGTATCTCCTTTTAAGGAACTCCCATGCCTCCTGAACTCCTTTCCCTTTCACTATTCTTGACCATGGAATTCCAGCCAGCAGATCCTTAAGTTTACAGAAGTCTGCTTTTTTAAAATCTAAGATGAGTGTCTGGCTACACTTATCTTCTCCTTCCCACTGAATGCCAAATTCCAACAGGGCATGGTCACTCCCCCCTAAAGATCCAACCACTTCTACCTCATTAACAAGGTCATCCCTGTTGGTCAGGATCAGATCTAGAATATTTGATCCCCTTGTGGCCTCTTCCACCTTCTGGACCATGAAGTTGTCTGCAAGACAAGCAAGAAACTTGCTGGACCTTGCTATCTTGGCAGAGTTTGACTGCCAGCATATATCCGGGTAATTGAAATCTCCTATTATTACTGTATCTCTCCTCTTTGAATAAACACAGTGACACAAAGGGCACTGCTACTGCAAGATTCTTTCACCTGCAAAATCTCCCAGTATGAACAGAGTATGCCATGTTAGAAGGAAGGATGGGGTATTTGAATGGACAAATCTCATCTCCAGCAAAACCGGTTACAGAGAAAGAACTAATGCTGAAATAAGATTGCTGTGTCATATATTTCCACAAGCAGAGTAAACAACAATGTAAATATATACTACTGAAGAGAGATGGAATAAACCCAGTTTCAATTGAGGAGTTTTTCTGGAATTTATGCCTCATACATATTCTAAGGAGGTGCTGAAAAAGCAGGCGGCTTCAGCAGAAGCATCTGGAAATGACTCTTCTTCCCAGTTATAGCCTTAAAAAAACTAGCTGACATATGGATATTTTAATTAATATTCTAACTTTCTACCCTTATTTTTTTTATCCATTTTTGCTCTGCTTTTGCTCGTGTATCACCCACAGTGTATAAAATTGCTGCTATTAGGTCTAAGTACTTGGAACAGGAAAGACAAGAACAGAAATAAAAGTCTCCTCAGTTTAACTCAAAAGTTTTCTAGATGAATTATGCAAGTACGCTTATTAGCAAGGACTCAAACTTCACTTTGTTGTTATTTGCTTTAAGAACCTCCTCAAACCTTATCACAAATTGTTTCTAAAACTAATTGGCTATCTAATGGCTCCTCCTCATGCCGGCTCCAGCTTCTGGCCCTGATATATATGCAATTGTAAGTCAAAACATACTTACATTGATTGATTGATTGAAGCATTCAGCCTAGCCACAGCCCTTTGACTACACAAAGCCAGAGACAAATAAGTTGCATGCTGTATTCCCTGTAGAACCAGAACACCAGGCAGAAGGTATTCAGGCAGCTACTGCCTAAGAAGCCAGAGAACCACCCATCTGCTTTGCAAGCGGATAAACCTAGCTGCCTGCTTTGACTATGGGAATCAGCACATGAGAGGGAGAAGAACACTCTCACCTCTATCACCCCAAGAAAGAAGTCTGCTGCCGGCCTGCTTGCGGCTCTGCATATCTCCTGGTGGGCTGCCTGCTCTAGACATCTGCACTCCCTGCAGAATCAGGGCTCAGATATTCAGAGAGCTACTCTCTAACAAGCCAGAGGACCACCTGTCTGCTTTGCAAGGGGATAAAACCTGGGTGTCTGTTTCAGCAGGCCCCTCACTGGTGGAGGGGAGCTACTTTGTGGGGAGCTACTTTCAGAGTGAAGCAAGACAAAGGCCAATCCCTTTGTCTGGGAGGGGGGAAGAGCACATTTCTTGAATTTGAAGCTGTGTTCTTTTCTCAAAAACAACCTTCCTGCCAGTGGAAAAAATGTGTTACACTGAGAGCACAGGAGGGCAAGTAGGGGGAGGTATGGTGTGGGGAGATATGCTGCGGAGAGAAGCCCTATTATCATGGTAGAAGGGAGAACCACAGGATGTTGGTTATCCCCAAACTGTACCACTTCGGATAGTATAGATAACCTTGGCAACAGGCCCCCTGGGCTGAAAATGCTGCTCCTCAATGCCAAGTCAGTAAATGGAAAAACACCCTTGGTCCAGGACCTGATCCTGGATGAGAATGCTGATGCAGCTTTTATTACAAAGACTTGGCCAGATGAAGCTGTGGGGTAACTCTCCCTGCTTTGTCCACCTGGGTTCTCTTCATAGCAGCCAAGGCCAAAGGGGTGGGGAGGGAAAGTTGCAGCAGTCTATCAGGATACTGTCTCCCTCTCATCCTGTCCACAGTCTGCTGGGTCTGAGTGTGTGTATTCAAAGGTTAGGACAAATCAGAGATTCTGTTGGTGGACCACCCACACTGCTGCTCAACAGTCCCCCTTCCTGAGTTAGCTGAGTTGGTCTTGGTGCTGGTGTTGCAGTCCCTTTGGCTTGTTATACTGAGGGACTTCAACATCCATGTGAAGAGACCATTCTATCAGGAGCAGCTCAGGTCTTCACCATGACAACCATGGATCTATCTCGAGCAGTAGCTGGTAGCATACCTAATTTTCTGTGCTGGGTGGGATGATGGCAATCTGGCTATGGAGGGGGAACTTTCCATGGGTCCATTGTCATGAACTAATCATGGCCTGGTGAGATTTAGACTCACTGGGAACTGGAACCTCTGAAAGGTGGGGGGGTCCACCCCAAGAGACATATGGATCAAGCTGGGCTCCTGATAGAGCTTAGGGAGTTCCCAGTTGACTTGGCAGTGATCCCACTGAAGCCCTGGCTGATCTCTGGAACAGGGAAATGGGCAGGGCATTGGATACAATTGTCCCTGAACATCTTCTCCCATGAAGTAGAGCCAAGTGAGCTCCCTGGTTCACTAGGGAGCTGGTAGTGATGAAACAAGTGGAACAGAGACTAAAGCAATGATTGTGAAAGACTCAGAGTTTGCTTTAACATAAACTAGGGCTCATCAGAATCCCTATAATGCGGTGATGGTGACAGTGAAGAAAGAAGGAGAATATAACAAGAACATCCCTTGATACTTATGAAAGCCAGTATTATTTAGTATATTGGAAACCCATACACAGATTGCTTCTCCACCATGAAGCTCACTAGATGACTTTAGATCAGTTGCTTTCTCTTAACCTAACTTATCTAGTAGGATTGTTGTGAGGGTGCAGTATGAACACACTGAATGCCATCCTGAAGTCTCATAAAGGCACAGAGAAAACTAAGCCTTGCACAAATTCATGTAACATATAGTATTTGTCTTTTTAATGACTTAAAAAGTGACATATGACATTGTATAAAGAACCATCCTGGAAGTGACAACACACACAATCCTGCCAACAGGATACCACTGCCAGAAGTGAGGGCAGGTAAAAGGATGATTCTGATAAAATCTTCCTTCCTGCTGCAGCCCTCCTGTGTCATCTAAAAATCTGTTTTGAACAGCTGGAGGATGGCATGAGAGACCAGGGGGAGAACAAAGAAGAGATAAAAATCACCTTTCCTCCTTCCAACTCTAGCAGGAATCTCCACTAGATCCTAGTGCCTTCCACTAATGCAGGGGTGAGGAAAGCATCACCTCTAGGCCACTTTTTGTTCCCAGGGTCCTCAATTCCCTAGGAGTTTGGGGGGCAATTTTATCATATTTCACAGCTCTCTTGGGCCATTTTAGGCTCAGGAGATGCTCCCCCCTGCAAAAGGAAGTGTCCTAGAAGCTGGCTTCCAAGTAATTTTGTATTGAAAAAGGCCTCACCAGGCCCAAAATTGAGAAAAAAATGGCAAAATTCACCCAATGTCCCCAGGGGGCATCAAGGGACATTTTTTAAAAAACTGGAATTGGAGGCAGTCCACAAAAGTCCCCTGGGGCCCTGTGCAGCCCCCTGCATGCCAAGAATTGCCTTCCCATTCACCAATGGAAAGAATCTTTCTATTCATAGAAAAGTAATTCTGGATCCATATGAGTATGTATACATCAATGAAAGGTCACATTTAAAAAATACTGTCATGTAATCAATCAAACAAAAAACAACAAAAGTAACAAACACTACCTGGAGCACCTGAGGATAATCAAAGATCTGATTCTTGTAGCAACGTTTACGAATAAGAGGTATTCCCTCTGAGAGGTTTGTACATTTGTCTAGGATCAGCACAGATTCTGCATTCTCTGCTTGAAGAGTTTCCAATTCAGAACGGTATTCAGGATGAAGAGCCATTTGAGAGGACAGAAGGAAGTACCTGCGGGGACTAAAGAGAACAACAATGGGAAACAGTAAATCCAGCAGTCTTCCTGTCAGGTATTCTAGTATATGTTTTGATTTATGCTGCTATATGGCTTAGGTTTCGTAGCCTTACAGAAATATTCCTAGGCATTTCCCCTTCTTTAGAATTCTAGAGAGTTAACAACAGCTTGATAGTTGGAAGCAATCACACATTGGCAAAGTAAAGTTGAATTCTGAAGGAATTTGCAAATGTGTTAGACAAGTAACCAGCACTAGATTCTGGCATACAAATGAGATACACATTTGTGAGTTATAAGATACGGTAGATGCAACGAATTCCACTATGCTCTACCAGTATGTACTTCTGCATATTTACTTATGTCTGGCACAATGAATTCAGTGAGACTTACTCATAGGTAAATGTGCACTAACTGCTATCTAGAGCAGTAAAAATTAATCATCATGTTTTGGAAGCATGTTCTATTGAAGTAAGTGGGAATTCATTTCCAATAAACATGGTTAAGATACACTTTAAGTACTGACTGTAAAGCACCAGAATTATGTGCATTTTGCCAAGAATCCGTTTCATGCTAAAAAGGATTTCCTCTTAAACTAAATGTATGCATTATTCCTTTATTTGGCTTGATGCCAATTTGTCCCAAGTGCTGCCTATAAAAGGTTATGTGGCAATATATGTAAGAGAAGCTATTTTGCTCCTGATGTCTGCTGCTGAAATATCCAATTTGCTTGGCAATACAGTAGATGGACAGCAAACGTTCCATAACTTAAGATTACCCTCTGTAGATCAAAGGCATTCCATCTATGACTTTTCTGAAAAACGTATCTCTTTTGCAAACAAAAAGTTAACATTAAGAACTTCTAATGGGATCCCCCCTTAGAAGCCAGATTTGCATGAATGTGGGCATCATTTTGGTACCAAGTTAGAAGCCTGGTTGTCCATCAAGTGCTTGGGAATTAATAATCATTCCTTGGTTTTGGCCTACTAGTTTTGGACTGTGGATTTTGTTTTCAAGTTGTTTTATTGATTGTTCCCCACTCTAAGAACTTCAGATATAGCAAAAAAAAATTTTTAAAAAATTAAAAGTTTACAGTAATGACTTAAAAACTCCCTGAGACTGATTTAGATATGTGATGAATTGCTAATCCATTACCAGTACAGGTAACAAAATAATACAACTGTTGTTAAGAAGCAACACCAGGTTTAAGTTAGGCTTTCATGTATTTAAAAGTAATGTGTGCAAATATTCTGTAGATTAAATTAAAACAAAATGCATCTTTTATAGTCAGCACTTAGCTCCTCATTGTATGTGGAGTGAGGAGAGATTGCTTTCCCTGATGCATGTCTTGGTTCACTTGAGTCATCTGGAGCCACTTGTTCAACAGATACTCTGTCTGCTGAGCATCTGCTTTACGATCCTCAAGAACTGGCAAGTTAATGTGGGGGAAGCAGCTACTGCGGAGATAATCCTGCCTTTGAACATATGAAACTGCCTTAAACTAAGCCAGATAATTAGTCCATCTAGCATAGCATGTTCTACATTGACTGCAAAAGATCTCAAGTATTTTCCATACCTATATTGTCTTTTAATAGTTGACTGTCGTTCAAGTTTACAACTCAGTAACAGAAATGAATACAAACATCACTTTCTGTTCTATTTAGTGTTCTAACAGAAATGTTAAGACAATATGTAAGTTATATTATCAGAATTTCTGTTCACCTACTTAATATTACTAGTCCTGGTTTTATGATTCTATATATTTATAATAAAAATTAAACTCACTGCAGCTCTCCAAATGAATAATAGTGAAAACATGTATCAGCACAGCTGTAGGTAAGTGCTAGAAATGCCAAAGGTCTGAGCTAAGTGGTATATGATTGAAGCCATTCTTTAAGGGGAGAAAAATCTGTCAAATTTAGCTAGAAATAAAGGGGGAGGGGGAGAAAGAGAGATAAATTTCTAACTCAGAGTCAATGAGCTATAATGCACAACTGCAAGCAAATCAGAATTTTCAGTATCTTCTCTTACACACACCACTTTCAGGACAAAGGGTTAAATCCAATGTTAGTCCTATCTAGAGCAGATTTACAGAAATAAATGGGAATTCTTTATAACTAACTTAAATCCAACTGATTTCAATGGATCTACTCTTGGTAGAACTAAAATTGGATTTAGTCCTCAAAGTTCCATTAAAGAATACTGTTGTCTATGCTGGACCTTTGCAGAGAATGGAGTGTATCTAAAACAGATGAAATTGTGGCCTTATGTTATATTCAAGGATTTCTTGTTGGCCATGCAGCAAAATACAACAAAATCCAAAATACACATCATTGTGATCATTTTATTAATCCAATCAAAAGATGCACAATACACTATACTAGCTTTCAAAGCTCACTGGTTTCTTCATCAGGCAAAGATGTCAAATACCATACAGGAGAAGAAGTGGCACCACTGGACCTACAGTCTGTTTGAGATGTTTGCTTAAGTTGGTGTTTAAGGCAGTCTAAAGAGAGGGTTAATGCAGGAAGAGATGCAGGGGGGTTCTTGGCTATGATACGGCTAAGGACAAAAGTTCATGATGGATAGAACCTTTTTAGAAGTGAGATACTGAAGGCACAATTTCAAACAATTCCAATGAGAAGGAAAAATGGGAGGTGTCTAAAGAAACCGGGATGAGTGTTTAAAGAACTTTCAATTGCACTAAGATTCAAAAGGGTCATGTACAAAATAGAAATGGAAAACAAGGAAAAAACACCAAAGAGAAATTCAATTAGCCAGTACACGCAGAAAAGCTAAAGCATATAACGACCTCATGCTTGCTAGAGAGGTTGAAATGAATAATAAAGGTTTTGTTTTTGTTATGTCCATGGAAAAAGGAAGAAGAAGGAAATGCTAGGGCCACTACGTGGAAAAGATGGTGAAATGCTAACAGGGGATAGAGAAAAGGCAGTACTTAACATCTTCTTTGCCTCAGTACTACCCCCAAAGGAAAACAGTGCTCAACCTGGGGAAAATGGAATAGATGATGTAGTAAGGGAAATGCAGCACAGCGTAGGTAAAGAGATAGTACAGGAATACCTGGCTATTCTAAATGAATTCAAGTCTCCAAAGCCAGAGGAATTACATTCAAGGGTCTCAAAAGAACTGGCAGAAGTCATTTCAGAACCATTGGCAATAATCTTTGAGAATTCCTGGAGAATGGGAGAAGTCCCAAAAGACCAGAGGAGGAGAAACATTGTCCTCATCTTCAAAAACGGGAAAAAAGAATACCCAAACAATTACTGCCCAGTCAGCCTGACATCAATACTGGAAAGATTCTACAGCAGATCATTAAACAGGCAGTCTGTAAGCACCAGAAAGAAATGCCATGATCACTAAAAGTCAACACAGGATTCTCAAAAACAAGTCATGCCAGACTAATTGGGTTTTTTTTTTTTGAGTGACAAACTTCGTAGATAAAGGAAATGCTGTGAATGCAGCATATCTTGATTTCATTAAGACGAGAAGGCCCCCCATAATATTCTTGCAAACAAGCTAGTAAATGTGAGCCCGACAATGTTATTGTTAGGTGGATTTGTAATTGGTTGACTAACTGTACTCAAAGTGTATGGCTCCTCTTTATTTTGGAAAGAAGTGACTAGTGATGTGCCACATTGTGATATCCTGGGCCCAGGGCTATTCAACATCATTATCAATGACTTGAATGAGAGAATAAAGGGCATGCTTATCAAATTTGCAGATGACACAAAATTAGGAGGGATAGTTAATACCCCAGAGAACAGGATCAGAATTCAAAATAACCTTAACAGATTAGAGAGCTGGGCCAAAACTAATAAAATAAATTTCAAAGGGAGAAATGTAACATACTACATTTAGGCAGAAAGAATGAAAGACATAGAAACAGGATGGGTGACACCTGGCTTGACCACAATACATGTGAAAGAGATATAGGAATCTTAGTAGGCCACAAGCTGAACGTGAATCAATAGTGTAATGTGGCAGCTAAAAAAGCCAGTGCAATTCCAAGCATCCATAGCAGTACAGAGACCAGGTGAAGGGAAGTAATAGAACCACTCTATTAAAGGCCTGGAAACCATTCTCCTATGAGGAATGGCTTAGGGATTTGGGTATGATTAGTCTGCAGAAGAAAAAGTTATGAAGTGACATGATAGCCATGTTTAACTATCTGTAGGGATAGAGGATCGAGCAAGTTTGTTTTCCGATGCTCTAGAGACTAGGACATGGACCAATGGCTTCAAACTACAGGAAAGAGATTCCACCAGATTAGGAAAACTTCCTGATGGCAAAACCAGTTCAATCATGGAATAAGCTGCATCAGAGTGTGGTGGAATCTCCTTTTATGGAGGTTTTTAAACAAAAGCTGGATGGCCACATAGTCAAGAGCATTTTTTTTATTCCTCCCTGGCAGGAAGTTGAATTCAATGGCCCTTCTGGTCTCTTCCAACTCTAGATAAGCAGCAAAAGCCAGGTAACAACATTTGAACCTCCATTAGCACAACAAAGTAACCTCATTTGAGACTTAGGCTGTCTCTGTCCTGGGTGAGGCTGCAGGCCACTTTTTAGACAGAGTATAGTAAGTTACTCAAGAAGCCTTTGCAATGTCACATCTGGAAACAAGCTGTGGGCTTATGTTGAGTCTTTTAAAGAAACAACAACAGACCAGCAGATGACACTCTGCACCTATGGCATCTCACCCACAGCTCACTGTTTATTAGGATAATTATACTGGGATCACACTGTGGAGGTTGCTGTGGAGTTTATAGCAATGTAAGTGCCAACAAATAAGCCCCAAGCAATACAAATCAATACAAGGTAACTGAATACAGAACTGACACAAATCATCCAAAACATGGACTTGGATGATTTATGCACACACGCCTTCTGGTTCCAAAGTTTTAAAGCCTTTTTGTTTTTCTGGACAAGAATCTTTAAATAAAGAGGAAAGGTATCAATAATGAGGACACTGCACATAGAGAATTAACCTCTCTTCTTAAAGTTATGCATGATATATCATGTTAAGGGGGCTGCCTAATTATGCTTTTAACTCCACCAACCACATAACATGGCTACTCGTGGCTCTGGTTCCATGGAGTAATGTGAACATTTGAGGTGGGGGAGCTATCACACCAAATCTTTAGACACGGACACTTCATTGAATTCTGGAACCAAGGGAAGCATCCAGACACACAGAACTACATGCAAAGCCAAATGAGACATCCACAGTAATGTGTGGACAGCAAGAACACAATAAACTGCAAAATGTAGGGGACAGGGTTAAAAGATGAAATCCTATAACTTTTTAATACATTTTGCCCCTTTACAACATGAATGGGGCTTATGTATGGAAAAAGGTTACTCAAGATATGAAAACGAGAAGGCTATTCTAAGAAGTGGATATTCATATTTAGCATCAAATGAATCAAACTCTCATTAAACTAGAATACTCTCCTGTTGCCTCAGGAATTTTTCAGGACATTTCCTGACCAATACCATTCTATCCAATTTTCATTTCATGTTTCCTCTAAACAGTCCAAAATTCAACAAGGAAAGAAGACTGAAAGTTAGGCGTTCTTATTGGTTATATACATACGGAAGTTTGGAATTGTCAGAAATCAGAGTGATAAAGAAAATAGAATCTAGTGATGCATCAGACAGGATTAGATAATAATTTTTGTTCATAGATGATCAAGAACCAAGGAGTATTTATTAGACCTTTAAAGCTCTGATTGTTAATGTTTCCTAGCAAACTTGATTGGTAAGGGGAAACATCATTTATTGTTCAGGAATCATAACAGAAAGAAAACTCAAAATTCCTTTATCAATTCATTGTGGACTTGGTTTTAGTATGATGTTTACAGAACAATTTGCTAACAGATACTGTGCAGCCATATTTCATTTGTCCAGCTCTTCGTAATTAGAAAAGCACAAATATTAGCAGAATTTTACCTGTTCATGCCTGTTTATGGTCTTACTGACTGATGTCTGATGTTCTAAACCATTACTGACAAAGACAGTTGTACTGTATCATTCCACTCACTGTCAGCTTACCCTGGTCCTTTATTTGGCAACTGCACTTCTGCAGACAGTGGACTGTAAACAGGAATACTGACATCATATCCTTGCCGGTAGGTCCATGTAGAAAAACCACCTCCTGCCAATAGAGCTCTGAACATTAAAAAAAAAATCTGTTAAAACCACATTTACCCAAGCAACACATTTAGATAATCTGAGGCAGGGTGCACTGAGAAGATTCTGTAGAATTAAAAACATATTGACTAAAAAATAATATATAAAAACAAATTCAATCTGAATCTCCTAACTAGAAAATCCAGATATTTGCTCTTATAAGGATTTCTCTGTCCACTTTAAGCTACTCTGAGTGATTCAGAAATGGAAAGCCTGATATAAACACTTCAATAAGTAAATCTACTATATAAAGGTCAGTGCTTGTCTGTGTGTTTGTTTGTCCGCATCAGGCAGATGAAGACCTCATAGGATTGGCTGAGTGAGGCAAGAAGACCTCATATGATTGGCTGGCTGTGAAGATTCTATGGAATCCTGGGGTTGGTAGTTCAGGGAGGGACCTTTATCATTCTCAGCAGAGAGCTCTTGGGCCT
Organism: Ctenosaura bakeri; assembly: GCA_948474755.1. Taxonomy (NCBI): domain Eukaryota; kingdom Metazoa; phylum Chordata; class Lepidosauria; order Squamata; family Iguanidae; genus Ctenosaura; species Ctenosaura bakeri. The sequence continues at coordinate 577,408 of CAOLHI010000561.1, read as the reverse complement.
CAGGCCGGTTGCTATGGAGATGAGGCCTACCATCAATAAGGATGCCAGAATACAATTGGGAAGCATACATGAGAGAAATTAAAGTGACATACACAACATAGCCCATTTCCACACTACACTGTCATAGTGCTATTATTCCACTTTCAACATCCTATGGAATCCTGGGATTTGTAGTTTAAGGAGGGGCATTTAAGAATTCTCAGCCAGAGAGCTCTTTGGCCTCGGTAAACTAGAAACTCCAAATTCCACAGGATGTTGAAAGTGGAATAATAGCACTACAATAGTGTAGTGCAGAAATGGCCACAGTTATAAGGTCATCTTGCCTCATACAGTAGGTTGTATGGATTCCATATGTAAGAAATCTTAAAGTTGAAATTCGAAACAAAAAATGCTTCCATTGCACAAATTCAACAGAAAGTGGGGAGGGGAAGCCAGTACATCAATGTCACCAGAGGACACAGATTGGACTGGATTGGATTGGGGACTATGGGGAAAAGTTACAGGTACTGGAATAGGCTAGTTGCTATGGAGACAATGCATAGCAGCAAGGAAGAGGACAGTATATTCCCTCAGGAACCCAATCTCCAAATGTTAACAACTCTGAATAAAGACTGGATTGGGGAATATAGGGAAAATTTACAGCTACAGAAATAGGCCGGTTGCTATGGACACGAGGCCTAGCAGCAAGGAGGACGACAGTGTACTCCCTCAGGAACCCAAACTGTGTATGTAAATAACTCTGAATCCAGACTGCATTGGGAAATATGGAGCAAAGTTACAGGAAATGGAGAAGACAGTTTGCTGAATTCTTAAGAGGAAAATTAAAACCCCAGGCAATACCAGGTAAATACATTAGTGCTTAATAAGCAAGGCTGTGCTCAGTCCACCTTCCCCAAACAGAAATGAACACGTGCCTGATGAATCCCAGGTTCATCTTTAAGTGGGAACATCCTAAACACAATCTACATACCCAGACCCCCCAAAAAACACGTTCAGAGAGATAGGGACAACCCTGCATTACTGAGAGCTTTTTCACAAGTGAGATACTCATTTAATTAAAGACTGAATAATAAGCATATGAACAGGGCCTGAGAATCAAATTGTAAAAGTTGAGGAGAAAGAAATGAGAAACTTTCTTTATACACATTGTGTCCCCTCATACATTTCATATACAGGACGTGACACTCTTATTCTACCAAGCAGCCTTGAAATCTTAGACAGGTAATGCTCTTCTCCCTTTAATTTCTCTGAGTTTATACCTTGAGCTGCATTTAGCAGTATGTCTACATTAATAATCAATGAATTTTTTTTACAAGCCCCTTATCTCAGTTACATTTCAATTTTAACATGAAATCAACCTTATTTCCTAGTGTGTCCACCAAAGCTTCCCAATGTCCAGCTCTACAGGAATGGTGGCGGCTTCTTTCAGTGAAACAAGCAAGGTACATGAGAGTTGTGTGTGTTGCTGTTAATGTGGATCATGCTTCTCAAAACTTGATCCACCTTAAAAACAAGCTGTGTGGCTGCTATCCATTGTGTTCTTATGAACAAAAGCAGCACTGACTGGTTAAAAGTGATTACAAGTGCATTATTTGGCTAAAAACAGTGATTCTTGTGTTCTCATTTGGCATGAACAGAGGTCAGGTACAGCCCACTGAGTTTGGGGGAAGGTCCAATGTTGTCCCCTCACTGGAAGATGTTGCTCACCCCTGCTTTAGGTTTCAAAAACTGATAGCACAGAATGAATATAAGATAGCCTGAAAAATAACCCTCCACTATACCAGAACACATGCAATATCATTGTTCTTATCTGTTAAATATCTTTGAGATTAAAATAGGCATAGCATAGATGTTTGCGGTATTTCTTAGTTACAATTAAACTGGTTTCTTGCTCCTTAAAAAAAAATGTTCAGGAGACAGTGTCCTTGTTGCCACATCATTGCCAGTGACCAGACCACACAATAAATGTTTCACATTATGGAGTCTTGGATACAGTTAAATTTTTTATGTAGTTGATTATTGGCTCTGTCTTTCTTTATGGCAGATAACATATATTTTACTTTATATTTCTGTAGATATATCGGTCTTCAATTAACTTTACACTACAGAAATATGTAAAAAAAATTTTTTTAAAAAAAATCACTTAGAGACTTATTGGATAATAACTGAACACAATCCATTCCTTCATGAAGGCATATATTGAGAGGTTCCTGAACAGCAGCAGCATTTGTTGGGCTGATCTTGAATCTGTCCCCTTGTGGAGACAAGCACACCTTCCATTTACAGGAGGCTTTTCATCCAGTGAAGAAATCCCACTAGTGGAATGGAGGACATAGCAATCTTTTTTGATTTCTCCTCCCTCTCCAGTAAGCAAATCCTTCCCACGTACTCCAGAAGTCTGTGAGACTGTTGGAAACAGTAGGGGAAAAGATCTTGCTGAAACCTACAACAGAAGGGGGAGAACCCACAAATACTACATTCACCTTCATTTCTGTGACTGAAACCTCTGCTCCAGCAATGTTCCTACAGATGGAAGAGAAGCTGGATACAACCCATTATCTCTAGCAACCCTGATAAACACAGCTAGCAATCATTCTGCTTCTAGCTAGCAATCTGTTCAATTTCATTCAGTTACACATGTGGAATTTTCATTACAGGCACTGTAACATATCAGTCATGGTATGTGGCTGTTCACTGAACTAGCTAGCTACTGAATTAGCTGTGAGCTAACTCCTCAAACTGATAATTCCAGTGCTCAAGAGGGCAGGAATACAGAGCTTTTCTCTTTCACATGATCACTAATCATCATGCAATCCTTCCTTCATATGTATACTATCTATTCAGCCAACAAAATCAAAGAATTACTTTGTATGAAAGTGGAGAAGTTTCTTCTGCTTATTTTGAGCACAGAACTTTAGGAGCAGGTGCTTAATTTTGGAATGGAAACATAATCAGTAACACATGTAGGCTGCAAAGTGTTTTAAGAATTACAGATGAAACAAACTGCTATAACAAACTGACATTTCAAAACTGTCTTATTAGAAAAGGAGAAGAATGTCCAAATATACCAGCGTAGGACATCTGCTGCACAATAAGCTGCTTAGGTACCAGATGAGGGAGGTGTTGGGTGAATTTTCAATCTTAAAACCAAAAGTGATTATTTTGCATAATTTTCCATTTATTTTCACTGGTGTGCAGCATAACACTACAGAACAGTGCTGTGACTCTTCAAGTCTCACATTCCAAATTTCAGAGGTGTGGGACAAGAAAAATTGGATTTAGCTTACATGCTAGTTCTCCTGCACTTTTAAACCATACTTCCCCTAGTTAATTAAAAATAGTAACCAGGTTGTTCTAATTTACATCTCGTAAACAACATAACAACACTTCATTAACCTTAAGGAAACAGGTGTCCATCTAACTAAGTAACCCACAGGGAGAAAACACTCAGTTAAGAAACTCAACTTGGATTTTTATTTCTAGCAAAAGAATCAAGAAGTTAACTCTTAGACCCCTGAAAACAATTTCCCTGAAACAAGACAAATGTATTATTACTTCCTCAACTTCCTTTTGTGTCTGTCCTAACATTTCTTAATTCATGCTCATTCCTTTTCCTAGAAAGAATGTCATTTTATTTTGTTGATCTCCCTAAAAACTCTCCTGTTAGTTTAAGCTAACTTCCCCTAAGTTGGTGCCTTCCTGATGGTAAGCCCTGAACATTCTGCCTTCTACAGCCCAGTGTTCAGAATAGCAGAGAAACAATATACATAGGACCTACTTCTAGGGAAGCAAATACTTTATGAAGCTCTAACAAATTCTCTCAGGGCAGCTCAGAGATAGCCAACAACAACTGCTGCTTCAACATTCTTTTTTACAATGTATTCTGGACTGTTGGCCTAATATAACCGTAAATCTATGTGAAAAAAAATCATATAGCATCCACATAGAACAAACAACATTTTGTCCTTAAAACTAGAGCATTGTGTTTTTAAAAAAGTAATCACTGAACAGCTAGTGCAGTATAGCAGTTTGAGCATTCGACTAGAACTCTGGAGACCTGGGTTCAACTCTCCCCGTGTCATGGAATCCCACTGGGTAATCTTGATTAAGTCATACTCTTTCAGCCTTCGAGGAAGACAAAGGCAAATCTTGCCTCTGAACAAATGTTGCCAAGAAAACACTACAATAAATTCACCTTAGAGTTATCTTAAGTTGGAAATGACTTGAAGGTACACAACAACAACAACAACAACAACAACAACAACAACAACAACAACAACAGGAGAGAGAGAGAGAGAAATAGCTTGTCTCTCTTCTCACCCTACACACAGACATTGTAATCCAAAGGCCACTGTTTTACATTTGAGTCTCTTACAGTGATATTTACAGTTCCACATTTTTACATAAGATCAAAGCATTAATATTAAGAGTGAACCCTACACTAGCAAAGTTCTGAGTGAGCACCTCCATAGAGCACCTTCACAGAGCTTTAGTTAAAATCCAGCTTCTTTACAAAGACAGAGAACTTGTATTTTCCTTTTTGTTTAGAATAGTGGGAACCCAATAATTAAATACTGCTTCACTGACTAATTCACGCTTGATTCTTGACTTTTAAAACCATAGCAGATACTGCTTATTTTCTTTATTGCTCAACAATTATCAAACCTTCGGTCAAATTCTTATGACCAATCACATTCAAGAAATTATGTAAAACTAATCTAGTAAAGATTTATAAAACCATTAAAGAAGTGAAGAAGATGGACAAAATGATTTCTTCATCTTCTTCATATTAGTGATCTCACATAAAAACATCAGATTTCAAGATCATTCACTGAAACTGATTGGAAGTCAGTTCATGTCCAAAAAGAGAAGTACAGTCAGCCCTCCATATTTGCAGGTTTCACTTTTGTGGATTTGATTATTCATGGATTATTTGCTGTCACCTCTGCTGCCTCCCTATGACATTTTTAATAAGGACTACAAGCCTCGTGAGACTGAGAAACTGTGAACGAGGCTTTTAAGTCTCTATTAAAAATGGTGTGGGGCAGCAGGGGAGTTGTCAGTAAGCCCCACCAGCCACCCACTTCTGCCTTGTGAAGGAACTCTAATGCCTCAAAGGAATCTACAGTGTGGTTTTGTGTGTTAAATATGGTTTGGGAGGGCCTAGAGTTTATCCATATTTTTTTCACTTTCACAGAGGTCCTGTGTCCCTAACCCTAGTGAATGTGGAGGGATGACTACTTATTTGCACATTTTGTGATTAACTCACAGAATAAATGCCCCCAAGATATACTAATGACTAAAAATTTATACAGTTCAAATAAACTTACTACCAACAAGCACAAAAATGGTACCAGTTCTTCAGTTCCAGTTCTTCAGTTACTTATTTACTTGCTCTATTTGTATCCTCCTTTTTAAATGACCTTCAAAAAGGAAGATTCGATTGACAGATGTATAAAACAAACACCCTGAGAATATTAACTGCTCATCCCAGGAAAATTTGGCTTTCCATGGTTGAAGACAGGGAGATGGATTAGACATATCTTTGGCTTGATCAACTACAGGAATTATGTTCACTCTCTTAGGATGACTATTTATAATTTTTTTTAAAAAAAGAAAACGTTTAAAAGACTATAGGTTGCTATGGGTTTTCCAGGCTTTGAGGCCATGTTCTATTAGTATTTTCTCTTGACGTTTCGCCTGCATCTGTGGCTGGTATCTCCAGAGGATCTGGAGGCATGGAAGCAAATCTAACCAACAATTGGGCCACACAGATTACAGAAAACCTACACACACTGACAGATATCTACACAAAAACTCCAACCATCACCCAGGACAAAAAAGGAGCACAATAAAAACTCTGGTAGACTGTGCAAAAAGAATCTGTGAACCCCACCTCCTGAAAGAGGAACTGAACCATCTAAACTGGGCTCTACAGGCCAATGATTACTCTGGTTCAGACATCAGAAGAGCCTCAAGACCCGGAAAAAAACAACAGCAGTGAAGATAAGCAGCCAACCAAAGGGAATGTGTTTTTACCATACATCAAAGGGGTCACTAACTGCATAGGGAAACGGATGAAGAAACATAACTTCCAAACAATCTACAGACCGACCAAGAAAATTCAACAAATGCTACATTCAGCAAAGGACAAGAGGGATCCTCTAATTTCTGCTGGAGTTTACCGCATACCTTGCATCTGTGGGCAGGCCTACATAGGGACTACAAAATACAGTGTCCAAACACGAATCAAAGAACACGAAAGACACTGCAGACTGATCCACCCAGAAAAATCAGCAGTAGCAGAACATGTCATAAACCAGCCTGGACACAGAATGGTTTTTGAAAGCACAGAAATTCTGGACCATTCTGACAACTACTATGTCAGACTACACAGAGAGGCCATTGAAATCCATAAACACATGGACAATTTCAACAGGAAAGAAGAAACTCGGAAAGTAAACAAGATTTGGCTACCAGTACTGAAGAACACTAAAATCAAGACTCAAAAATATGTCAGTGAACACCACCCAGACTCTGGAAGTCCTTCTACAAGAAACAATACAATGGATGGCTAATGCAATTGACGCACTGTTATGCATATCCCCTGATTAACAATACAACCCTGGGGGATACCCCATTTAACAATAGGCCATCACACAGGCCAACTGTAACACATGCAAACTGCTCCCTCTCACCTGAGGACTACACAAGTACTCTGTCTCACTTCCATGCCACCAGTTCCTCTGAAGATGCCAGCCGCAGGCAAAACATCAGGAGAAAATACTAATAGAATACGGCCTCGAGGCCCAGCAAACCCACAACAACCTATGGATTCTGGCTGTGAAAGCCTTCGACTTTACATTTAAAAGACTAATAATGTTTGACTGCCCTCTACAGGCCAGGTACATCTCAGATCTACACAGGTTCGGAGCCTTTCTACAAGAAAGGCCACTTTAGAGTTAATTTATAGCTAAGGCCTAGAAAGGGGGGCATTTGTTCTTTTACAGTGGCCCCTCCCTTACCATAACTTCTGTGCACATGAATGTGAGTTGTGCAAAGCGTCATGTCCCATTATAGTCAATGGACACAGCAAATGCATGCCCACACTGCTGAAGGCATGCACAGGTCACATCCATTGACTATAATGGTATGTGATGCTTCATGTCTTTTGTTTACATGGAGTTTCCTGGAAAAACTCCCATATATATGTACTTTTAAATTTCTTGTGCAAAGTCAGCTATTTTCTAGCTTGCACTTGATTTCCCCTTCCAAAACATACACAATCTTCTTTTTTAAGTGGAAAATTCAGCAAATACTACTGAAACAAATACACTGTTTCACAGCTGAAACTCTGCAGGCCTCTAAAACAGTGAGGCTAAATGTAATGGTCCCTGGACTGGAGCCAATGGGCTGCTGCTCCTTCGCAAGTTTCCAGGAAAGAAACTACTATAGTCAATTGGTAAAATGTGACACCTGGCCTTGGCGCCCTGAAAAAGAAAAAACTACCATCCCCTCACATCTGACAACCTGAGACACATTGCTCTAAGGAACCTTCTCATATGCACAGTGGAATTTGAGTACAATATAGATGTTTGTCACTTAGTCAACACCATGGCAAAATTTCCACTATTTTAACTAAGAAGAGCTGCCTTTCTCAGTTTAAATTCAATGTTACTCTGGCACTACAATACCAGTGCAACAGAACTGTGCACTGACCCCAAATGACTTGGAAATGGGCCCTAGAATTTCCTAGCGCTGCAAGGTTTTGTGGTGCATAAGAGGACCACTGTGAAGGAGGGAGATAGCCTCTCCGGAAATCCACAGACATATGTGATTCTGTTGCAGATATACTCTCTTGGATCCTGGATTTCCTTTTTCTTTCACTGTAAACATATCCAGATATTAAAAGGTAACAAGAGACAAACTAGAAACTTATTTTTGAATACCAGTAAATTTAAACAAAAATCTACATTTTAATTTTCAATAGAATGAAGCCTTTGGTACCACCTATAAATCAGAGTTAACTAGTCAAAAGTTTTGCAGAATAATATTATTAGAAAACGGCACAGAGAAATTTAAATATTGCCTTAAATGTAAAGTATATTTTCCTTTCTTAAATCTGTGAACAGCCAAGTCCACAAAATGTCAGGAAGATAAGTGTTCTCCTCACTGGCAGAGTGACCAAAACTCTAGAATATGAACTTGGGATACACAGAAACTCCAAACCTAATTTCTTTACAGGCATGTTATAGATTGGAGTGAGAAACTTCAGTTGGTCTCAGGCCAAGCTTCTGCTGCTGGGACCCTGCAAGGGTTAACCCTCCAAAACCCAGAAAAAATTCACCCATTTTTTCCAAGAAAAAGAGTGTTCTTGGGGAATCTGGGGTCAAAGACCACATGTGGCCAGTAAGCTGCACTGTACCTCAAAGCAGCAGCAACACCAAGAAATTGCCTACCTGTCCCTTGGAACATCTAGTGCTGTGTTGTAGTCAGGTGCTCCTCCAGGCAACATGTTGAACAAGAGGTGATTGGTCCCTCGATCCCAGCTGAGAAAGAAAGAAAATCAGAGGGAAAAATCTGAGCACTAACAGGAATCAGAGCTTTAGGAGTAAGGAGACATGTAAAGCACAGAGTTTCCTGGGGAGAAACTAAATTGTCACTGACAGCTAAAATAGAACAATTCTCAGGAAAATAAAATAACCCAACAATTATAAATTAGCCATAGATGCTGTCATTCCCATTATGCTAACAGAGATTCTAGAATATGATTTTTGGCCACCACAGCTTCACTTTTTGCCAAGATATCTGTACCTGGCTGAAAACAGGGTCGGTTTAAAACGGAGCTGGCATGCCCGACAATTTTCTCCACCTAATCATCACTAGGCTGGTAACAATGTGGCCAATATTAAACCTAAGAGCTACCTACTACATCAAAAGCTGCAGTGATAAATTCATCCTCTTAGTCTCCAATCCTTGATCTCCTATTTTAATTCTAGTATTCATAATAAAGGTTTCTAAAGGTACCGGGAGAGCTGTGCCAAAGCCTGAGCTGTTTCCTTGATACGGAGAGAGTTCTGGTTCAGCACATCAATAGATGGCACAAAAAGGCAGGCACGGTTGACATCATCTGTGTAGAAATCACTGTCAGAGATAGCAGTTAACAGTTCATTGTATTCCCTGGAAATGGTATGGCTGACTGGCATGCCATATTCATCCACATACTTCTTTAGAGAGTAAATATAGACCTTGATCTTATTTTTGGGGTTGAATCCACAGCGGTAAACATCAAAACATGTATGCATCCTGCAACTGAGGTCTCCGCGCTCTGGGATGGCACTGTCTGCAGGAATCTTGACTACAGGTACATCATGAATGCTACGTTTTTCAACTGTCCATTCACTTGAAGACTCTATGGAGTGTGGCCAGAACTGAAACATGCCTGTAGCAATAAGTCCCAGCAGCACAATGGAAAAGAGAGCAATATAGTAGATGCGGTGTTTGGTCTTCATTCTTGGGATAAGGGCTGGACCCCGGGTGTTATATTTGACTGACGCGCACATAATGGAACAAGCCAACTTCCTCACTGGCTTCTGAGGAACAGAATATATGCAAAACAAGATTAAAACTAGAAATAACATTGTGCATGTTGTTAAAATACTACAATAAATTCAGCTATGATAGGAAAAACTACCTGTTCCATATATTTAAATTTTCTACCACAGCTGGGTTTTCCCCCCCAACAAAACGCAGATCACATTCTTCAACCCATAATGGCTTCAAAATCCCTGCAACTGTTACATTTTTAGCTGCAATGGTTTGCATCAGCATTTCGAACACACCAGTTTGTCACACAGAACTTCTGTTTTGGTTTAGCAATTTGTCACAACTGTCCTCCACCCTGCACTTCAATTCTATAGATGACACTTATAAATATTTATTCCTTATTCCCTGGAAGAAACTAAACTGTCAACAGCACATTTATGTTGTGTTGGACCACTACAAGTAATTCACACACATTTTCTCAATACTCCTATAATTACCCCATGTGGTACATTAGTATTATATTCTACATATAACAGATAAAGGTCTGGCTTCACTTCTTAGACAGAGGACTACTGGCTACAAATGGGCTGTACCTCACAAACACTGGGAAGAATGTCTTTAGTAGGAGCATGGCAAGTCTTATCAAGAGGACTTTAAACTAAATCCTTGAGTGCTTGGAGATGATAGCTCAAACATCAGCCCAAGGGCAAGTTCTAAACACAAAGCTGTGAACTCTAGAGGGAAAGCTGAGGGAAAGAATGCAATCAACAGAAAAACTGACAGTAAATGAATAAGTGAAAACAAACAAAGCTTCAAATGTCTGTACAACAATGGGAAACAAACAAGATGAGCTTGCAGTCCTAGTGCGGGAAGGTAAAAATAACTTTATAGGCATAGCAGAGGCCTGGTGGGACCCCTATGTTTGAAATATTACAATTGATATGTTTAACCTATTAAAAAACCCAGATATGGCAGAAAAGGAAAGGGCATTATATATATCAAAGACAAATTCAGTCGTACAGAAATCCATGAGAAGAATCAGAATGAACTAGTTGAGAGCATATGGGTAAAAATGAATGGAAAAAGAAATAAACATTGTGATAGGAGTTCACTCAAGGCCATGAAACCAAGAAGAGGTGTTGGATAATGTTTTTGAGAAAAAAAACTCAGAAATCTCAAAGATGCAAAAAGTAGTAGTGATGGGGGACTTCAAATGTCCTGACATCTGCTGGGAGACTAATTCTGCTAAGCATAGATTGTCCAACAAATTCCTGAGGTGCCTTACAGATAATTTCCTATTTCAAAAGGTAGAGAGAAGAATAACAAGACTGGCAATCATGTCACTGAGGAGTGGCATGATTGCACTCTTTAAGTACCTCAAGGATTGTCACAGGGAGGAGGAGGCAGGTCTATTTGCTGCCTAGAGGATAGAAGCAGGTCTAATGGTTCTAGGTTACAGGGTCTCCTTCTTTTGATATCTTCAAGAAGAGGCTGGACAGCTACCTTCTCCCTCCAGTCCCTAAAGCAGTCTCACAAACCACTTTTCAGGGTTTTTTTTAAGTCATCATGTGAACACATCCACCTACCAATAAAAGACTCAACAAGCATCTAGCTGATACATATTATATCTCTAGCCCTGCTCAGATAAATCTGAGCAGAGCTAGAGATATAATATGTATCAGCTAGATGCCCGTTGAGTCTTTTATTGATAGGTGGATGTGTTCACATGATGACTTAAAAAAAACTAAATTGCCCTGCCTTCCACTGCTTAGGTCAGAAAGCATTCCACAGCAAAGTCTGAGAGAGAGTTCTATTCATGCTGATTAAATATGAACTCAACTTGCAATCCTAGACCCTGCTGTGTCAGCTAGGATCATGGAATTTTAATAGCTAAAATAATGTCCGCAAATTCTATAGTAAATATCACATCATTCTAATGAAACAAATCCCTGCTTTTCTTTTTCTTTTATACATGCAAAGACACAATGATGTTCTCACTGAAATGTTCATCTATGACAAATCACTGATTTGCTAAGGAAAATATTTTACATCTCAGACTGCAGTACAGCTATCATCCCACGGAATTATTTATTCATCTTTACACAGAGGATTACTCAACTGTGAAACCTTTAATACCAAAGAAATATGTTTTAAAATAATGAGGGTTTTTTTAAAAGGCCTGTATTTACATTCTTAAATGGATTATTTGGGATTATAGAAACAGCACATTACAGAGACAGCATTACTGGACTCTCTGAAAAGTCAGAACTATATAACTTAGTAACAGGAATTTAACAAATTGCAATTAAATGGCCCTCTGAAGAAAACTGCAAATTCTAGAACATTTTCCCTCCCAAATGCTCAGCCATTTAACCATAACTCAATAAACAGGACAAAAAGTGGACTGATACAAACCCAAGAACAAAACTGAATATAGCAGTAGTGTTGAAGAGCACTAATAATAACACTGCAATGTGAGAAATGTCTCACCAGATTAGTAGTCAAGGTTGTGAAACAAACTATTATTAACATTAAAAACTGCTTGCATTGTTTAAAAAGATTATCTGAATACGAGCAGATGTTTAAATATTCTGTGCAGTTCCTGTAATGATGTCCCTCCTAAGTTCAAACTGTTTTCCTAAGTTCATGTGCTCTGTTTCAGTGATGATGTCTAGTTTCCAGCACTCGACAACTGCATCCAGAATGTGTACATGAGCTAGTTTAATTACTGGTTCTGGAAGTACAGTACTGTCAGCCTAGCTCATGCTCAGGGTGGAGGTAGGGGTGGAAAGACAGAAAACACTAGACTTGGTGGATAAAAAGCTATATTGTGATTATTATACCCTTACAAGAACAGTCAACTGGCAAAAAAAAAAAAAAAAAATCCCTTCTTTGTCAAGCAAAGATTTTTTTTTAAAAAGTATGCACAGGAAAACAGGATGAGGAGTAACAAAGCTAGAGTCACACAGAATGTAGTTTTTAAGCAGTACACACACACACACACACACACACACATGTACAGGAGTCTGCAAATTATCTGAGCAGGTTCATCAAGCCACGCCTGCAAAGAAAAAACCTTGATTCAATATATGAAACAAATATTTCACTGGCACTGATAACAGAGTGAATGTGTTGATTAACAGCTGGGCAACCTAGCACATATTGGCATGAACATGCATCATCCTACTGCAGGGGTGGGCAGAAAGTAGCTCTGGATTTACTAAGTTAGTGGATTTTTGCATGGAAGGACACGGGTTCCATTTAATTCTACTACTCAAAGTCTGCCCCAGAATTCTTCAGTTTTAAATTTGTGTGTTTTTCATTGGGTTTCAATTGAATGAAAAGGCAAATGGCCTCTGTCCTACCTTCTCTGCCCTTCTTGAGTATATGGGTATCTATGGATCGAGGCCTAACATATACCAAGACACACATCATTTAAGCTCAATGACTTTCTCTCAGTGAAGGGAAAAGCAGACTGACAACAACTGACCCACTGAAAACCCAGCTCCATCCACTTCCATTCTCCTCAACATCCTAAAAGAAGCACCAAATAAGATATGGGGACTGAGGACCATATTCGTAACCAACGCCTAACAAGTGGTGTTGCCAGAATGGAAATCGGAGAGGCTCCTGTACCAATAACGATTGTGTAGAAAAAGGAATTTCAGCAGCTATTGCTTGTTACCTGGTGTCACGACAAGCGACAGCTGCTAAAATTCCCTTTCGTACATAATCGCTATTGGTACAGGAGCCTCTCCCATTTTCATGCAGGCAATTTATGGCCCTTTCCACACTACACTGTTACAGTGCTGTTATTTAGAATCATAGAATCATAGAAATTCAGAGTTGGAAGAGACCACACAGGCCATCCAGTCCAACCCCCTGCCATGCAGGAACACCCTCAAATCAATCCCGACAGATGGCCATCAAGCCTCTGCTTAAAAACCTCCAAGGAAGGAGACTCCACTACACACGGAGCCAGCATATTCCACTGTCAGACAGTTCTGACCGTCAGGAAGTTCTTCCTGAGGTTCAGGTGGAATCTCCTTTCCTGCAGCTTGAATCCATTGCTCCTTGTCCTGGTCTCTGGAGCACTTTCAACATCCTGTGGAGTTTTGGGGTTTGCAGTTTAGAGAAGGGCATTTAGAATTCTCAGCCAAGGAGCTCTTTGGCCTCAGTAAACTACAAACCCCAGAATTCCACAGGAGGTTCAAAGTGGAATCATCGCGCTATAACAGTGTAGTGCAGAAATGGCCTATGTCACGAGCGAAGAAGCAAACGAAGTACCCTCTGGATGAGAAAAACACCTGCGCAGGCAACGCGGCTCCCCACACGAGAGCTTGGATAAATCTCTCGAGGGGGAGAAAGAAGGGCTGACGCTCTCTCCGTTTCCGCCCGCCTGGATCTTCAAAGCCACGCGGGGCCACCTTGGCATAACCCGCCGCCCGAGCCCAATTCAAGGGACGCTTCCACCCCGCCACCCTGACCACTCACCCGGTCGCCCGAGAGGGAAGACCTCGGCGGAAGCTGGCCGGGCAACACTCCCCGCTCCCCGCTCAGGCGCCACGCCGGCTACGTGCCGGGTCGAATTGGGCTCTTCATCGGCGCCCTCCACGCCCACGGCCCTCCCGCCCGACGCCTCAGCCGCACACAAACCCACCGCCTTCGCCAGCCCGGGACGACGCTTCCGGCTTCCGGCTAGCGGAGACGTCACGTCCGGTGCGCCCGAGTCCCTAGCAAGAGGCTGAGGCTTCTGGCTTTGCTCCGGCGCGCCTCTCGTTCGTGTTCTGTCGGAGGAAGCCGGTGGTCGTTTTGAGGGTTCTTTTCTTCTGAGCGCCCATCTAAGGCCAAAGTAAAGCGAGCAACAACTAGGAGAGTTGGACTTGTTCAGCTCACTCGGGCCATTTCCGCACTAGCCTGTTATAGCGCGATGATTCCACTTTCAACCGCCTCTGGAATCCTGGGGTTTGCAGTTTCGGGAGGGGCCGGCCGGCCCCTCCCGAAACTGCAAACCCCAGGATGCCAGAGGAGGTGGAAAGTGGAATCATCGCGCTATAACAGGCTAGTGCGGAAATGGCCATGATTAAACTGACAACCGTGCGTAGACACTTCAGTCACTTGGGCAACAGAACTTGACCTCTGCTTAGCTCTCGTACACGTAGGCGTGGGCAGAAAGAAAATCGGCGTCTGCTAGTAAATCTGTGGTTCGTAGTAGGTCACCAAGGGTCACTGCTGGTTTAACAAGGATGAAAATGACCCTTCCGCACTACAGTTATACTTTAGTGTTTCTATTGTGTGTGCTTTCAAGTCGTTTCCGACGTATGACTGCACCAGGGCAAAGCTATTGTGGGGTTTTCTGGGGCTGAGAGTGTGTGACGTTTCCAAGGTCACCCCTTGCATTTCCAGGGCTGAGCGGGGAACTGAATCCTGCACCATTTCCGCACTACAGTGTTAAACTGCTTCTATTCCACTTTCAGCGCCCTGGGGAATTCTGGGGTTTGTGGTTTACTGAGACCAAAGAGCTCTTTTGCTGAGAATTCGAAGTGCCCTTCCCTAAACTACAAGCCCCAGAATTCCATAGGAGGTTGATAGTGGAATAGCAGCGCTTTAACACTGTAGTGTGGAAATCGTCATAGTCTCTAGGGTAGTAGTCCAATGCTCAACTACTACACCTCGCTGGCTCTCTACTGATGTAAATTTTCAAAGAAGTAGCAGTGTTCCTTTGTTTCAGTATAGAAAGAAGGAAAGCAAAATGAGACTTCTGGTCCTTTGAAGACTCACACAGTTATTATATTAGCTTTTGTGGACTGCAGCCCATTGAAATGGAGGAAGCTTGGGATGAAAGCAGAGGTAGGATTTGGAATGGAATGGCTATTCAGTTCATTCAAAATAATGACTGGACTAAGAATTACTTAATACTAAAATTATTACTCATTTATTTTTTAGCAGGGTCTGGTTAGTGAATTTTGAGTGCTAATGGAAAACAGCCTGCACGTCTGCCCTCCCCAATGTACTTGATCAATTGTAAGATCAGCCTTGTTTGTATGAATATAGATTTCCAGTCTTAGGCCCTTTCCACATGGTGACAGCACCCCCGCCATGGGAATGCAAGAGGAGCAACACTGCAACAACATTTCTGTATGCTGTCAGCATGGTCCCCCCTTCTTGCGTCACCAGCCAACATGGTTGCAGGCTGTATCATTCACAGAGAAACTCTGTCAGTGACCCCCAATTGCACAAGCTTTCCATTTAGCCAGCCATGCAGAAGGACTGGAAGTGCAATCTGTACGCTTCCTCCCGTACTGCAGCATGGGAAGAAAGCTGGCTGCACTCCAGAAGGATGCACTCCGTTCCACAGGCAGCTAGTTATGTGTGGAGAGAAACATTGGGAACATGCTCCCATTCCAGAAGAGGCGCTGCAGGGATTGTGATTGGATGACGCAGGAGAGCGTCATCATACAGAAGAGGCCCTAGTTGAAGGTGGGTGGTATATATGCTTGGGGAGATGGTGTTCCATCAGTTTTGGAGCGGATCATTGGCCTGTTCTGTAGCCGTCATATTGTTTCAGGATATTCATAGCTCCAGTATTGTCACTGAAGTTTCAAGTGGCCTTATAGTGGCACACAATTGCTGAAAAGCTGACTGAAGGCTTTATTAGACTGGGTTTACCTCAGGTCAGCTATGAGTGGTGTAGCAGCTTTCAAGTTGTATTATTGCAATATATTGTTTGAAGACAACACAGAAACTTTGATTAGTTCAGAATGTCTCAATAATGCTTCCTACAGTGTAGGCCAAGAAAAGTAGATAAGCTGGTATTCAGTAGGAAGACTGAAGCAGTTAGAGTAAGACTATAAAAGTAAGCTATGCTGTACAGCACTCCCCCCTTACCAATGTTTCACCTTCCAAAGTTTCAGTTACCTGTGATCAGCCGCTTTCCTCACAGACTCACTCTTCCTCCTTCCCACCCTTAGCCTCAATCTGTTCGCTAGCATCTGGGCAATGACACCTATGTCCTGCCACCTGCACCTTGCCTACCAGCCCATCGTCCACCCCCACTTACCACTGGAAATAGCTCAGGTGTCACTGTAAGTAGCCCGCTAGCTTTGCAGGGACCATAGAGAAGTTTCATGCTATCTTGTAGAATGAAGGCTCTCTTTGGTCTCTGTGAAACTAGAGGGCTACTAGAGTTTGGCACTATCCACAGTTTCAGGCATCCATGGGTGGTCTTGGAACGTGTCCCCAGCAGATAAGAGGTGTGTGTGCTGCTGTACACTTGACAATGGCATTATGTACAGTCTCCATCATCAGTAGTAGTCTGAGCTGCATAGGTTGTGCAAATACTTACAGATGTCACCTGGGAGCTTTATATACCCATCTCAGAATTACCACTAAAATCAGTTCTGGAGTTTGTATTTTGTCAAAGCAGTAGGGCTCTTGGGCTGAGAATTCTAAGTACCCCTCTCTAAATGACAAGTCCCAGGATTCCATAGGATGGACCATGGCAGTTAAAGTGGAATGATAGTGCTGCAGTTATGTAGAATGAAAAGTTTTCATCTGGAGTTTATCATGCTTGAAATAATTGTCATTCTGTCTGCAGGAATGAAGTACCTATACAAGTATCAAAGCATCATGCAAGGCAATCTGTTACTGGATATTACTGGTAAGGAAAGGGAGGGTCTGTAAGGACAGAGGGCACACTCCAGAGCCTAGACAGCCACATGCTGCAATTTTAGCTCTTCCAGAGGAACACAGCACCCCATCATAAGCATTTTGGTGGACTGGAAGTGATGCTTTGTTGCAGTTTAAGGAGAATGCCTATCTTGGGAGTGAAACACCCTGGAATAGCTTACTCTGGGCCAAACTAATTTTTTCACTAGCTGGAATATACAGTTTTTCAACCAAAATTTTGGAGTTGTGGGAATAGAAGGATAGTGGGGGGATTGTTGGGTGTCCAGAGGAGTCTCAGAGGACATCCCACCCCTCATTTAGGATGATTTACCACAATATGCTTGTGTTGAGTGGCTACATGACCACAACCAATTGAAAATTATATCTATATGCCACTAAAGGACTGCTCATTGTTTGCCATATGCCCATTTTCATGTGCCCAAATAAAGTTCCTTGTGTACATGTGCTCCTGTGCAAAAACATTGTAGGCTTCATCTTATTTTTACAATCATAAACTACGTTGAGTTACCCAAAAAGTATAAAAGGTTTATAGTAAAAAAAATTAGATCCTTGTTTTCAGTTAGTTGCACTCACTATCTTCCATCCTCTTCAACACTATTTAACATATGTCACTTCTCATATGCCTTTCCTCAGTTCACCATTTCCTGGCACCCTAGATTGCTCTCAGCCCCAAGTGGGCAAAGCTGATCAGTCACCTGGTGCTTTGCAGTAGTTTGACTATCATTTCTGATACCTATTTGTTAGCAAGGGGTAACATCCAATGTTGCACAAGCAGAGTTCTGTCCTCATCCTTGAACCTCTGCATCCCTGTCCTTCCACTATGGGGGGCCCACAGCCCTTCCAGAACAGATTTTGAAGAGGCTGCCAGAAGCCGGGCAAGCCTGTTTGAGCAGCAGTGGCCATCTAGCTAGTGGACTGAGAATTTGGTATTTTACTCTGTTTACCTTTATGTTTGTACTGTTGAGCTGGAGAAAGTTTGGGATAACCAGGTAGAGACTGATTGATTGATTGATTGTGGATGGGCTGTTTGTTTCAAGCTGCAGTTGGTAGACTTTAGGGTTCTTGTACATTTAAAAAAGGAAGAAAATGACTTTGCAAGCCTGATATCTCCCATCCACTCTAAGGAAATATTTTTGAGATTTCATTGGAACTGATATGACTGGGATGGCCCCCCTGGTGACCAAGTATTTATGAAGACAACTACTTGAAGTATACACATGGTCACTGGTTTTACTATGGGCTTGACTATATATCAGGGATGGGCCAAGTGCAACCCTGGGGACTCATAAAGTCACCAAGGCTCTTTTTGTGGCTGCTGACCATAATGCAATTTCTTCAGACTGTCCTATTCTGTAAAACAAGAGAATGAATTGCTGCTCCTGGAATCATCTAGGATTGCTCTGTACTGTTTAACATTCTGAAAAAAGTTTTTCAAAAACATAAATCGGCTTCTGACCATTTTGGGTTTTGTTAATTTCATGTTTTGACAGCCTACGCAGCTCCCAACTGCACTAAGACAATTCAAATGGCCTCTGGAGCCACCGGAGGTGCTCATCTCTAACATGAAGTGCATAGCTGAGAGGCAACAATTCTGCATATGTGCCTTGAAGTAGCAACAGTTATGTGCAGATATATTCCACTGGTTTCCAGAGGACCTCAGTGCTTCTATCACAGTGACAAGATGGTACATCTACATTTCAAAATTGATTTTGTAATATAGGATGCTCAATAACATTATTCTCGGATAAGCTTGTAATATCTGTCCCCTACTCGAAATGTAGTGGTTGTTTATAATGTTTGTCAGTGTTTGCTCTGGCATGATATTCAACACTAGAGGGCAGTGCTGTTCTATTTAAAGTTTTAAATTATGGTAAAAATTAGGGATGGGAGGAATCCAGCATTTTCTGAATCTGGATCCAAATCCCTGGAAGGTTCTGGGAATCCACGAAATTCACAAATCTCGAATCTTTTTAATTCTTTTCTTAAAAAAAAGAGTTTAAAAAGCAAGGGAAAGAAGGATAATCCAAGACAAAGGCAAACCTCCCTTGTCAACCTTGTCATAGTTTTGCCTCAGGATCTCCCCAGATTGAAAATGACATGAAGGCCCTTTCTACATACGCAGAAAAATGTGAATTAATCCCCCATTTTCCTGCCTATATAAACAGGGCCACATACTAGACTACAGAGATAATCCAGATCAAAACTGGCTTTTCTTTGCATAGCTCCTTCTAGCATCCTGGGGTTTATAGTTTGCTGATGCACCAGTACACTTTGGCAGAGAAGGCTGTGACACCTTGTAAAACTCTAAACACCAGATTTGTGTATGAAAGAGGTTTGCAAGGGAGCTATGCAATGGAATGTTTTAGCTGTCCTTGAAATCTCAAGCCTGTAGCTTCCAGTCAAGTACTGAACTTAAATATTAAATGTTCAATTTAAATATGTTAAAATACAACTCCAGCTGTAATTTCTGAAATTGTTAGCAAAGACTATTATTACTCCAAGCGAAAAACTCACTTACTTACTATCTTCCCTTTACTATCTGGTCTCTCAGGTTTTCAGGCATCCCATTCTCCAACGATCTATTTGGTTGGCGGATTCGAAAGATTCGATTTGCCTGTTTTGGCACAGGGATTCGGATTCAGGAATCTCAAATCCTTACCCAGGATTCGAGGATTCCATTGGCCCATCCCTAGTTAAAATCCAAAATTAGACAGTGCCTTCATTAAGATGCCACAAAAGTGGGCAAGTTTTCAGCTTCTCCAGATTCTTCATCAGAGTATAAAGCAGAGAATTGGGAGGGCACAAAAGTTCAAAATTTAATAATGTTACTAATAAAGTTATTGTTCAACTCTAGATTTGCATCTCATTCATTTATTTATTTATTAGCCCACCTTTTCTCCAGTGCATGACTAAAAGTGGCTTACAATATAGATAAAAAAGAATGTTAAAACAAATTTTAATAGTTAAAAACAGAAAACAATTAATGTATCAAAACAGTACTGAATTAAGATGTTTAAAACCATTTAAAAATCAAAAGGATGAAAAAAAGCAGAGCACTCTTCATTAAAACAAATCCTCAGCAAATTAGTTTGTGGTCAAAAGCCTCTAAAGAGAACAACATGGCTTTATAAATGGGTTAGAGGAGAAACATAGCAGCCAAAGACAACATTACGTAATGCTTCCCCATTTAATCAGCCATTTAAAAGCTTTTTGCAAAAATGTATTTGATGAATCAGACAGATTGTCCCAAAAGGAAAACAGTGCTCTAAGTGGTGTCTTATATGTCTTATTCATATAGTAAGAAGGCTACAGCCCAGAATAAGTAAAGAGGTAGTAAAGCCAGTGTGGTGTAGTGGTTTGAATGTTGGACTACAACTCTGGAGACCAGGGTTCGATTCCCCACTCAGCCACTGAAACTCACTGAGTGACCCTGGGCACAGCACATACTCTCAGCCCCAGAAAACCCCATGATTGGTTCACCTTACAGTCAGAAATGACTTGAAGGCATGCAATAACAACAACAAAGCAATACCTAGCTATTCTAAATGCATTCAAGTCTCCAGGGTCTGATGAGCTGCATTCAAGAGTATTGAAAGAACTTGTGGATATAATCTGAGAGCCACTGTGAATAATCATTGAGAATCCTTAGAGAATCAGAGCCACTTCTTCAAAAATGGCAAAAAAGAGGACCCGAGTGACTACTGACCATTCAGTTTGACAGCAATACCAGGAAACGTTCTAGAAGGGGAGTTGTGGTGATGGACAGGGGCATCCCACAATTAGATTTTCCTCCTCCTCCTCCTCTTCTTCTTCTTTGGAATGTTTATTTAGGTATGATCACACATTGATGGTGCAATTATATATCCTCTGCTCATTAGCCCATTAGAGATCTCAAGCCTTCTGAAGAGGCCCTTCTCTCTGTCCCACCACATTCTCAGGTGGGAATAAGCAAGTGAGTCTTGTCAGTTGCTGCTCCCAGACTTTGGAACTCCCTCTCTAGGGAGGCCTGGCTGGCTTCACCCTTGGTGTCCTTCCACTGGCAACTTAAAATATTGTTATGTTGTTAGGTTTTTAGAAACTGACTGGGATGGGGTTTTAATGGTGTGCTGTGCTGTTTTATGGTTTGTATTTTCTCTTTTAATGAATTTTAATCTTTTAAGCTTCATTAAATTGTTTAATTGTCTTTTAAATAACTTGTATATTTATACTTCTATTGAAGTTTTCGTATAGTTTTTAATCTGTGTTGTTTTTAAACATGCTATAAGCCACTTTGAGTCCCATTATTGGGAGAAAGGCAGGATAGAAATGAATCATCTTCATCACAATTATCATCGTCATCACCATCACCAGATGGAAGTCCCACTAAATTCAACTTGGCTTACTTTCAGATATATCTGTATAGGACTGCAGCCTAAGAGCATTGTTTTGTTCAGACTTCAGAACAGAAGAACTTTTCTAAGATGATGCCTATGAAAATAGTGTACGTACTTTAAAAATAAATCTTTTTATTATGCAGATATGATTGTTAATTAAAAGTTGATTGTTAATTTAATTCAGCAAAACTTATTTTAATTGTTTCAACCAAGATTTACTCAGAAGGGGCCCCTATACCACTGAAACAAAGCATGAATGAGATGAGATTTTAAAAAAAACTTTTCAGAATTTTTTTTTAGGATCTAAAACTGGAATTAGTGGCCAATATGGTTCCCTTGGTATCTATTTGTAACACTTGTGGTGCCGAGACTGCAAGAACAGCACTGAGAATTTTGTACAATATAGCCAAATGCAAATGAAACAAAAGTAAATTGTGCCATATGCACATATAAATAAAGGATTTTTTTATTCTGCGTAATTAATTTTACATCTAAAATTGAAATGTTCCCATCCCAGTAAACTTTTCCCCCAAAATTAAACTTTGGGAGGAAATCGGTAATTGATAATAAATAATAATTGGTAATAAAAGACAAGCCTTTAGTGAAACAATCACTATTGTTATTATGCGCCTTCTAGTCAAGTCTGACTTATGGTGACCCTCAGGGTTTTTCTTGGCAAGATTTATTCAGAAGAGGCTTTCCACTGCTTTCCTCTAAAGCTGAGAGAGAGTAGCTTGTCCAAGGTCACCCAGAAGGCTTCCATGACTGAGCAGGAATTTGAACCCTGGTCATCCACAGTCCTGATTCAACATTCAAACCACTACACCATTCCTAAAGAAGAACAATGTATAACTGCAGAAAATTAAACTCAGACTGATCTAGGGTTGTTACTTGTCATTTTAATTCATTTTTTAAAAAATGCACAGAGTGCCTTTGTAGTCTTCACTATCTTGGATCAACCATCATGTTTGTGAAATACATAGTAACTATTCCCATGTTTATGCTTCAGTGCCCGATAGCAGATTTGTGGAATGCACGTGGCTCTCACTATGGGATTGCCTTGATGCAACATTGCCAGAGGTCCATAATTGACCATGGACTTTTCTGCTTAGCATACCTTCTGTCATGTACAGATACATAAATGGGTGAGAACTTATTTCCAATATCCTGATCACATGGAATTAAGAATCCCTAGGCCCATTGCACTCAATGGTTTTAAGCACAACCAAGACTTTAGAGGATCAGACTTCAGTGTGATGTGCTCTAATCTGGGACTAAGCGCCACTAAACTGAGTGGCAGTCACTTCCTTGTGAACTGTTACAGAATTGAGATGCCAGGAAGAAATACTCAGAGGTGAGTTTTCCATTTCTTTCCTCTGCAGTATAGCCTACAGCTACCAACCAGGGCTGATCCTGCTTAGCTTCCAAGATCAGACAGAATCTGGTGCCTTTAGGATATTTAGAACTTACTCTCAGGTAAACAGGTGATAACACATAGTATAAAATAATGAATTGTTTTAGATAATTGAAAAATTAGTATTTTTTAACAGATGGATTTAAAATATGAGGAAATGAATATGCACCTTTAAGAAAGATAATGGGTGTTACAGTATAACTAAGGGAGCAGTAGAGGGAAGGAAACTGCCTTGTAAGAGGATGTAGGGAAGAGATAAAGAGACACCAGGGCCTGAACTGGGAGATCTTGGATAAGAGCACAGACTTTTAGGACAGGAGGGAGAAAAGTCATATGAAGATTAGTAAAACAACTATGTACAAGTTCTAGCCAATGGAACCCAAATGTGTATTTTTTTTTTGAAAGGACAAAGGGAATATAAATTTCAAATGGAGGATGTGTTCACTACTGACTTAATTTTTATAGGGAACACAAACCCTAAAAGCTCAATTGACATTTTTAACTGAAATTTTTAATTGACAATTAAGTAGTCTTCTTACCCTATTCAATCTCTCTGAGTTGTTTTTCACTGGCTTTATAAACTTAGGGACAGGCAGATTTGCACTAACACATGCATAGGACTGTGTGACTCTGAATCTGTATGGGTATCTTATTGCTTTCTTCCCAAGCACACTTAAAGAAAAGCAAAAGCCCTTTTTCTAGGAAAGTGCACATTTACACAGACATTTCAAACAAGTGGAAATGCTCGTCTTAACCTTATGTCCTGTTATTTTAGGGAGCATGCTTCCACTGTCTGTCCTGATGTGGATGATGAGATTACTCATTGCATAGCTAGGGTTGGTCATGGCTCTGCATTTGTATGATATTGCATCAGCTCTGGAATAAGATGTTTGTGACTAAGAGGTCTAAGCTAAATGTCTATAGCATATAGGTCATCATGACAGCAGAACTTGCCTATGCCTTGAAATGTAGACAATGCTATATGTAGCTGCCATCAGTAAGTTGATCTCTTCCATGTGCTGGCTCTCCCAGGCTACGTGATGAAGTAGCAAGAAGAACAGTTCCTAGGGCTCACATCCCAAATATCAAATAACTGGTGCTTAAATTATTCTAATGAGAATGTCCATAGCTAAATGCGACAATGGATTGGTGGAAATGAGAGAGTGGTATGGACACAGGCTTCAGTGCAAAAACAAGATGTTTCAGATTTCCCCTTTTATTCTTAATTTGATATCTAGTTAATTAGGAACCACCACAACATTGAAACTTTGGGCTGGAGCTGGAATTACTAATGCTTTGACTAGCCCTCTGAAATCTATTCAGTGATGGTGTGTTGGACGCATGACTAAGTCTGTTACAATTTATTTTATTAAAATATTTACTGACCTATAACCAAAAAATCCCAAGGCAGAGGATGATATAATCAGTTTAAACTTTGTAAAACAATTTGAAATGTAAAAGAATAGAAAATATTTTATATTCTAGAGCAGCTGTTTACAACCTTTTCACCTGAAGGTAACCATGAAATAACTTTTTGGTCTCAAGAAACCCCTGTGTAAAATTATTATGTATACTGCTAATATATATTTTCCAGTCACAAGCTCTTGCCGAACCCCTAATAACATCTGAGACTTCCAGGAAAGCTTGGTTGAGAAGCACTGGTCTAGAGATATATTATACTGTTGTTGTTGTTGTTGTTTGCCTTCTGACTTATTGTGACCCTCAAGCACACCTCTCAGGGTATTTTCTTGGAAAACACTGCCTTCATCTGAGACTGAGAAAGTATGATTACCAAAGGTCACTCAGTGGCTTTCCATGGGATTTAAACCTTGGTTTCCAGCATTATAGTTGGAGTAGATCACTCTGGCTCCCATATTCAACTTTACAACAAATGAAAACAAGATGAAACCGTTAGAACTATGCGCATACTGGGCCCCAAAGGCTTTAATTTTTTTTAAAAAAAAAAGTTTTAATTTTCTGCTGCTAATGTTGTCCCCAGTCATATCTCTAAAAAGAGGGTGTTCCATAACCAGGGTGTCCAACAGAGAAGACCTTTTCCATATCCTCATACAGTGTATTGTCCCTGCTAGTGAGGCACAAAGGAATAGCTCTCCAGTAAACTTTAGTCCTTGGGCAGGCATATAAAGGAAAAGTCATTCCTTTGAGTATTGAAGTCTCATGTGGTCTAGGTGTTCAAATGTTAACACCAGCACTTTGAATTAGAACCAGAAATGTATTGGCAACCAGTGCAATTTCTTTAAGGCTGTAGTTATATAGGTTTTATATGAAGTTCTGATCAGCCATCTAGCTTCTATATTTTGCACTCACTGCAGCTTTCAGGTCAGCTTCAAAGACAGTCCCATAAAGAATGCATTGCAGTAGTCTAGTGTGTTTTTAAATGTTTTTGTATTTTGTATTGCTTTAATTGGATTTTCATTTGTTCATTGCCTCGGGAGTCTTTCTGGGCTCAGAGGCAATACTATAAATAAATAAATAAATAAATAAATAAATAAATAAATAAATAAATAAATAACTAACTAACTAACTAACTAACTAACTAACTAACTAACTAACCAGTGCATGAACTACATTAACCTTAAATTATTCCTGTCCAGGAAAGGCTGTAGCTAACAGACCAGTCAAAGCCAGAACGAGACAGTCTGAGCCACAATCAGCCTAGACTGCCTGTAACAGAGCTGGATCTAGAAGTATTCTCAAGCTATATACCAATCTCATCCAGGGCAGGTTGCTTCCCAGTTACCAGGACAGAGAGCTACCAATTCACACTGCCTCCATCTTATCAGGATTCAATTTCAATTTATTGGCTCTCATTCAGTCCATTACAACATGTAGGCACCAGTTCAGCATCTGCACAATGCCATCTGACTTGGTTGACAAGGAGAAATCTAGATCCGATCCACATATATGTGATGTAAATACAGTTGGGTCTCCACATTTGCTAGGACTCAGGACCCCTACAAAAGTGGAAAAACAATATCAAAACACTTGTGTGTCTGTGAGAAGGGGACAAAGGCATACTGGGGAGAGTGAGCGCCCAGGATCCAAACCAGGTCAGGGAAAAGAGAGGGAAAAGGGATGGGTTGACATGGTGGTCCTATACTTCCTCTCTCTTGCTCATCTCCTTCCTTGGGTATGTGGGAGGATCAGAGGAGGATTCATGGTGCTGAGATCAGGGTGCAAGGTGTCCTTAGCTGGCCAGGCCGTGGCTGGAGGAGGAGGCGGATCAGAGGCAGGTTTTTAAAGGGCTGTGCAGCTTGATCAGAGCCACTGAGAGGGAAGGTTCCCCTGGAAAAGAGGGACTTGAGGTGAGAAGGCAGGGGTTGGAGAAACTCAAAAATAAATATATGACTATTAAACCTGCAAGTGTGGTGGGCCAATTGTAGTCAGTTTAATAGGCTGCCAGCCAACCGTCAATGTTGTTCCTTGAACAGCAGCAGCTTGATGGAAAGATATATAGTGATTGATTACCTCCATGCTATGTAAAGTTTCTGCTGCTGGTTTCTGAAGATCTATTTGGTGTTAAAACATACAAGAACAAGCCGCTCTCTCTTTCATGAACAGTTGGCTACTGTTAACAGGAAGAGATAAAGACGCCTATACTCTTAATTCCATTCAAACAGGAGGAGGTCAGATCCATAACTGCATTAGTGGATGGGCTGCTGTGTTTGTGAGTCTCTGACATGGGCCTTCCAAATGTCACCACAGGGGCAGATACAGTTGCTGGATGCAAACGCCTGCCCTGCCTGCTGTTCAGCAGAATACTCTGTGCAGTGGGGAAGGACTGTGTGCAGAAATCTGATTCCATGTGAAATGTGCCCACTTGTAGGCATCTGTAAGTTTCCATTGATAAAACACATAGCATGACACTATTTTATTAATACCAAAGAACAAAGGGTGCATCATGAATTGAGTGTTTTCTCTTCTTGAATGAGGAGGCACTCATCTATGGGAACAGTGGCTAGATGTCATGAAGCCCTCCAGGGGAAGAGCTTTGTCACGTGGCCAGTCTATGTGCTGTTGCAAAGCGGAGGTTCCTCAGGAACATGTCATGCTGAGACCCATTTAGTGTCCGCAGTTCTGTTTCCCTGTGATTTTCTCTGCTTTTTCAGAACTAATTCATCTGATCCATCACAAAGACAAAATTTGATAACTGAATTTCAATCCTATCAGATGAAACAAGAAATTTTCACTGGGAGGGAGAGATCTAAAACCAAATCAGGAAAGAATTATGTAAAAAAAATTGTTCCTCCTGGCCTTAGGTTTGTGAAAATAGGAACATATATCATTGTGCAGAGGTTTCCTTGGCTCTGCAGAAAAACCAGCAAGGGATCTTGTTTGTATTCCAGTGGTATAGCTAAGGCAGACAGATCTCCAGCAACCCAGTCTATTTTTAGACTCCGACTTGCCATTTATATCCTGCAAAATTATTCATCAGCTCCAGGGTGACAAGCTATTAATTTGTATAAATACGTCAGAACAGGGTTTTTTTCCCCACCCTTTTGCGTTCATGTGCAGTACAAAGGAGGTGAGGGATTGGTTTCAAATCACAAATCGTCTGCAGCTTGCAGCCAATTTCTCTTCAGCCATTCATTCATATTCTCCATGCAACAGCTTACTGGCTGTCATTTGTTCCTTGTTATTACATAGAGCTGAAACTGCAGGGGAAGGCAGAATAGCAACTGGGCTTAGCTGGGATTCCTTAGCTGGCTATCTTTAGTGATGCTAGATTGGTGATGACAGGATATTGTACAATGAGACAGAGAAGAAAGTTAGCACCTTGTCTGTTCCACTGAAGTGATGTATAATTAGGATTCAGATTACTGGAGAAAACTGTGGTGTTCTCAGGAATTTTCTCATAGCATGCTAGCCTTGACTAGCCCACAAGAAATAAATAAACATTATCACTGTCAAGAAAAGTATAATGGTAAACTAAAAATGAATATAAATATTAGATTTCTGATGTGGTACAGCTCTCTCCCAAGGGAGTCCTACAAAGAAATATTCCTACTAAATTGGGGATCAGAAATGAATTTAGGGCATATCCATATTGATTTTAAAAATCCCAGATTTTGCTCCTGTTCTTTCTGATTTTATACTGTGTTAAAATAAACTGACTAGGGGAGCTGGTATAAAAAGTCTCCAATCATACTGGATGCTGACAGAAAATATTCTAGAATAAACAAAATGTGTATTGATCTCCAAAATAAAATAGGAAAGAATAGAAACAAATCTGGGACTTTTTAATCTTCTTAATCAGCCTGGACACACCCTAATTTTCCAGAGGCAGGAAGATTTTAGCACTGGGATGCTTCTGAATGTATTCCCTGATGTACTCTCTAAGGGGGCACAGCCCTATGGGAAGCTTGTACTCAGTCATAAATAACACACCTCTGTTAGCTATAGGATCTTAGAGGAAACAAAAGAAAATAAATTGGGCACTGGAATCATGTTGCAACATACCACGTATGTTGGCAAATGCTAATGTAATTTTACAAAACTAGTACATGTATGAGTCATTGTCATTCACATGTACATTGTGTCAGCTCCCTCGAACTGGCACTGGATTACAAATCCTGTCATCCCCAACTAAAACATACCAGTTCTGTCTGGAGAATATGGAATTTTCATCCAATATGTCTGGAGGGCACCAAATTGGCCAGAGGTTTCCTCACATTACCAACAATGTGAGATTTGGTCCATGTCAACCATGAAGAACATGTAATACATAAAAATATTGGGTCTTTTTTTTTTCCTGTTAACCCCAATGACACCCAATGTATATGAGGGCAGCTGAATTAGCTTGACCCAGGTCTCACATCTGTAGGTGTAAAAATGCCTGATCAACCCTGTTCAGCTTTTTCTGCTACTGAGAATGCAATAAAAAAAACTGATTAATGAAAGGCTGTTGTCATGGTTTCTCATAGTATTCATCTTTAATCCATCACAGCTTTTTTGTATTTGAGTGTTTGTTCAGAAAGGAAAAAGGTCATGAGGAGGTTGTGCCTAGAATAGCTAAGCCCTCGTGCATGTATCTGTGCACATTCAGAATCTAGTGGAGAACAGCAGGGAATACACAGAGCAGCTAAAAATAGCACTTGCTTCCAGTGTTTATCCAGTATATTTTTGTTATGCTTGGTTTTGCTTGTGTCCTTTACTATGAATAAATGTTCCTAGCTAGCTGAAGACAAAAAGTAAACTCTTTTTAACAAGAAACTGCAGAAAGATCTGGACCTGAGAAGATGGGAAAATGCCATTTTGTGTTCTTTTATACAGCCTACTCTCACCACGCTACACAGTTAAAAGACAACTCTCTGTACTCTCTGTACAGATGTGTGAATCACTAAAGCCACATACAACTTACCTGAAAAATATGCTGGGTAAAAAAAACACAGAGAGCTGCTAAGCCCCTAGGAAGTTGCATATTTCATAGTTCATGGAATGTGTTTTAACTTGTGGACCAGAACTTAACTGGTCAAACCATGAACTCACATTAGGATAGGACAAGAGATAGAACACTGTGTCTAACTGCTACACCATGCCCATCCTTCCTTTACAGACACACTATGGGATGTGCAGTCTTCCAGATGTTGGACTTCCATTCCCATCCACCTTAGGCAGTAAGGGGGGTTGCAGTCCATCAACATCTGCATGGTGGCGCATTCTCAATTCCTGCTATACAATAAAATTTGACTTGGAATAGGTTCACAACTAAGTATTCCCCCCAACACAATTTTGTGAAGTGTACCCCCCCAACACAATTTTGTGAAGTGTACCTATCCTTATTTTCAGAACTGGGAGAAGCAGCAGTAGCACAAAGTCCAACACAAAGAAGAAACTGGGGCACTGGGAGGAGCTACAATGAGAAGAGGAGACAGCAGGCAGCAGAGAGAACACAGCCAGATGTCTTTTCCTTCACTTTAACATTATATCCTACTTAAGACACCTTGAGAGCCAGTATGTGGTTTGAGCGTTGGACTATAACCCTGGAGAACAGGCTTTGATTCCCTGTTCAGCCATGGAAACCCACTGGGTGACCTTGGGCACATCATTCATTCTCAGCCCCAGAAAACCCCATGATAGATTCACCTTAGGGTTGCATAAGTCAGAAACAACTTGAAGGCACACAACAACAAGACAGCTTAGATGTCATTAACTATCATGCAGCAAAATATAAAATGGGAATCCTTCTATATTGCTGGGCCTGTTTCACCGGGATTTTTCATGTGCCTACTTTGCATATCTAAACTTGTATGTAAAGATGTACACAACTGTAGTTAAATCAGTTTGGGTAGCCAAATGCTTGCATGTGATCTTCCTCATTAATAACTTTTGCCATCTTGCCACACTCTAATATTGCTTGACCATATTTGCTCTGGTTTTCATCTGTCAAATGATGTATGATATGTCATATACTATCTCTCATAGCATGCAACATAATTTACAGCACTGTCTAGGTATATATATGTTCCTTGTCACACAGGAATTTCTGACATCTCTCAGTCCCTCTTGTTTTCTGCTTGCTCTGCATTTGCAATGCAGATGATATTAGTTAATATGATAGGGGTATTAAGTATGGGGTATCCTGCATCAATCCTTATAGCTGGAGTTGATGACCTTCAAGTCGGTCCTTCAGTACTACAAATGCAACCTTCCAGAGATATGTCACTTGGTGCTAATGCCCAGCACAAGAGCAAAAGGGAGAGCAATTAATGCTCTTTTTTGGAAAAAAAGGCAAAAACAATCAAAATATGTAGGCTGACCCACAAGAGATAATGGTTAATACAAGGATTAATGCACAAGACCACATTTGAGAGAGATGCTTAACTTTTGAAATCCCACATGAACATATCCTGGAAAATAATTTCAGCAACAGCAAGCAGCATTCATCAGAATTTAACTTGACAAATCACCACTTAATTCTATTTTTATTTGTGTAAGTTACAATACAAGGTGTACATATGATTTGAACAAATGCAGTAATTAAAAGTTCAGAGAGAAAATTTCGCAAAAGAAATGAGAAATCTTTTTCTCCCTAAAGGCCAAAATAATTTTAGACAAGCACATGGGAGACACATGCAGCAGACAGAGTCCAATTGCTGGACTGTGGTCCCGAAGCGTGAACTATTTGAAATGTGGAAAGAAATGTGAAGGGCCAGGGGGAAAAAAATGGAAATATTTAGAGTGGAAAAGTCCCCCCCGCTCTTTTTCCCTGAAGACTTTATTTTCCAGGGAAAAAAATTAAAAAATGAATTATGGAATATTTTGTTTTAGAATGATAAATATTTAAGACAAGATGTTCATACATCTACTCCTCCTATATTATTTCTAAAAAATATGTAGTAGCTATACTTTTATGTAAGACAACATACAATATTTCACATTGCATTTCCTGGCTTTTGGTCTTCTTTGATCAGTTCCTTTTATGTGAATTAATGCTTTATATCTCCTGAAAGTATGGGAGACTGTAGGAGACCAAATAATGGCCAGAATCCTGTTGAGCAGTTACCAGTTTTTAGGGGCTATGTAAGGATTGTGAAAGTCCCCCTATCCACACTTACTGGGCAGCAGCTGCTATGATCAATGGAAGTCAGTTTTCCTATAGCTTGGGAAACAGCTGATGTTCCCAAACCAACTCTTCATGTAAATGAACTCCAGCTTTGGGTTGGGGGAGGTTCTTACAGATGTCCTGCTTCTGAAGGAGGTAGAAACATCAGTTAGCAGCTTCCCAAGCAAAATGAGAACAGACTCCTGTCAATCACGGCAGCTGCTTCCTGGTAAGTGGGGATTGGGGGACTGGGACGTCTCAAGGGCTATTCCCCCTCCCCAGTATCTTCAGGTTTTGCCACCAAAATCACAAGAAAAGTGGAGGCTGCTGAATGACACATTTAGGAAGATGCTTTCAAGTGGCCTCTAGAAAATTTAAAAGGCTTTTGTTTATGGAAGGCTTGTCTGACTTGGTTGTTTCTTTTCACATGTTAGTAAATGTCAGTGCTGAAGAAAAAGAATGTTGAACTGCTTTTCTCTTCTTTTCTTTTTTGGTGATATCGGAACCTATCCTTATTCTCTCCATCAACTTCATTAACTTTAATACTGTGTACCTGCATGGAGAGAGAGCTATCCTCCCACTGTATATAATTTTGCAGTGCGATTTCAGGGCTTCCACACCCTTCTTCCAAAGGACACACACCAGCTTTGTAGGAAGAAGATCAGTTGCTTTTTTTGGATGCAAAGACAACTGAGGTCCAGAGCCTATCTTTACAGCTAACTCGTAGCACCCATCTTTAGCACTACACAAAGAATTACTAGTTCCTCCACCAGGAGGCAGGGTGCCACTCCTCCTCCCTGTTACCACTGCAATTAGGCTGCAGTGTCATTGTGAGGGTTCAAACTGGACAGAAATGTAAGTAACTATCCACAGTGCTCTTTTTAAAAGTTGATGGCAGAGAAGTCATATTTTCTGAGATGGTGAAACAGCAATGGAAAGACTTCATCTGCACTGATGAAGCCCCCTTTTTCACTAGTATGAAAAAAAAGTTGTGGTACATTTCAGACTATCAGATTGACTGCCTAATTTATTTCAGCATGGCTTGTTATCATAACACCTTCTTACATGCATGGAGCAAACTGGTCTTCTTGCTGTTATTTTGGGCCTTCGAGTATTTTTCAGCTTATGGAAACCCTAAGACAACCTTATCACAGGCAACAAAGGCAAGATTTGTTCAAAGTGGGTTTGCCTTTGCCTTCTTCTGAGGCTGAGAGAGTGTGACTTGTGCAAAGTCCTCCAATGAGTTTACATGGTGGAGCACGGATATGAACCCTAGTCTCCAGAGCCATAGGCCATTTCTGCACTAGCCCATTATAGCGCTATTATTCCACTTTCAACATCCTATGGAATCCTGAGGTTTGCAGTTTAGAGAGTGGCCTCAAATAATAGTGCTGTAACAGGCTAATGCGGTAATGGCCATACTCTAATACTCAAACCATTACATCTTGCTGACACCTCACAACATTCTAGCCTCAAGTATATATTCATATGGTTAACTGCACATTTGTTCCATGTTTTACCTGAATTATATCCTTGGGCTTTTTTGTATTATATTATAGAATTATATTGAAGAAAACAAACAGGGCTTTTTAAAAGGTAAAGAAGTCTTGGTCTATACAGGAACTGAATCTATGGCTTTGGCATTATTGGCATCGCTCTCTACAGCAGGGGTTTCTCCAGTGGCCCTTGAAAATGCCAAAAATTACTGAGGTATTGCCCTAAATTGATGACAGATTGGTGTGATCTCCTGGCAATGACTGATAGAGCTGCCAGCGTGAAAACTGGAGAGGGTCCTGTACCTTAATGATTGCATAAACAAGGGGAATTCAGAAGGTATTGCTTGTTGTGCAAGCAGGTAACAAGCAGCACCTGCTGAAATTCTGTCTTCTATACAGCTATTACAGGTACAGGAGCCATCTCCAGTTTGCACTATGACAACCATTGCACTATAATTTTATATTGACATTTAATTTATTTGGAACTTGCTAACTTTTGCTGCAATTATTTCCTTGTAGCAGAGTTCCATAATTTAAGCCATGCTCAAATGAGGTATGGATAGTTGTTCTGAAGGTACCATGATATAGCCAAGGTACCATGATTTAGTCAAGGGTTGCTGATCCACAAGCTTTAAGTGAAGGATGTCAGGGATTCCAGGCAGGGAACCCTGGAAAATGATCAGCCCACTGCAAAGATGTTGCATCATGCCCCGGCTGTGGGTAATTGCAAGGTTGCATAAGAAACTGGGGTTGTGTGCAGAAGGTAAAGGGAGGTGTGCAAACCCTTACCTGATTGGTTGTAGATGTGTATATAAGAAAGCAATCCCCAGTCTATAGTGTCTGTTGACCAAACCTGGTGTCTGGCGTAAGCCTCTGTCCTATGATTTGTATATAATGAAACTTTGCTGCAAGATAAAGTGCCTCCTGTTTTGGAAGAAACCCCTCTGTGTGTGAGTAGCCTTATTGGGGAACAAGGTTGCTGCTGTTGGCTAGCTGTGCTCTGGCTTTTCTGCTGTGTTTCTGTGGGGTTGAAACTCCTATCATCCCTGACAGTGGTTATGGGCCCAGTCCCAGAAGTCACAGCTTCCACAGCGCACCTGTAGTTGTTTTTCCCCTTTAAATTATTCTTCCTTCTCACAGTATTCTAATACTGTTCTCTTGTTTTTCCACCCCTGCTTCTTTCACACTTCCACTTGTAACCTATCCCCCAGCAGTGCCTGTTCACTTCATCCCACCCTCCTTCCAGAGATACTAGAAGGTGTGCTACAGCAGCCCACAGAAAAATGAGCTCAGTTCTACTGGTAGTACACCATTTGAAAAACACTGCTTTACATCAGCAGAGCTGCTTTGCATTCTTCTCCTAGGCCCCCCATCTTGAAAGTGTTGCTAGGCAACACAGGTTCATACTGAGCACATATGGCATCATACCTTATGACCTCCACAGGATAAAATGGGATGAAAATTGCATTTTAATAAAACTACATACCTGTTGCATCAGTTACCAGGCTAGAGTATGCCTTAGATGTTCTTGTTGACCTAACACACACACACATAAAATACCCCCCCTCCTAGGTGGTACAAACAGAACAACTTGCTGAAAAAGTCTAATCCCAGCAAATTCTGAAAGATCAGACTGACAGATCTTACTTTTGTGGCCCTTCACACTACCCATTTAGAGCATTTTTATTATACTTTAACTGCCATAGTCCTATGCATTGTGGGATTTACCAGTTATATGTGGTACTTATTTACGGTGGGGTTTACAGTTTCATGAAGTACTTAGAAGAGTCTTTGCTAGAGAGCTCTACTACCCCCAAACTACAAATCCCAAGATTCTATAGAAGGCAGCCATGAAGGTTAAAGAAACTGTAGTGCGGTCAACATTTAAACTCCTGTAATTAAGTGGTTTCTGCTTCAAAATCTGTATAAATGATGCTCAGATCTACTTCTCCTATGCTGCCAGGTGACTGAGGCATTTTTAAGGGAAGGTGTAGCACCTCCTATCCCCAATTTATGGGAACTGCAGAATGCAGTTCATCTGTTTCACCCCTAAATTAGGGCCTACTATAGACTTATAATCATTTCGAATGAAGAACTAAATGGTCAGTTCTAGCCTTCTCTCTCCCAATATTTTCAAATGTGTCATTTATACATACATTTGAGAGAAAAACAAAACAAAAATTGAGAGGCATGGATTACAAATTATTAAAGTTACAGTCTGGTGAGAAAAGTTATGAATTTATTATCAGAAGATCAACATACTCATTTTCATTTAAAACAAAGTGGAGCAAGGATTTGAATCAACAGAGAGAAGAAGGGGACTGAAGCTGGAAATTGAGTAATATTTTGAGATTTAACTAGTGAAAATTAAAGAATCAGTTAAGAACAATTTGCTAATAGTATTATATACCACACAGACTAAAAAAAACAATACATTCTAATCTAAGTTATTCTAATTTGCATTGCCTTCTTGGAAATCTTTCTAAATGCCACAGGTTACCTGATTGGTTCAAAGAAAATCTGAAAAACATTTTTATCAGTTAACCTGAAATATTTCATAAAGACTCAACAAGATCCACAAACAAATAAATTAACAGAAAAATGGTCTCCTTCCACAAATTTTGGGAATAATAACTATCATGGTAGAGTTCTACTATTTCATTTTCTCCATTTTCATTCTGATCGATTTCTGTACTTTAACCTGTCCCTCAATGGTGTAAATCCAATTGCTAATCCCAGGTAGAGCATACTCATCAAATCAATGGAGCTTACACCAGTGTTGACTTAGCAAGTTCCCATTAGTGGGATTTAGGCCAATGTAATTTCAGTAAAACATAATTTCTGGGTTTCTCTTCAGCCTCTCCAACAACCATGTACATCAGGAAACACTCTCCATAAAATGACTGTACCATCACAGGTCTACAAACAGCCATCATGACTCAAGACATAATACAGCTCAAAGCCAGTCTTTTAACAGGGAGTGGATGACCTTCAGTTCCACCACAGATAAGATACCCAAACTAACAGCAACATTTCAAGAGGTAAGATCTGAGTTGAAGACCACCACTTGTCATCTCTAGGACTCTTGCATTCTTGAGGACAGCACTGAAATAATTCAGAAATGTTGATCTTCAGTCACTAAGATTTCAGTTGTTTCTAGGATAATGCAGACATAACATTTCCTTAAGGAATCAGGAAGGAACTGCAAGATGCTATATTCCAATCCCCACTTTATGGGGATTCTCTTGCCTTAAACATGATTAATTATATCTGCCTGAATATTTAGAAGAGCTAACACTAAGCAGAACTTGCTTCAAATCCAACCAGGAAGTGAGACATAGTTATAGTTAACCATGGTTATTGTCACTGCAATAGTAAGAACTAATCCATGGATAATGTCACTACATTTAAGCAGAAAAAATGGAATGTACTACTATAGGAAGGGGGACACATTGCTGGATAACCACATGTGTGAAAGGGATCTAGGAGTCTTGGTAGATCACAAGCTGAACATGAGTCAGCAGTGTGATGCGGCAGCCAAGAAAGTCACCGTGATTCTTGGTTGCATCAATAGGAGTATAGTGTCTAGATCAAGGGAGATAATGGTACCACTCTAATGTGCTTTAGTTAGACCTCATTTGGAATACTGTGTCCAGTTCTGGGCACCTCAATTCAAGAAGGATATCGACAAGCTGGAATATGTCCAGAGGAGGATGACCAAAATGGTGAAGGGTCTAGAAGCCATGCCCTATGAGTAGTGGCTTAGGGAGCTCAGCATGTTTAAACTGCAGAAAAAAAGGTTAAAAGTGGACATGATAGCTATGTTTAAATATGTGAATGGATCTCATGTCAATGAGCTTGTTTTCCGCTGCTCCAGGGACTAGGACAAGGAGCTATTGATTCAAGCTGCAGGAAAAGAGATTCCACCTGAACCTCAGGAGGAACTTCCCGACATTCAGAGCTGTACAGCAGTGAAATATGCTGCCTCGGAGGGTGGTGGAATCTCTTTCTTTGGAAGTTTTTAAGCAGAGGCTGGATGACCATCTGTTGAGAGTGCTTTAATGTGGGCTCCTGCATGACAGGGGGTTGGACTGGATGGCCTCTGTAGTCTCTTCCAGCTCTGATTCTACATCATAATTGCTCAGATCTAGAGGGCAGGGAGACAATTCATGTTTGAGAGGAAAAATGCTAGAGGGAGAATGCCTGAGCCTGTGGTTCCTTATTCACAGCTCAGAGGCAGGAAGTATTACTTCTGTACTGATCTTTGGAATACTGGAATTTAGTAACACACACATACACACACTCACTCATGGGAATACATGACTAACATACAAGTATTCTTTACCCGTACTAGAATATCTAGGCTTGTGTCCATTTAAAACCTGTATCTAAATTCTGTATTAAAGTGACTTATTAATGCACTGCTCAAGTTAAGTTATTGGTAATTCAATTTCATTCCAGGTCATAGAGAATGCTTTAAAAAGTTCTTTAGCCTTTTTCATAAAAAGAAAAAAAAAACTTTCTCCCAGGAAAGGATGAAACCTGAAACAGCACAAACATCAACACTACCTCTCTCCACATGTGAGCTTAGTTATTAGAAACAAATATATAAAACACCGTTCAGGAGGTGGAAATAGAATAAAAGTTTCCCCTTTGTAGCTGGCCCCAATCCAGCACAATCTTGAAAGAAGGGCCAAGGAAGGAGGTTTACAAAATGGTTCCCTATGACACTTGTTATAGAAAATATAACATTACATCAGTCAAACCAGCAAGAACCTCCAGTGACAGTCCCCGCACAAAATGCACTTGAGGTCTCTATTGTTTCCCCACTAACTTGCTGAAAATATCATACACCTCTGGTTTCTCCTGTGCAAACTGCTCCACTGTGTTCTTTTGCAGCCAGTCAGATGACCGCATTTGCTGTTGCAAAAGGCCAATAAGATCACCCAGATTAGAGTTACCACTGGAGACTGGCTCTTGGTGATGGGACACGAAGATCACTTCATCTGTACTGTCTGCTTTGCCTTCTGAGTCAGACTGGCAGGATTGGTCTTTACCTTCATTCAGCATTTCACGTTCGCATTCTTCCAGTACCTCGCGGACTCTCTGCATGCCTGGCGGATAAAGGGGACAGAACAAAACTTGATTGCAATGATTAGCTAAAGTGCTGAACCTGCCAAAAGGAGACAACATCAAAAGAAAAAATTGTCACAACCCAGTGGAGAAGCTGCAGCTCACCATTTTCTGGCTTGTGTGAAATTCCTATTCACGTTCTGAGGAATAATGTAATCCAAACCCTCCTGAGTCGGTCCCACATTCTACATATTTGCCGTAACATATTATATATGGGTCTGTTTCTGAAAAAGCATTAACGTCTACTAGTACAGAAGACAGACTATTGCTTGAGTCCATAAACACAAGCAAAATGTACAGGACAGCTTTGAGTTTGCATAATTAGGCTTAGAAGTTTCACCAGGTGTATTCAAGAACATCAAAGAAAACAGCTGCACACCTTGGCAACTGCCTTGACTAAAGAAGCATTGGACTTCCAGCATCTTATAAACTGTAACATTTCTAATCAGCGTGTGCTAACATTCTATTTGATAGCTAATCATAACAATTTCTTTCCCAGGCTATTTGTCCCCCTCCTGTTTTCCCATTCAGCTTGCTAACAGTTTAATCCTGTAGCCAAGTCTGTCTGCCTGCACTTGTACCCTTATCACAGTCCATTACAAAAACATTCCCTCCTTCCCAGTACACTGATTCTCAGCCAATCCCATCATTCATTCATAGCACAGTAAAGCCCAATAAAGCATCAAAGCAAGGTGACCGCCTAAAAGTATGGCAGGGACAGCACAGCCTACCTGACAATAAGACACCAATATTCAAAGATTTCCAGTGAGTTTCTGTGCTCAGTTCAAAATTCTATGTTTGATCTGGGCCAAGCTATCTAAAGGACATCCTTCCCTCACATAAACAAGCCCATTAATTATGAAGTTTTAATTATCTTTCTCTGGGTGCTCTGTCCTTAGATATTAGGGTACATGGCTACTGAAGAAACAGCCTTTTCAGTGTTGGTACTCAAGTTATGGAACTGCCTTCCTAGATTCTCTCTCCTGCCTTTCTCTGGCTAACTTTTAGGCACCAGATGAAGTCTATCCGCTTTTTCTAGACTTTTAGGAGTAACAGAGATCCTTTATATTGTCTTTTACACCATCTGTATTTTGGGCTTTTAATTGTTGGCTCCCTTTTTTAAAATCTTTTTCACATTTTCTATTATTTATTAGGAAGTGTTGGGATAGTAGCTTTTTTAAATATTGTAAATTGCTTTTCAGCCATCTGGCAGAAAATAAAAAAGAGTTCCTACAAATGGAATGAAAACAATGGATTCCAAAATATTTCAGTGAAGTGGTCCCATCACCTGGCAAGAATACAAGAGGCATCCTCAAAGTTATTTTGAGATGACATGGAAGATATTTCCTCAAATGTTTTCACTTTCCCTAAAAAAAGTCACCTTGGTTGCTCTTTGCTACAACTCGTTGAGTTGACCGATACTGCAAGTGCAGCGGTGCCACAGATTCATAAATATGCATTACAATACTCTTTGAACCCCTAATATAGTACAGTCCGTGGCTTCTTCTGGTAATATGTTTGCCTAATGCCTTTTTATTTTTTTCCTAAAACCTGACTGAAGTGCTGGAGACCACTGTGCCTTTCTCTTTCTCTTTCCATGTCCTCTGGACATAAACAAGGGTGTACCCATGTGATGGATGTAATGCCTGCATTGTATAATGGTGGTCCTCACATACAGTCATGGCCTCCAGGTGGAAGCAAACATAGGAAGCTACAAAAAATGAGAGATAGTTTGATAGGTGGTCCATGATATAGTTATGGCCAATGCAGGAGGTGGGGGGGGATAGTGGAATGCAGAGTGACTATGGACTTAGAATCATAGAGTTTGAAGAAACCACAGGGGCCATCCAGTGTAGGAACACACATCAAGGCACTTCCAGCTGATGGCCATCCAGCCTCTGTTTAAAAACCTCTCAAGACTCCACCATACTCTGAAGCAGCATATTCCACTGCCAGACAGCTCTGAATGTCAGGAAGTTCTTCCTGAGGTTCAGGTGGAATCTCCTTTCCTGCAGCTTGAATTCATTGCTCCTTGTCCTAGTTCCTGGAACAGCAGAAAACAAGCCTGCTCCCTCCTCAACATGATATCCCTTCAAATATTTAAACATGGCTATCATGTCCCCTCTTAACCTTGTCTTCTGCAGACTAAACAAACCCAGCTCTCTAAGCCACTCCTCATAGGGGAGACTTGTTAATCCCCTCTCCATCCCATAGGAACCTTGGTATAAGACAGGTAAAAGACTTACAAGAATGGATAAAACATATTTTTGAACCAGAAGTCTCTCCTACCTCACATCTTTACACCTGTTTTCGTCTGATAGGTAAATGTCTTGGGAATCAATTTGGAAATGTGTACCCTTTGAAGCACTATGAGCTGGGGCCCAACTGGAACAAGATAATTGTGGTGACTACCCTCCAAAACCAAGATAATTTTAATCCCAAATCTTATGATCCAAAATATTCACAATCTGCCAATCTGTTTAGACATATGCAGTTCTGATGGCTAAACTTTCCACTTCATATCCAGGCTCTAGAAGTAATACAAGCCAGCTAATATGTCTAAAATATTTTTAACAGGATCAAAAGAACAGCCACTACCAGTCTTATCCTATAAGCCAAGTGAGCGTCCTAGAAAATGATACTGTGT
The DNA here is from genome assembly GCA_948474755.1 of Ctenosaura bakeri. Lineage (NCBI taxonomy): Eukaryota > Metazoa > Chordata > Lepidosauria > Squamata > Iguanidae > Ctenosaura > Ctenosaura bakeri. The sequence continues at coordinate 536,544 of CAOLHI010000561.1, read as the reverse complement.
TAATTTACTACAACAGTCTATGATAGTCTACTACGACAGCCAAAGTTCTAATCATGTTTCCTCACAGATGTCTGCAAATGAATTGTTTTAGAATTTTTCAGTCCACTCATGCCTATGCATGATTGAAAGGACAAACTCCACCAAATTTAATGTGATTTAATCCCTCCTGACTTCATTTAAACTTTCTGATTTCAACAAGGAAGATAAAAACAGAAAGCAGAGAAAAGCAAGCATGGTAAAGGCAATGAGGAAACAATAGTAGGTTCACCTGTTAACCCACTCTGCTGAACATAGCCTATATTATGCTTGACTCTCACCCTGGAGCCTAGTTACCAAAAATACAGAGATGACAAAGAAAGGAAAGTTTTTGGAAATTTCAGTTGGTACAGTTGGAAACTGCAGCCAGAATGTTAGCTAGGGCTGGTTATAGAGAGCATACAACTTCCTTGCTAAAACACCTCCACTGCTGCTGGTCTGTTTCTGGGTACAATTCAAATGACTGGATATGACCTGGTTTAGGTCTAGGCTATCTGACAGACTGTATCTCCCCATATTTGCCTGCCTGAGCCCAGAGATCTTCAGGACAGTACCTTCTTTTAGTCCAAGACATGATAACAGGACAGACATGCCTTCTCAGTGCCTGCCCCTAGGCTCTAAAACTCCCTGCCTAGAATGGCTCCCATTTCCTGCCCTCTCATCACCATGAAAATAATTTTTTATTCCAACTGCCTTTTGAGAACTGAGATTTTTTTAACAGAAGGGTTTTTAAAAATGTGCTATACTGCTTTAACTGTACAGTTTTAAAGTTGCTTTTTACTATTTTAATTGATCATTTTAATTTTTTTTAATGTTGATAACAGTTCAATTTTATTTTAATGTTGACATTTTGTATTTTTGAACTATGTTGTATTTGTTCTGATTTGTAAGTCGCCCTGAGTTTCGTTTCGGTGGGCAAAAAAGGATATAAATAATGATGATGACACTAGTAACAATACACTACTGTGGGGGAGGGGTTCAGTTGAAAATAAAACAACAACATGAGGAGGAGGAAGACCACCTCTAAGAGGACTCATACTCTGAAAAGCCACTGCCAACCAGTGCAGATCGGGCTGGGCGATTAACAGTAGGGATTGCATACAAACCTTGGTATATCTCCCCACAAGGCTTACAAAACTTTTGTTTTTTAAATTAAAGCGTTTACTTTTTAAAGCCTTTAGGAAACATGGCGTTGGTCCCAGGAGGAGCCTTTTAAAAGGATGTTTACTTCCAGTTTACTGGAATGGCTCCTCTTGGACCTACAGCAGTGTAGTGTTGTGCAACACACGGCAAAATCCCTAGAGAGTGCAAGGGCATTCTGAGTATAACTTTAAAAAAAATTTTAAAATTTAAATAATTAAAAAATTGGGCGAAGAAGGGGTCCTTTGAGGGCCTCAAAAACAGCTGGGAGTGTCTGTATGGTGCCCATACTCTCCACCTTCCCCACCACTGGTGTAGTATACGCTGACAGTGATAGCTAAATGGACCAATGGTCAGCTGTATCATGCTATAATACCTGACAGACAGGTTACGTTTGGTTCATAAGTTTCCAGAGGGAGGAGAATAGCACTGACCTAGCTGCAGTCGATGCATCTTGTCAGCAAAGATGATGCGGAACCAGCCAGGCTCACTACACTGAAATCCTTTTCCATGAGACAGCAGGACCTTGTTATCCAAGAAGCGCCTCCAGAGTAACATTTCTTCTTCAAAGGTTCCTCTCCGCAGGTACTGAAATGCATTGACATGAAAATCAAGGGTCAACAAATATGTTATAAGGAGAAGTGATACTCAGATGCTCTCAATTGCAGGAAGAAATTGAAGACCTATGGCCCTCAGTATGGAAAGCAGAGATTGAATTATCAAGGCCAAAGGCCTTTCTTATCAAAGATGTGAATAGATTTAAAGGAGACAAGGTAAGCATTTTCCTGTTTCTGGGAACATGACAATGTCAGTCCTAATGGGGTTAAAGGAACTGGGAACTCCTTCAAGTTTTGCCTATGAACTAAAAAGATCAAATTGTGATCTTCATTTCCAAATTGCAAATGTTTTCACTACAATCAAGGAAAATATGCAAAGATCACTGCAAAATGTGTGTGTGCCTACACGTCAATTGTTGACTAATGGTGACCACATGAATTTCATAAGGTTTTCTTAGACAAGGAATACTCATAGGTAGTTTCCCATTGCCCTTCTCTGAAATACAGTCTACAGTAGTTGGTATTCCTTGGTGGTCCTCCAACCAGATATTAAGCAGACCTGACTCTATTCAGCATCCAAATCAGATGGCATCTTATGCCTTCACAGTATTTAGGCCCATCCTAGGATATTTCAAGCAGAGTAAAAACAGAAGAAGCTCCTTTAGACCAGAACTGACTGCCCATCCTAATAGTGTCTCCTCTGTCAGACAATGGTTCTCCAGAATCTCAGCTAGAGATCTTTCATATAAGTTGCTATTTGATCCATTTTGGTGGAAAAATCTAGAACTGAACTTGGAACCATTTGCATGGATAGTATGTGAATTATCTTCCCTTCCTGAGCTTCCAAGGACACTATTCAGATCAAATCACCAACACAGACAATCCAACTAAACAATCTGCAGGCATTAAAATTCAAGTCCCACAGCAATTCAGCATCCACAGTTATATTGTTCCAGAAAAGCAATGTATATGGATTACCTTTCTCCAAAAAAAACCCCTACCTCATTGCCTGATAAAAGATACCTGAATAAAGCCATTTATATATTTAGAAGTAGGATGAGTATTGCAAAAAACTACTTTGATATGTAATTTTGGAAACCAAATACCCAAATTGAGAGCAGTATCTTATGTGAGAAAGTATGTGTATTTATATAACCAAACATATCAAATGCTTTGCAACATCTATAATACTAGGACAGAAAAGGTGGCTAGCTGGATGGCAGTGGTCAATCAGCATCTGTTCTAGTCATGTGAAGCAAGAGCTGGGCCCACACCATGAACAGCCTGCAAACTGGTCCATTAATTAAATGGTTGGCAAACTGCTTAGTTAAAGAGGTATTGAACACCTACTTCCTTACACAAGCTTTCAAAAAGCACAACCACTGGCACAACCGGGAGTTAAACTGATCTATGGTCCCAACATGAATCCAGCCTGAAGCTCTATTTCATTCCTGATAACGTTCCTGAAACTAGAGACCTTTTAAGAACACAAGATTATAAGAGCCCTGATGGATTAGAGCAAAGGTCTAGCTAATCCAGCATCCTGTTTCCCAGATGCCCAAATAAAATTGTACAAATTCATGCAGAAGGAGCCCTTTTGTGACTTTCTGTTTCCATATTGTTTAATCACAAAAGGAGTGGGAATATGCTAGCCCCCCTCTCCCACTTTCCCCTGTTCCTGTTTCAGTCACTTTCCAATGGACCAAGTTGGAACAATGGTTTCTTACTACACTATCTGTATTAATGGTTATTACCAGTTATTACATTAGTTTTATGTAGGGCCAATGTTACTAAGTACTCAAGAGGCAACAGAACTGTTGGTGGTTTCAGTGCCACAGAACAACACAGATTCCCACCAGCAAACAGGTCTCTTCATTGCTTACAGTACGAAGGGATTTAGAAGAAAGATTACAGTGATAAACCCTAGAATAGATGTTTGTATCAGCTAATACATACTATTCCATAAAATGTGCTCACTGTCATACCTATTGCTATCATGGCTATGGGACTGTGGTTGCTGCTGTGTGACTGTAAGTCATTTTGATTTACGGCAACCCTAAAGTGAACCTATCACAGGGCTTTCTTGGCAGACTTTGTTCAGAGGGAGTTTGCCCTTGACTTCTTCTGAGACTGAGAGAGTGTGACTTGCCCAAAGTAATCCACTGGGTTTCTATGACTGAGTGGGGGATTCAAGTCCAACATTCAAACCACTACACCATGCTGGCTCGTGTTAACAACTTACCATACTTTCTGCATCTAATTCCTATCTGACCTCATCATTTTCATATCCCTCTAATCATGTAAACTGTACACATCCCTGAAACTGTGAGATTTTATATGTATGAGGAAGCAGAATATAATCCATAAATCCTCATGCTATGATAAAACTATGAATCTTATTGATGCCACATGACTCTTTGCTGTTTGAGACCCTCTGCTATCTATGGAAGCTCTCCATCCAATTTTAAATCCTAGGAAATCAATGTTCAAAATGTTACAGCATCTCTACAGGCTGAGTATCATCCAAAAATCTGAACTGCTCTTAAATCTGAAACTTTTGAACAGCAGAACCAAGTTTTCTTCCTATAGGAAACAGGAAGAATTACGGAGGCTGACTTGGGACTGCTCACGGTGTAACTTCTCTCAGTCGGCTTGGCATCTCCCCCCCCCAGCTTGATTTGGACCATCTGTTTGCTGCTTGCAAAGTTTCTCAGTTGGCTTGGCACATTTTTTCCCCTCTCAGCTCACTTTGCAAGCAGCACATATGGTCCCAAGCAAGCTGAGAGAGGGGAAAAAAGGCACACAGTCAACTGAGAAACTTTGCAGGCAGCATGTGCTATCCCAAGTGAGCCTCCATAATTCCCTCATGTTCCCAACAGGAAGAAGTCAAGAGGTGAAGAATTAATGAAAGAGCAGACCCTACATCGAAAGAATAATATATAAACTCATTATGCATATGTAGATATTTGAAAATCTGAAAAAACCTGAAATCTTAAACACTTCTGGTCCCAAGCATTTCAGATAATGGATACTCAACCTGTAGAAAGAGAGCAGTCTTCTTAAACTTGCCTTCCTTGTATAGAAGACAATAACAAGCCTGCTTCTGCTCTTCATAATACCTCAACAGAGCTTGGATCAGAGCACTGTCTAATTGTTGTAACAGCCAAGTGAAATCTTCATGTTATGATGAAACATGCTGCACGACTTACTACGTGGCACCATTTGTAGGGTGAAGCGGGGGTGTGTGCAAGAATGGTGGCCCTTCCAGCCTCCTGCTGGCCAATAGGGCAGGCTATTTCCAGAGGGCCTGGTGGAGATTCCCCAAATGCCCAGGAGGCAGTGGCCAATCGGAGCTCACCTCCTGTGCTCTGATTGGCTGCCATGGATGGGTGGATGGCCATAGGGGATAGTCTTCCCTGCAGCCACGTAGGCAACCAGCAGTTGGCATCCAGGCTGCTTCCCGCCCTCCCTCCCTCCCTCCCTCCCTCCCTCCCTCCGTAATGTCACTGGCTGTCTGGTTTGTTTCTTTTGTTCCGTTTGCAGTTGTGTATCTGTCTTTGTTGCGTTTGTTCTGTTGATTCTCTGTCACAGTTTATTGGCAGTCACATGGGTCTTGGATCCAGCTTGGTCAAGACCAATGGCCTTTGGGCAAGGTTCATTGGCTCCTTGTGGTTTGCAAGGGGGTGCAAGGCGGTGGCGAGCATATCTGGCTCGGGGAGACATGCCTTGCTTGCACCTCCTGGTGGCAGGGGGTTCCGGCAGTGGGATCCCCCTGCTGGCCATTTGGGATTCCAGCACCAGGTTGGAAGCTTGGGTACATCGGTCAGCAACGGGCTGATTGATGCAGGGATCCAGACCCATTTTTTGGCCAATCCACTGTATGCTGTAGCCAATAAAGTTGTGGCCTTTGTTTCCCAGTTTTGGTGTGCTATTTCATTCTGTAGCCTCATCGTCCCTACACACGCAAGTACACCCATGACACAGAGCTTGGAAAAGGTACTATTGGCATTAACATTTCCCAGAATACCATAGCTGGAACTGCTATTGCTTTGAATACCAGATGCTCTATGCAAAAAGCAGATGAGCCCTGTTGCCTTTTTATCATTGCTAAAACCATCTGGCTTCCCACTGCTGAAAAGAATGCTGGGCCAGCAGGTCTCCTCTAATGATTACTAACCTTTCGAAAGTCAATCCACACAAAGAAGCCTGCGTTGCGATTGAGGAAGGGAACTCCAAGGGTCTTCAGCTCATCCGTCACAAAAGTGTGGGCAGCTTTCAGCCTGTCGTAGTTGGTCCGTAAGAACACTTGGTTGATCCAGTCTAGCCAAGAGGAGAAGACACTTATGGCAGGTTCAAACATGTACACTTCCTAACTTTGTTTCTTGTTGACTTCGTAGCTAAATGTGTGAAATGACTCCACTGAAAAAGGTTTCAGGCAATGAAATACAAGGGTCAGACTGAAAGTAATATCTGCATGCCATTTTCTCTGAAACTATTAATCCAAATGTGATGCTATTACAGCACCAGACAGAGTAATTCCTACTGCATTATTGACATAATTTCTGTATGTCCAAGTATTGCATAACCACACATATAAAGCAGGACAAAGAGCAGTCATTGAGTTCTTGACCAAAGAAAGATGTACTGCTGCTGACATCCACACATGGCTCGAAAATATGTATGGTGAGGCAAAAACTGATGAGAGTAATGTGTGAAGATGGGTGAAAAAGTTTAAAGAAGGAAAAATCAGTGTCAAAGACAAACCACATAGTACCAAAGGAAACCAGAACAGGGCCAAAAACATGATTTGTGCAGACTGGCACATGACTGTCCAAGAGATTGTTGAGGAACTTGGCTATGGTCACACTGCTGCCAAGCAGATTATCCACGAACTCAGATACAGGAAAATGTACATCAATTAATAGGTGATTTGAAAGAGAAATGCATTTCCAACTTTGGCAGAATTTGAAACCAACAAGGACACCTTTTTTGGGAATGTTTGCACTGGTGATGAAACCTGGGCATACCTGTATGACCCAGAGACCAAGAATCAGTCCAAGGAATGGCATCACTCCATCTCCCCTAAACCAAAGAAATTCAAAAGCCAGTGCTCGGCAAAGATTATGGTGAATGTCTTCTGGGATGACAAGGGGGTGATTTGGCTTGATTTCCTTGAACATAGGATAACAATGAACAGCAATTACTATATTGCATCTTTCCAAAAACTTCAAGAAGCCAGGTATTAAAAAAGGACCACATAAAATACTGACTGCAATCCAGTTACACCACAATAATGCATGACACCACACTTTGGCAACATCACAGGTTCTTGTACAAATGGGATGATCAGTGGTGCCATATCTACCTTACAGCCCTGATCTGGTAACTTCAGACTTTCATTTGTTCAGTTGGATGAAGGAAAGCCTCTGGGGGCAGCACTTCAATGATGTAGGCAAAGTGGAAGATGCTATCAGACACTGGACCAGGGAGTTCCCAAAAGAGTTTTTCCAAACTGGATTTGATGAGGAGGTTCAAAGGTGATGCAAATGCATCACCACTGATGGAGACTACTTTGAACAGTATCACATTGTAGGTAAAGAATTACTTTACACATGTATGTAGTTGCATATTCTTCATTTGGTTTATAAAGAAGTTATCATGTAACAGGCATTTCTCTCATACCAAAGCCAGAATCATCCAGGTCACAGTATTTCTGACTTCTATGCATGGGTGTGAAGCTGGACAGTGAAGAAGGCTGACAGGAAGAAAATAAATTCATTTGAAGTGTGGTGCTGGAGCAGAGTTCTACAGATAGCATAGACTATGAAAAAGACAAATTAATGGGTCTAAGAGCAAATCAAGTTTTATTTTTCACTAGAAGTAAAGATGACTAAGTAAGGCATATATCAGGAGATGGTGTGAATCACTGGCTAAGAAAATAACACTTGGTAAAGTGGAAAGTAGTAGAAAAAGAGGGAGACTGCACTACAGGTGGATTGACTCAATCAAGCTACATCCCTGAGTTTGCAAGTCCTTAGAAGAGCTGTAGATGACATCGTCTGTTGGAGGTTTCTCAAGTCAAAGTCAACTTGATGGCAAATAACAACAAAGGCAATGGGCAAATTCTACCAGTTGTATCTGATCTGTGACAATCCACTTGCATAGGCAAACCATCCTGGATAATCATGGAGCGAGGGATGTACAGGTATGAATCAGCCAATGGATAAGGAATTCATCAAGAATTTCCATCATAGCCCACATTCATATTTTATCTGATTTAGGTGTACACAAAGAGATGTAATGTACAAAGACAGCCTTTAAAAAGTGCTCTTCATGCACATTTGACTTTACTCTGGTACAACACAGAGGGGTCTCTCCGTTCATTCACTGAACACAAGGAGAATGAGAGCAAGGCTACCCTTCCTGGACCCGCCACAAGTATCAGTACACCAGTTGGCAGTACTCTTGTGGTATCCACGCCTTTTGCAAGGAAGTCTGAAAGGCGTCCCTGACCAGGTGCAGTTCAGTTCCAGACTGTGGACCTTTCCGCACTACACTGTTAATAGTGCTATTATTCCACATTCCACATGCTATGGAATCCTGGGGTTTGCAGTTTAGGGAGAGGCATTTAGAATTCTCAGGCAGAAAGCTCTTTGGCTTCAGTAAACTACAAAACCCAGAATTCCACAGGATGTTGAAAGTGGAATAATAGCTCTATAACAGTGTAGCGCAGAAAGGCCCTGTGTTGCAGCCATATATGGAAAAGGAGCCCTTTCATACATCCAAGTGAATGAAAAAAAGTTGGAGATAAGGCCTACAGCATGAACCTGCTTCCCTCTTCAAGCATTTGTGTGCATATGGGCAGGATTTAATGAATATATCTATTTTATATTTGAATGCAGCATTACCCCTTTTTAAATTTTAAATTTAGAGCTCTGTTAAATTTCCAATCATCCTCCATATATATACTGAGATTCCAGAGGCATGGCACTTAACCTTTTTTGAGTCATGGATCCCTTTGACAATCTCAGGAAAACTATAGACCCTTTCTCCAGAAAAATGTATTTACAATTTTTTCCCCAAAAGAAATAGGAAGGAAATCAAGCAAAAACCAGTTTTACTGCACCTGCTTCACAAACTTTATGAAACTCTTCCAGGGGCCTTCTTAGGTTCCATGGAATATACATTAAGAACCACTGTGTTCTGGAGAGTGGCAGTTTTAGCAAAGGTCACCTTTCAGGAAGACTAGAATACTGACAGTCCCATGACAATCCTGCGTCTTACCTCTGTCTCTGAGTAGCTGTGCAATTTTGTACTGGACAGGCCCAGAAATCCCATGGAAGTAACACAAGGAACCAACAGCACTGGTGACATCTTGATTCAGTGTATACAGGGCTCCAAACCGAATCCCAGAAATAGCAAAATCCTGCCAGTGTGGAGTAGAACAAATAATCATACAATATAACATGAATACTTCTTTTGATCCAACTGTTATTTTGTTACTCTTTTTCTTGTACCACCTCAACATGAGGAAACAGCACTCACCTTAGTAGTTCCCCACATCACGTGGGTCCTCTGTGGATCAGGTAATCTGCACATAAGGGAAACAAAAACAGTAATTTCATTCCTTTTTTGTATTGATTTTTATAAATAAAAATTATGTATATAAAATAGGACAAAAATAGCAATAAGAATATAACAAGCTATACACACACACACACACACACACATCAGAAAGGAGAAAGAAAAAAAAAGCAAAAACAAAAACAGACATATCACCACAGGAAAATAAAACAACTCGACAGGTTCTCATTTCAAATATACCTGTCATGTAAATTAGTCTGATCTTTATCTTAAAAGAGATATCTTCCTTTAGTTCCATAAAAGCTCAGATGTACCAACTTATTCAAATATTTACTCTAATCTCTTAAAAGATGTATCTATGCAGTATCCCCATTTTAAGTCCAGTTCTGTAAAACTCTCTACTGCTAGGATTCCTCATCTGTTTCTTAAATAATAGATTAAAGGGTCCCATGGTTTTCTAAAAGAGCCCATCAATGTTCCTCTTACTAAAGCAGTTAATTTATCTGTTATAGTCATATCTAGAAGTTTGATTAACCAATCTTCCTCATTAGGTATATCGGGTTGTTTCCAATTCTTAGCATACATAATTTTAGGCCCAGGAGTTACATAAAATAACAGTTTCCCATATATTTTTTTCTATTTTCTCATCCATTATACCCAACAGATATCATTCTGGTTCCCTTTGTAATTTTATGCCCAGAATTTCTCTGTCAGCAAATGAATTGTTTTCCAGTATCTTTTGGCTTTAGAACAATTCCACCACATATGGTAGAATGTTCCTTTTTCTTCTTTGCATTTCCAGCATTTATTATTGACATTTTTATACATTCTTGCCAATCTATCAGGGAGTACCATCTTAAATGCATTTTTTAAACATTTCATTTATAATTTCATTCTTAATCTCCAGTGGGCATTATATGCTCACTGTGCTCTTTAAAAAAATAATAAAATATCATTTTAGGGGCCAAAATAACTTGATATTTGTTGTATAAATACAGAAAATCCCAAGTAGGCTATGGATGGTAAAGAAATATTTAACCTTTTTCTCCCTGTGGAATAGTCCTTCCAGCTGCTATGCCAACCAGTATGGTTTCCGGGTTAGACAGCTGAACTGAGATGTGGGAGATTCAGGTCCCCAGTGAGACATAAAACTAACCAGCAAACTTTGAAGTGGTCACTCTTTCTCAGCCTGACCTACCTCACAGGACTGTTGTGAGGATAAAGTGTGGAGGAAGAGAGTCATGCACATCACCTTAAACTTACTGGGGGAAAGGTGATGTGCAGCAATGATAAATAATAGTAATATAATATTTGCATTACATTGAAAGCTGCCATTGAAAATACAAACAGCAGACTTCTTTCTTTAAAAGAAGAAGGACCAAAGCAGGGAGAGAAAGAATTAACCTTCTCACCTACCCCATCCCCACTGCTGCCCCACTGCTGTTTACATGTATGGAGAGTCTAATTTGGCTCTCCAAGGGTCCTGTGACCACACACACACAAGTTCACAGGCTGCACTGTTTTCACACAAGAGTGAGAAGAGTGTAGCCCTTTACATGGGTGTTGAACTGCAATTCCCAGCATTCCTCACAACTGGCTAGGGCTGATGGGATCTATAGCCCAGTGATATCTGGAAAGCTGCATAGTTCCCACCCATGTTCAACATGGGATGGGAAGCTCTTGAAACAAACACCATGTAATTGCAAATAAATGTCAAGGCTAATTCAATAGTCTTCTTCTCCCCTAAGGATCAAAAGAGCTATTCTTGTAAAGTGATGAGAAGTGGTGTTAGAAAGCCATGTTTTGAAATCCCTGAATATTCTAGTGGAAAAGCACAGGAAGCATTTTATTCCCAAATTACAAGGGAATGTATCACATCAGCTCCCACAAAAGCTGCCACGCTGTGACCTGAGAGGGCCTTGCGAAGCTTTGAAAAGCAGTCTTTGCCAGAATGAGGTTTACCCAGTGTTGCTTCTTTTTTCACCAAACTTTACATTATTGGCAACTGTCAATGGGTTACTAAAGCACTGAAACTGGCTTTACCTCTCCATTTCTAGCACACTATGGAACGTGGCAGAATCATCAAAGACTGACAGCATGTAGATCTCATCCACAATCACATGTAATTCATGCCTAGAACAGAAGACAATAAAAGAAAGGAAACAATTTCAGCAATGGGTAGTGAGATTACTGGGTACCTGGAAACACGAATATGGAGCTGTATGGGAAAATAATTCCCAAATCAGAGAGCAAGAAAGGAGCTAAAGCATCATATCTATCAGCTACTGTAGCTGTCAGCTACAGCCTCTCATTACAGGAAAACCTCTATAGACATCAAGTTTCCCTGATAAATAATTCCTTTCTTCTGACACACTGATCAAATCAGAAGGCAGCTTTGGTCTAATTATCCCTTGAATAGCTAGTTCCTCCTACAAAGAAAACAATATCACAATCTACTGGGATGGAAACCAGCAATTCAACCCCACTTTTGCTCCTCCAGTTCAATCACTCTTAGACACATGGAGGTTTACTTCACATTTTTCCTTGCTGCCTTTTATATCAAGAACTCCTCTCCTGAATATGCTTGGTGTTCCCCCTTCTACTTCCTTCAAATCTCCCACCTCCCTGCCCCTGTTCAACTAAGGACACAGTGCTCTGTTGATTGTATTCTTAACTGGACAGCTTTTTCCAGAATGTGATGCTGGGGTACTATGGTTGTGCTGCCACTGTGATTGTGCTATTGTTGTTCACCATGATGTTCACTCTCAATGAGGCAATGCTTAGTTCTGAGAGTAGGGGTTTATCATATTCAACAGTAGCTAGAATCTATAAAATCAATGAAGACTATTCAACCAATTATAAAGCCAGTGAGATGCACCGGTTGGGTATGGAGGGCAAAGTTGGCAAAGTCCTTTAGATGTTGCTGAATGGTAACTCGCACCAATTTTCACAATTGCCTGTGCTGTTAAGTGCTAATGGAAGTTGCAGCCCTAACAGGAAAGATTTCTAGAGATTTTCTCTGCCCAGGATATGAAACTTTTACTTTTAATTATATCAGTCCAACTAAGTTATTTGTACTGCACCAAAATATTCCAACAGAGAGCCAGTATGGTATAGTAGCTTGAGTGTTGGATTAAACTCTGGAAGATGAGGGTAGGGTTCAAATTCCTGCTTCAACCATGGAAACCCACCGGTTGACCTTGAACAAGTCACACTCTCTCAGCTTCAGAGGAAGGCAATGGCAAATAGATTCACCCTAAGGTTGTCTAAGTAAATACATACAACACACATGTATACTCCAAACAGATAAGCCTGGAAAAAGTATTTGCTCCATCTGACTGTCAAACCAGAAATTTCAGCAATCAAGCTTCTGAGATCATCATACCTTTTGGCAAATTCCAAGTAGTCATGTAACTCTGAGAGAGAATAGATGTCCCCCAAGGGATTCTGTGGATTCAGAAGAATTAAACCCTTCACCTTGATCCCCTAGAAGCAAAAAGAAAAAAGAAAAAAAAAGAAAATCAAAATATGTTAAAAAATTATTCATACAAAACTCAAGAGCTCAAACATAATGCACAGCCTGTCAAGAAACCTCTTTATCCTGGGGGAGTTTGGTCTGTAAAATGTAGTAGCCCTCTGTAACTGGAAACAGTGAAAAGTATTGTGGCCTCTTAAAGAACAATAGATTTATTATAGCACAAATTTCTGTAGACCACAGCCCACATCATCAAACATAAAGAGTGTTATCTTACAACTTACGTGCTCTGTGTGTATGTATATATCCATATATACACACATACATAATTGGATGGAGAGGAAATTATAAACAGTGAAGCCAGAAGGAAGAAAAATGCAGAAAAGTGAGGCAATGCTAATTCCTTATTAAAAATAACTGCCTTCAAAATGGGCAATTGTCAAGTGAATGAATCATTCCAGTTGTGTTTTGTGGAAGTAGATCCAGCAACTGTAAGATCTCTCATGCTCACCTCAGACTGTGCATCTTGAAAAGCCTTTCTGAGCTTATCCACAGTGAGCTGGAATGGACGGGTGCACGTGCCAGTGACCTGGAACATTACCAAACAATACAATGAATGATTCCCCATGACAGCTTTTCTGAACCAAACAAGAACTATTGCTGTTTCACACTGGAAGAAGCTCAGCCATGGTTCTGCATATTTGTATAAAATCAAGATTCTTAGAGTGATCTGTCAAAGAATGAGTCTATAATATGATTATGGTCTGAATTCTGTTGATTAATTCCAACTAAAGCAGTCAGTTGAATCAATTATTGAATCAGTCAACATGTAGGTAAATTCCATTGATTGAAAGGGTTTGTTCTAGTTTAGATTAACAATAGGATTCATGTCACTATAACTATCAATTAAGGTTCATTCTCATAGTTCTACCCAGAACAAAAGTAGAGAAAAGCATATAGGTTATAAAAATGATAGTATGTGTCCATGTGTGTGTGTATGTATGTGTATGTATATGTATGTATATAGTACATTTAAATGTACTTTGCCAAATTCCTTACATATCAATGTGGCCTAGATCCCTTTTAACATCCAACAAACATCTATGGTAGTGGTTGATAAGCTTCTTATCAAAAAGATACAGAAGCATAATTTCCGTCTTATCCCAGAAACTAAACAAACTTGGGACAAGATCCTATACGTGGCACAGGGTACTATATTAATTCCACACATGGAACTACGCTACAACTGGCCATTCAAAACCTTCTGAACATACCATAGAGGTGCTGCAGCCCCCTTCCCATGGCCACTCCATGGATGGTAGAGATGGTGGGGGGAACAGAGATGGTGGGGGAACAGAGAAGTGTCTGGCTATGTCTGTGTGGCCAGACACAGAATAATTACATCATTCACTGAGGTCTGGAGAGATTCTCTGAGGCCTCAGCAAATGAAGTAATCATTTTGCATCTGACCAAAGGGACATAGCAAGCCACTTCTCTGATCCTCCTTGCTCTCCAACAGCCACAAAATGGCCATGGGGAGGGGCTGCAGCAGTTCAGTGGTCAATGGGGGAGTTGGTCACTGCAGAGGGTGAAAGGGAATATCAGCCTTTGCAACAACTAAAAAAAAGACATACAGAAGTGTTAGGTGAATTTACATCTGTGTATGCCATTAAAAGGACGCTAGCTCTTGCATGCAATACTGCCTCTAACATCCTTTACTAGCAGTTTCAGCAACACATCCACAATATTCCCCATGACAGGAACTCCCAACATCTGTAGAGTCCCAAGTCCCAAGATTCGTAGCCAGAGGATTACACAATGTGGTAACTACCCACTCTCCTCTTACCTTACTGTCTAAATAGACATGGACTAGCTTGATATTCCCATACAAAAACATACTTTGGGTGATGCCCCCATAGAAAGGGGAGGGAATCAAGAATGCTTCTGAAAGCAAAAGAATAAAGCCAGTTAACCAGTGCTGCAGGAGAACCCACATTTTTCACTGAATCCAGTTTCAGACTGGAGACGAGTTTTTGATCTACATCCAAGAACATTACACAATTAGCAATATGAAATAAGGGCGAAGAGCAAACGGAGAGATTTTGGGAACCGCTGAGAGACAATTCAGTGAGCCAATCGGTAATCCAATTGGCACATATGTTTAAAAACCAATAAGGGAATCATCTTCTCCAAGGGGCACTCCAGACATTCTTTAAAAGTGGTGAGAGAGGATACTTTACTCAGTATTATCCACTTACTCCTTGTATCTTTAGAGGAAAGGACATGTGGATATCCTTATAAGGAGATGAGCATTCATCCTAAGGATGAGGAAAATGCACCTTGTTCTCCTTTTGGACATGATTCAAAAATGTGTTGCGAAAGATGATAATATCTCTCTGGTACTTCCTTGCCTATCATTTTTGGAGATTAATACTTCAAGTGTCCTAAAAATTTGTACTAAAGTGAATAAAATCAATGTTAAAAAACTATATAGGAAGACCCATATCCAGCTTCAAAGAAATCTAAGTAAACATAAGTTCCTTCCCTATCTTTCCAGCACTTACTGGATCAAATATCACCAAATTTTAACACTAGCAAATTTGGTTGAGTTTCTATTGTTATGCAATCCAATCGAGCTATTCCTGCAACCCACACTTCACAAAATCCCAGGCCCTGTAGACACTTATACATTGATATCACAAAATTAATGGATATCAACATGTTTCACAAAAAGGGTAAGCCCTTACCACACAATGTCATCATCCCAGCAGAGCAACATGTTGCTCCCAGTCCAGGATGCATGCCATCACATGATGTTGTTGTGGTCCCACTGCTGTCGCATCCCCATCCACTGCTGTCACACCCTTTTTCATTACTGGAAAAAATTTGTTACTGGCCCCCTTTCCTGCCAGGATCGTGTCAGTTGCAGGCATGCAGTAAGGGTCAAAGTGCTTGATAGTGCTCTACATTATAGTGCAGGAAGAGGTGGGAAAAGCGATTTGCCATTGATACTGTATGTGGAAGGAAGAACAGCGTGCCTGATACTACTCATCCTCCGGTAGCTGACTGGGTGCGGTGGGGAGCATTCAGGCCCCAATCCCATCCCGGCAATGGCAATGCCAGGATCCCACCACAATGATGTGCTACTGGGCCATAGTGCAGTAAGGGCTGTATATGTACAAGCCCAAAGGGAACACAGAGTATAAGGATAAAGAACAATACAATGTATACAGATTTCTAATAATAAAGGTATTATCTTAGTATATATTTTGGCATTATTCTGACAGCCAATATGGACTTTTTTTTTTAGATATACCTATGGCAGATTAAAACAGGGACTGTTTAGTGGATATACAGTATGGTGTAGTGGTCTGAGTGTTGCGCTATGACTCTGAAGGCCAGGGTTTGAATCTCTGCTCAGGCATGGAAACTCACTGGGTGATCTTGAGCAAGTCACACTCTCTCAGCCTCAGAGGAAAGCAAGGACAAACACCCTCTGAAGAAATCTTGTCAAGAAAACCCCATGGCAGGTTCACTTTTGGGTTGCCATAAGTCAGAAATGACTTGAAAGCACGCAGCAGCAGCACCACCACCAACAACAACAATGAATAATCTTGTATCACACACAAGCAAAAATGCATGACAAACTGTGAGAGAAATGCTATTATAAGTATGAAAATCGTCATCGCTGTTGACTGCAAAGTCCATCCTTTGTTGTCAGCTAATACATTTATGTGTCAAATTGTTCAAGCAATTTCACTTACCCCCTGGATCACAGAGAACTGTAGCCAAAGAAGAAAACAGAGAGCCACAGCCATTTTGCACGACCACCTGCAGAAGACACGTAGGGCCAAATGTTATTCCCAGTAAGTAAAAAGGACAGAGCCAGATACTCTACCAGCATGGCTATGTGGCTTCTATCTCTCCATTCCCAAATTCAAGCAGGCTAGTACCATTTGTGGGACGCAGGTTAACAATTTCTGAGGGTTGGCTTACAAATCTGGTTTAGAGTTAGAAAGAATTTTAAAAAGAAACTAAAGCATTTAACCAAAGTATCCTAAAAATAGCCATTAAACATCACAAACGAATAACATATCTCAGAGATATCTATTTCAGCATCAACATAATGTAACTTAGTTAGTTAGGGCATGAACTTCATATTCCTTCATTATTTTTTCCATGGGGACAATATAGAGGGAGACATAGCAAGAGTGCCCTCCTAATGCTCACAATTGTCAATATAATGGCTACAAAATGGCTTTTCAGTGTTTGGTGTGACAAATAGCCATCTTTAGAAAAAACTATTCACAATGAACTCCAATACTTTACCAGGGGAAAAAACAAACAAACTAGAAAGAAGGTTGACCTACATTTTCTGCTTTGAGAGGTGCAGGTGCCTTACAGTAATAGGTTAAAAATCGAGCCACTTCCTCTCGCAAGCTGAAGGAGACAAAACAGCATGGAATTAATTTTTGCAAGACTTGGCTCCCCTCTAGAATTGTACGATAGAAGATCACAAAGGTTTTGTGATAAACAACACCATTACTGCACCAAGCAGAAAACCTGCTCACTGTCTTTTAATAGCTGCTACTACACTACCTAGTCAGCCAAAGCCAGAAAGTGTGTTTTTGTAAATATAAGGCATAGTTACTTAGAAGTCAGTGGGAGGAAAGAAAGGGCAGTTGCAAGGGCCTGCAACAGCTGCTCTCATGGCAATATTCCCCCCTCCCAACTACTCTAGAGACCTGCATACTATCCACCCTCCCTTCTCTTGCTTCTCCATCCCATACCCTTCACCCCAGCCTGGTAAGTGTGTATGCAAAGGAACATGCAAATAGGTGAACCCACCCATCCCACCAGCACAACTACTTTTCGTGTTGGGGGAACCTAGAGATTCATGGTTTTACCACTGAAAGGGGAGGGCCAACTGTATTTATAGTGCTTATAGTGTTTGTGGCATCTGCAATGTTCCATGGTGCTTAGCAGCAATAATTATAGTATTTTCTAACAATGTCTCAAAGTAAAGTCACATTCTGCTGAGTTTTATCTAGAATAAATGACATTAAACTTAATATTAAAGAAAGGAACAAGCTTTCAAGGTAACTGATGTAACTCCATTTTTGAATGTAGCATCCAAACGACATGTGGGAAAAATAATTCTTTCACATCCTACCAGCTTAACTCACTGCTTAGAGTACACTCAGCAAAGACCAAGCTCAGGTTGACACACCTTTTGGCTTAGTGCCCAAGGCTTTGGTTTGCTTACCTTTTGGCTTGCTTATCCCTATAGCTGGTGCTGGACAAAAATACATTATGTTCTTGCCTGCACCAGTTCAAACTGTGAGATGAGCACTTCCTCAGTAACTACATATTTCTTTCAAACCCTGTTTCTACTCCATCCATCTTCTACTTATTCTATTGATATTTTGCCTTTTCCCAAGAGGGAAATTAGACTAAGAGGCAGTGACTGGCCAAAGTCATCCAAACAGCTTCATGGCTACTTGGGGCTGTGAAGGTGGTTCTTCTCTCTCCCAGACAGCATTGTAACCACTGTATCAGTCCAGCTCTCTAATATCTAACAAACATATTGTTACAGTCAGGCTTTTTAAAAGATACCTTTTGGAGCTTCAGCACCAAAAGTCCCTACAGCTTTGTTATACAGGGAGTTCTATTCATTCTCATTATCTAAGCTCTGCTCTTACTTTCTTTTGTGCTTTAACAAAATTGCCACACTCATCCCTTATTCTTGTTCTTTTTCATTTTACCACCTGAGGCCTTGAAGAAAAAGGCCTCAGTTTATATCACCCCCATTTAACAACATTTCAGATTTACAATCTTTCTCAGGAAATATATAAATAAATGAAAATCTCACTCACAATGCATAGCTTTGCCAGTGTCCCTTTGCATTTGAGCGAGGAAGGAGAGGCATGAGAGTGATGAGAGTGTACTGGAGTTTTGGCATAAGAATAAGTGACTTGACTGGGTTTCTTTTACCTGCCTAGGTTGGGGAAGTTGCAGAGGGGGTGAGCAACTGCAGTCTTGGCATTGCCAGAAGAAAGGGGTTTCCTTTGACTTCTTAGAAGGGAATGTGTGAGGAGAAGAAAGAAATTGGAATCTTGGAGTTTTAGTGTAGCTGGAGGTAAGAGTTTCCTCTGCCTGCTTAGATGGAGGAGTTGGGATAGGAAAAGAGCAAAAGGGTAATGGTAACAATGCTGAAACAGGTAACTCTGCTAAGCACACTGCAGTAAAAATGACAAAGAACCTTCTGGTATCATAAAGCCTGCTTATCATCCAGGACTAAGTGGTAAGAGAGAAATCTGTGGGCATTTTGTAAAGGACTTTTGGGAGAAGGGGCTTTTTTTTTAGTGCAGTTGGTTACTGTACAGGAGATGTGCAACCTCTTCTGCTGTGCCTTCTGCAACTGCTGCAGAAGATCCAGCAGGAGATGTCTGTCCCTCTCTCTCCCCTGATGTGCTCTCTCCACTTGGGAAGCCTGCTGGAGAAGACAAAGCAGAACAATGTCCTTACCATTAGCTCTCTGTCTCTGTACTCTTCTGAAGAGGAACTATTGTCTAATGGCAAAAAAGCTCACTCCAGTTAAGCCTTCTAAGATCAGAAATTGCTGCCTCTTCTGATCTCTTTGGAGGGCATCTGCACATGTCTGTAGCCTGGAAAAGGTGAGCTCTGATGTTTTATACTTTAAATCTCTTTAAAATTGGGGTGGTTGTATAAAATTGCTAATCAAGTTTCAAATCCTTACTCAGCTATGGAAATCTACTGGGTGACCTTGAGCAAGTCCCACTCTCTCAGCCTATGAAGAAGGCAATGGCAAACCTTCTCTGAATTAATCTTGCTAAGCAAACCCTAGGAAAGGGCCACCATAAGTCAGAGTTAACTTGAAGGTATATTAACAACAGTACCCTCCATTCTATTTCTCCACCATGTTGGTTTTCCAACCATTCCCCCATCCAAAAGATACTAACTATTCTGAGCATGTCCAATCTTCACTTGGCTTTTTTTGGGTTCCCATTCATCAAATCCTGAAAGGAGGGGTGGTCATTAACTTGTACTTCTGAGAACCTTCAAGCCAGGTGACAGCTCTCTCTCGGGTAGTCCTGTTTTGACTTTATCAAGCCCAGGGCTTAGATATAGATTATTATTAAACAGATGAACTATTTTGACAAAATTTCTGTTACTCAAATGCTCCATATGTCAACCTTTAATAGTCAATTATTTTCTCACGTGTCATAATTTAGTAAACTCTGTCATCCTCTTCATACTCTGTGTGTGTTTCCTTTCCAAAGTACTTATACACCACTGCCACCATAATCAGTCACATTTCCTTTGTCACTTCTAGTAGTGCTATCAATCTCCACCCATTAATTTTTTAAAGGAATTTCTGCAATAATGATAATAATAATTCCCCTTATCTAATTTACATAGATGGAGTAAAAAGGATGTACACATTCATAAAGGTTCAGGGCACAGCATACTTACAACATGTGGCCCTTCCAGTCCGGATACTGTAGCAATGGAGGCTCTATGACATTCATGTCACTTTGTGTTAACTACCAGCAATGAGAAGGAGAGGAAATAGTCACTAAGGAAGTCCTTAGAAACGGAAAGCTAAGCATGAGCCAACAAAACCTAACACTTAGGTTAACATTTCCCGGTTTTAGCTGGAGTGTATTCTTCTTACATATTCTTCAAAAGGCACACATGTAATCCTAGCAAGAAAGCCCCCAAACAATCACAATTTTATCTCCATCATCAAGCCCTCTGTAGCATTTCACTTCATAGGAACAAGAATATCACCACAAATGGCAAATTATGGCAGCATTAAATTTGCATGATACCCAGTGGAAGGATGCCCCACATCAAGCACCAACCGTTTGAAATTTGAAGCAAATCCCATTCATTTAAAGAAAATTTACCAAGATAACAAAAATACTCTTGCCTTTCTATAAGGAATTCTAGGTTAGGATTAAGTATTATGCTTGGGAGATGCAACTGATTAGCTTTACAATGCCTTTCACGCTACAATTTAATTATTCTTAAGTCCGGCACTTTTCAGCCATTAGTCCCCAAATGTTCCAGACTTCAGCTTCCAGAATCCCTGACCACTAGCTATGCTGGTTGGGGACCACTGGGAATTGGAGTTCAAAATAGCTGGAAGGTCAGTCAGAGATGTGTGCTGCTCTTTTTTAAAGGAGGTAGCTACCAAGCCTCCTGTCTCAATCCTCCACTATTTCCTTTGCCTATTGTTTTCTCCATTTGCTCCAGGAAAAGCTGAAAACATACCTACTACAGGAGAAGAGGGAAAGAGTAAAGATTTAGGGAAGGAAACAGGGCAGGAAGTTGTCCCACAGTTTTAACAGAGATATAGTGGATCAATGAGTTGACAGCTACCAATTATAGAAAGATACCATTTTTTCCCCACCAAACCAAAAAATGGGGCAAGTTCATAAGCTACCCAAGCAGAAAAGAAAAAGACCAACTAGTGTCAAAATTAAAATGTGAATGAACATCAAATCAAGCTTGATCTGGAAATGCATTTAAAATGTTCTTACCCGCTTGGACATCAAATCAAAGCAAAGTTTATTCTCGCTGGTGCCAAAATTAATGATGCCCTGAAGACAGACACAGAGGTTTTGTGAAAGCAAATAATCCATCTCTGCACATATATGTCTTCAACATTAGCTGACCTCCCACAATGCTATCTCAAAAATCATGTTCCATAGAAAAAGAGTTAAGCGTTCTCATAAGCATGCCCTGTGTGAACTGGAGGATTTTAAAAAAAATTTTAAATCCTCTAGTTCAGAACAAATTCTCAGCAATGGGAGTAGAAGTAAAACAAAGAGTTCTACTATAACATATAGCCAGGCCTTTCTGGACTAGCACTGTCATGAGGCAAGCTATCCAGAGACACAAAGATAAGTCAACTGTGGCACAAGTTTTAGGAAGAGCCTATGTAATGGTGACTTTGCTGGGGAAGTAGTGCATGTTAGGCCCCTCTTGAGCATGATGATTCTATCTGTTCCTTACAATTACAGCCAAAACCAATATTAATTTAATTATGTGGTTAGCAACAATGTATGGTGTTAGTCTTGATTTTCAGGACTGCACTGTGCAGGGAGGAGAGAGTTATATCATTCACTCCCCAGACACAATCTGGGTGAAAACCATTCCTCTCAACTGTCACTGTTAGCAGAGGATGGGGAGAAGCTCCCAGCTGTATCAATGAGAATTATATTGTGATTGTAACTATTATAGAGGGGAGGGAATTTGAGGTCCCAATGAAAATAAGTCCGGCCCCCGCTTACTATTATTTTTAAAAGAAATGGTTGCTAACCATATATACCAAGGAACTAAGAAGCAATGTTTTTCTTAAGGCATTCTTTCTTAAATCTCCACAAACCCACTTTTTCCCATGGAGCTTTTCATCTAATCCCTTGCAGCTCAAAAGTATACAAATTTCCTTGGAACTGCATGGCATCAAGTTAAAAGAGGCTCACTCCCAAGTGAGTTTATGCTTTAGAACACAGCTGACACCAGGTCAACAGAAGCTGAGATGAATCCAAATTCTTCCCAGGCATCTGCAGATTTTACTTAGGGCTATCATTAACTTGGCCTAACTTTGTGCCAGCATACTAGCTGTGTCTGGGGGCTGTTGGGATCTGGCATATCTCTTCTCTCTCACTCCACCTTCCCCATGTTTTTCCCTTTTGCTAACTGATTTTAGCCTGTAGAGTGATTGTGCTGGCAAGTATTTCTGCTTGCTGAACTCTGAGATCAGCCAGCAGAAAGATGTTTATGCTGACAGAAGGCCAGTTTGGCTGGCACAAGAGGCTTCTGCCTATTTCTAACCTGCTACAGCTAGCATATCTCTGAGCTGGAAGATTTCAACCTCTGCCCATTTCAACCTCTGCCCCAACCAATGCCTCACAACTGCATTTCCCTTCCTTCCACGCCAAACAGCAACATTAAATCAAATGTTTAAATGTAGCTGCCTGGTAGTAGAGACCTGCCCCTTTTTGTTGCTTCCTAAATCAGTGTGCAAGTAATAAATAATATGACTGATCAACAAAACGATAATTATTATTTCAGACATGTAACAAAAACACTTTCACTCACAGTGGGATTTTTGTCTTCATCATACTTGTCAGCATGATAGGCACTATAACCCTCTTCTGCCGAGCCCCAGCAGATGTTAGCAATGTTGCCTCGGACAGAGAGGTAGGGGCTGCTTTGGAAATTGCCGGAGTTGCAGAAACTGTATGTACTCATTGTCCTGCCCAAAGTGGGTCGTGCTAGCTGTGAGGTCTGTCCTTCTTCCTGTACCCGTTCTCCTACTCCTGTGCTTTCCGAAAAAGTTTGACTAAGCTCCACACCCTGAGGCTGTCCACTTGCAGAAGAGCCATTATTGCTCTGTTTTAAGATGCTGAGCATCTGGGCAAAGACATTGAACATGCGGAATTCATGGTCCCGTTCCAATTCAAAACGACGCTGCTCCAGCTGTATCCGCCGCTCCTCCACCTCCAGGTCACGCTGGAGTCGGCGTTCTTCCATTTGCAGAAAGCGTTCCTCCATTTCCCGCTGTGCAGTCAGGGTCTTCAGCAAGAGCGCATCCAGGGGGTCCCTCAGCCGTTGGGCTTTCCGCTTTTTCCGCAAGTGGTGCAAAGTGGAAAAACCAGGCCGGGGTCCTAGACTTTGGATCCGGGAGGAAGAAGCCATATTGGGCTCACTGAAACCTAAAAGCAGACAGAAAAAGAAACCATCTCTAGCAATTAATTTCAGTCATCTTAGATTTCTTGGCAAAGGTCAGACTTTGCATGCCTGACCTGCTGCCCTCTTTTATCCAGACCTGCCCATAGTATAATCAGAAAGCAAATCCATTAGTCCACTAGCAGATACCAAGAAACGTGGTCTGTTTTCTTAACTATATCTATCAGAAAGCAAAAAACTACATAGGCACACAGATGCAACTCATCCACTGTTCTGCCTACAAAAACTACAGAATATGATTTCCAAAGAAGTAGCTGTGTTGTCTCTTGCAGCATAAAAGGAGAAAAGGAGGTAACGCATCTGACGAAATGGGTTTATAGCCACGAACGCTCATGCTGAAACAAGAACCAGTTAATCTTAAATGTGCTGCCACTTTTCTTGTTTTCTCCCCTTCCTTTCCTCCTTTTTATGCTACAGGATATGATGTGCACTTCCCAGATGGATTTTTTTTTTTTTTTGGCCAATTCGCAAAATGGCAGCCCTTCCACACATTATTCAGTACAGAGACTAGTTACAGGAGCTAAGCCATGAAGGGTCTTCAGACACTCAGAGATATTACAGTCCCAGCCACCCTGCAGTTACAATTATGAACAACTCCAAATAATGGATCATGTGGTACCTTAGTCTTTTTTACTGACTTGCTATAAATATTAGAGAATCAAAAGTAATGGATAAGTTGGGGAAAAAAAGGAAAAAAGGATTGATAGTTGCTGTTTAAATTAACAGTAGGTAGTGCCTTTAACATGAGAGTCAATATGGTGTAGTGGTTTGAGTGTTGGATTATGACTCTGGAAACCGAGATCATTTCCGCACTAGACTGTTATAGCGCTATTATTCCACTTGCAACATCCTATGGAATCCTGGAGTTTGCAGTTTCGGGAGGGGCCGCCTGGCCCCTCCAAAAACTGCAAACCCCAGGATTCCATAGGATGTTGCAAGTGGAATAATAGCACTATAACAGTCTAGTGTGGAAATGGCCCAGGGTTCAAATCCCCACTCAGCCATGGAAACCCACTGGGTGACCTTAGGTAAGTTATACTCTTCTCTCAGTCTCAGAGGGATGCAAAGGCAAACCCCACTCTGAACAAATCTTACCAGGAAAATCCTGTGATAGGTTTGCCTTAGTGTCACAATAAGTCAGAAATTACTTGAAGGTGCACAACAACAACAAAAACAACAATGTGCCTTTGAGATATTTCTCACCTTTGCTTTGCAGGTAAAAATGTAAGTGGCAGCTATGTGCAGTTTAGAGATTTTCTGCATAGTTCTTTATAACAACCATTTATACCTAATCTTTTTCTTATAATTTGAGGAACAAATATTGTTTTGATAAATATTGCTGTGTTACTGATTTGAATATAAAGTGAAATCATGCTACATTGTGTAAAAACTGGATATTTTAATTTTAATTAGACCTAATTTAAGTCGATCTCAACACCAAAAGACTGGCCACCAAATGATGAAATGGTCATAACAACTATGAATGACTCAGTGAAATAGTTGCAGACTTCATCATTGAAAGTCCTAATACAGCAAAAAAATTTAAATTTTTTAAAAAAATAACAGATCTTTAAGATAATGTAAACAGGGGCGTTAATTTTCCTGCCATACCTGTTTCAAACAATTATATTTAACCAAAAATTCACTTTTAGATATTCTGGTTTTACCACTTTCTCTTACAGATTATGATACCAGTAAGGCCTGAAATAAAGTAAAAATCTAAGCTGATACATCTTTTGTAGCTAAAGAACTGCACACTTTCCAACTGTCTTGATTTGGCAGGAACACTCCCAATTAATCCTCTGTCCTTCCACTTTTTCAGCTATTTTGCAAATGTCCTAGTTTCCCCTTCCTCTTCTCCCTTTCCCCACAGCTTACTTCACTTGCTGCAGATTGACTTTAAAGTACAAAGACAGTTTTCACTCAGTTAAATCAGCAGAATTCTACTCTTCTGAGTATCTCAGGCAAAAGCAAATTGCTCCAGCCCTTTTTGGCCTGTTTGCTCTTCCTCATTATTAACTTTTGTCATCACGACCATATTTTGATGTTGGTTACCACACGTTTCCCAGTTTTTCTACATAAAATTTTGGAAGGTATGGAACTGCCATGTGAACCTAGTCAGAGTCTAGCCTATGTTACACTGGGTGGGAAGTAATCTGCAGAGAAAGTTGCTATATAATTTGAAAAGAATCCTCTCCCAGTATTGTTATCTCTATGGCTGAAACAGAAGACAAGTCTGTCTTAGCTTATGTTTCACATGGTACTTTTTACTACACTTTGCCCCACATGTTACTGTGAGTATAATTCCGGGTAAACAGAACAGCAGGAAAGGATGGGAACGGGCAAGAGAAGCAACAGGACTTCCATTTCAATATGGGAACCATCAGATTGCAACCTGCCAAGTGAACCAGTTTGGCAAACTAAATGTGCTTTTCTGTTCTCTATTTGCAGAATAAACCAGCAGGTTCAGGAAAATATATCAGCTTTTAGCTCCAGGGCTGAACCCTGGGAAATGCTGGCTCGTATCAAGTCCCGGGTACACCCATCATCTGCTACTGGTAACATCTCTGCCCACTAGGCCTCCAGCCAGCACAATAAATTTTGTCCCTTTTTGTTGCACTCACCACACACAGGGTCAAAAACCATGCTTTTGCTGTGTGAGTTGACAACTGGTAAAAAATTATTTTAGGGATGGGAACTGTGCGGCCCTCCAGACATAGGGCTGCTAAAAGGGTTGAAGTTCAGCATCTGGAAGGTTGCCTAATTCCCTCTGCTGGCTTGCTATCTTAAACCATCATAAAGCAAGCTATAGTCCAGAAAAGTTCATGTCACAACAAATGTGTTAGCATTTCAGGTACCAGAGGATGTTTTAGTGGCTTTTGCTATAACAGGCAAGCAGGGCTATTATTCCTTGGGAAAATGCAATTAGTGGTGGTAAGTTCCTTCCTGAGGAATTCTAACCACTGGCTGCAAGAGGCTGGGAGCCAAACACAGATCTGCTTCTGTGCAAAAGGGGGGGATGTGGAGTGAAGCACTTTCTGGAGTCAAGATGGGGTAAGAAGAACCGAACCCTTAATAGTCTCCCTTCCCCTCATTAGGGTAACAGTAATGGGGTAAGAAGATGGGGTAAGAAGAACCGAACCCTTAATAGTCTCCCTTCCCCTCATTAGGGTAACAGTAATGGGGTAAGAAGATGGGGTAAGAAGAACCGAACCCTTAATAGTCTCCCTTCCCCTCATTAGGGTAACAGTAATGGGGTAAGAAGATGGGGTAAGAAGAACAGAACCCTTAATAGTCTCCCTTCCCCTCATTAGGGTAACAGTAATGGGGTAAGAAGATGGGGTAAGAAGAACCGAACCCTTAATAGTCTCCCTTCCCCTCATTAGGGTAACAGTAATGGGGTAAGAAGATGGGGTAAGAAGAACAGAACCCTTAATAGTCTCCCTTCCCCTCATTAGGGTAACAGTAATGGGGTAAGAAGATGGGGTAAGAAGAACAGAACCCTTAATAGTCTCCCTTCCCCTCATTAGGGTAACAGTAATGGGGTAAGAAGATGGGGTAAGAAGAACAGAACCCTTAATAGTCTCCCTTCCCCTCATTAGGGTAACAGTAATGGGGTAAGAAGATGGGGTAAGAAGAACAGAACCCTTAATAGTCTCCCTTCCCCTCATTAGGGTAACTCAATAAGGTGTGTGAACTTCGCCCTACTCGGAAGTTGAGAAGAGGCTGGTTTAAGCTGGGGAATCCAACTGCTGGGGGCTACCAGAACCCCAGCCAGCCTCGCCAGTGGCCATGCTGGATGAGGAATTCTAGGAGCTGTAGTCCCCAAAGTCAAGTGACTTTGGCCATTTCCGCACTAGCCTGTTATAGCGCGATGATTCCACTTTCAACCTCCTCTGGAATCCTGGGGTTTGCAGTTCCGGGAGGGGCCCCTCCCGGAACTGCAAACCCCAGGATTCCAGAGGAGGTTGAAAGTGGAATCATCGCGCTATAACAGGCTAGTGCGGAACTGGCCTTTCCCCCAGCCCACTGGCCTAAGGAGGGGAGGCGGTCCTACCTGAAGGCGAGGCACTGGTCTCCAGGGGGACCTCCACCCTGGAGACGGGGGAGTCATTCTGGGACCTCTCCAAAAGGGCCCTCTCTATCTCGCGCTCCCCGGCCGAGCCCCCCGGCGGGTAGGTGAGGAGGGCGGGCGGGGGCTCGGGCGTCAGGCACTGCTCCTCTGAGTCCACCTCCTCGCATTTGATCTCCATCAGCTCCGGGGGCCGGGAGGGCGGGAACGCCAGAGCAGCGGGAGGGCCCAGGGGGAGAGGGTGGCGGTAGGGCTCCCCGACGCCGGCCGGGAGCCCCTGGGGGGCCGCCGCGCCGCCGTTGCTGCTGCCGGCGCTGTAGGCGAGGGCGGGCCGGCTGGCCAGGACCCGGTCCATCACCTCGTAGAACTTCCACGTGCGTCCCGCGCGCGGGGGCGCCTTGTTGTTGTCCTTGATCCGCCGGTACTCCAGCTTCATCTTCTTGATCTTCTCGCGGCACTGGTCGCCCGTGCGGTGGATGCCCTTCTCCCGCAGGACCTCGGCGATCCGGTTGAAGACGTGCTGGTTCCGCAGGCAGCTCTCCAGCTCCGCCTGCACCGCCTCGTCCGCCCACAGGTGCAGCAGCTCCACCACCTCCGGGTCCGACCAGTTGCTGCCCCGCTCGTACTTCTTCCCTCGGAAATCCATCCCGGCCTCGCGCGGACTCCCTCCCACCAAAGATCCCAAAGCTCTCCAGAGCCTCCACCTCGGCCCCCCCCCAGGAAAAGGGGTGCAAAGGAGAGACTGCAAAGAACGCAACCCCAAAGGGCAGATCGTGCTTAGACCCTCTTAGAGCGGGTTGGACCCGGGTCAGCGTAGGCGTGCGACTGCTGGGGCTTCGCGCTCTGCCCGGGGGCCGCGGCTAGGGCGGTGGGGCGGCCATCCCTCGCCCTCCCCGCTTCCTCTCCCACCCCCGCTTCGGCTACCAAGGGCTCAGCCCCGATTAGACCGCTTTGGCACGGCTGCCCCCATTAAATATATTAATATAGGCCGGCCCCTCCCGGAACCGCAAACCCCAGGATTGCAGAGGAGGTTGAAAGTGGAATCATCGCGCTATAACAGGCCAGTGCGGAAAGGGCCATATGCACATCAATAGGCAAAGCCAGCTCGAGAGTGATGGAGAGGGGAGCCAAGCCAGCCTGTTCACATCCGGTGTGATGGCACATGCGTGCTGTCTTTTATTCCGGGATAACTTTGGTCCGCGTCAATCACACGGCCCGCCAGCCCGGCCGAGCTGAACTGGGCTGGGCTAAACAAAGCGGAGGCGCACGAAAGCCCGCGGGGGCGGGGCCTGCGGGAAGCCCCGCCCCCCGCGCGCTCGCCTCCGGCTCCCCCTTCTCCGGGTGGAAAGGAGGGCGCGCCAGAGCCCCGCGCCGAAAAGCCAAGCTGGAGCGCGGGAGCGGGACTCCCGGCTCCCCTCGGTTGGGTGCAGTGGCTGGAGGGTGTCCCGCCCGCCCTGTCTCATCGCCCCCGCAACTAGGGGGCCTCCAATGAAATCCGCAGAAGATACTGGAGAGAAATGTCTCCAGATGCTGAAGGGATGCTTCCATAAGAAAAGTCAATAGGGAGCCGAAAGGCGTGGGGCTTTTGTTTTTTAACTAATAAAAACAAACATCTTTTTAGCATCTTGAGACGAGTCTTCAGTTTCTTCTGTGAAACTGGCTTTCGTCTTTCAGTGGTGGAAAAATGTGGTTTTCCCGAGATGACAGCGCTCTCTAGAAAGAAGCGCAGACTCATAGGCCATTTCTGCACTAGCCTGTTGTAGCGTGATGATTCCACTTTCAACATCCTCTGGAATCCTGGGGTTTGCAGTTCCGGGAGGGCCTCCAGAGCCTCCACCTCCCCCCCCCAAAAAGGGGCAGGAAAAGGAGTGCAAAGGAGAGACTGCAAAGAACGCAACCAAAAAGGGCAGATCGTGCTTAGAGCCTCTTAGAACGGGCTGGACCCGGGTCAGTGTATGCGTGCGACTGCTGGGGCTTCGCGCTTTGCCCGGGGGCCGTGCCTAGGGCGGTGGGGCGGCCATCCCTCGCCCTCCCCGCTTCCTCTCCCACCCCCTCCCGGAACTGCAAACTCCAGGATTCCAGAGGATGTTGAAAGTGGAATCATCACGCTATAACAAGCTAGTGCAGAAATGGCCTTAGAATCAGAACTGGAAGCAAACCTCCTGCCAGGCAGGAATGCAGGATCAATGCCTTCTGGACAGATGGCCATCCAGCCTCTGTTTAAAAACCTCCAAAGAAACAGACTCCACCACACTCCGAGGCAGAGTATTCCACTATGGAGCTGCTCTTACGGCCAGGAAGTTCTCAATGTTTAGGGGGAATCTCTTTTCAAGAAAAGAGACTCAGCACCTCTTTTATTTTATTATTTTCAGCACCTTTTTTTATTTTTGCACAAGCTTTCATGGACGTAAACCCATTTCTTTGGGTGCAGTACAGAGTGATAATGAATGTCCAGGCATATAAAGCATAGAAAGAAGTATACAGCACAGTCCTATGTGTATCTTCTCGGTCTTTGCATTTCTCAGGCTGGACATTGAATTGTTTTATGTAAAATCTCCTGTACTTTATTGGGGAGCTAATGACAATTCTGGCTAGTATGGATAGATAGATGCTCTATTTTCTTCAGTAGGGGGGGCATCAAAAAGGGAAGTCTGCATAATGTAGTGGTTTGAGCATTGGACTGACTCTGGAGATGAGAGTTTGAATCCCTGCTTGGACACAGAAACCCACTGGGTGACCTTGGACAAGTCACACACTCTCAGCCTTGGAGGCACAGGCAAGACTCCCTCTGAGCAAATCTTTCAAAGAAAACCCTGTAATAGGTTCATCTTAGGGTCGCCATAAGTCAGAAACAACTTGAAGGTGCATAACAACAAACAATAAAAGAGATCAAAAACTTGAAGATTTGGAATTGATCTTGTAAATTATTAATCTTTTTTTTTTTTCCTGACTGTGGTTCTGTGGTACTAAAAGCTGCATGAGAGATATGAATGTTACTCTGCCCAACAAAAAAGATCAGGAAGAAGAAAAGAATGAGGTTTTGTCTGTCAAAGCCAACGGAGAAATAACAAAGCCGAATGAACATGCAGGTCTGCCTTTTCATATCTTCCATGCTTGAACTTCAATATAATGTATGCAATTTGGGCTTGTAAACAAAATGTTGCAGCGTACCTCCATCCTGCCTGGAATGGTTGTGCTGCTCTGATCTCAGGACAGCAAGGTTTCCTGAATGGAGAAGGATAAATCTCTCTCTCACACACACAGACAGCCACATAGCAGGGTTTCTTCTGCTACATAGTGCTAGAAGGCTAACAACCCTAACTTTAGTATTTCATAGTGTACTAGCAGGAGACATATAGGCACCATGATGTAGTGGTCTGAGTGTTGGACAATGACCCTGGAGACCAAGGTTTGATTCCCTACTCTGCCATGGAAACCCACTGGGTAACCTTGGGTGCATCACAAAATCTCAGCCCCAGAAAACCCTGTGATAGGTTTGCCTTAGAGTTACCATGAATCAAAAACAACTTGAAAGCACACAACAACAACAACAACAACAACAACAACGATCTGAGTATGGGGGCAGGCCTTCCCTCTGCAACTGTAATTCTCCCCAATCCAGGATACTTACTATAGGATGTCGAAAGCTTGAACGGATCAGTTTCCTCTCTTCCTTTGTTCTCCATTTTGCCTTCTTTGATCTTATTTTCAGTTCAGAGACAAATTCTCCGTGCTTCCAGCTGTTCTCAGTCACAGACTAGTGCACTGACTCATACCCTAGAATCATAGTTGGAAGGACCCCAAGTGTGAATTAATTCAAAACTTGTTCAGTCCATCCTTGTTAAAGCATCCTTGTCAAGTGACCATCAAATTTATCTTTAAAAACATCCAACCAAGGAGAGTTTGACCAGCTTTCAAGATAATCTGTTCTTATGCTTTTGGGGAGTTAATAAATTTTGGATTTTAGGACAGAAGCAAAGCTTTACTGTGTTTCTGAAATAAAGTTCTTTCTAGTGCTATCAAAACAAATCTTAGCAAGTGAGCTGCAGGACATTATATGATACATTACATTGTTTCATGTCATGTTCTCCAAAAATTGTTATTTGAGACTGTACACAAATTTAAGTATGTGCCTTCTACATACAACTAACCTGAATTTTAAAGACCCTGTGACTCCCATTTATTTTTGTGGGAGAAAGGCAGATTTGAAAGCTCCTTAGCCTATAAAGAATGAAGATTATTAAAAGGACAAACTAGTTACCTTCTAAGGGCCTTTCTGCACTACACTGTTACAGTGCTATTATTTCACTTTCAACATCCTGTGGATTCCAGGGATTTCCAGATTAGGGAGGGGCATTTAGAATTCTCAGTCAGAGAGCTCTTTGGCTTCAGTAAACTACGAAGCCCAGAATTCCACAGGATGTTGAAAGTAGAATAATAGCATCATAGCAGTGTAGTGCGGAAAGGCCCTAAGAAAGAATACGATTCCAGGAAAATAACACTGAGAAAGCACAATGTAACATGAAGTATACCGCCCCAAATCCACAAGCAGTAACACTGCCATTGGGTATATTTTAACAAAATAAAACAAAACAAAAATGTTTGATTTATAGAGACATTATAAAGAAATTTTTGTTCATTCACATAGAGCAATGAGATCTTTACACCCCTGGCATCATGGATTAACCAATATGGTCCATCACCAGCCATCAAGCCAAAGAAGAGGTCAGCAATCAGTGAAGCTTTGCTGCCTTTGCAAATATATCCTACAACACTTCCAAGAGCCACAACTGCAGCATAACCAAAGGCAAGCCACTCCATACTCATGATGCAAACTCTGTTTTTTCCAAGGTGACTGTGGGGCAATGGCACTTTTTCATGTTCTTGAAGGCTCCACTCAATCCCTCCCTCTTGTTTCCTCCTTTGCCAGAAGAGATTCAAACACTGGTCTCCCAAGTCATAGCACAACACTTATACTAAGACCATTTCTACACTAGCCTGTTATAGTGCTATTATTCCTCTTTCAACATCCTATGGAATCCTGGGATTTGCAATTCTGCAAACCCCAGGATTCCATAGGATGTTGAAAGTAGACTAATAGCACTGTAACAGGCTACAGCGGAAATGGCCTAAGTGATTATTAAAACTGAAGTTTAAGATTGAGAAACAGAAATAGAACATTTCATTTTTTAATTTAGGGAAATATATACCCTCTATGCTCTTTCCTCTGTGAAACAGTGCTCCATTAAAACCCTGAAAAGAAAAAGAGATATTGTAGGAGACAAAAGTATCAGTGGCAACATTAAAAACATCAAGGCTATATGTGCATGTCTCTGTATGCGTGTGCTTAAACATAGTAGAAAAAAACTAAAAAATGAGGGGTTCAGCCCAACATCCCATGGGAGAAAACTCCTCAACCAGGGTGCAGCTATACATACCCTAGACTGGAGATGGTTATTACTGCATCAGTTATGAGGCTTTAACATCAGGTGCACGAATTACATGGTCATTCAGATGTTGTTAGACTATCAGTCCCAGGGTTCCTCACAATTGGCTATGCTAGCTATGGCTGATGGGACTTGCAGTCCAAACACATCTGGAAAATTGATTCTTACTCTGCTCTATATCTTCCTCAGCTGTAAGTTTCTGTTAAGTCCCTTTATAAGTGCTTGAAGACATGGACTATGTTCTTTATAGAGAGTTTTCAAAAGAGCTTGAAAAAGTTAATCTTTCGGACAACAACTCTCAGAATTCCCCAGCCAGTGGTAAAGATGGCTAGGGCATTCTGGGAGTTGTAGAGTAAAAAGTAACTTCTATAAGCCCTCTTGGAGAATAGAGATTTGTCTGAGGTTTGTTGTGTTGTGTATTCATTAAAGTTGTTTCCAACTTATGGCGACCCAAAGATATACCTATCAAGAGGTTTTCTGGGGCTGAGAGTATGTGACACACCCAAAGTTACCCAGTGGGTTGCCATGGTCAAGCAGGGAACTGAACCCTGGTCTCTAGGGTCATAATCCAATGCTCAAACCAGTACACCATGCTGTAGTCTAAAAAGTAAATTTTCCAAGTTCTGTAGGAGAGTCAGGATTTGTCTGAGGTACTGCATGTATAAACAGATGTCCTCACTTGAGAAAGATTTAGCAACTTGTCCCTTTGGCTTGACAGAATGTCTCATGGCACCTGAAAGCTTGCAAAGGTTAGTGAAAATCAAATGATCATCTTCTTACCCCCCCTCCATACTCTGTTTGAAAGCAGCAGCTGTTATGAGAGAAATTTGCCAACAGATGGTGCTAAATCTCCACGTCCTGCAAAATGAGCCAAAAGTGTATTGAACTTGCAACCTAATTTGGAGTTTCAGTGAGACTTCACCAAACAGAACATACCAGGCTGTTGAGCTGGGAGCATGAGGAACACATTCAAGCCAAGAGGTCTTGGCAGGGTCAAGACTTTGGTCATCAGTGGTTTGGATGTCTTGTTTTTCTGTTCCCAGAGAAAGATTTATGGATGTTTTTCCCCATAAGGGTGATTTCAATAAGGAACAGATTGCCCTATCCAATTAGCTTTTAAAAAAAATTATTGGAGAAATTATCTGTGGATTAGCTTGTGAGGTCTTCTCAGTAGATTTTACATATACAGGCATAACACAATACACACACATATTCCATAATCAAAAACCTGTCAGTTCAGTATCAGAATTAAGTCTGTTCTCATGTTGGCAGAAGCCTTAAGAAGAGAATTGCCCTGTGATCAACAGTGATGTTATGCAATGTCCTTGCTTATAACCTTCCTTCCATGCATGCATCCACACTTTGGCTTGGTTGTGCAGGCCCACATCCAGACAAGAAGGATTGAATACACTGCAGAGGCTACCAGTAAAGATACCTCATTTTGTCCTATTCCTAAATGGCTTCATGAAGTGTCTTTTACTGGAGTGCTTAAGAAATCCTCCTCTGAGGGGATCCATGCCTGTTTGTTCCTTGAATCAGAACTTGGCAGCATGATTTCAACAGCAGTAGTTTTTTTTCCTCCAATGCAGTAGGACTGAAAACAGTACTGCTGCTAATGGCTTGCAATACAAAAACTCAGAACACAGGGTTTCATCCCCACAAAGTATAGTTCGAGCGGAATGGGCCCCAGTCTAAAACTCTAGATGTTCTCCTCAATTTTTACACAATTTCAATTGCCACTAGTTGGTACTCCAATCCTTATAAGTATGAACTCAGCCACAGTACTGTAATGAATTCTTAAATCAGTAGCAGACTCAGATCAGAGGTAAGTGCTGGGAGGCATGTAAATGATGGCAACCTTTGCACCAAGCCTGATAGGTTCCAGCAGTCACACTAACAAGTTACTTAATGCAGTAGGTAAACACAGAAGGTTGCAGCCTCCAAGATATGGCACCAAAGGACTGGTTGTGTTATACATAACAAAATATGATTGCCCATTCAGAAGTACGCAGCTTCAGCAATTATGTTGCACTTTCTTTTTATAGGACTTTCCCCAAAGAGTCAGTTTATATACCAATAATCCCACAGTTATTTTTATTTCCAAAATCTGGATAGTGATAGGCCCTTTTCGCAGCGCCGGCACTCGCGCGACGGAGGAGGGCGGCACGCGCAAGAAGCCTTCTCTGGGAGGCTGCCGCTTCCCCCTCCTTCCTTCCGCAGGCGAAGGAACGAGCAGGGAAGCGGCAGCCTCCCGGAGGCGGCGGCGGCTCACGCGTCCGTCCGTCCGTCCATTCCCCCCCGCGCGTGCGAGAAAGGAGCCTGTCCCCTCCATCTCCCCCGCGCGCGCGAGAAAGGAGCCTGTCCCCTCCATTCCCCCCGCACGCGCAAGAAAGGAGCCTGTCCCCTCCATCCCCCCACGCGCGCGCGAGAAAGGCGCTTGTCGCGTCCACCCCCCGCGTGCGCGAGAAAGGCGCTTGTTGCGTCTGCCCCCGCGCGCGCGCGAAGCAGGACGTGTCGCGTCCGTCGCGCTAGCGCCCCGCCTCGTCCCTTCCTTCCGCAGGGGCGGAGGGAAGGAAGTGCGACCCGGCCGGCTCCCGACGCTCCGCACGAGAGGTAAGTGCGCGCGGGCACCGGGAGCATTGCGCGAGCGCGGGTGATTTTCGCTTCGAAGCAAAAATCAAAAAACCCGCGCTCGTGCCGCTTCAGCCCCGTGAGCCCGGCGGAAGTGGGAGTGCGTCATGCGGAGCGACACTCCCACTCCCACGAGGCTCACGGGGCTGTCGCGCGAGAAAAGGCCCATGCGAAAAGGGCCATAATCTATTCTACCATTCACTCCTGGGTCTTTAAAAGGCCCCACAGACTCAGGCAGGAATTCTGTCAATGCATGACGTGCAACAGGATTGTGCCAGCAACTGTACTTTCCACACACTTGGGGTAAGGAAGTAAAACCAGTCCTCTCTTACACAAGGAGTTCCCTTGTCATCTGGAGTGCAACAAACTGGAGCAGCACTCCAACTCAGCTTCCCTACAATCCAGCATGGCCACTGAAACTTTGCCTAAAATACCACCATGGAGCTTTTTGCCAGTAA
Organism: Ctenosaura bakeri; assembly: GCA_948474755.1. Classification (NCBI taxonomy): domain Eukaryota; kingdom Metazoa; phylum Chordata; class Lepidosauria; order Squamata; family Iguanidae; genus Ctenosaura; species Ctenosaura bakeri. The sequence continues at coordinate 500,359 of CAOLHI010000561.1, read as the reverse complement.
AAGGCATTGAGCAGGATCTCAGCCTGAAGTTGAAGTCCTTTCTTTCTCTACATATAGTTGTCTTTTTCTTTCCATTTGTGAAACCTTCTTTTGAAAATCAGAGATTCAGATCACAGCCAAGAAAAGGAGTCTGAAGATTCTACTGTTCCACTACAATACTTATACAAGAGCACTGTTGGTTTTCCAGCGCCCCTTTCTTTTGGCCTTCAGAAGCTGCAGTAGGAAATTCACAAGAGGGATCACTGGTGAGGTAATTCTGAAGGGGGAGTGGAAGACTGGGAAGATCACAGCACAGAGAGTGAATGAAAGGCACCAGCTGGAGCAAAGTGTGCTCTCCTGCATTGTGATCCCAATCTGTATAGTCTAAACTTGTGAGGTCAGTTTCTGAAACTCAAGGAATTAGTGTTAGAAACCATTAGATTCATTCTGTAATCTCACTTGTGCCCAGTGATCCAGAGGCAAACCTAAGGCCCAAATATTTTGCTATATTTTTGTCTTTCTCCATACTATAATTGTAGGCATACCTTACTTAACAAAGCTTCTGAAAAAGAAACTCTTTTTTAGAAAATCATCTTATATCCATCTATCTCCCTGTTCCTTCTTGTCCTCTGTCTTTCTGGAGTTTCTTTTAGTAGAATCAGCATTGAGAGAGGGGTGAAGGAAGCTTGGAGAAACGTAGACTTTCTATGTTGGGTTGCAGCAGGGTGTCTGCAGTAAATAGTTCCTAAACAAAGCTTAAGCTAGGATAGAACTGAATTCTGTGTAGCTGAGCCTACTCTAGCCATATGTACCAGCTTACAACTGGCGAGGTGAACAGTAACTGCCTCCAGAACTCCTTACTGAGTGTGCATAAACAGCAAAAATAGAGAGGAAATGGGGAAGAGGACAAGTCTCCCTCACAGCAGGGTTCAAAAAGCATGTATCTAGAAATCTGGCAGCCAAAGTAGAAATCATGACAAAAGTGAAGGCTGCAGAAAGAAAAAATATATCCTTATATGTATTTTAGAAGAAGCTTTCAATTGGTCTCTAGAAGGTTTCAAATGTTTTGGTTTAATATATGCAAGACCTACCTCACCTGGTTGTTTCATTTCACATGCATGTTGTTAGTTTTGAATAAAAAATTTGCTGAAACTTGTAGAACTGCTCTTCTTTTTAGTAGTGCAGGAACTTATGCTTTCCATGTTACTTTTGCCTCTGGTACCAAATCTTCTGTTAAAGAAGTACTGCCCAAGAACACATCTGTTTCATTAACCAAAGCACATCTCTATTTGTTGATTGTTCGCGACATCCATTGTAAAATCAGTGAATTTCAAAGAAAATAATAAAAACATTCAAAATTTGAAATCCCATTTAAGATTTTTATTTATGCCCAGGACTCAAAACTTGATGCTAGTGGGTCAAGAAAAGAAGGAAGACTCCTTAGGAGTTGCTTGGGAAAGTGAAGCAGCTTGATTATGAGGGCAAAACAAGAAAGCACTTGTTTTTCCAGCTCAGTCAGGCTTCAGGCTGCTCCAGTTACCAGCAATCTCCCCATTTCCTTCTGCCTGCCACATCAATTTACTGTCTTGCTTTGCTCCCCTTGCCTCACCTACTCACCTGTGATTCTCTGACTGCACCAAACAGCTACTGGGAACGGTGCAGGAGTACCCACTAAGACAATCTCTGAGCAACAGGACTCTGAAGTCTCCTCCTGGCCTATAGGAGGTCAGGGAGGGTGGGGAGTGGGAAAAGAATCTTCCTCAAATCCCTCCTCTTCACACAACCCAAAGCTACCCCAGGCCTGAGGTGCTCACTCGTCACCCATCCACCTGGTCTGAAGTCACTCACCGGTGACCCTGGTTATACCCCCATCCTGATATCTTTAAACCTCCCGTTTTTAACTCCAGTGAGACAGTAGAGTAGGAGGTGTCTAACAAAACCAGAGTGAATGTACAAACCATGTTCTGATGAGCTGAGATTTAAAAGAGACATGTGTAAGAAATGGGAAAAGGAGGAAACAGTCAAAGAGGAATAAAAACAAATAATCGGTACTTGTATAGGGAAGGTCAGAAAAGCTAAAGTTCACAATGAGCTCAGGCCTAAAAAATAATGAGGAATGTTTTACTATTCTCAGATCAAGAAGAGGAACAACAAGGAAATTGTAGGGCCACTGAGTAGATGGTGGAATGCTAACAGGGGACACAGAAACGGCTGAATTGTTTAATACCTTCTTTGCCTCAGTCTTCTCCCAAAAGCAAATCAGTGTTCTCAGCAGTAAAATTAGAAGAAATGATTCAGTAAGGGGACTTCACAACATTAGAGGAATTCAAATTTCCAAGCCTGGATTAACTGCATCCAAGAGTACTAAAGGAACTTCCAAGTATAATCCTGGAGCCACTGTTAATAATCTTTCAGAATTTTTAGAGGAAAGGCAAATTCCTAGTAGATTAGAGGAAAGCAACTACTGGCCAGTCAGACTGATGGCAATATTAGGAAAGGTTCTCTTTAATAGTCAGTCTATGCACACTCTGAATGAAATTCTATGATTACTGAGAGCATGGATTTTATAAAAACAAGTCATACCAAACTACTCTTATCTCTTTTTCTGACAGAGTTACAAACTTGATAGATTAGGGAAGTGCCATGGATGTAGTGTACTGTGATATCAGTAAGGCTTTTGATATGACCTCCCATGATACTTTTGCAGGTGAGCTGGTGAACTGTGGGCCAAACAATGCTACTATTAGATGGATGTCCAATTGAGCAATCAAACCCAGAGAGCGCTCACCAATGGCTGCTCTTCACCTTGGAGAGAACTGACTAGTTCTGGGGTGCCTCAGAGTCCAGATATGGGCCTGGTGTTGTTCAAAATTTTATAAGTGACTTAGATTATCAAAAATGCTTATCAAATTTGTAAATGACACCAAATTGGGGTGGGGGTGGGGAATACCAAATACCCAAGAGGACTGGATCACAATTCAAAACATCCTTGACAAATTGGAGAGCTGGGCTACAACTAACAAAACGACATTCAAAAGGCATAAATATAGGGTACTATATTTGGGCAGGAAAAATGAAACATAAAAATATAAAATGGCTTGAAAACAGTAGATGCAAAAAGGCTCTAGGGGTGTTAGTAAACCAACAATAGGGTTGCCAGATGTCTGTTATAAAGAGATATCTCTTATTTTAGTGTGCCAGAATGTTCCCCCTGATAGAGTTGACAGGTGTCACTTATTACAAGGGATGTTCTTACTGAGAGTTGGAAAGCACTTCTTTTTATACAGACTGAATGAGATGCCGAAAATCCTGTATATTGGAGTGTGAGCCCTTTATAAGGAAAGAAATTAGTGCTTTGTGTAAATTATGAATGTAGACAATATGTTAGCTTTATAAAGAAACAGGTTAACTAAAATCAATACTTAATTTGGTATTTAGGTGGAACACAAATTTGTTAATAGCTACTTCCTGAGTGTCAACACTTCAGGTCATGAATTTCAGCTGTACTTTAGTACTGTTTTGAAAACTCTAGTTAACAGTGCAATTCTAGGCTGCATCTGTAGAAGCATAGTGTCCCATGTAGAAGAGGGAACGAACTTGTTTTCCACTGCTCCAGGGCAAAAACACAAACCAATGGATTCAAATTCAAGAACAGATTCCATCTAAATATTAGAAATTACTTCTTTATTGTAAGAACTATTGAACAGTAGAAAAAATGAACTCAAAACTTTCTGAAAAGGTACAATGTTGTTACAGAACTAGCAAAAGCTAAAGTTGTCTACATTATTTATTTTAAAAATGGCCTTATTCATATGTCTTTAGAAAGTTTGCAGCTTTAGAAAGTATGCAGAAAGTTGTGTCAAAAGCTTACCTGCTTGATTTTCATACCCAGTCTGCTGTTAATGATACAGAAGCTGGACCTGTAGAGGAAGGTTGACAAGAGAACTGTCCTTTGGAGAAACGGTGATGTCCTAGATTTTTAGGACTGGATCTTAGAAAGTCCCCAAATGCTTCCTCTATTTTCATTTCATTCAAAATAAAACAATGGGATGGTGGTGGTTTATATGTATTTCAGGGACTGTGTGAAACTGCTGCTAAGCCTACAGAGATCTCTTTGCTTAGATCTGCAATTCTAGTATATCAGTCCGGCCTTAATACCTTACTGGGAGAGGAGTTTGTTTTCATGTCCTGTGGGTATGTTTAGATAAAGATTTTGCTACTAAACCACAGTAAACATTATATTTCCCTTGTGGTGATTCACTTGTATATGTGATTTACTGATTGTTGTAAGATTCAACAGCATTTGAAAGATAAACAGTAAATGACTACTGCAAAAGTTGCAGTTCTCCCTAGATGTGATCATTTAATTAGGGTGCATTCTTTGAAATCAATAGAAAAAGTTAGTTTTGACTTCTTGTGGACTGAGGCTGGAAGTGATCCATCCCTTTACAGATGAATTAGCTGGTTAGGATTACCAAGAGACTGCCAACTGGGTAAAAGAAAGAAACCCTGCCCATCTACTGTGCCTTCAAACAAAGATTAGATTTTCAGAAAATTGGTACTGAAAACTTTTTTACAGCAGAAAGTTAAGCATTATCACCTACTATAACAATGCATCTAAGGGAACTGCCTTCAGAAGTACTGGGCTGGTCTCCTGGGATCTTCTGCAGCAGCCTTACAGAGGTGATTAGGAGACCATTGCTGTTCTGGCAGTCCAATGAGCACAAGTAGAATGGAAAGTGAAAAGCCTAGAACTAAGTTCCTACCAGAACTCACTCTTTAAACTAGCTTCATTTTGATCATCTGTAGGGAGTATTGGGCTCCACTACACTGCTGAGGGTTGCAGTTCTCAGAATACATTAGTACTCCAACAGAGAAACCAATGGCCTTTGTAGAACTAGATTTCTGAACTGCCCTTTGGCCTTCTCTGTTGAAATACCATCTATTATGCATGACAATTGCATGAAGCAGAGATAGAAATGATGCCATCAGTTAATACAAATGAATCTTCTGTCAAAAACTAGCAGTAATCGCAGCATGTGAGAAGCTAGCAAGATATTTGATAGCTATCTTTTTGAAAGGTAACCCATTAAATTGCTTTGGTGGATATGATGGAATCGCATGCATCACTCTTTGTAAATAAAATCACATTCACACATAAACATTTTTTTTTTTTTTTTTGGGCCCCACATCAATAATTACGTATCTGCACAAATGTTCTGAAAGAACCTTTCTTGAAGCTAAATAGGGGTTCATTTTATTTTATTTTCCTGTTCTTGACAATCCCCCAATAAGCATGGAAATTTAGAGCAGCTTGCTGCACCAAAGCTGGAAAAAAATTGACAGTCATTCAGCAGTTCAGTTCTGTAGGAAAGTCCAAGAAAAAGATAAAAAGAAATGGGCTAGAAAACTTCCTTAACCTGACAGGATTTCTTTCAACTGCACTATAGTATCTATGATAGCTGGATCTTCTTGCAGAACTAGTGCCATTATGTCTAGAGGTGTAAGTAGTGCAACCACTGTGGTAGATTAAAATAAGCATGCTCTAGCAACTTGCTTTTCTGGAATGATTGTCCTGTTTTTAGAAACATGCAGGTCCTTTGATTTTGCACTTAGAATTACAAAAACAGAAGAATTAGAGCTGGAAAAATCACCATTGCTGTCCAATGAGATAATTATAGCTTTCCAGTAATGGTTTAAATAGCCCAAAAAATCCCTCTAGATATGCAATAAATCTGTAAAAATCAGAAATACTCCAATCTATAACAGATTATTAAGACCTAATGATGTTTTCGGGGAACAAGAGACAGTACAACAACAGTTCAACTTGTGTTCAACCAGTGGCCCAGCATATTTCTTCAAAATCTCATTTATGTACTGCAAAACCTCATGAGATTCCCATCATTTTCCATGGAAAGCTATTTTAAAAGTAAATTGATCTGATTTCACTTGTAGTATCATGTTCCAGTCTTAAGATGGCTTAGACACTGAAGAGAAGAAATAAGCTGAAAGAATAACTGTTGACTATGCTATACTTTACCAAGGAGATCCTATGAAATATTTGCTCATAGATTACTAAATTTTACATTTAAAAGCAGTCAGGGGATCCAAACTACTCTTGGGACCTGGCACTGGGGAAGCTGTGAATATTTGTATCTCATCTTTTCTCCAGTAAAATGAAGGTGGTATAGATGTTCCACACAATTCACACAACACTAAGATAATGGCCATTTCTGCACTACACTGTTATAGTGCTATTATTCCACAACCATCAAATCAGCTACTGTCCCAAGCTACACTATCAAAATGGCTATAGTAAGCAGCACAATTGCTAGAAACTGGCAACTCCACAACCTCCCCTCCCCACACTACAGTATAGCATTGAGTTTCTGTGGTTGCAGCAACTTTGGTGGGAAAAGGAGAAATAAGAAACCTTTGAAGTGTTGCAGGTAGGGTCAGTGCAGCTCCACATACCAAAACATCGCCTAAGTGTACATGAAGAATTAAGCTATGAGTAAAGCAGGATTAGATTTGGAGGAATGAGACATGAACATTAGAGGAAGGAACACCAATCATTTGAGATACGCGGATGATACCATATTACTAACAGAAAACAGCAAAGACTTGGAATGACTATTGAAGAAAATCGAGGCAGAAAGTACAAAAGCAGGTTTTCAGTTGAACGTTAAGAAAATAAAAAATAATGGCCACAGATGATTTACATAAACTTAAAGTAGACAATGGAAACGTTGAAATAGTTCAAGATTTCCATACCTTGACTTAGTCATTAAGCAGAATGGCAACTGCAGTCAAGAAATCAAAAGAAGACTAGGACTTGAAAGAACTAGACAAGATCCTGAAGTTTAAAGATATATCATTGACAGCTAAAGTTAGGATTGTCCATACTATTGTATTTTTAATTTCTATATATGAACAGTGAAGAAGGCTGACAGGAAGAAAATTAATTCACTTGAAACGTGGTGGTGGAGAAAAATTCTATGGATGCCTGGGTCTGCTAAAAAGACAAATGAATGGGTCCTAGAGCAAACCAAGCCTGAACTCTCCCTAGAAGCCAAGATGACTAAACTGAGGCTGTCATACTTTGGACATATCACAAGAAGACATGACTCACTAGAAAAGACAATAATGCTTGGGTTAGGTAGAAGGCAGAAGGAAAAGAGGAAGACCACATTACAGATAGATAGACTCAATCAAGGAAGACATGTTTCTGAATTTGCAAGACCTGAGCAAAGCAGCTGATGACAGAGTGTAGAAGTCTCTGTAGAAGTCTCTCATCCATAGGGTCAACATAGGGTCACCATAAGTCAAAGTGGACTTTTAGACAGTTAACAACAATCTTTTGTATGTTTAGCAGAGATTCCTGAAAAACATAGATCTGCTAAGTCCTTTTGTTGATGCTGCCCTCCATTTGGACAAGTAATAGTTTGAAAAGCCATTTCTTAACAAGTCTCCCTTATGAAGCCAGAGTGCAGCTTGACTTTCTGTTGCAAATTGACTTGCAGGCTGATCATAAGTGAGTAAAACTTTTTCTAGCTATGCCTGGTGTTCTTTTCTAAAGAATAAGGAATCTTGACTCCATGATTGACTGTAAAATAAGATTGTCACTGACAGACAACTTGAGCTAGTCAAAGACAGGCAAGTACTACCCAAAAGCTGTCAAAGGCATCATGTGACATCTTTTTTTGCACAACTGTATCGGTGGTTGCTTTTTGCTTCTGGACTCAGCTCACATTTGGTATTTAAATTCTAAATAACCACAATATCTTAAGGAACAGCTGTTTCCATGCATGTTCCCTTCATGCTTCTGCAGAAATCTTACTGACTGTTTACTTACTGAGTGACAGAGACTTCAAGACTTCTAGATGATCAAAGCTCAATCTTGGGCCTGCTTAGCCTGATTCTTTGCATCCTTCTTTTGTAATTACCTTCTGGCCTGTTTTGCAAGGTTTTGCAATCTATATTAGGATATTGCTCCACTGTTGTGATTCTGACTCCAGTCTTTTCAGTTCTAACTTTAGGCAAGCTTTTGAAAACTTACCTGCTGATTAGAACAGGGCTTTTCATGGGTGAATGCTATACATTTATGTTAATTTGCTTTGAAACTACCTTTAGCTCACTGTTTCTTCCCAGTATAATTTTCTTCAATTGTGTTGTAATATTTTGTGTATGTTGTTGTTGTGTGTCTTCAAGTCATTTCCAACTTATGGAGACCCTAAGATATCCTATCATGAGGTTTTCTTGGCAAGATTTGTTCAAAGGAGGTTTGTCTTTGCCTTCCTCTGAGGTTAAGAGAGTGTGACTTGTCTAAGTCACCTACTGGGTTTCCATGACTAAGTGGAGATTCAGACCCTGGTCTCCAGAGTCATACTCCAACGATCAAACCACTACACCACACTAGTTCTCTGTAGATATCTGTACCTTATATTTCTGTGTATGTTGCTGTTGTGTGCCTTCAAGTCATTTCTGAATTATGGCAACCATAAGATGAACCTATCATAGGGTTTTCTGGGGCTGAGAGTGTCTGACATATCCAGGATCACCCAGTGGGTTTCCATGGCCAAGCAGAGAATCAAACCTTGGTCTCCAGGGTTGTAGTCCCGTGCTCAAACCACTACACCATGCTGGTTCAATATGAGTATATATCTATACCTTATTTAATCCCATATGCATATGCTCAGTTCTTATTATTCTTATGGGGGAGGAGCTGTTTGGGAGGAACTGCCCTGAGGATGTATCCAGGCTGTACAATTATAGCAGTTTGATACCAGTTTATCTATCATTGCTCCATTCTGTGGAATCCTGGAATTTTAGTCTGGCAAGGTTCTTAGAAGTCTTTACTTCATTCCCCTGAACTACAACATGATAGTGCTCTAAGTACCTCACAAAACTGCACATCTCAGGATTACAGTGGATGGACTACAGCAGTTGAAGTGTTGTCAAAGAGCTATAAATTTGTAATATAGATCTTCCCTGATCAGTTTGGGGAGAAAGGTGAGCTATGAATCAAATAAATAAATAAATAAATAAATAGATGTTGTAATGTTGTTTTATTTTGTTTTACTGCAAGTATATTTTTTATTCTGACACTGCAAGTATAATTTTTGTTCTGAAGGTTTTTATTCTGACAAGCAATTGGCAGGAAAAATTTTTCCCAAGAGTCTCACAAACCTGATCAGGAGGGGTTTAAACTGAGTTATATGGTGGAGGGAGACAATATTCCTGAAGGCAAAAGTTTATTGAGTGCTGGAGGTAATACCCCCAATGTTCTAGGGAGAACTGGGTGAATAGTGCAAGAACTCAAAAATGAGAGAGGAAAAAAATTATAAGCAGCTAGGAAGAATGAACCGTAGTCTTAGATGTCTTTACATTAATGCAGTGCATGGGAATAAACAAGTTGATCTTGAACTCTTAACACAGCAAAGCTAACGCGATATAACAGGCATCATTGAAAGCTGGTAGGATGAGTCTCATGATCGGAATGTGGCAATAAAAGGGTACACCCTATTTCAAAGAAATAGACCAAACAGGAAAGGAGGTGGAATCACACTATATGTCAAAGATGTTTACACTTGTGAAGAGATCCATGACTTATATCCTGGAAGCCAGGTTGAGAGCATCAGGGTAAAAATTAAGAGGGAAAGAAATAACTGTGATGTCATTGTGGGGGGTCTACTACAGACTCCCTAGCCAGGCTGAGGGTTTGGATGATGCTTTCCTAGAACAGATGACCAAGGATTCAGAAAGGAGAGATGTAGTAGTAATGGGAGATTTTAACTATCCTGATACATGTTGGAAGTCAAACTCTGCCAAGAGTATCAGTCCAGCAAATCCCTCAGTTTCCTGCAGATAATTTCATTGTTCAGAACTTGGAAGAGACAACAAGGGGATCACCTATTTTAGATCTGATCCTAATCAATACCAATGACTTGGTTAATGTTGAGGGGTGCGGAGAAGCAGGCTCCTTAGATGGAAGTTATACAGTGGAAAAGGGAAACCAAGAGTAGTAGGACATGCATTCCAGACTTTAAGAAAGCTGATTTCCGTAAAGGAAATACTGGATGTTTCTTAAAAGTGAGATTGAAGGCACAGTTTCAAACGGTTCCAGTGAGAAGAAAACATGGGAAGTGTCTAAAGAAAATGGGATAGATGTCTAAAAAAAACTTTCAGCTGAGCTAAGATTTAAAGGGGACATGTACAAGAAATGGAAAAAAGGAGAAATGACCAAAGAATTCAAACAAATAGTCGGCACTTGTAGGGAAAAAGTCAGAAAAGCTAAAGCATAGAAGCATGCTAATGCTTGCTAGAGAGGTTAAAAACAATTAAAAAGTTTTTTTTAATTATATCTATAGTAAAAGGAAGAATGAGGAAATGGTAGAACCTTTTTGTGGAGAGGATGGTGAAATAGTAACAAGGAACAGAGAAAAGGCAGAACAATGGAACATCTCCTTTGCCTCGGTCTTCTCCCAAAAAGAAAACAGTGCTCAACCTGGGGAAAATGAAACAGATGATACAGTAGGGGACATGCAGCACAGTACAGGTAAAGAGGTATGAGGTATACCTGAAGAGAATTCAAGTCTCCAGGGCTAGAGGAACTACATCCAAAGCTATTAAAAGAACTGTCAGGAATAATCTCAGAATCACTGGCAATCATCTTTGGGAATTCCTAGAGAACAGGAGAAACTTCAGCAGATTGGAGGAGGGCAAATGTTACTTCCATCTTTTAAAAGGGAAGGGAAGAGAAGAGGACCAAAACAATTACTGACCAGTCAGCCTGGCATCAATACCAGGAAAAATTGTGGAGCAGATCATTAAACAGACAGTTGGTAAGCACTTAAAAAGGAAAGCCATGATCACTAAAAGTCAACATGGGTTTTTCAAAAGCAAGTCATGCCAGACTAATCTTATCTCTCCCTCTTTTTTTGTTCTTAAATAAAGTCACTATCTTGGTAGATGAAAGGAATGCTGTGGATATAGCATATCTTGACTTCAGTAAGGCCTTTGTCGAGGTTCCCCATGATATTCTTGCAAACAAGGTAGTAAAATGAGGACTTCCACAATGGTACTGTTAGGTGGATTTGTAATTGGTTGACTGACTGGATCCAAAGGCGCTCACCAATGGCTCCTCTTCATCCTGGAGAGAAGTGACTAGCGGAGTGCTACAGGATTCTGATTTGTGCCTGGGGCTATTGAACATCTTTATCAATGACTTGGATGATGGAATAGGAAGCATGCTCATCAAATTTGCAGATGACACCAAGCCAATACCCTGGAGAACAGAATCAGAATTCAAGATGATTTTATCATATTAGAAAACTGGGTTAAAACTAACAAAATTAATTTCAAAGGGAGACATGTAATGTACTACACTTAGGCAGAAAAAAATGGACTGCAGAGATATAGAATGAGTGATAGCTGGCTTGACCACAGTACATGTCAAAGAAATGTAAGAGTCTTAGCAGACCACAAGCTGAACATGAGTCAACAATGTGACAGGCAGCTAAAAAAGCCAATGTAATTCTGGGCTGCATCCATAGGAGTATACAGTCTAGGTTAAGGGAAGTAGTAGTACCACTCTATTCTGCTTTGGTCAAACCTCATGTGGAATACTGTGTCCAGTTCTGGGAACCACAATTCAAGAAAGATATTGATAAGCTGGAATGTCTCCAGAGGAGGGAGACCAAAATGAAACCATGCCCTATGAGGAGCAGCTTAAGGAGTTGTTTAGCCTTGAGTAGAGACAGTTGAAAGGTGACATGATAGCCATATTTAAATATTTGAAGGGATGCCATATGGAGGATGGAGTATGCCTGTTTTCTACTCCTCCAGAGACGAGGACATGGAGCCATGGCTTCAAACTTCAGGAAAAGAGATTCCATCTAAACATCTGGAAAAACTTCCTGATGGTAAGAGCAGTTCCACAGTGGAATATGTTGCCTCAGAGTGTGGTGGAATCTCCCTCTTTGGAGTTTTTTGGTTGTTGTTTTTTTAAACAGGCTGGATGGCCATCTGTTGGGAATGTTTTTATTGTGTGTTCCTGCATGGAAGGGGGTTAGATTCGACGGCCCTTGTGGTCTCTTCCAGCTCTATGATTATATAATTCTAATTTCTTTAAGAACCTGTTTTCAAGTTTGTAATGTTGGGTAGAATAACTAGAAGGAATTAATAAATACCTTCACAACAACACTGCGAGATACTGGCCTGAAATGTAGTGACTTAGCGCAACTCACCTGGTTGGATGAATGTGGATTTGAACATAGCCTGCCCAGGCTAAATCAGATTATTTTAAAAGAAAAAATAATCTGTAAACTAATCACAAATACAGCAGCAGGTTTGAAACTGTATTGTTTCTGCCAGATTTGAAGTGCTATTACAGGAAGAATACCACCACAATTATCTGACGCCAGGCAAATAGACTACAGATAAAATTATATATAATGGACTGACTAGTGCGACATCGGAATTCAAGCTGGTTGAAAACGCATGCTATCATTTATTTTTATGTCTCAACCATTAAAATTATGCCTCATAAATCAAGTCACAGTACTGGAGATGCTAATCTGAATACAACATGAAACAGAATCTCTGATTCATGCAACCAAGACTACCAAAGGCATAGATCATTACCTTACTGGTTTACAATCACAATGGCAGCACCTATACAGCTTTTGTATCAATATACCTTTTCATCCAGTTTCAATATAAGACAATGGTCAACTTTACAAGCTGCGTATAGTCGAATACATTTGAAATAGATTTGACATGCTTCTCCACAGAGACTGGGGAAAAATGTAATGGGACACAGAGAAATGGGTAGAAAGATCAACCACGAGGCAATGGAAGCTTTCCTATACTTGCTACACATGGTTGTGCAGGATCAATTTCAGCTGCTGAACCCAGAGGATGTGGGCCAAGTGCTTGACTCAACTGCTTGACCCATTCTTGACTATCATGGTTATAAACACTGAGCTGGAGGACCTTTCTTGGGAAAGTCCAAGAGGTGAATAATGCCTTCTTGTGAGAGCAAGTGGGTGGTTGTGTATCTGCTCCTTATGGTTCCTTGAAGTATGTGATTCTGTGTCTAATCCTTATGATACGTTTAATGAAACTCTGGTGTCTGCTCCTTATGAACACTTCCTGGAACATGAAGGAACTTATACGATTCTTTGGCTATGGCCATTTCTGCACGGGCTTAAAGAAATGGTGCAGAGCGTCCTCCAGGGAGGACGTCTGCACCTGAGAGCGGACTGGGTCGGACCTACTTAGTGTAGTTCCGCACCTCAGCCCGCTCCGGAACGACCTGAAGCGGTTGTCCAGCGTGCTTTTGAAAGACCATTTGAAACAGGTCTTTCAAAAGCACGGAGCGCACCACTCCATGCCTGCACTCTGGTGCAGATTTGTAGGCTCGCACTAGTGCAAGCCTGCGATCTGCCGGGGGCGGGCTTTAGGCTGGCAAGCTTCAGCAGTTGGTGGACAGCCTCGACCAACTGGAAGCTGCCATTTTCATCCCCGGAGCAGTGCGGAGCGGCAGCCACACACTACTCTGGACCAGCCTGGACCCAAACATGGACCCAAGAAGTCCGGTAAGTACTGGCACAAGGCGATTTCCTCGCCTCGTGCGGAAATGGCCTATGTCTAGATTAGGGATGCTGGCACACTCCACTGTGAAATCTACTGGTACTAAGGAAAATGTGTTCTAAAGGGGCAGCATCCCTGCAATGCCAAACTGTTTTTCCTCAAAAGAATCTGTGGCTGGATGGGAAGGGTCCACTTGCCATCAATATTCACAGAGATATGTATATATATTGTATACCTTTGGGGGGAAAGGTGTTACTTTTCAAATAATGGGTGATGATGAAAGAGATGGAAATGAAAGAGAAGGGAGAAGAAGTGGTTTTGTATTCACATGTTTTATAGAAAAAAATTGTATTATTTTCTCCAAATTCCACCAATGTGGGGGAAAAAAATCCAGGAAGAATGCTCCATACATGACAAAACACAAGAACTGCTGAAACACATGCAGGGTGGATTGTGTTTGATTCACACATGGTTAGTTGAGACAGACAACTTTTAACACTACTGATCAAAAGACATAGTGCAGTTATTGTGCATTTTCCTCCTTAAACAACACTTTATGGGAGAGGGGAGATGGAAGAAGCAGTCATAAAACAAGAGAGGTTACACAAGAATAAGGCAGAATGGCTGCATGATCAAAGCCTTACCTGAAAGCACTTTTCCTCCCCAGCCTGCCTTGTCTTTTCCTCTAGCAGAAACTAATTGATCTTAAAATTGCCATTGCATATTCACATTTGTAATGTAAATCACAGCGAAAAGAACATTCTGTCCCCCCTCCTTTAATCTTACCTGCCCAGTATCTTATGTGTAATAGCAATGTGTTGGTAGCCAGTTGTTGAAACTGTGTGTGAAGACCTTTAGCACATTTCCTGTGATTATTTGTTTGGAAGGACAGTATCTTTTGCATCTTTTCAAACCAGCAAAAGTTTGGAAAAGACTGTATGAAAAAGATCAGTGCAAAGTTCACGCCCAAATTGCTTACATAACAGAAATAGAGACGACTTCTCTCATAACTGGAAATTCACTGTTTCTGTCAGGCAGGCAGGCAGGCATCTGAGAAAAAGATCAATAACCAGCTCAAGTGTTCCAGCTGAAGCGATAATCACAGAGGAGGCTTGTAAGGGAATGTGGAAGCAAATGTTTGCAACACAATTTGTCTTTCTGGTAAGGCCACAGCCAGAAGCTTTTAGTTGGTGCATGAACAGCATTTTTATGACATCGAAACAACTTGCAATGACTCAAAAGGAATTAGAATTAGAAAGATCACAAAGGGTGGTATCCAAACAATATTCCTCTGCAGACAAAAGATATCCATCGTTGCAACAGGATAGAAAGTGATTTTTTCCCCCAGCAATTTCCCCTCTCCCCTGTGAACTTCCAAATTTCCAGAGCACATTCTGGGAGCCCTCTGGAAAAGACTAGGGTGGGGCCCCCAAGGTGAAATCAACAACAACAACAACAAATATCCCCCCTCCTTGTACTGCCTTTTGTATGCACTGGTACGCTACACGATTCTTCCATATAGAATCAATCCTCAACTCAGGGCAATCAGGGAATTATTTATGAACACAAATGTCAACAATGTGGGAAGCATATAGTCCATTTGCCAGCCTATTTGTCCATCTAACTCAATATTGTTTACACTAGACTGGCATTAGCAATTCAGCGTTTTAGACGGGGTTGTGGTTTTTCTTGTTGGCCATTTCCGCATGAGACTGTTATAGTGCTATGATTCCAATTTCAACATCCTATGGAATCCTGGGGTTTGCAGTTTCAGGAGGGGCCGGCCCATAGGATGTTGAAAGTGGAATCATAGTGCTATCATAGTCTCGTGTGGAAATGGCCTTAGTCCCACTTGGAGAGATCAGGAGCTGAACGTGGTCCTTTGTGCAATCAAAGCATGTGTTCTATCCCTGCAGTCATCCTCTGCCCATTAGCAGGTACTGCAGGATGAGCAGTCCCTCCCTCTAGGCTTCTAAAATAGCTATGAAGAAAAGGAGGTACAGGAGGTAAAAAAAACTGAGAAGAGATGACGGATTGGAGGAGGGGTAGGATAAAAAAAATACATTAAAAGCATGAGAGAAGCAGCAGATTTTTAA
Organism: Ctenosaura bakeri; assembly: GCA_948474755.1. Classification (NCBI taxonomy): domain Eukaryota; kingdom Metazoa; phylum Chordata; class Lepidosauria; order Squamata; family Iguanidae; genus Ctenosaura; species Ctenosaura bakeri. Next base: position 484,688 of record CAOLHI010000561.1, on the reverse strand, counting down.
GAGGTAGTGAGTCTGGAAAGACTGTAGTTATATTCTGCTGCAAGAGCAATACTCGTGGGTCAACCATCTCCTAACATTAGGGATGTGTGCTTCACAGCCTACCCTGCAGTCTCTGGGGGCTCTTCCAGATGAGTGTGCAGACATATGACTTCTGGTAATATAGTTCCTCAGGTTTTGTGGGGTTCTGCCAGTTGCTCTTGCCCCTACCTCTACTTGTTAATGGCCTTTGAGGGGCTGTTTGTAGCAATCTCTTGGATTTGCACTAGGGACTTCCAAAGGTTCTTTAAAAAGAAAAAGAAAAAGCTTGATGAAGTGGTTCTATGATTTGAAGGGCAAATTTCCCCCTCTAAAAATATTTAGAGCTACAGTGCACATGTCCTATTTCACTGATGAACTATAGCACTACAACTTATTGTTTCAACATGTTTCAGAATTGTTCTAGTATTTCTCAGAATCAGAGTCAGGGTTAGTTTGGATGGCTCTTCTAGTAATATGATTCTACAGCAACAAACACCACAACCTCCAGGTCCATTTGCCCTGTCTGGAGAAGCCTTAAGTTAGCTGTTATCTAACATTCCTGCCCTCACACCCAGCTAATGATCCTACCCATCACCACTGAAGAAGTAAAATTCAGCTGCCAGGGAATCTTTTTAGGAATGGCAGAGGGGAGAGGGGTGGGCTGGGCTGGGGGTGGGATGGATGGACAGAATACTCCCTCAGGTCAAACAGCAAAATGACTTGGGCCATCCTTTTGTGCCATTATCAAGAGATGCTCTTTCAGAGATTTTGTAGTATCTCTAAACAACCCATTCTATTGTCCATGTTGTAGTAATACTTTTATTAGGCCAACCAAAAAGGCACAAAATTGTGCAGGTTTTAGAAGCAAATATTTCTTTTCTGAGGCAGAGAAGGAAAGAAGGAAGGAAGAGTGCAGGTAGGCAGTGCAAGAAAGAAAAATGATAGTGTTAGAATTGCTTAGGAGTTGCTTCAGGTTGTGGTTTTTGCTGCTCAGTTGTCTCTGTGTCTCTCCTTCTTTCCCTCTTATAGAATCCAAACAACATTTCTAATGTCTTGGACTGTTTTCTGGCACATGATATCACATGCAACATTTTGTTCTCTCACTTGAAAGAATTCCTTTTTTAAAATCCTAAGACATGTTGGACTGAGTACAACACGTAGCTCAATAATTACAGTTCATATTGATTTGGGGGAGGGCTTTCAAAACTGAACAGTAGAAAAGGTAAAGATAAGGAGATTTAATCTTTAATCTTCTTTTTTTCCCCCTTTCTGTCCTTCAAAATTTTTTTTCTTTAGAGTTATAATGCTATAGTTTATCAGTGCATTTGTGTAGGGCACCAGCATGGTATAGTGGTTTGAATGCTGTCCTATGTCCCTGGAGAACAGAGTTCAGATCTTGGGCATGGAAACCCACTGGGTAGCCTTGGGCAAGTCATACACTCACTGTTTTGGAGGAAGGCAAAGGCAAACCTCCTCTGAACAAATGTTGCCAAGAAACTCTGTGATAGGTTTGTCTTAGGGTTGCATAAATCAGAAATAAGTTGAAGGAACACACCACTACCACCACCAAGCATTTCTGTAATAGCACTTTTATATATCTTAAGAACTTTTTTTTCTACTTCAGAGAGGAGAAGGCCATCAAACCATAGGTCCACCACAGCAAACCACATGCTCAGTTTTAGAAAGCTTATGGAAGATCCTTGGTACAGATCTAAGAAACTGCAGCATCCAGTGACAAACAGCTCCCTAAAAGAATGGAAAAGAGTGTGCTAATGCAAAAGAAGTGGTTGTAGAGTCAACAGCAACTAGCAAAACCCAAAGAGTTATATTGTGAGATCTCATGCTTCTTTAGACCATTCTGGAAGAACCATTAGTTTGCATGTTGTGCTGAGATGGTGTTGAGGAAGATCCTACAGACTATCAAAGTAGGCTCATCCTGCGGCCACACACTTCAATAGCCTTGAGTTCTCTGAGAACAACAAGGGCAATTAAATTTGGTTCTCCGCTTGAATATGCAAAAAGAAGGGGGGAAAAACAGCTTGAGAAATCAAGTCAGTCTCCATCCAGCCTAGTGTTCATAGGCCCCTTTGTAGGAAGAGAGCTGTGAATTTCTGAGAAGGTCTCTATATTGTCAGAGCTGGAGACAAATAGAGGAACTGGAACAGGCAAAACATGTCTAGAGAAGCCAAATTGGGCAGCTTTACCTTTGGTTGGAGGGAATAAACCACGAGACAACTAAGCCCAAGCTTAAAATGGTATAAACTCATCTTCCTCCAGTATCAGTGCTGAGCAACTAAGTTTGGTATTCCTTGACTCATAAAAATTCATGGGCTCCCATGTTGGCCATAAGGCAAATATCTTCATCAGCACAACCAAAAAAGGCACAAAATTCTCTGTGCAAGTTTTCAAAGCACACATACTTCTTTACCAAGCAAATATAGTAAATAAAGGATGCAGATGTATTGAGGAAGGATCTATAGACTACTGAAGCTGGCTCTCCAGGTCAGACCTCCAACGGCCCTGAAATCACTGGGAACAACAGAGGCAATAAAAGAAAAGCAATAAAATGTGCTTCTCCATTTGAAAATATCAAAAAGTGCAAGCATTCCTCTGGTTTCACCTAGCAAGTAATGGTTCCTTTGTCTCTTGAGCAGCTTCTTCAGATATGTAATAATTCCATTTAGTGACAAGTACACTAAAGATCCAGTCTGAATTTAGAGGCTGAATCAGCCCTGCTTAATAATTGCATGGGAGAAAAGCAATAAATACTAGTCACTATTATTCTTTTGTTTTGTTTTCACTGCTAGAAATAGAGTAAAATGCACAAGTGATCTTCTGCTTCATGAGTCACAATAACTTGGTTGCTGTGGGTACAACTTACCTTGACTTGGGTCTGGTTAGGGTTTCATTGCTCTTCTCAAGTAGCAAAATCTTTTAGTCTGATCCATGTTATAGGCCTGAATACTTTTGGCAGTCCCAAAAAAGAGTAGACCCATTGAATCAAATGTTGATGGTGAGTCATGTAAATCTCACTGATTCAATGGGTCTATTCTACCTGGGACTAAAATAAGATTTAGGTTTCAAATATTAATAGTAGAAGGGAATAATTATTTCCAGTTATTTCGAAGACTGTGTGAGTAGGCAGCGTTCCAACGTGCATGAAGGAGGCTACGATACTGGATAGGGCAGTCTCCAAACTTCCATTTTGGGGCAAGGTACTAGAGTGGATAGTAGCTTCTCAGCTCCAGGGGTTCTTGGATGAGGGAGTATCTAGATCCATTTCAGTCTGGTTTCAGGCCTTGTTATGGGATGGAGACAACTTTAGTCACCTTGGGGAATAACCTACACTGGCAACTGGACAGGAGGAGTGTGTCCCTTTTGGTTCTGCTGGACCTCTCAGCAGCTTTAGATACTATTGACCATAGGATCCTTCTGGGTGACCTTACTGGGAATGTGGCCTGGAGGAACTCTTCTACAGTGGCCTGATTCTTTCCTGGAAGGGTGCTCTCAAGGAGTGATGCTGGAGGATTCCTGTTCAACTCCTTGGCCATTGGCACATGGTGTCCCTCAGGATTTCCTCTTATACTCCTCCATCATCATCACCATCATCATCATCATCTTTAGTTATACCCCACTTTTTTCCCATGTTGAGACTCAGAGCAGCCTACAACTATTAAAAAGGCAGTTTGTGTTTAATGTCTACATGAAACTGCTGGGAGAGGTTGTCCAGAGTTTTGGAAGTCAGGTGTCACCAGTAAGCTGATGATACATAGTTCTATTACATTTTCGCACCTAATTCCAAGAAAGCTGTTGCTGTACTAAACTAGTAATGGACTGTATGAGGACAAAAAACCTGAAGCTTAATCCAAACAAAACAGAGTCAGTTGAAAGATAACTCTAGGAATAAGGAGTCAGAAGTTTGAAGGAGTTACACTCTCCCTGAAAAACAGGTGCACAGTACTCCTGGATTCAGCAGTGACCAGACATCTGCACAGTTAAAACTAGTGTATCCACTATACGTGTTCTGGGGGAAATATGACCTTGCCACAGCAACAAATGCCTTGCTTACATCCTATTAGCATTACTTTAGCGTGTGCTACATGGGGTTACCTTTGAAAAGTACTCAGAAACTTCATCAGCCAGATTGTTAATTGGGGTTGGCTACAGTGAGCACGCAACTCCTTTGTTGCAGCAGCTCGACATGCTGCTGGTCCATTTCCAGGCACATTTCAAAGTGCTGGTGATAACCTATAAAGCCCTATGGGGATTGAATCCAGGCTATATAAGCTGATTAGAAGTCTAAGATCATCCGGAGAGGCCCTTCTCTCTGTCCCACCATCTTCTCAGGCTCATCTGTTGGTAACAAGGGAAAGGGCATTCTTGGTGCCTGCTCCCAGATTTTGGAACTCTCTCTGTAGGGTGGCTAGGGTGGCTCTGTTCTTGCTCTCCTTCTGCCACTAAATTAAAACATTTTTAATGCTCTGTGGTACTGTTTATGTGAGTTAGATAGATAGACAGACAGACAGACAGACAAATTGGCAAGAATGTATATAGAGAGAGACAATATTAATGTTTTTTGGCTTTATCAATTGTCAAATTGTTTTTAAAATAACTTATATTTATGCTTTAATTGATGTTTTTGTAGAACTTTAATCTGTATTGTTTTTAAATATGTTGTTAATCATTTGGAGTCTCATTATTGAGAGAAAGGCGAGATACAAATGAATATTATTATTATGAATAACAACTACAAACTGTACCTACTCTTCAGGTGACATCAATCTCTCCATTATGTTTTTCAAACCCAACCGCAGCACCTAACATGCTATTCATTTTCAAATGATCATTTAAGATTACTCTCCTGTCTGCAGAAGAGATCACTGGCCTTTCAAAATACCAGTCAGACCCAAGTAGCAATGATCTGTTTGAGACTATCCCCATCCAGTTTTAAACAAAATTATCTTCTGAAGTATCTCATCCAGAAAGAAAGATTGATTAGATGTGTCTGGTTGCTTGGATCCAACAAGAAAACAGAACAATTCCATCACTTACTTGGCACCTGGATTAGGAAAGCATCTGGACTGGTAAAATAGACAGCACAAGCTGTCCTTATGCCTCATCCTTTTGCCTTGTTGTGTCAACATTCATCATCCAGAAAATTTAATGCACCAAGGAAAATGAAGAGAGAAAAGCAGTACTCTGCTGACGTGTCTCCTTAAAAGCTAGCCAAACTGAAATATATGGAGGACCCTGCCAGTTGTATCCATGAGCAGCCATGGGAAAAATTTCAGGTGCTTGACTGATTAAATGATCAAGGCTGAATGGCTAGCCTTAAACAATCAAAAATTATATAAACAAAAGTATACAGGAGGGTGAGGAATTAAAAACATGTGAGAAGGTGCAGAGCCAGTGACCTCCTCTGTACAAACATCATTATCCAAAAAGTAGCATGTCAGGCAGCTACCCAGGCCAATTATTTTTCCATTCTAGAACCACATACCTGATTTTTACCACCATTCAAAGCCCATTATATGCAGGCCTTAGATTCACGACTTCATTTAAAAAGAGTTTGGAAAAATATCCACACTGGCTAAGAATTATAGTCTTAAAAAGCTAACTTCTAAAGCTTTGAATTTAACAAAAGCTACTTAAAAATCTTAGAATTCTGATCCTTTGATGTAATTGGATTGGATGTACTCTAATGCAACCACAGAAAATGAGGCCATTTCTGTACTACACTGTTATAGTGCTATTATTTCAGTTTCAACATCCTATGGAATCCTGGGCTTTGCAGTTTAGGGAGGGGCATTTAGAATTTTCAGCCAGAGAACTCTTTGGTCTCAGTAAACTACAAACCCCAGAATTTCACAGGATGTTGAAAGAGGAATGATAGCACTATAACAGTGTAGTGAGGAAATGGGCTGAGTAAGGAAAGAGGTGTCACAGTATCTCTGTTGACTCCAGAGCTGTTAAACAAGAGAGTAGAAGTGGGTAGCACACTCGAAGCAATTCTACAGTAGAACAGACAAATACACCCAGAGAAACAGATGAAGCTGCCTTATTCCATATCTGAAGATTTGCCCATCTAGCTCAATACAGTCTACTTCAAATGGCAGCAGCAACCTTCTTGAATCACATCTCTTCCCCATCATCTTACTACCTACTCATGTAAACTAGCAAGCCCAGGCACTGAACTTGGAATCTTCAGCATGTGAATCATGTTCTCATGACCTGTGGAGGCCAGGCTGCCTCCTTCCCTTTTGAGTTTCCAGTGGACAGCTAAGGCTGTGTTTTTTCACTTGGATTTTGGCCTTTAAAATTAGAGTTAGCTGCTCTGTTTTAACTGTCTGTGGTTTCAAATTAAATTTAAATTGATCTTATGGAGTGGTCTTTAGTCTATTTTTATACATGTATGGATGTTTTAAATGTTTTTGTTTATTATACATCACCTCAGGGGCCCTGATGGGTTGAAAGGCAATATATAAATGCTATAAATTAAATTACAAGGGGCCACAGTCCCTGACGTCGCTGGGTTCTTCTTAGTGAAAGCATTGCATTGAAAGTTTTCTTCTTCTTCTCACCTTTGCTTCCCTTGCCCTTGCATAGGGGAGAAGAAGAGAAGCAAAGCACTCTCAACTGGCACTTGTAGGTACTGACTGAGACCCACAGGCTGTGTTCCTCCTTGTTGTGCAGAGAAGTCTACTCAGCTAATGCTTGCAAACACTCGGAATATTCCCTCCACTGGTATATTTAGACCTGAGGTAGGAATTGTGCACTCCCTTGATATTGTTGAACTATAGCTCCCATGGCTAGTACAGTCTATGGTAAGGAATGCTGGGAGCTGCAGTCAAATAACATCTGGAAGGGCATGAGATTCCCAATCCTGATTTAGATACTTGGAGTGATTAAGTGATAAGATTGATAATTCACCTATCAACTATTGTCCATGTCCTTAGTGTCAAAATATTGATGCTACAAACTTACCACACTGTGCTTTCCAGATAGGAGCCACCCAGTGTACTTCAGATTTATTGGACTATACCTGCCACAACATCTAGGCAGTACAACCAGCGACAGAGAGTTGAAGTTCAACATATCTAAAAGGTTGTTTGTAGAAGACTCATGCAATGTCATGTTCCTTAGATATGAAGTGGGAAGCACTGGTTTGGAATTTCACATTTAGCAAGTGCGTGGGCAACACTGTACTGGGACTCAACCACTTCTAAATGCTGATGGGAACTGATGTGATTGAATCACACACATACCCATGTTTTAAAAGTATCTGGCACATTGAAAGCTAGATATCCAGCAGAAGAACTCAGTCCACTTGGCCTTCTTCCTTACACAGACTAGAAGGCTAGAAAAAAAAACTAGGGAAGAACTTCTCACTTAAAAGCAAAACTTCATGCTTTTGTTAATTTTGTTGAAGTAAAAAAAAAACAACTGAAAAAGAAAATATACTGCTATGTTAATATAAAACAAACAAGCAAGCAAGCAAGCAACCCTACTCCAATTCAATTAGAGCAGTAGAATTGTTCAAGAGTTAAAATTAATGAGGAAGAGCAACAAAAACCCAGCTTAAATGCTTTTGCACAGCCCTGGCATGTACCTATCTGACAAGAACATCCAGCGGGTTACAAAATGAACTTATGTCAGGAATGCAGTGCTATTGCAAAACAAACAAATACTGTTTGAGGCTGTGCAGATAGCAATGTCTTCATAAAACAAGAAGTAATCGTGTTTTCATAAAACAAGAAATAATAATACTTCTGCATTAATTTATTACATAAATACATACATATATTCCTTATATACTGCTTAATATAAGCAGTTTACACACCTGATACTATAAAAACTACCACAGCAAAAATGCATATATAATATGATTCAAAATGTGTGTCATCGTAAAAGTGCCTTCAAGTCACCTGTCAACTTATGGTAATCCCATGAATTTCATAAGGTTTTCTTAGGCCAGGAATAGTTACTTGTTTTGGCATTTCAAAAGAAAAAAAAAGTAGGATGACCAATTTTACATGCTGGGGCAACTTGCGTAAATTGGTATCTTTTCAGAAGAGATTTAACACTCATCACATTGTCTGTCTCTCCAGCTGCAATACTTTAGACCTCAGCAGGCAGACTTTGTCCTTTCATGTTGAGTCCTTTGTTTGTGAAAGATATCAGCATTTTGAAGAAAACAGCAATCAAGAGGCAGAAGGGATCAGAGAGAGGATGGAAAGATTCAAGGATCTGTCAACATTGGCCCAACATAAGGTCACCATCATATATCAAAGAACCACATTTGTGATATCTGCTCACAGCTTTATATTATCTGCAATTAACAATATTACTTGCAGCATTGTAGATAGATGGCTGGGTGTTATCTCTTGCTTCTCAAGGCAAAATCCAGAATTTTAGGGTACTTCCCAAGCAAGGTTTCTACTTTGCACTCAGCCTCCCTCTCTTTGGCCTCAGTAAACTACAAGCTCCAGCATTCCACAGGATGCTAAAAGTGGAATAACAGCATTATAAGAGTGTAGGGCAGAAAGGCCCTTGGTGTACTAGCTTTCAGATTGAGGAAAAGATGTTTTAAACCATGTTTTCCTGGAGAAGAAATTTTGACTCGGGCCATTTCCGCACTAGCCTGTTATAGCACGATGATTCCACTTTCAGCATCCTCTGGAATCCTGGGCTTTGCAGTTTCTGCAAACCCCAGGATTCCGGAGGATGCTGAAAGTGGAATCATCGTGCTATAACAGGCTAGTGCGGAAATGGCCTCAGAAAGATTGTGTTTCAAGATTTTGGTGCCTTTTTGGTTGGACTCACTTGTGTGAAAGGATTTTTGAGTCCAACACACAAAAGAATGGGATTTTCTCCTCTCTACAGTCTAACAGGTGAGCTGGCAACTTAAGGTAACCTAAATCACATTTTCTGTATCTAAGTAACACAACCCCACTGTTTTCTTCTAAATATTTATCTGCGAGGGCTAGCCCTGTCAGACCTAGGAATGCTTCAAGATGGAAGAGGGAAATGAAGCTGTCTGGAGCTAGGCCCAGCATTTTTCTGGTGAATTAGTTCCAAATGAAACATTTACAGACATAAATAAGGTATTAGGGCATTGAGAGAAAGAGCCAGATCTATTGTCTCTGCTGCATCCAGCTGAGTCTAAAACTCAAAAATTAAAGAGAGCAATTTTTAAAATAAATACAGACAAAACAAAGCAAGGAGGTTTCAGGCTCCACCTTCAGCCTGCAAGAAAGATGGATGTGAACCACTGAGCAGAAACATGCTACCTTTTATGGGGAAAAATTCTACTGCATTTGAGCTTGTTGGAAAAGACTTTTTGTGAAAAAAATAATAATAAATTAGGCCTTTACTCCATTGTGAGCCAACTGAGAGAGACCTCTGGCTGCAAATTATCACAGCAGTGATTTTCCATCTTCAACACAAAGCCACAACAATGTGTGGAGAGGTCCAAAACAAGAAAGTTAAAATTTAGTTGTGGGAGGGGTAACAAATAACAAAATGAGAGAGAGAGAAAGAGATGCAATAAGTTTAAGAACAATTTGAAGGCACACTGCTTCATCTTCCCAGTGCTGAGCGTTCATACTGAGATGGTTGACAAAGTAGAAGCTGTAAGAATTTTTTTATGTAGTTTGAACAAGACTGCATACCTCTAATTAATCAGTTTAAATTCTGGAAAAGAACAAATAATCATTATTAATTCAAGCAGTGTTCTGCTTGGGTGGAAAGTTAACACTTACTTATTTTGTGTGATGCTTTGTGTTCATGTTCTTCTACCAGCCTGACCATTAAAGTGCCTTGCGCATCTATGTGGCTTTATACTCTCTTTTCCTGCTTTAGTTCTGCTTATCTCCAGACCAGGAAGAAGAATGGTGGCCTTGCCTAAACTTTTTATCTGTATCTTAAATGCTTTTAATATCTTGCAGATCCTGAATCTGTGGGCCTTTCCACACTACACTGTCCTAGTGCTATTATTCCACTTTCAACAGCCTGTGGAATCCTGGGGTTTGTAGTTTAGGTAAGGGCATTTAGAATTCTCAGCCAAATAGCTCTTTGGCCACAGTAAACTACAAACCCCAGTATTCCACAGGATGTTAAAAGTAGAAAAATAGCACTATAACAATGTAGTGTGGAAATGGCCTGAGTGAGCAAAGAGGTGTCACAATACCTCTGTTGACTCCAGAGCTGTTAAACAAGAGAATTGAAGTGGGTAGCACACTCACAGCAATTTTACAGTAGAACAGGATGCTAAAAGTGGAATAATAGCACTATAACAGTGTAGCGTGGAAAGGCCCTGCATCTACTCTGAGAATCAGTTCCTATGTGCAGAAAGCAGCAGAACGATTCAGTCTTCCATGGTTGGATGAACCCTTTCCAAGACTGTTTGCTTTACAAGTGTGATCGCCCAGCCTTAATTTGGAAACCTGTGGAAAATTAGTCATTATCACTTTGTTCTCCTTTCTTCCATAGTACCCAAAGAAGTTTACATCAAATTCAACAGTGATTTTCTGTTGAGACAACTGACAGGACCAAAACTGCAACCCCTGGGTCAGTATCCAGCGCTGGGTTCAGCATATAGGAATTATACTTTTTGAGTTCTTATCACTAGAGAGCTAGTGTGATTAGTGGTTCGAGTGCTGGACTACAACTGTGGAGATGAGGGTTTAGATCGTTCACTCAGCTATGGAAACCCAGTGGGTAACCTTGGGAGGTTACACTCTTTCAGCCTCAAAGGAAGGCAAAGGCAAACTCCCTTTGAACAAATCTTGGCAAGAAAACCCCATGATAGGTTCTCCTTAAGTCAGAAACAACTTCAAGGCTCACAATCATTTTTAACACACACACACACACACACACACACACGAAGATACTGACAAACAATGTTTATTAAAATAAACAATCGGTACAATACCACAAGATTAAAAACATGAACAAAACCACAAAGACTCCCTTCAGTCCAAAACTTCCTCATACCTTCCAAAATCTGGATATGTCAACGAACAGTTCATTATTCTCAATTAAAGATGCAGCCAGTGACCACAAGTTTCTTATGTGGTCCACGAGGGTAGAACAGTTGAGGTTGTTGGAGTATATACTGTTCCCAATGAGGGCCCCAGGAAACCCAGTTCATTGCTCCAGAACGAGAGAGCAGCAAATGGGAATTAGGATGCAAAACTTTGTTCATTTCATTGTTGGAGGCTAAAATGTGTAATGGAACAGTTTCCCCCCACTGCCCAAACATATGAAATACTCTGTGCACTTTTCAAACACTGCTGCCTGATCAGGAAAAAATAAATCTAACCCAGAAATGCACATGGGGTCTTTTGAACAGGAAACATCTTTAGAAAACATTCTCTGATTTTCTACATTCGTCACTTAATGAGATATGCATGAATAAATTATGTCTCCTGAACATCAACCCCTAGCCCCCCTTAAAAGCTAGCAACCAGATTGGGCAAAGGATGTCTGTTCAATGGACAGTTGGGGCATAAAGAAGATGGCCTTTCCAGACTCCTCAGCAAGCAAGGCCATGACTAGGAGTTGCAACATGGGTCTCCTTCTGAATGTCACACCATCATTTATTGGCAGGAGAGGGTTGGAAATGTTATCCTACTTGTGACCCAAATGGTAACAGAACAGATCTCCTTCACCTTATCTGGCTGCTGGCTCTTAAGGTCACTGGGAGACATTTATGTAGTTTTACTGAATACAGTACAGTCATAGGTCCATAATTCTAGATGATGAATCTGTAACTGCAACATTGAATGCCAGCCAAAATTTTTGTACAGGAAATAGCAATTTTTATGCAGAAATCATGCTTCCTTCATAGAAAATTCTGCTTCTTGCATAAAAATATTTTCAAAAAACCCACGTGTGTCTGCACAGTTAAATTTCTCTGAAAGAAAGCCCGAAGAATGAAGAATTTTGTACCCTTCCTTAATGAGGTTCCTTGGTGTTGAGACATCCTTGTTTCATCAGCACTCTGATTGCTGACAAATATTGACAAAGACTTCCCATCCATGGGAGAAAACTGGGTGCCAAATCAGCTGGTGGCAAGAAAAGGGCTCCTATCTCTGAAGCTTTAAGGTAAGAACTGCAAAGCCAGATTCGAGCTGGCTGTGCAAAAAACTTCCATTCTCATTTAAAGGATTTCAGGCAGAAAGCTGAGCACAGCTATTTGTGAGTTCAGCCAATAAGAATTAGACTACTGCATAGGGGATCTCAGTCAACACCAAAGCTTAGTGAATTTCTGTTTTACATGTTCATACCAGGATAGTTTACTTCTTATAAGACATTCAAATACAAAATCTAGCAATAGCCACACAGATCCACCATCTTCTTTCCCAAGCTTGTGAGCTTGCTTGCTTGAAGGCATATATTATACTATTCACAAAACTTTCCCAGGGCAAACAGAAAGGTGAACAACTAAAATACTACCAAATATTTTACAAAGTCTATCATCAGATGTTTTGCTTTGTTTTAAACAAATTAAAAAGCCTGACCAAATAAAAATCTTTGCCTGGTGCTAAAATGACACCAAAGTAGGTACAAGATAAATTTTCTTTCATAAAAGTACCACCACCAGGAAAGCTGTCTGGGTAATCACACTGACAAACATCTCAAAAGAGGAGGAGAACCATGACAAAAGCCTCTGTTGAAGATCTTAGCATACTGGCTGGTGATGTAGACGCAACTGGTCCTTCAGATACTCTGGTCTCAAACTGTGAAGTCTGACCATGAAGAAGGCAAAAAGCTCTTAAAAATTATTTATAGCTTTTCCAGAGAACCCTATAGCACAGGGATAGGCAACTGTCAGGAGACAGGGAGCCACAGTGGTGCTTCCAGAAGAGCTCAGAAGGTTGCATTTTTCTGCCTCCTAGGGGGCATGAGGGCCATTTTCTCCCCTTTTGGGCCCTTGCTGAGCCATTTTAGGGCCAGGAGAGGACTTTTTTTTCCCAGGAGGAAATTACAGAGAAGTCAACTTGGGGGAAAAACTCCAGAATATTTGGCTCCTAGGTGGGTCTCGGGGTTGACAAAAAATGATCTTGGGAAGCCAGTAGGATGTTGAATGGAAAGACATGCAAATGAATGACAATACAGTGTTCAAAACATGTTCAAATGGATCCTGACTCTCTCATCCCTTTGCACTATATCAACTGTGCCAGATGGGCAGCATGCTTTTAAGCTACATGGATTACAGCAGAGATGGGCTCCTATCTGAGGTTTGGGGGCAGCACTTGCTCTTCAAGAGACCTCAAAGGGCTGATGCATCTTATACCATAACCCCTTTTATCTATCTATCTATCTATCTATCTATCTATCTATCTATCTATCTTTCTATCTATCTATCTATCTATTTTTGTTTAATTTTTTTTAACTCAATGTGCCCCTGCTGCACCCTCAAGGTGCAGAGGCAGGAATCATGTAGTCCTCCAGATGTTGCTAAAAAGGAACTCTCAGCATTCCTCACCGTTGTCCAGAGCTGACAGCTGGATAACATTGATGGACCTTGCAGTCCAACGAAATTTGTACAGCAGAATGATTCTAAGCCTGGTTGTAGGGAGTGCAAAGTGCTACTGGGAATGTTTTTGGACCTCCTCAGTGTTTTAGGCACAGAAGAGGCCTTTCTTGAAGCAGGAAGATAACCAGAAATCCAGGGCATGCTACATAGTTTTGCTCCAAAGATCCAAAGATCCATGTATCACATGCTGATTGTAGGAGTAGCCGTGCTCCATAAGACAAAATCCAAAGCACCTATTTATTAGGCCAGCCAGAAGGTACAAAGACATTACGCTTCCTTTCAAAATTCAAAATAGCAGTTAGGCTATTGGAGTCACAAAAAGTCTGCATCTTTGGTTTGGGATGTTAACAGAGAGACCAGTCTTGCTGTAACATCCAAAACTAAAGATGCAAATCTCCAACCTTTTGAGACTCTAACAGCTTCACTTTTCTTTCCCCTATATGATGATTTTTAAAACCATCTTTTCCTGATGAAGAAGCCAGTGAGTTTCAAAAGTCAGTGTAATATTTTTACACCTTCTGGTAAGCCTAATAAAGGTATCACCAGTGTGGATTTTGGATTTTGATCATATGCTGGTTGTGAGGCATGTTGATTCTGTGTGCCCTTGTTGCCATTTGTGAGAATCCAAGAAATAGGCAAGACTCTCTAAATTGTCTTCAGTGAAAGTAGAATAGTTGTGCCTTAAAGAAAGTAAAACAGTGAAGCTCTTGTTTGGAATTCTAAGGCACAGATTGGGCCTCTCTCTTCCCAAATGCCAAGATTAGTCAGATGAATTAGTTTGGGAGCAAGCTGGAGATTATGCACTAATGAAAACCATGAGCCTACATCTGCCTCTGGAAAGTGAACTGAAGAAGGTGTTGTTGACAGAGGGGATGAAGAGTGAGTTACAACAGAGATGGAGAAATCACCAAAAATCTTGGCGCAGCTGCAGTAACAAACGCAGGAGCCAGATGTAGAGCGTGTAAAAGGAGGAAAGGATGAGAACTGAAAGTGATTCTGACAGAGGCATCAGGGAACTGACGTCAATGGAATTATTCCACTGCCCTTCCATACATATCAGCTAGTTTGTAAAGTTCCTCTTCAGAATCAGTTTCTTCAGTTCTGGTAATATCAAATGTATCAGTGGACAAAAGTCTACAAACGTCTACCTCTAATATGTCCTGATGAGCTACTTAATGATCTGAGGAAAGGTAGAAATGAGGATTTAGGAACACTCTAATAGAGAAATGTGTCAAATAGTTTCTAAGTCGTTTTTCCTGTAAGTTAATTTTATCCCATTTCTGCATCAGTTTACATGGGGCTCATTTTTAAAAGTTCATATGATAGTGCATTTTCTTGTGCATTTCTCCTAATGTCTTTGTCATTTTTGCTAGCAATTTCTCCCCAAATAATGCATTTTTGTAGATCATGTTAATTAATAAATACATTTTGGGTTGCCTTTCTCCCATATATGCATTTTGTGTGCATTTAAATTAGAGAACTGAATCACAAAATTTGAAGAACTGCAAATATTGAATGAAAACCTTTCCTGGCTTCTGTATTGGTTTGGAAGGTGCAGATTAGATTATATCATTTCTAACTGTAGACCAAACAAAATTTCTCCCCCACAACTAGTGCCTGCATATATTTGCTTCTTTCAAGCACAGCATGTTGTTGGCTGTCAAGCTGACACGTTGCTTAAGCCCAGCCAACTTGAAATGCTTAGATCAATATGTCTGTCCTCTTAGAACCAAGAGAAACCTCTGCCACACTACATTTCTTGTTCATGTGGTTGTTGCTTCATATCAGTCCTATGTTTTTTCCCCAAAAAACCATGAATACAACCATCAGCTAGATGCAACAAAGATACGTTGTCTTCAACCACTTCCCAGCAACTTGAGATACCAATGAGATACCGTGGGTACACATCTATCAGTTATGTGTAGATATCTTTAAATAAGAGGGAAATGAAAATTCATAGATTTATCCATGCCTATAAAAAACAGGGCTGTGTTGAGGCCTCTTCAGACAGCAGAAACTGTGCGAAACAATTTACTGTGCTATTTGGTTATTTTTATCATGCTTCCCCTTTTTATTGTTTCTATCAGCACATGATAATCACCATACTCAATTTTTTCAAAAAAAACAATTTTTCATATGGAAAATAAGAACCTTTGCATGAAAATCCAGGCTTCTTGGACACAGTTGGCTTGACTTACATTGTGTGGATTATTTTCAAATGGAAGGATCCAGGATACAATTTACAAAGTAATGTTGATGATAACCTATGTTGTTTATACCGCAAGCTTTCAACTAAGTGTTTTCAGCCTGAGTACCCTGGAATCTAGCTAGAACTAGAGATTCATTCTTATAACATTAGTAATGATAAAGGAAATTCTCATCCATTGGCACTTACCAGCTTCAATGAATGCAGCGTGAATGCAATAAGTACTACAATGAGAAGAGCTAGAGATTCCCTGAAGATGGGCTCCAGCTATTTATATCTTTTAAAAATTGCATTCCTCAATTTAGCATAGACAGTTTGGGGTCAGGTGGCTTTGCCCCACTCCCAGGTGGCAGGGGAAATCACACAATGGCTTCCACTTTGTGGAATCCCACATCCGGGTATCCTGGATGGATACCCAGCAGATAGGCTGGTGATTATCAGTCAGTAGGCAGGTTGACTGATACTTTGATCCAGGCCCATGCTGAGGGCCAAGCCTTTCATATAAGTGACCAAAAAGGTTGTGGCCTGTTCTAGTCCAACATAGGTTATCTGTTTGTGGTTATTGGTAAGCACAGCCATGTTGCTGCTGAACCTACAATAAATCTGGATCAGCACTCCTGATCTTTGCAAAAGCTCAGGGCAGTCAACAATCTACATAAAAACTCACCAATACAGACAGCAATTACAAATATCTGAAATAATCACAAATGTATACTGAATACAATAGGAAAGATACAAACAAGCTGCAGTAGAAGACAAATCAAATAATATGGATCACAGCATTCCATGCACAACTGCAAATTAGTTATGGAGATGCCCTCTGGAAGATTAGTGCATTTCTCCCCAAGATAAAATACATAATACAATACTCTAAGAAAATGTGAATGACTGCAAGAAAAGTAGAACAGTTTCTAAGAGATATAGGCTGTTACAACAAGCAAGCAGGAAATGTACACAAGAAAGAGATAGTATAGAAAAGTTCTTTATAGTTCTCTCACTTTGGACAGAAATGCTAAACAAAAACAGAAGAATATTACAAAAAAAAATTTAAGAGGAATAAGCACTGAAAGAAATTGTACCCATTTTTATTTTGCTGAAGGACCTTAAACTAAGGTAAATCCATTGGGTTGTTCATGTTAACTACCAAATAGACTAATCTCTGACCAGATGGCCACTCTACAAATAATTATTTCACAAAAAACACATTCAGTAAAACACAAGGTGATTTATTTCAAAGGAAGGACTGCCATGACCTAGGTCAGGTGGAGTATCTCACAGTATGAAGAGATGAGGTGATATTAGGACATGAGATTTTTCCAGCTGCTAGCCCACAAATAGTCAAGGAGGAAGTCCAAGATAACAGCTGGTTCCTGTGTGCCTCAGACCCTGGGATTCTGGCCATTGGGTCAGAAGACTCAAACAAAGGAAGAGCTATGCCCCTCCTGCATTGATCTCTAACACTGTTCTTCTTACTTTTTAGTCAAGACGGCATTGCAAAAGTATTTCTCTTGCTAGCCTGTGCAGTGGTTAAAAGACCCCCCCCTTTTTTTAACACTCATTCCAGATTGTTCCTTTAGCAGAACATGCCTATATTTTACTGTTAGAACTATTTGGAAATATGAGAGATTGTAATGTGGATCTATCTAGCAAAGTAATCAAATTGGCAAAGTAGAAGTTGAACAACTACCAGTGCCATGCCCACCCATCCACAGAAAGAGAAAAAGAGAAAGAAAGAGAAAAAAGGAGGGGGAATAATCTATTCTTTGTAAAATATATAAAAGTGGCTTTACTTACAAATTACTTGCTCATAATCCAACAGGCAGTCTAACTGAGAAGACAGACAGAGAGAGAGAGAGAGAGAGAGAGAAAAAGAGAAAGTAAATAGTTGCACGTTAAAATGATTCAATAAGGAAGTACATGTGGTAAAAGCAGATAAACAGGAAGTCTGCATACAAGTAATCTAGCACTTACTGAATACAGGACTGCAAAGATTGCTAACTCTAACAGGGTAGTCCCCATATGTTGTCCCATCTGCTCCCACCATTTCCTAAGGGAGCTAGGTTAATGGGAGTTGCAGTCTAACAACATCTGAAGGGCCACATATTCTAGTTTTATGTTAGAAGGAGGGTGTCTCTGTGTGTGCATGTGTGTGTGAGAGCGAGTCACCACATTTTGTTAAGTCTTCTCTAATAGATTCTACTTACACTGCTTGAAGAAGAACTTTAAAGTCAAGATGTTAAGGAGAAAAAAATGTTAGAAAAGAAAAAAAATCTTGGAAACAAAGGACTTCAGAATCCATCTGCAAGGCCTCCTTACACAGTTTACACAAAACACTCAAGTGCAAAGCTACATTCTGAGATGGAGTGGGCTTTCCTCATTGGATCCATGAGCCAGAAGAACACCTGGAATAACTCGTTACTTCAACACAGGCTTCATCATCAATATTATGATGAGGAGAGCATCAGAGGCTGCATCAGATCAATGGAACTTGTGATGTCAAGTTTGATAAATATTGTTGCTAACTAAAGGTTTTTAAAAAATGACACTGGAAAAAAGGTAAATCACTATTATGGCTTTGTTTACAATTCCATTAAAAGGCTCTTTTGCCTTGATTCAACCCTTTAGTAGTTTACATGTTCAAAGGATAAACAAAATGACAAAGCAAGGAATACAGAAAGGAAGACTGTCTCATGCCTCTACCAGTAGAACTGTGCAAAATGAAAAGGGACAAGACAGAAGAGTCTCAAACACATATACACACTTTCAGGGATTGGGGCTTCAGCACAGAGAACCCCAGCTCTTCAGGTCTCTTGTTTTGCTCCAGGTGGCATCTAATAGCAGTGTCTGTCAAAAGGACAAGAGTGGACATCTTTTTGGTAGCTTCTGCATTGCTACCAACCAGACATAATGTTGGTTTAGCTAATGGGGAGCAATATCTTGGGTTTATTCCACAACAGAACTGTGTTTTTGGTAATTTCTTACTTTTGAACATGTGAAACAGCAGTGTTCACCTGATGTCGTCAAACTCAACATTGACTATAACCCACTGAAAAACAAAACAGTAACAATTGACTTGTAAAGGAAAATAATTGCTTAAATGAATAATTATTGGGAAGTTGCTATGGAGCTTTAGAGACCCTGGATTTTCTTGGTCTCTGAGGAGGTGATATAATGCCCAATCTACTCTGACTGGCTTCTGTCCCCGAATAGATGTATACGCTTCTCTTCCTCCACCATGGTTTTCTAGCACTGAGGCCTTCTGAACTTGCCTCTTAAAGAAGCAGCAAAGAACAGCTTACATCCCCAAGCAGAAGGGACAGCTTTAAAGTGGCTATTACAGTGTGAAGAGAGAATATTAGTGAGGTGTTGTTCTTATCTATAAACATACAGGTAGAGTATGTGAGAAGCAAGGAGATGCATAGGCAGGCAGTTTTAGTCCTACAGTAGCAGACACTATCAGTACATAAAAAAGAAATAGCACTCCTTTTCACCTAATGCATCTTACAAGCTAGTTCCAAAATATCAAGTCCTTAATCCAAGTGTAGAGTTCAACTATCGGAGACCTAGTGCATTAATGGAACTTCAGTAAGTTATCACATTCCCATTCATTCAGTGGCTGAATCTTGTCAGGAATAACAAGTAAATTTAGGCTCACTAGTCATACCCAGCTGTCCCAATTTGGCAGGAACAGTCCTAAATAATCATCTGTTTTCAGCTGCTTTTAAAATGTCCTGGTTTCTCTCTCCTCCTCTCACTTTCCCACTATACTCTCAGTTCACTTCAATTGGTACAAATTAATTTCAAAATGCAAAAGTGGTTTGCACTCAATTAACTCAACAGAAGAGATAGGAAAGGATTGGGCAGAATCTTGTCCTTTCCTATAGAGTCAAGCAAAAGCGAACTGCTGCAGCCTCTCCTAGCCTGTGTGTTCTTATTCAATAACTTTTGCCAATAACTTTTGGCCATGAGGCTTTCATCTGTGAAATGTGTATGGATATGCCTTTTTTCCTGGTCAAATGCAGGAAATCTCTTGTCATTCTTCAAATCCACAAATCAAAGATTCTATCTGTTTGTTTTCTTTTTTGATTGCAACAAGTCAAACAAGTTTGATCCCTCTAGCTGCTAACCTAACACTTTTGTGTTGTAGTCTAATACTCAAACCACTACACCACGCTGGTTCTCAACAGGCACCCTTAGCACTCCACAACAGTCAGCCAAGTTGTCTGACTGCAAAACATTGGGTTTCCCTGAATATTAGTTCATCTGTGGTAAAGCATATCCATTCAGTAAATATAGGCCCTTTCCACATGGGGGTATTAAAATGGTGTAGCACGACCTCTGACGGAGGTCGTCTACACCGTAAAATGGATTGGGGCCGATTACTTTAGTGTAATTCCACACCCCAATCCACGCTAGGGCACCCGGAAGTGGCAGCGGCACATGCTTTTTAAAAACCACTTTTCAAGTGGTTTTTAAAATGCATGGGGCGTGCAGCCGCGTTGCAGCACCCGGTGTAGATTTGCAGATGCACGCAAGGGCGTGCCTGCAGATCTGGCGGGGGCGGGCTTTCCGGCTGGTGAGCTTCTCCGGTTGATGGAGAGCCTCCGCCAGTCGTAAGCCACCATTTTGGGTGCCGCAGGACGCTGCGGGACGCCAATGAGTGTGGAGCAGCGAAAACGCGCTGCTCCATGCGGTGACGAACTTACCGGGTTTAAGGTAAGCTCCAGTTCAGCATGGCTTCCCCTGTTTCTTCACCTGCGTGTGGAAAGGGCCTATAGATTACTATAGATTAAACAAATCTAATCAGAGGAGGACCATTTCAACCATGTTAAATGTTAATGTTAGTGCATGTCAAAATGCTTGTGGTGAGAATCCATCAGCATCTGCAAGATTCAGCTCAGATGCAGCTCATTTCACACAGATGCAACCATCAAAAGATCTATGCATGCCAATGGTTTCTTAAAGCTGGTACCCTCAAAATATTTTGCACTATATCCTCTGTTGACATGACCAATGGTCAGGGATCATGGAAGTTGAAGTCAAAGTACCTGAAGAACACCAGGTTGCAGAAGGCTGTCTAGCTGATGCAATTGTACATCAGTACTTTGGGGACTTCTTGCTGTAGCACCATAGCATTATTGAATGTCACAGGTGAAGTAAAATTTTATGTTACCTCTCCTTCTCATGTAGTTCTCTTCCTCGTCTCCCATCTGCCTAGTGAATTCACCTGCCTACTTATTTGTCTCAATTGGAAAATAAAACCTCCCAGAGTTGTCTTTTTCATGCTCAAGTGACAAAGAACATCTCTCTCAGAAGTATGACTGCTTTGGGCTTGGGAAAGCTATAGCAGAAAATGGACCTGTGTCATACTGCACGAGGCAAGCAGGCACACAGTCCTGCTGCATGCAAGAACAGGAAGACCAAGGAAGGGACAGAATCAAAAGAAAGAAAGAAAGAAAGAAAGAAAGAAAGAAAGAAAGAAAGAAAGAAAGAAAGAAAGAAAGAAAGAAAGAACAAGCACAGGGGAGGAAGACTTGAAAATACATTGCTGAACACATTTTCAAGATGAGAACAAAACTGTCAAAATAGTGCTGTAATTGCAGTGCAAAGATGTATAATTTTCTCCTTCATCCCTGTTAATATGTACTGCACAGCACAGATGCTTCTAGACTGGCCACTTGCCAGTACAGTTTAATTGAGATAACATCCTGGATCAGGGATACCAATTTGGAAGGAACTGATGTGCTTGGTAATTAAAATGCAGCTTCAGGACTTGGAAGGAAGGAAGAGTCAGCTCCTTCCATCTTTCATTATGTTACAGTGGGATAAGGGAACCATGTTTGGGGTTTCTTTTCAGATAAATAAAACAATGAATCCAGGTATCAGACAAAGATAAAGGCTGCAGGGACAAACAGAAGCTTAACATTCAAGTTGTGTTCTGAAGAAGAGCTGTAGCTCAGACCCTGAGTAGTTAATTTCTTGGTGCCTACAGCTAATTAAATGGAAATAAAAGATGGGGAGGGGATGGAAAACAATGAAAACATGTTTTTGAGGTTGACTACAAGCAATAGGAAGTGAGGGCTGATGGTTTTTTTTTGCTGAGAAGGGCTTTTTAGGATAACAACCTCAAGGATGATAAGTTGCCCTTTTGGAGATCTGATGTGGGGCAGGATGCTTTTCTGTTCCTCTGTCTGAGTTTCTGGCCATTTCTGCACTAGACTGTTATAGTGCTGTTATTCCACTTTCAACATCCTATGGAATCCTGGGGTTTGCAGTTTAGGGAGGGGGCTCAAAGGCCCCTCCCTAAACTGCAAACTCTAGGATTCTATAGGATGTTGAAAGTGGAATAATAGCACTGTAATAGTGTAGTGTGGAAATGACCTGTCTTTTATTTGTTTGTTTTAAATGAGGGATGGAAAAAGTGCGGCCTGTGGGATGCCTGTGGCCCCAGCCTCATTCTGCTTCCCCCAGGAGACTTCTCCAAAGGCTCAAGATCCCTGGATTTATTATATTGTAGCTGTTGTTTTGTTTTTGTCCAATTGCCTCTCCATGCAAAATTGCTCCCAGACATAGTGATTTTACTTCCCACCCCCCTCTGACCCCCTCCCCCAACCCAGCTGAAAATGGACTTAAACTGGAAGTGATGATATGTCACTTCCAGTTTGGGGGGAAATGCACCTTGCAGCGTATTGTGGATGCAGGGGGTATATAAACCAGCCCTCTACCCTGGCCTAATTTCTCCCTCATTTTACATCTCATTTTTCCTTCCAGAATGGTGTTGAGGATGGCTGTTTTTAAAGTAATGCCTTCATTCATCCTCAGCCTGTGTGTTGGTCAGTAAGCACAAAGACTGAAAAATGCTGTATGTTCCCAGCCATATGTTTCCAAATGAAACCAAACGAAGATAAGAACTGCATCTCTGGAGCTTCTCAGCATTTGGAAAAATGGGCAGCAGGTAAAAATTGAATTCACAGCCAAGAGCTAGGAAAAACTACTTTTTTGGACTTTAGATCCCCAAATCTCCCCCAAAAATCATGACTATGGGTTACACTGACTACAGATTTTGGGAGGTATACTCCAATAAAAGTAATTCTAGACTCCTCTGCAGTGCTATCCATTTCTCTCAAGTTCCAACAAGATACAAATTAAATAGTGGATGGAGGTTGGTGTTCTTATTAGCATTCCGGTCTACTTCTTAAAGCAAATACAATGTACTTTTCTCAATCCATTTAAGGGTTACTGGAACAAACAGGCAAAAAAAATAAAATAAATATATATATACACAAAAAAAATACTGTGCATGCTCCCTGGAAACCAGACAGCCACAGTGACCCATGTCTCCCTGAAACTGGCAAGAGGAAAGATTCTATAAATACTATTGGAGGGGGAAAGACAAAAGGACAGAACAGGGAGAAACAGCGTCAGGGAGTCTTTGTGTGGGATGCCAGAACCTCTACAAATCAAGCCACACCAGGTTTTTCAATGTCCTCTCTCAATACCGGAATTGGTAGGGAAAGCTTGTGCTTGGCTGGCCAGCTGTCTGACGCAGAGGCTTGCAACACAGTTACTGTAAAGGTCCCTGCTTCTTCAAGGCCAATCTGTGTTGTTTTTGTTTGGGTTAAGTATTTTTAATTCTTTCTCAAATATGCAGATAAGGTCATGGGAAGTGTTTGTTGTTCAGCCTAGCTCCAAAGGCATACACCAGCACGGAGTCTACGCTACATATGAAACAAAGACTAGGAGAACACTAGAAAAGAAAAAAAAGTAACAAGAAGGAACCTCTCATTCACTAAGGAAAGGGACTGTAGCTAAACCAGACTTAGTTTTAATAACCCTTCTGCTTTCTTAAATAGCTCAGTTGTGAGACTTTTCCTTCAGGACTGGCTGAAAGCATAGATATTACCAGGCAAAGGAATCAAGAACAAGATAATATGCATGACTTGTAACAGTCATGTATGCTGAAAGCACAGACATCTATGTACTCACATCCATATACACATGCACTATGAAGCAACATCCATGTACAACTCCACATATACAATCCAAATACAACTCCAACTCCAACATAACCCAGCTCCATATATATATAATCTATATACAACTTCTCCTTTCTTACATATCGCACACAGGCTGGGAACCTTCTCAGTTCTTCTCATGGGTCCCAATTTGTGGAACTCCTTGTCACATGAGGTCTATCTGCCCCCCCCCAACTTCTTTTTAAAGTTCTTTGAGGCTTTGGGCCTGCTGTCTTGAATTGATTTTAAACTGCTCCCCTGTATGAGATATTTTCATGTGAACAATTTATTTCTAAATTTTGAATTGGAGTGGTTTACTTTGTTTCATTTTTATTTACTCATTTTTATGAGATAGCTATTTTAATTTCACTTAACCTGCCCCGGATGTTACACCAGAATGGTAGGATATATATTATCTTAATAAATAGATAAAACTATGATCATGTACACTCCTACCTGGGAATAAGACCTACTGAATACAGTAAGATTACTCTTGAGTAGGGATAGAAAGAAAATTCAAAAATGTTTGGAAGTGTTTTTAAAAACCCATGTTTCTCCAGGTCAAAAATCCCCAACAAGAAGAATCTTGGACCAATGAGAACTTTCACAGTGTGGGATTTATTCTGTACAAATTTAAATGTGGCTGCGTTGCACAGAAAACAACATTTGATGCGTAGGGAACAGCATTTTTTTCATATTATTATTTTCTGTGCAGCAAATGCCCTTTTCTGTGCAGAAAATACAGTAATTTGGGAATTATTCTGTGCACAATTTGTACATGGCTATTTTGTACAGGAACATTTTCTGCACAGGAAACAAAGATATGATCTTCTGCACAGAAAAATGATGCTTTCAGCATAAAACAACCACACATGTCCTTTGTGCTGACTAAGTCCCAAATTGTGAATAGGCTTTGAAAACTACACAGTTTTTGAAGATTTTTCTTGCAGCAGGAAGACAAATGCTAAAATTACTTGTTGCTTCCCTCGAGAAGAAAAATTACTGAAGAATTACATCCTTCCTCCTGATTAACATGTGTGGGTGGCTTCTCTCTTGGAAACTTGTTTGTTGACATAATATACAATTGTCACGATAAAGAGGGATTTCTTCCCATTTCTATCATTTAGGTAAATGAGAAAAGCCATCTTTGCTTCTCTCCACACTAAGCTACAAACACAAGAATCTGCCTTATACAGTAGAAGTTGAAATAGAAATAGAAGGTGAAGAGTAGAAGCGCTGGATGGGAGTGAAAGAGCGAATATCATATGGAAGCAAGCTACCATATTTGCCAGCATATAAGACACACCCCATTTTCAAAGTTTATTTTTTGGAGGGGGGAATTAGTACCAGTACGTCTTATATGCCAGTGAGGCTTCCCTCCACTCTCCTTCCCTTCCATTTTGTCTAGGTGGGAGTTCTCCCTGTTACCTCACTGGTAAACCCTGTCCCAGGGTCTACAGTTTTGATATTAAAATATGATTCAATGTGCCTGAGAGGTCACCCAGATGAGACATAGGCAGCAACAGTCAAATGATCGAAAACCAGGTCAGGCCAGTACAATCCCCCGTCACGTAGCCCCAGGAGACCTCAAGCTATGCAAGCCCACAGTAGACAAAGGGTCCTCAGCCACTAAGGAGCCAACTTGAGGGCATTAGTGTGTTTTCGAAGTTGAGCACCGATAGCAATAAAATCCTATCAGGCAAGGACTCTCTACATAAATTCACAGCACAACCCAATATAACTGAAGATCCTGAGACTTTGGCAACACCTTGTAATCTCATCATGCAGAAAGAGTTGCTATTGTGAAGCTTCTTTTTCGTTGCAACACCCTTTGTTCTCCCTGGGAGAGGATTTGCCCTCAAGGTACTAATTCCCCTACAAATAGTCCCAGTTTTTGAGCATTTCTTTGGATCACTCCCGATCATACCAGCAGACCATTTCTCTGTCAGTCAAGTAATCCCTTCAGCTCTCTCCATGCTGAGCCACACTTCTTCGCTGGTTTTCCTGGACCAAGGGCTTCAGGAAAAGATGCAGTATTACCCCAGCTACAATCCTTTCAATATTTCCCCTATTCAGTTTCCTCTTTTTTGCTTCTTAATAGGTCTTGAGTGAGTGTGTGAGTGGTTGAGTTGGGGCGTGAGACTTTCATTCAATAAAATAATTTATTAGACATCTTTGGTTTTTGGCTTGGCCCGATCCTGTGAAAATTGGGTAAAAAGACCCCGCTAGGTTACCCTGCCTCTCACATTGCTATTGCTCGTGCTCTGGCTAGCTTCCATTCCCTATCACGTGGAACACATTAAGGTGTCCCCCACGAGACCCCAGAAATCAAGGTAACATCCCCACTGAGGCAAAATTCATAGGAAAGAAAGGGGCAGTTCTAGGGAAGCTTTGAGCAAACACTCCTTTTACCACCACCACCCCAGATGAAAAGCTTTGAAAACTACACAGGGTGAAAGCAGCGCTCACATGAGACTTTCTTAGACCTCTCCCTCCCTTTCCTATGCATAGGAAAGGGAGGTGGAGGTCTAGGGGTGCAAAAGCAGCGCTCATGTGAAGCTTCCCTAGGCCTCCCCCTCCCTTTTCTATGCAAGATGCATAGGAAAGGGAGGGGAGGTCTAGAGGGTGAAAGGAGCACTCGTGTGAGGTTCTCCCTGCTCCCCCTTCCCTTCCATTTTGCCTCAGCAGTAGTTCTCTGCAGCAGGACAAAATGCCAGGATATAAGATGCACCAGTGTATAAGATGCACCCCATTTTCAAAGGTTATTTCTTTGGGGGAAATTTGTACTTTTAAGGGGGAAATACAGTACTTTTAAGATGTTCAAGCACTGGAGAGGTAATTAATATTGAAAGAAATTATTGACATCAGCCTTCCTTCTGTCCATGTAGGGTCAGCATTGTGCATGCATCCTGAAAAGATCTGACTCCTTCATGATGGCTCCAAGAAGAAGAGACAATGACAGCTGTTGTGACAAAAAAACAAAACTTTCAAATTTTCTTGGATACTTAAGTTCCTCTCATAAACTTCACAAGACTGCATGATAATGTCATACTAATCTACTTTTGTCAGATAGCAGTATATTTTCTTTTGCACTCTTAGCAATATCCCAGATCAGGTTCCTACATTTCAGGACCTCATTCTCTTCTTTGGTCCTCAGAGGAAGGAGGAGGAATCTCAGGGCAAGAGTGCCGTCTTGGAAGGAACGTGCATATATGTTTATCGCATTTGTTAGAATTGGCCTTTTTTAATTGAATGACATACTATGTGCCATCTGGTTGATGTTTCATGTATCATGCTTACTGACATCTACCTCCTGTGACATCACAAGAAGTCATCTGTATAGCTTAGGTTTGGCCCTGAAATGCCAGGGCCTGGGACAGTCCAGTCCCAAGTCAGAGACACAGTTTTGAACTCTTTCGTCTGTTCATTTGTAATTGTTTTAGTTATTGTTATTGGCATCATTATGTATTTTGTTGTTCCATTATTCAGCTATAAGCTGGTCTTGAAGTTTTACTGAAAGACAGAACAAACACCACCACCAAGTGAAGAAGTAAACTATAGCAAGGGAAGAGCCTGTCCATCCAGAAAGAAAGATTGGATCCAGTGTTTAGTGTAAAATAGTGGTTCTTAATCTGGGGTTTGCAGACTCCCAGGGGAATGCAGTGTCCTCACAGGTGGTCTGCGGAAGCTTGAAGAAATGTTATGAGCTTTTACAGTTAAAATAGGAAGGCAGGCAGGCAGGCAAACAAATGGCCATACATTGATCTGAGACAGCAGGATTCTTTTACTGGTGACAGACATCATTTGTACAAAGCTTCATTACAATATCTCAAGCCATTCAAAAGTTATGAAACTGATAGCAAAAAATATACTCAGCAGTTTCTACTTCTCCATAAAGTGAGAACATGCAAGGGAATGATGCTGAATGGCTGAATGAAAGCATGAGACATTTCTTGCTACCACTCATACAGCCAGAAGCCTGGTGGTCCATGGCAACAAAAAATATTTAAAGGCAGTCCATGGTAAAGAAAAGGTTAAGAACCACTGGTGTAAAAGATGTCTCATGTACTCTATGATGTTTTTAGTCATTTATGTCTTCATTAAAGAATTTCTAAACCCACCATTCATAAAGTGATATACAAAATTCGAGCATAAAGTGTAATAAAACCATCAAATTAAAAATACACTTTTTCCCCTTAAAAGTGAGTGGTACAAATTAAATCTAAGCAAAGCAGATAATAAAATGCAGACAGATATAATAATGTCTTATGAGCTGCTGTTTCTTTTTTAAAAATAGAGCCTGACAAAGATGAAGCCATACAAATTTCTAGAGAAAAGAAATTCCATAGGTGCAAGGCCATGGCCGAAAAAAACTTGTCTATGTTATCTGTCATCAATCAGTCAGAGAGCAGGACCTTAAAGACATTGATTTTAATATCAGAACAGCCTTGTCAGGGCACAGAGCATTCTTCAAAAAACTGCTCCTAACTGTTTATGGCTTAAAAAAAAAAATCTAAACCAAAACTTTAAACCTTGATTGGCATGCCGGATTCACATCACTTTGTAAACAGAAGGAAGCAAATGAACAAGACAGTTGCAAGCCCAGAAAAATGGTGATGGTGATGATGATGATGATTTTTAACTTCTTCACAGACCTCTAGTTCCCACTAAGCTTAATAGGACAGTGTGCCTAAGATTCTGATTTTATGTTTCCATGAACCACTTATCTATGAAAAGAAGGATTGCATGCAGAGCTTCTTCATTTCTAGAATCCTCTACTAAAATCTCACAACAGACAATCTGTGAAAAAAGATTCAGGAAGTGCATCTTCATATATTGCATAATTAAAACTGGAGCTAGAAAGTTGCTTTTTTTAAAAAAAGAAATTGTTATCAGTACTTATAAAGACAACTTATTAAGTCAGATTGCTAGTTATTTTGTTACTTTATTTATTCCCAGGGGTATTCATCTTAAAGATTAAGAACATGGTCTGAATTTTATAAGTAACCCCCCAATAACCTCAGGATGCCTCCCAAAATAAGGAATAAAATTGGGACAGTAATATTGGTAGTAATTAAGTTACTTTCAAAAGGATAATAATTGCTCCTCAATACTTCCCAAAATAATGTTCTAGAGTAGGGTGGGCAAAATCTGGCTTGTGAGCCTGATGTGGCCCTTAGATATGTTTTGGGGCCCCCAGGGAAAATAATTGCCCCACAGTTACCACAAGTACCATCTAGAGAAATAAGGATCAATTTTGTCATGATTTTATTGGGGTTCCAAAGCTGTTTTAGGCCCAGGAGGCTCCATTTTTAAAGCAGACAGTGAGCGATTCAGAAATGACACAAAGATAGTGGCACTTCCTGTTGTAAAAACGGCCTTTCCTGGGTGTAAAATATCCTAGGGTGTGGCCCTCCAAGGCATCCTGACAGGCCAATGCTATCTCCTAATCCTGACTGTTGACCATTCCTGTGTTAGAAGTAATGCAATTATTTACTTCCATGCATATGTTGGAGACAGTCCTAAACTAATATACCTCTGGGTAAGTGTTTAACACATTCACACCCACTTGTTTGCAGATTTACCACCCTCTTCCAAAGATAAGAGTGACCTGTAGAAGTTTCTGTTTCTTCTTTGGTCTTTAATCAAGAATTGAATCTGTACTGATCCTCAGTCCGACCTTTTTCCCCCCTGATGGACAGTGGAGATCCTAATTTTGAATGTGTTAAAGTGCCCAGTTCATAGAAATGTGGCTAGTATTTATGTTGATTTGCATAGATTTTCTTTACTGATAAACAAATATTATTTTGTTCTGTGTGTCCTTTTGTGTCTTGTCACTTACTTTGTTTTTTTTAAATGTTTTTATTGATGTTTTATAAGACATAAGTGAACAAACATAAAAAAATAACTATGCACTGATTATTAGATCACAAGAAAGAATAAAAATGAAGAATCAACAATAACACATGTATTATTGTTGATTCTTCATTTTTTATTCTTTCTTGTGGTCTAATAATCAGTGCATAGTTATTTTTTATGTTTGTTCACTTATGTCTTATAAAATATCAATAAAACGTTTTTAAAAAACAAAGTAAGTGACAAGACACAAAAGGACACACAGAACAAAATAATATTTGTTTATCAGTAAAGAAAATCTATGCAAATCAACATAAATACTAGCCACATGTATACTATACATAAAAAAGTAAAACAAATACATACAAATAAAATGCATATTACAAATAGCCTAATTACATTTAATACATAAAAAAGGAATTTCCCCCTATAATGAAGTAACAGCCTTATGTAATTATAAAAAAGGATAAATTTTAACCTCTCCAATATTAAAAGGAAAGGGAGAAACAGTAATTAGCAATAACTATAATAACATTAATCTTATACGTTGTCATTCTTAACAATAGAAAAACTAACAATTGCTAATTTAACCTTATAATTATTATTATCTGTTATACTTATTACTATAATTTGTACTATTTTATACATTAATAGTAATAGCATATCTTTCCCAATTGCCAGAGCTCCATCAGGCATGACATTTATTTCAAAAGAAAACTGCATTTTTCTTTTTCTCTCGTCCATCCAGCATATAAATGTCCAAGAAATTCCAGCATCTCACAAATCAACATACAGTAGTATCAATAATATGAAAAAGTAAAAGAAATAATAGTTGTTAGAGCATTAATTTCATTGATTTACTTAACCCTTTATAACCACAAAAGAAAGAAATCACTCCCCATTCAGTTTATACACAGAAACATATTAGTAAATTAACAGTTGAAACCACATGTGCTATTTTTTTTGTGCTTTGAAGAAAATCCATAAATATATTCCAGACCTTACAGATTTTACTATTTGTCTTATTTTTTTAATCTGTAAATTAGTTTGTCCATCTCTGCAATTTCCATTACTCTTTCCAACCATACTTCCACAATGGGAATGGTGAACATTTTCCAATGCCTGGCAAGAACTATTCTGGCTGCTACAATCAAATGCTATGCTAATTTTCCAGTTTGACAATCCTTATTTCTATCACATTTCAGAATACCCAGAAGAAAGAATTCAGGTGTTAAATTGATTTTCATCTTCAGGATCTTCTGCATGCTAGATCAAATTGCAAACCAG
Organism: Ctenosaura bakeri; assembly: GCA_948474755.1. Lineage (NCBI taxonomy): Eukaryota > Metazoa > Chordata > Lepidosauria > Squamata > Iguanidae > Ctenosaura > Ctenosaura bakeri. Next base: position 453,763 of record CAOLHI010000561.1, on the reverse strand, counting down.
AATTTCTTTAACTCTGTCTGTGGAAGAAAGAGCCAATCTGTGTACTACACTTCCAATATTGAGTCATAGAATCATAGAATCACAGAAATGTAGAGTTGGAAGAGACCACAGGGGCCATCCAGTCCAACCCCCTGCCATGCAGGAACACCCTCAAAGCACTCCCAACAGATGGCCATCAAGCCTCTGCTTAAAAACCTCCAAAGAAGGAGACTCCGCTACACTCCGAGGCAGCATATTCCACTGCCGGACAGCCCTGACTGTCAGGAAGTTCTTCCTGAGGTTCAGGTGGAATCTCCTTTCCTGCAGCTTGAATCCATTGCTCCTTGTCCTGGTCTCTGGAGCAGCAGAAAACAAGCCCTCTCCTTCTTCTACATGGCATCCCTTCAAATATTTAAACATGGCTATCATGTCCCCTCTTAACCTTCTCTTCTGCAAACTAAACATCCCCAGCTCTCTAAGTCTATCCCCATAGGGCATGGTTTCCAGGCCTCTCACCATTTTGGTTGCAGGCCTCTCACCATTTTGGTCGCCCTCCTCTGGACTTGCTCCAGCTTGTCAATATCCCTCTTGAATTGGGGTGCCCAGAACTTATACATTGTAGGTAATCTGCTAGGTGAGAGGTACCATCTAAACATCATTTTTAATGCATTTACGTGCAAAGTGTAGGACCTCAGGTAAGTCCTGTTACATTTCCACGTTTTCTCCCAATCTTTCATCAAAATATTATGAACTACTATGACTTACCTTTTTTTGTTGGTTGCTACATTTGGAGTCTGGCTTTGCTCTTGTTTTGTTGTCCTGTTATAAGGCAGCCCCAATGCTCACTTAAGCCATGCAAAAAGTATTGCTACTTTCAGCAACTTTATTTATGATCGTTGCCCACGTAAACATAAAACCATCTATTATACTGTAAAAATCATTATTATAGAATGTGCTTATATTTTTGCAATATTTAACACAAAAGTACATCCCTAGATAAGTAAGAGGGAAAAAAGACACACCTTCTAATTCATTTCTGATTCATTTCCTGCTTAGAGTTATTGCTGTTAGAAGAAGAAACAGAGTAAAATATAGCCTATAACTGAAACTCAATCCAAAACAAAAAGATGCAACAAGACTGATGTTTCCTGAGCTTCAAAGTGATTTATTTATAGACTTTATGTTCAATATACAAATGTACATATCACTGAATGGGCAAAAGAGAGAATCTAGAGTATCTTACTATTTGTATTTAATACCTCTGAATAGCTGCCGTATTGTTATTTCCTCTATGGCACCCCCGGTGAGGACCCCCAGATATCCTTTTGATATCATTTAATTTGGCCTTAGCTGGACTGGTTGCGATTACCTCATCTCACGTGTTCGCAAAGTTCTCCGGATAAGCACGGACATAGAGCGGTCGTTAATGGTTTACATTCCATTTCTCTTTGTAGCCAGCAACCCAAAACTCGCCCAAAGCTTTAGAGAACTTCCCGCCACAGACTCCTCAATAGCCACGTGGCTCTCAGTAAAATTACTCTTGTGAATTGGGCCATCAATGTCTCGGCCAAAGGTATTGTTTCTACATGCAAATACCATCACGCTAAACCTGACCCCATCAACTCCTTTTGTCCAGCACTGAAACCTCTTTTGTTCTCCTTTGGGACTGCCATAGCCAAAAGGCACGATCTTCCCTATAAAAACTCTTCATTACTAACCGATCCTCAGATCACCTTTGACTGCCATCCTGCCCTGCCGCTGGTGTGTTTAAAGGACTCCCCTCAGCGCCCCCACGCTGAGCTTTCTTCCCCGAATCTTCAACTTCCCCCCAGGACTACGAAACAGGTCGTATTGCCCTCCCTTGCAACTCTTTTCTTTTCCAGTTAGTTAGTTTGTGTTTGTCTTCTGTGTGTTCCTGTTTAATAAAGAAGTGTTCATTATTTTAAAACCTTGTCTAGCCACTCTCTAACCCGCTGCTGTATACATAGGGTAAAAGATCTCGCTACGTTACCCTGCCTCTCGCTAGCAAAACCAGTGATCTGAGTTCTAATTTCCCCATCTTTGGTATTGTAATTGGCAAAACTGGGCGCCCCTCGCAGGACCCCCAATTTTCAGGGTAACAGTATCCCAATGCAAAGAGATATTGTAGCACCTTTGAGACTCAGAGAGAGAGGTTTGTAGCATAAGTGTTCATAGATTGAGTTTACTTTGTCCGATGCACTTGATGAAGTAGACTCAGTCTATAAAAACTTATGCTACAAATTCCTTTCTCAGTCTCAAAGGTGCTACAACATCCCTTTGCATACCCATCTAGACTAACATGGCAAATAGCTTTTCTGCATGACACTTGTTTTTTCCGGTCTTTCAAAAACACGCTGGAGGATCACTTGGGGTCATTTTGGAGCAGACTGAGGTGCGGATCCCTGATAAGTAGTCTGCTCCTAGTCTGCTCCAAGGTGCAGACGACCTCTGTGAGAAGACACACTGCCCCATTCTAATTGCCTGGTGTGGAAAGGACCTGAGTCCTCCCTTTTGGTGTGTGTCTGAGCTTTGCCCTTGGCTTTGCACTGCAGTGGGCTACTACCCTGGAACTACTTAGGGTCTCTCTCAAAAGCAGAAACTGGGACTTAGGCCTTGGACTTCTTAGTATTTTCTGCTAGCTAGGAACCAGCCTATAAAATGTTGGAAGCAAAAAGATATCAACACTTGTACAGAGTAATTACTGAAAGGGAGCTCTGAAGAGCATGCCTGCCCTTTTGTTTCACCTTTCTGCTTATTTCTTTGAGTTATGTTCTCCAGTCTTTTTTTCATTCAAAAGTTAGTTACTCCTTTGTCTCCCTTTGTCTGGGAAGAGACCATCCATTAGGCTCCTGCCTCAGGATGGTTTACACTCACTCATGCGAGCTAGCTATTAAGGCTTCTTTTACCAAAAGTTAGAGAACTTTCTTTTTTTATCTGTCTCTTTTCCTATCCAAGATAGATTTCTTGAGTTTTTCCTTTCTTACTTGTTCAGAATATCTTGCATATTTTTCTCCTGTTATTACTAAAGTTCACATTGCACTGGCTATGCTGCACTCTGCTTGATACAGACACCAAATATCCCTGCTTAGTAGAACAATCATCACCCTCTTTAGGGTGATTTAAAATAAATATAATAAAAGAAAAATGCAGACAATAATAAAGACCAAGGTAAAACGGCCTATGTCGACGTTAAAAGGCTTGAGAAAATCCAAAAACTTTGTCAGCCATTTGAAAAGATATAAGCATAGGCACTAACTGAGCCATCTTGAGGACACCATTTCTCAACCAAAGTGTCACAACCTAAAAGGACACCTCTGTTATCACCACCACAACACAGAACTGCTTCCAAAGATACTCAGTGAATAGCTGAGGTAGTGTTCAATTTAAGTGCTTTGAGGGTGTTCCTGCATGGCAGGGGGTTGGACTGGATGGCCCCTGTGGTCTCTTCCAACTCTACATTTCTATGATTCTATGATTCTATAACTACTATTTGGAAAGACACTTAAGAAATGAATGTGTATTTCACATGCTCGAGGTACAGTTTATATATTCAGTGAAAGCATTGAAAAGGGTAAACCTTTCCCTTTTCTGATCCCATGCCATCCATTAAGGGAGGGGTGAGTACATGCTGAGAGTCAAAAGGCCATACCACCAGGACCACTTCTGGTTACTGTTAGGCATTCTTTTTTGCCAGGGTTTGGGGTTTTTTTGCAGGGGGTGGTGGTGATGTCAGAATTTATGGGTGAAATCCTATGCACATTGGGGCTACTTTCAACCAAAATATGTTTTTTCAGCCAAGTGTCAGGGAGCTGGGGTCAGGGTTCCAATGAGAAACTGCCAACTGGGTCTATATGTAGCCTACAAGACACACGATTTCTACCCTTCCTTAGGGATAATTTCTTACAAATGAAACTTTAGCACTTGAATTAGCCTGACTATATGCCAACAGTGAGGAATCTTCATGATTGTCACTGGTGGGATGAGAGGAAACAGATACATTTCAGAAACAAACAAACCAAAAATGGCCACAGATTTCTGCACACATAAGCCCTTTCTGCATGGACATGGTATCCCAGTATGGGAACACGAGTGGAGAGGTACCATGATGAAGCTTCTGCAAGACACCATCATGGTCTCATTCTTCTTGCGTTGACAGCCAGCATGATCACGGGGTGGATTTTCTCCATCAATGACCCCAATCGTGTGACGCTCCCATACTTACTTACTTCCCAGAAGGGCCAGAAGTGTGATGGGGGTGCTTCCTGCCCCAGTGCAGCATGGGAATGAACCCGGTGTGCTGCAAAAGGAAGAGGTGTGTCCCTCGTGCTCCCTTTTGCAGGGAGCTGATCCAGTGTGGAGGGGAGCGTTCCTATCACACTCCCTTCACACCAAAGGCACTGTCAGGATTGCAACTGCAGAGTGATGGGATAAGGTAAGCTATGGAAAGGGCCATACTAAGAATAGGAAAGTCCACTGAAATCAATGTGATGGCCATTCAGAAGACTAGGCTCCTGATCTCTTATAGCTGCAACAAACAGAATTAACACCATCTTCTCTAAATACATAGGTGAGTTTCATACCATACAGTTATAGCACTTTGATTCCACTTAAACTGCCATGGTTATATCCTACAGAATTCTGGGATTTGTAGTTTTGGGAAGCACTAGACCTCACTGGCAACAAATTCAAAATGCTTCACAAAACTATCAGTTCCAGGATTCTGTAGGATGGTCCATGGCAGTTAAAGTGCTATCCAAATGCAATAATTGTGTAGTGCCAAAGAAACTTTAGAGAAGTTGTAGAATGAAGGCCAAGATCTTAGATTGCTACTTAATATACTTAAGTAAGGCCCTTTCCACACAGGGGTTAAAAAACGGTGTAGAGCGACCTCTGACGGAGGTCATCTACACCATAAAGTGGATTGGGGTGGACTACTTTTGCATAGTTCCACACCCCAATCCGTGCTAGGGTGACCGGAAGTGGCAGCACCGCGTGCTTTTTAAAAACCACTTTTTATATGGTGGAGCCCCATGCAGCCCTGTCACAGCGCCCGGTGTGGATTTGCAGGTGTGCGCAAGGGCATGCCTGCAGATCTGCCAGGGGCGGGATTTCCGGCTGGCTAGGTTCTCCGGTTGGTGGAGAGCCTCCGCCAGTTGTAAGCCGCCATTTTGGGCACTGCAGGACGCCGCGGGATGCCGACAAGTGTGGAGCAGTGAAAACGCACTGCTCCACTGGCAACTGACTTACCCGGTTTAAGGTAAGCTCTGTTTCAGTGTGTTTCCGGCCGTTTCTTTGCCTGCGTGTGAAAAGGGCCTAAGTAGCTTCTCCATGCCCAATCCTCTCCCTCAATCTTGCTTTACCAGGTAGTAGCCACTCCAAGTGAAAGGAGTTTTTTCTACTGTTAGTTGGCTTGCAGCATACTGATGTTTCCACCCCTCTCCCACCAGCAATCTCCAGTTCAACAATCAGAAGCAGGATTCCTGTCACAATTCCTCCTTGCACCAGATATTGAAGGAAGAAGAGGAGTGGACACAGCAATATGCTGCACCACGATCAATAGAAGAACAGACCTCTGTCGCTTGCTATGGCTGCTGACCAAGAAAGCTGGATTGGCGGAGTTTTGTGGCAATAGTACTACTATCATGAATGACTGTGAGTATGAATCAGTTACAGATGTATAGCTCTAGATAATGCATCCTTTATTTCTGATTAGTGAATTTTAGCCATAATAACTAAATGAAAGAAAAATTTAGCTCAAGAAAAAAGCCCTTTAGCTTATAATTTTATTATGCACATATATGGCAAGATTAGCATAGTATAGTGGTTTGAGTGTTGGACTAAAGCCATTTCTGCACTACGCTATTACAGTACTATTATTTCACTTTCAATATCCTGTGGAATTCTGGGGTTTGTTGTTTACTGAGGCCAAAGAGCTCTCTGGCTAAGAATTCTAAATGCCCCTCCTTAAACTGCAAACTCCAGGATTCCATAGGATGTTGCAAGTGGAATAATAGCACTATAACAGTGTAATGTGGAAATGGCGTACGACTTGGGGGACTGTGGTTCTAATCCTTGCTCAGCCATGAAAAAAAACTGAAAAACTTTAGGCAAGTCGCAATCTTTCTGCCAAAGAGGAAGGCAATGGCAAATATCTTTTGAGTAAATCTTGTCAAGAAAAACCCATGACTGAGTTACCATGAATTAGAATTGACTTGAAGGGACATAATAACAAACAGTATTATGCACAATTTTTTTGCCTCCCCCCACCACCTTAGAGAGAAAGTGATACTTGTCCAGGCTAGCTTGTTACTGTTTATTATCTCAAGGTTTTTTTGTTATTTTTTTTCCAACAGACTGATTCATATTAGGTATTTTAAGCGACATTTAATGCAGGCAGACTTCAAGACTTGATCAAACATCTGAAAAATGGCACGTAGCAGGCAGGTCACTCGTATGGCAAGAGAGCAGCTGACCCCCTGACAGGAATTGAGATGAGATGAGGGGATTATTATGGAAACATCACCTGAACATTCTGTAACAGCAATAAAGAAAGAGCACACTCTAATTAACTGCTTTCATCATCTTTTCCCATAACTGCTGCTATACACAGTGTACCAAAAATACATCAAGGTTGATACTTAAACTGAAAAAGCCATCACTGTAAGGCTGGTCAGGAAATGGACCATGTCAAAGGCAACCTTTCATACAATGGCGTACCTAGTGTCCCACAGGACACAATACCTGTGACAGAGACATCTTGCATTATCAGCCGCTTTAATTTTTAGCTGTGCTAGAATCTCCTCACTATATCTAACACACACTTTAATGCAACATGGCAGTGAAGTGGATGCTGGGTTATGTTTAATGAAGGCAACACAATGTGAGAAGCTTAAGGAAACAAGAAGAGAATGCTGGAAGAGAACAAAATATGTCTTATTTTCCCTGCTTCAGTGGACAGTGTGAAAAAAAAAAAGACATATGCAGAAGCACTGATGGTCAAATTAGATGTTAAAGGGAATGACTATTTCTTTCAGTTAAACCTTTCCCTTTCCATAATGGGATTTCCTCTGAGATACATGCCTTAGCAATGAGATGTACAAATTAAGCTTCTGTTTACTTTTTGTTTTTGTTAACTGTTGTCAAGTCAACTTTACCTTATGGCCAAGTCACTCTATCACCACTGCTCTGCTCAGGTCTTGCAGATCCAGGGATGTTTTTTCCTTGATAGAGCCTATCCACCTGTAATTCCTCTTTTCCTACTGCCTTCTTTATCAAGCACAATTTCCTTTTCTAGTGAGTCATGTCTTCTTATGATACGTCCAAAATATGACGGTCTCAGCTTAGTTAACTTGGCTTCTAGGGAGAATTCAGGCTTGATTTACTCTAGGACCCAGTCATTTGTGTGGGCTTGTTTACCTATCACTGACCAGTTACAAAATAACAAAACTATATGCAATTATCAATCACTGCCTATAAGATACAGAGGTGAGGAAAGGCACTTGTTACAACATATGTCTTCCACTGATAGGAGGAGCATGTTTATAAATCATAATAAAGGTAACATCTAATTTGATTATTAGCCCAAAACAGATACAGGATTAATTGTGTGAATGCAATTAATATGCATGTGTTTTAAGCTGGAGTAGCCTCAGGACGATGAGACTGTGAAAAGAAATTTAACTCTTTCTCTTTCTGTTGTGACAAAATTCCTTGTTTAAAGTTAGTCTGCACTTCAGAGGAAACCTCCTTTGGAGGCCAATTACCACCTTATAGACCCATTCCGCACTGGACTGTTATAGCACTATTATTCCACTTGCAACATCCTATGGAATCCTGGGGTTTGCAGTTTCAGGAGGGGCCAGCCAGCCCCTCCTTAAACTGCAAACTCCAGGATTCCATAGGATGTTGCAAGTGGAATAATAGCGCTATAACAGTCCAGTGCGGAAATGGCCATAGTCTGTGTAACAGTTAGTGCCTTATAGGTGCCAGGGAGAGGAACAAACAGGAACAGGGGCCCTTTTGAATGACACACTTATATAGCACAGTCATTCCACTTTGCCATGGCTGCGTCCTATAGAATGCCATGGTTTATGTTTGGGGAGGGTGTTTAGAATTTTCAGTCAGAGGGCTCTAGTGTCTCATCAAACTACAAATCTCAGGATTCCACAGGATGCAGCCATAGCCCTTAAAGTAATTGCGGTGTTACAACGGTATAATGTAAAAGGGTCCTTTCTGGCCCTTACTTCTAGGAGAAAGTGAAGTTACTTTGAGAATATCATTTTATAGGAAAGGCAAAGAGAGACTGGGCAAGACAAAGAAGAGAACCCTTCAGGTGTCCCTAGTTATATCTCACTACCATTGTTGTTCCCTGTAGACATATTGTGTTTTGTATGGACATGGTTGCCCTCCACTCCCAAGCCCCTGATCTGAATGCGTCAGGTTTCATTTTGTACATAATATTTTCCTCTTCCTGTAATCCCAACCCCTATATTGCTCTCAGCTCTAATGCTCCAGACCACAGCTTCCTGTCTATGCTATTAGCACTCAAGTAGAATTTCCACACTGGGAATTTCCATAGTGGAAAATATTCAAATCCCTTTGGGAATCATGAAGACTGGAATTAATGGTAAAGAAAATCTGAGCACTATTCCCCACCAATTCCCAGTGTGTCAAGTCAGCCACAGTGAAGCTGAGAAAGCTGTCAGGCCCTGAGTTCTTGTTTTAATCCTAATCTATTTTCAATATGCCTCCTCCCCATCCCTTGGCAAAATCATAACCTTACCAAGCACAGTGCTGGGAAACTTACATTTCTGTGATCACATTGCTGATGATGGAATACTGTCAAAAAAATGCAGAGCTGCAAAAGGTCAGGGTTTTTCTGCCAGACACTTTGAAAATCAGATGTTGATTCTAAAAGTGTCCTGACCAGAAGCAATGATGCAGTACTAACAGAAGTGAATGTCAGGCCTTACTCAGTTTCTTATGTCATCTGGTTATAGGGTCCCCTCAATTCAAGCAACAGGAGGAGACATAAGCAGAGATATCTGTAGAAATATACCCTCCAACTGTCATAAGTTGGCAGTGTGATAATGGGGCTTCCCATTATCTAGACTTAGCTAAAGGGGGAAACTTCCCTCTTCAGGTAAACCAAGGGTTAATGAGGTGTTGGGATTAGATTACATCATAGGTCATGTGGGTCAGCATCATAGGTCATGTGGGTCAGAATCCCAGGTCACAGGGTGAGAACTGACCAATCAAAAGGTAAGAACTGAGCATCTTCAGGATGCTTCCAGATGCTTCCAAGGAGAAGTTATAAAACTTCTTGCGAGGCCATGTGGCTGGGAGATAACAAAGGGATAACAAAGGAACTGCCAGTAGCAGGCTGTAGGCCATAGGTTTCGCCTCCTGGCCCCTTCCTTTTAGAACATCTAAGCCTAGGAACAACTGTGAGTAATTAGAAATAGTTATCTAGTCGAGTTAGGGACTTTTCTGTTATTTTGGAGGCTGGCTGATCTAAAGAATGTGTCTGTGCTTCCATATCTGTTCTTTTGTAACTACTTGTAACTAAGCGTGCCTGGGAGGAGGGGGCTTCCCATGTGTGGTAATTTGCCTTGTTTATTTGCCTACCTTTAATAAATACTTTCTGTAAAAGACCCTGTTTCTCTCCTTTCCATGCCAAGCTAGGTAGACTGGGGGAAAAGGAAGATCCTTAAGCTTAGGGATCTATGTGGTTGGACAGAGTCCCACTGTACTGTCCAAGTGTCCAGAATTCAGTGGGTGGTGGCAGCGAAGATGAATTAACAGCTAAAATTCATAAGAGGCTGGAATATACATCCCAGCAGCGCATGGGGACTTTCCAGCTTCACAGTCAAAAAAATGCAGAGCTGCAAAAGGTCAGGGTTTTTCTGCCAGACACTTTGAAAATCAGATGTTGATTCTAAAAGTGTCCTGACCAGAAGCAATGATGCAGTACTAACAGAAGTGAATGACAGGCCTTACTCAGTTTCTTATGTCATCTGGTTATAGGGTCCCCTCAATTCAAGCAACGGGAGGAGACATAAGCAGAGATATCTGTAGAAATATACCCTCCAACTGTCATAAGTTGGCAGGAACAGTTCCATTCAATCTTCTGTTGTTCCACTTTTTCAACTATTTTAAAAATGTCCCAGTTCCTCTCTTGTCCTCCTATTTCTTCTTCAGCTTATTTGAATTGCTGCAAGCAGATCAAAATGCAAAACTAGTCTTCACTCAATTTAGTAGGGGGGAGGAGGAGAGAGGGAAGAATCTTGCCTTTCTCAGTAAACAAAGGCAAAACAAACTAGTGCAGCCTTTCCAAGCTTGTGTGTTCTTCCTCATTAATTCCTTTTGTCATCTTGACCAGCTTCTGATGTTGCTTGGCTACGTCCCAATTTGCATCTGTGAAATATTGGTGAGTATATAGCAAGTATGTACAGTTGGGGCTGACAGTATATAAAAGATCAGAATCTAGTCAAGTGGCTACAAATAGAATGAAGGGGAAAGACTGCTGAGACTGAAGGGACACAAGCGGAATTTGCAGGTAGAGGAATAGGCAGAGGCAGCATCTTTGGTAAGTTTTATATCTTTACTAGCTGCGCATTTGCTTGCTATAATAAAGGAAAGGTGATGTAGAGGCAGGAAGGGATAGAAACCAATCATGATAGAAAAGAAGACAAAGGAGAGGTAGGGGTGCAAAGAATGTTTGTTAATATGAATATCCTCGACCCCTACAAAAAAACAAAAAAAAAAGCACACACATAAGAGGATATTCTGCTGAGAATCTGCTTTCCGCTCTCAAAGCAATATCAATGTATTTTGCACACTTTTTCTGCATAGGAAATACATGTGTGCATCTCTGCCCAATTTGATTTTCCCCAAACAAGTCCCAAAGTATGAATAGCACCTTAAAATTGGGCAGTTATATTCTCATGAGATGGGGAAAAAATTGCCGAAATGATTTGTTATTGCATGAAGGTATTTAATTAGTGAAGGTATACTACATCCCTATGAATGGATCAGCCACAAAAGTCACTCAGGGAAACAGGAGCAGAAGTTGTAGAAACTAGGTTCCAGTTTAGCTTTCAGAAAGTCAGGGTTCAAATCCACTGCCAGACAGTAATTTTGGAAGGTCCTCCAGTACTGTCAGTGTTGCCTTCAACACTACATGTTTCATTTTCTTTACTACCCCATCCTCAGCAAAAGAAAATAAAAAACTCTGCACACACAAACTGCACAAAATACATGAATCAAGGCAAATGGTTTTATTTTGCAAAAGTGTCCTGCTTTTGTTTGTGTTTTGAAAAATAAAACTTTAGACCTCCTGTTCTGCTTATCAGGAGTCCTCTGCAACAAAGATGTGGCCTCAGCTCTCAGATCCTATTATAAATAAGGAAGTGCCTTATGGGATCAGTAAACCCAAAAGATCAAAGGATCAGAAAGAGTAAGCAGAAGACAGCTGTGGTCCTGACGTGTCATACAAACAGTTACGGTCATTATGACATGCTGCTCATCAGGCCATGTACACATCACTCCAAAGGAAGAAAAACATCTCAAAATGGACAATGAAAGAGGGCACATATTTGCATATAATATCTATATGTTAGCTTATGTGTAAGTGCAGCAATATGGAGGTGCATATTTTGGAATAATTACTATAATGCAAATAGAAATGTAAACCATCTCATCATAGTTAGGAATTCTCCAACCAAGTGAGAAATGTACCCATTCAGTCTGTTGTGCAACTTGAGACTTGTGGTATCCCTCGTGAAAGGTTCTTTTTCTTTAACCCGGACTTCGACTGAGAGTTTTTCAGTAAGAGGACTGACATCAGCCTATATGTGTGGTTTACAGGATGGGGTGGAGGTTGATCTTACTTGTAAATTTCATCTAGAACAGAAGAGCAAGAGTAGTGGTACGAGGAAATGAGCAGGAATCTTCATCACTGTGGAGAAGCAAAAGGGCAGAGAACATTCCAGAAGATGACATATTTCATTCTGAGTTCCATTAAAGAGGATAAAACACTCACTAGGGCCCAAGCAACCAGCACATAGGGGGAGGAGGATGTGTATCCCCTATCAGAGACAGCCAGGGGCAGGTAAAATTCTACCTGCCAATAATAGTCTCTGGTCTGCTCTCAACTGGGTGGACTGTGGATGTGACCAAATGATTAAGTGGGAAATTCAAAAATCCCAAAGTGCATATTTTAAGAAAGAGGTCAACTGGAACTCAAAGGCCATTTCTGCCCTACACTGTCATAGCTATTATTCTACTTTCAATGTCCTATGGAATCTTGGGGTTTGCAGTTTGGGGAAGGGCATTTAGAATTCTCAGCCAGAGAGCTCTTTGGCAAGTGCTGCTATGTAAACCACAAACCCCAGAATTCCACAGGATGTCGAAAATGGAATAAGAGCACTGTAACTGTTGTGCAGAAATGGCCAAAGACATCAGTTATCAGACATCCATCCTTGATTGGCAAAAACATATAACATGTAAGTTTGGCCATCAAGGTTGGCATTTTTCCCCTAAGGTTTTTATGAAAGGGGACAAAGTAGGCCATGGGATAGCAAGCAAGTTCTCACAGCCATGACTGCAAAATCCCTTCTCTCTAAGTAATTATTCATAGGATTTTGTGGCTTCCTAACCTAGACCATTTCCGCACGAGACTGTTACAGCACTCTGATTCCACTTTCAACCTCCTATGGAATTCTGGCCCCTCCCTAAACTGCAAACCCCAGGATTCCATAGGAGGTTGAAAGTGAAATCATAACGCTCTAACAGTCTTGTGTAGAAATGGCCCTAGATAATATCTATAGATCCTTTGTCTCTGTTCTCCAGCATCTTGCACAGGATATTCTAAATCCAAACATGAAATGAACAGGGACTCTGAACATATATGTTGTTTTAAAGGTGGAAGGGCTCAAGATGGTGCACTGTTGGATTAATAATTAAGCAAGGAAGGAAAAAGAAAACTTTATGAATGTTCCAGAACAGTGGAGGAAAAAAAAACCTGGAAATGATTGTTAGGGTTTGGCCTCTTCCGTTTCAACTCTCCCTCCCACTCCTCCTGTTCTTCTAGTAGGCTCAGTTCAGTTTAGCTCCTTGCTTTGCTGTTGGCTCTCCTCCCAAGGCCAGTGTATAAGTCAAGTGCTGGTCCTTGAGCAGCACCTTTCCTGTTCCTTTATCAACAAGTGCCTAGTTTTGACTGCAACACCAAGGTTTTTCATATGTGTGTTTGCTTGTCTGATCATCCTTGAGGAATTAGTTAGCCCCCTCCTAATAAATTGGGGTTAAGGGATTCAGCCCCCATTTTTCCTCTCTTGTATCCTAGGTTTCCTGGGTGTCAGCCTGTTTGACAGGACTGGCTCTATCATTAGGCAGAGTGAGGCAATGCCCTTGTGTAGCAGATGCAGGGAGGGAGTAGTGGCAGTTGTTTGACTCTTTCTTTAGCACTCCCAGTAATTCTCTTTTGTCAGAAGACACAGCTGTTCTGCACAAAAGAGACCTGATTCCATTTCTCTAAACTGGTCTGCTGCTCCTTCAGGAGTGCTGGAGGACAATGTCTAGAGTTACCAGGTCAGCTACATCCCATTCCTTGAGGTTTCAGGGACAAAACCTGATACCAGGGGATGGGTCTGTCGGGACCTCCGCAGCACCCGAGGAGGAGGACGATCCGGTCTCCTCGCGAGTAGCAGTGGAGGTCTCCTCGCGAGTAGCAGCGGAGGTCTCCTTGCGAGTAGCGGCGGAGGCCTCCAGCGCCGGGAACAGCTGCCCGGACGCCGTCGAGGCCACCGCCGCCGCAGAGGAGGCTATGGAGCCACCTGCCGCTACGGGAGGTCGTCCCGAGCCTGCCTGCCCTGACGCCGCTGAAGACACCGACGGAGCCGGCGCTGCGGAAGAGAGTCGCCCGGAGGTCGCTGGGCTGCCGCTCACCCGCGGGCCCGATCCGGAGGAGCCTGACGGCCTCCCTCCCACGTTCTCGCAGCGGCAGCAGGCCAAGGAGGCTGCCCGTCGCTCCCGCCGGTTGCTGGAGCGTCAGCGGCAGGCTGAGGGCTCGCAGCTGGCTAAGAACGCTCAGCTGTGAGCCCGGCTGAGGGCTCCCAGCTGTGCAGCAGCTTCAGGATTGGCCGGCGCCGGCACCAGGCTCCTACTTTAGAGCCAGAGGGAGCCAAGTTCAGCACGGAGCAACAACCAACGGCTCTCCGTGTGTTGCCCGTCAGTGCTGCTGCCTTGTTCCTGTCTTGTTCCTGCTTTGTTCCTGCCTGCCTTGCCCCTGCTGCGGTCCCGCCTCGTTCCTGCCGAGACTCTGCTCGGAAGCCTTGCCAGCCAGCTTAACCCTTCGTTGCCCGGGTGAGGAAAACCCTTTCTTTTCGTTCCTGTTTACCGCCTGAAGTAAGGCTTGCTTTAGTTTTGCGGTGACTCTGCTGGCTGAGGCTTCCGGGACGCCAGCCTCGGCCTGAGCCAGACCCGAGCCTGCCCGGCCCCGCCCAGCCGCCGACAGATTGTTGCTCCGTCCCTGCCGGGCAGGATGGAGGGGGAGAATGCCGCCCTGAGGGCTCAGGTAGCAGCCCTAGCGCAGGAAAATCAGAGCCTGCGAGCCCAAACGGACCAGATGACCCAGGCCCTGCAAAATTTGCAATTCCAGGTGGGACAGCTGCAGGCAGCCCGGGCCCCTGCAGCTAAAATCCCCATTGTTGTGCCGCAGCGTTTTTCTGGGGACCCGGCGGACCTAGAGACTTTCCTAGCAAACTGCCGCCTCTACATACAGGTACGCGGCCAGGACTTTCCTACTGAGCGGGCCCAGGTGGCGTTTATCATCAGCCTGTTGTCAGGCTCGCCTGCTAAGTGGGCCACGCCGTTGCTGCAACAGAACAGCGCGGTCCTGGACAGTATGGCGGCGTTCCTGCAGGCCTTCCGGGAGGTCTGGGGCGACCTGGTGCGTGTGGAAACAGCGAGCCGGCAGCTTCGGCAGCTGCAGCAAGGGCGAGGTTCCGTGCGGGAATACACCACTGCTTTCTGCTTGCTCACCCAAGACCTGGGCTACAATGATGCCGCCCTCCGAGACCAGTTCCGGGCCGGGCTGTCGCCGGAGATCCTGGACGAGCTGGCCCGCAGCTCGCCGCCTCCTACCATGGAGCGGCTGATACAGCTGGCCCTCCGCATCGACGGGCGCCTGGAAGCCCGTAGGCAGGCCCGTCGGGCAGCGGCCCCTGGCCCGCGGCCAGTGGTGGGAGCGCGCTCCGGGACAGCTGCTCCACGAGACTCGCCTGCGGCTCGGCCCGCCGGCAGTGCGTCCGGTGGCGCTACGGACATGGAGGAGTCGATGCAGCTGGGAGGGGCCCGTCCTCGGCTGACTCCGGAGGAGAGAGAGCGCCGACGGCGCGGTGGACTCTGTTTGTATTGTGGCCTCGGTGGACATTTTGCCCGGGTGTGTCCCACCAAGTCCGCCCCGGCTGGGAGACCGGGAAACGCCACCCCCCAGACCTAGATGGCCTGCGAGGCCTGGGGGAGCCTGGCGGCCAAGGGCCTGAGGATTCACCTGCACCCAAACGTGACCCACTGTTGGTTGCCGCGACGGTGAGCCACGGCGATGCTGCGCCCGCCCCGGTGGGGGTGATGATTGATTCTGGGGCATCTAACAACTTCCTCAACGCCCAGTTCGCCCGAGACCACTGCATTCCTCTGGAGCCGCTGCCTGAGTCCCGACCAGTGGAGACCATTGATGGGCGTCTGCTGCGGTCGGGGCCTGTCACTCACCAGACAGCCGAGGTGGTGCTAGAGATCCAGGGGCACGTCGAGCAGATCCGGTTCCTGGTGACGGCGGTGCCCTACTTCCCAGTGGTTTTGGGAATGCCATGGCTCTCGCGCCATGACCCGCACATCTCTTGGTCACGGCGCGAGGTGCTGTTCGCTTCCCACTACTGCCAAGAACACTGTTGGCCGGAGCGGCTGATGGCTGCATTGGAGTCCCTGGGGCCCGACTCCACAGTGGAGCTGCTGCATAAGTACCGGGATTATGCGGATGTCTTTGATCCAAAGGAGGCGGACCGCCTGCCGCCACACCGGGTTTACGACTGCGCCATAGACCTGGTCCCGGGTGCCCCGATCCCCACAGGACGGATCTACGCCTTGTCTGAGCCGGAGCTGGTGGCCTTGCGAGAGTTCTTGGAAAAGAACCTGCGCCGGGGGTTTGTGCGGCCCTCCACATCGCCTGCCGGGGCCCCCGTGCTGTTTGTGCGCAAAAAATCGGGCGAACTCCGGCTCTGTAATGACTACCGCGCCCTAAACCGGATCACTATCCGGAACCGGTACCCGCTGCCGCTAATCCCGGAACTGTTGGAGCGCTTACGGCATGCGAGGGTGTTCACCAAGTTGGACCTGCGGGGGGCCTACAACCTGGTGCACATCCGGGCGGGGGACGAGTGGAAGACGGCGTTCCAGACGCGATACGGGCACTACGAGTACACCGTGATGCCGTTCGGTCTGTGCAACGCCCCGGCCGTCTTCCAGCACTTCGTCAACGACGTGTTTCGGGACCTGCTTGATTGCTTCGTGATCATCTATCTAGATGATTTCCTCATCTACTCGCCGAACCAGCGAGTACACGAAGCCCACGTCCGGACCGTCCTGCAGCGGCTGCGGGAGCACCGCCTCTACGCCAAGCTCGAGAAGTGCGCCTTCGACCTCCGCGAAGTCGACTTCTTGGGCTACCGGGTGACGCAGAGGGGTATTGAGATGAACCCGGCCAAAGTGGAGGCGATAGTGTCGTGGCGGCCACCGGGGTGCCGCAAGGACGTGCAGCACTTCCTGGGATTCGCGAACTTTTACCGGAAGTTCATCCCGGAGTACGCAGAGCTGGCGGCGCCCATCACCAGCGTCCTCCGAGGCAAGGCGCCGTTCCGGTGGACTCCCGAGGAGCAGCAGGCCTTCGAGCGCCTCAAGGCCCGGTTCGTCTCCCAGCCGATCCTGCAGCTTCCGGACCCCAAGCGTCCGTTTGTGCTGGAGACGGACGCGTCAGATGTGGCGGTCGGCGCGGTCCTACTCCAGGCATCCGGACCGGAGGGCCAGCTCTTGCCGTGCGCGTACCACTCCCGGCAGCTCACTCCCCCCGAACAGAACTATACCATCTGGGAGAAGGAGCTCCTGGCGGTCAAGGTGGCGTTTGAGGCGTGGCGCCACCTCCTGGAAGGGGCCCAGCATCCGGTCCAGGTGCGGACGGACCACCGCAACCTGGAGTTTTTGCAGACCGCCCGAAAGCTAACCCCGCGGCAGATGCGTTGGGCCCAGTTCTTCGCCCGCTTTGACTTCCAGCTGCAATATGTCCCCCGGGCCCGCAACCGACGCGCGGACACCTTGTCGCGGAAGCCGGAGTACGCCGCCACGGCCGAGGCTGACGTCCGGTCCACGATCCTCCGACCCGAGAACTTCGCCGCCGCCGTCGATGTGGCGGACCTGTCGCGGCGCATCCGCGCGGCTCAGGCCGGGGAGCCGTTCCAGCAGCAGTTGCAAGCGGAGGACCCCGCGTCCCCTTGGTCCCGCCAAGAGGGTCTGTTGTACCACCGGGGCAGGCTGTTCGTCCCGGCGGGGCCTTGCCGGGAGGAAGTCCTTCGTCTCTGCCATGACGGGAGGCCGGCCGGGCACTTTGGCCTCTTCAAGACTCTTCATCTGATCCTGCGAGAGTTTTGGTGGCCGCGGGTGCGGAGCGACGTGGATCGCTACGTCCGGTCCTGTCCAGTGTGTCGCCGGGCCAAAGACCCGCCTGGGAAGCCCGCCGGGCTACTGCAGCCTCTGCCGACTCCTGCAGGGCCCTGGTGGCTAATCTCCATGGACTTTGTGACGGAGCTGCCGCCGTCCCGAGGCCACACCACCATCCTGGTGGTAGTGGATCTGTTCTCAAAGATGGCCCACTTCGTGCCATGCCCGGCTCTACCCTCCGCCAAGGAGACAGCTCGTCTCGTCCTGCAGCATGTCTTTCGGCTACACGGCCTGCCAGAAGGTGTGGTGACTGATCGGGGGGCGCAGTTCACCGCTCGCTTCTGGCAGAACCTCCTGCAGCTCCTAGACGTCAAGCCACACCTGTCCTCGGCGCACCACCCGCAGACGGATGGCCAGACCAAGCGGACCAACGCGACCCTGGAGCAGTACCTGCGCTGCTACAGCTGCTACCAGCAGGACACCTGGAGCGAACTCCTTCCGCTGGCCGAGTTCGCATACAACAACGCCGTACACGCCTCCACGCAGCAGTCGCCATTTATGGCCACCTATGGCTACCACCCGAGATGGTTCCCGCCCGTCGGAGCTCCGTCGGCTGTGCCGGCAGCCGACCAATGGCTGCAGGAACTACGTGCCCTGCAAGCCGTTCTGCGATCCCAGTTGGAGGAGGCCAAGGAGCAGTACAAGCGGACGGCGGACGCACACCGTCAGCCGGGGGCTCCGCTACAGGTCGGAGATAGAGTGTGGCTGTCCACCCGCTACCTCCCCTCCGCTTGCCCAAACCGGAAGTTAGACGCCCGCTTCATCGGCCCCTTCACCATCACGGCCCAGGTCAACCCTGTCGCCTTCCGCCTGCAGCTTCCACGATCGCTCCGGATCCACTCCGTGTTCCACCGTTCGCTGCTCCAACCGGCAACGGGGGTGCGGCCCGACGCCGGGCCGGGTACGCCCCCCGGTCCTGTCACGGTCGACGGACAGGAGGAGTACGAGGTGGCTGATATCTGGACTCCCGCCGCCGCCGCCGCCGCCTCCAGTACCTGGTCGACTGGCGCGGCCACGGTCCAGAGGAGCGGTCCTGGGAAGACGCCGCCGACGTCCACGCGCCCCGGCTGGTGCAGGCCTTCCACCACCGCTATCCCGCCAAGCCCCGGCCGCCCGGGGGGAGGAGCATCCCTGGGGAGGGGAGTGATGTCGGGACCTCCGCGGCCCCAGACGCAGCACCCGAGGAGGAGGACGATCCGGTCTCCTCGCGAGTAGCGGCGGAGGTCTCCTCGCGAGTAGCGGCGGAGGCCTCCGGCGCCGGGAACAGCTGCCCGGACGCCGTCGAGGCCACCGCCGCCGCAGAGGAGGCTATGGAGCCACCTGCCGCTACAGGAGGTCATCCCGAGCCTGCCTGCCCTGACGCCGCTGAAGACACCGACGGAGCCGGCGCTGCGGAAGAGAGTCGCCCGGAGGTCGCTGGGCTGCCGCTCACCCGCGGGCCCGATCCGGAGGAGCCTGACGGCCTCCCTCCCACGTTCTCGCAGCGGCGGCAGGCCAAGGAGGCTGCCCGTCGCTCCCGCCGGTTGCAGGAGCGTCAGCAGCAGGCTGAGGGCTCGCAGCTGGCTAAGGACGCTCAGCTGTGAGCCCGGCTGAGGGCTCCCAGCTGTGCAGCAGCTTCAGGATTCGCCGGCGCCGGCACCAGGCTCCTACTTTAGAGCCAGAGGGAGCCAAGTTCAGCACGGAGCAACAACCAACGGCTCTCCGTGTGTTGCCCGTCAGTGCTGCTGCCTTGTTCCTGTCTTGTTCCTGCCTGCCTTGCCCCTGCTGCGGTCCCGCCTCGTTCCTGCCGAGACTCTGCTCGGAAGCCTTGCCAGCCAGCTTAACCCTTCGTTGCCCGGGTGAGGAAAACCCTTTCTTTTCGTTCCTGTTTACCGCCTGAAATAAGGCTTGCTTTAGTTTTGCGGTGACTCTGCTGGCTGAGGCTTCCGGGACGCCAGCCTCGGCCTGAGCCAGACCCGAGCCTGCCCGGCCCCGCCCAGCCGCCGACAGGGTCCTTGAGATGTCACAGAGATATGACAGGCAAGGGATGAGTTGGCCAAGAACTGTTTCTGGATCAGCTGTTTGTGGAAACAGATATGAGGAGAATCTGAGTAAAACCAACCTAATTAGGTACTGTGGGAATCCTGAGTTGGTGCGGGGAGACCCCTATTTTTGGTCGCCAGGCAGGCTAGTGTAACCCACTTCCCAGCACTAGTGATCACAACTGATGGGGCACACACGGTCCAGGCCCTATGTTGCTGCTGAGACTTATGGAAGACTCATTGCAAGCCCACAAAGAGTTTTATTGTTTTTTCCTAGAAGGCCCTGAAGTACTGCTGCCAGGGCCTGTGCAAAAAGAAGGTCCATGAGTCTTGATGCATCTGACACAATGGGCCCAAGTACATCTCTCTCCCTAGTCCCCTCCCCCTGGCTTTTGGTGGGTTGATGCTGCTTAAGCACAAAGTATATGCAGATGTTTTGTTATTGAATCAGTGAACTTTGGCACCAGCTGGGAATGACTAGAGACAGGTGCTTTAATGTCATCTGACACAGCAGCACTTGCCATGAGATCTGTCCATCTATCTGAAGAAATACAGCAATTCTCTGAAACTTCAGCAGTTACCCTGGAATCTGGCAACCCATATGGTACCTCATTGCTGTATTCAGCTTCAGTCCAGTCTGGTTCTAAA
The DNA here is from genome assembly GCA_948474755.1 of Ctenosaura bakeri. NCBI lineage: Eukaryota > Metazoa > Chordata > Lepidosauria > Squamata > Iguanidae > Ctenosaura > Ctenosaura bakeri. The sequence continues at coordinate 433,325 of CAOLHI010000561.1, read as the reverse complement.
TGTGGACTGAAGAAAAGGGGCATCATTTACTTTGGTAGCAAAATGTTTTTAACCAGCCTGGCAGATGAGAAGCAGCCACCCCTCCTCTACTACACTGTCTCAACTCAGGCTAAACTCCATCCGGACTAAAAATATGGTCCGAGGCAAAAGACGGCAGTGTAAGAGCTGGACCCAGCACGCCCTAAACTGGTCTGGTTCTCAGCTGGTTCACATTTTACCAACTGCCAGAAACATCCATATTATTAATGTTCAATCTCCTATTCCAGAACACTGTCTTAATGTGTTTATTGAATACACCCCATCCAATTATTCACCATGATCACTGATAGATATTTCTGGACAATATAGGAGACAAAATATGGGTAATTTATTCAAGTTTAACTGAGATTAGAACTGATAAGAAAGGGGTAGCTGGTACAAATTACCATGGCCCAACAGTTTGGAAGGAAGATATGTGCCCAAATATGTTGTGTGCATCTTTTGTCTGTCTCAATTGTTTTTGACATCCATTATAAATTTGGTGAATTCAAAAGAAAATAAAAATGACATACACATTTTAGAATCCCACATAAAGATTTTTACCTGATCAATCTCTCTCTCTCTTTTCTTGTGTGTGTGTGCGTGTGCGCACACACATGCATGCCTTCAAGTTACTTGTCAACTTATGGCAACCCCATGAATTTCAGGAATACTCCTAGGTGGTTTTGCCAGTTTCTTCCTCTGAGACATAGGTCTACCGGGGCTCAAAACTGCCAAGAAGAGAAACTGGACGCCTTAAAAGTCATTTCCAGAACTAAGTGTTCTAACTGTGGGAAGAAAGGATGAAACTCCTTCTACCCTCACTGAGCCAGGCTCCAGTCTGCCCTCCTCTTCCCCCCGCTAACCTATTTTAGCTTCTAACACCTCCCTGACTTCCTTGCCATCAGGAAATTGCCACCGCACCCACTAGTAGGTCTCCCAGGCAATAGCCTTCTGGAGTCTCTTCCTGGCCACAGGAAGTCAGGGATGGAGGGAGGGGAGGGAGTTGGAAAATAGCCCTTTCTTCAGATCCCTCTCCTTCACACATATAGCCTGGATCCCCTTTCCCACTCAAGGCAAAGCCTCCACCAAGACAGGAGCTGCTTACCCAGCAGGGCAATCACCCATCAGCAACCCCCTACTCATCAATCAGATCTGCTGCTGGTGAAGAGCTGGGAGCTCACCTGAAAAAAAAAAACCTCTCCAGGGCCCATACCCACCTTCTGTGGCCCTAAGTGAAATAGCAAATCCTCAGGAAGATGACTCTCTTGGCTTTTGTGTACTCACTAGATTTTCTTCTTTAATCACTGTTGAAAAGGCTATATAGTCCTCTTGCTTTGCTAACAACAGGAACAAAGATCCCCTTCAGGCTTCATGTCAAGAAACTGCCTTTTCCCTGAACAGACATTGTGGCCTTTTGTGTTATACTGGGTTGGGTATTAATAATGGCTCTGATGGAAAGGATGATTCAGATGCAGGTAGCATAACACCAAATGCTCCCCTCATGTTATGAAAGAACAGAGTGTCTGTAATTGTTTCTCTTGATTTCACTCCCACCTTCGGTTTTCTTGTCCTCCCAACCTCTTTGCTTTTGTCACTGCGAGAGAGATGCTGAGTCACTTCCCAGGCGAGGTTGTGTTCGCCGCAGATGTGCCTTCTGCAGTACAATGCTTTGGATGATCAGGCTTTGAAGGAAAATATCCAGACAGTGCGTTCCCTCTTCATGCTTCCCATCACAGCTGAAACAGGGCAATTATCTACCTGACTTTTTTAAAAACCCAGAAGCAGGAAAAGATTACCCTGCAGACATCACAGCTTCTGCTGCTAATGATGTGGGTGTTGAGAGAGAAGCAGCAAACTAAGTCACACATTGTGGGCAGTGTTATTACTACAGCAAGCCAAAGGTTCCAATGGAATATGGACTTTTTAACCCTGATGTATTTGTTCTTATTCCAAACTGTTCTTAACACGCAAGCTGAAGTAATAATGGGAATTGACATGCTGATAAGCTTCTCTGCAGTTTTACTTTAGATCAAAAGGCATTAAAAAGAATTCCCAAAAAGATGATTTTGACAAGCTTGATCTGAATTGACTTCAGTGGGTTATGTTTATTCACAGTTGACAAAGGCCATTTCCACACGGGGTTTTTAAAACGGGGCAGAGCGTCCTCCAGGGAGGACGTCTGCACCTGGGAGCAGACTGGGTCAGACCTACTTAACGTAGATCCGCACCCCAGCCCGCTCCGGAACAACCTCAAGTGGTCGTCCAGCATGCTTTTGAAAGACCGCTAAAAACAGGTCTTTCAAAAGCATGGAGCGCGCCACTGCGAGCCTGCTCCCTTATGCAGATTCTGCCAGGGGTGGGCTTTAGGCTGGCGAGCTTCAGTGGTTGGTTGAAACCCTCGACCAACCGGAAGCTGCCATTTTCATCCCCAGACCAGTGAGGAACGGCAGCCATGCGCTGCTCCGGAGCAGCATGGACCAGACCGGGGAGCCCAAAAGTCCGGTGAGTAGCATCCCGGGGCGATTCCCTCACCCCGTGCGGAAATGGCCAAAGTGTCCACCCAGAAGGAATTTAAATTTCTGTTAAACTCCGGCTGTCCTCAGAATGTTGCCCAATACATTTTGCTGCTTGAAGCAAAAGACATGAAGGTGTTCTTGTGCCAGTGGTTAAAGGCTGAGTGGATTGGCAATTAAGAGCCTTATCACACCACTCCTTTATGCTGTATTATTCTGTTTGAAATCTGCTCCAGCCACTCTCATGAGGGTAGCTGATTGTTGACACTCTCTGTTGCACCCTTGACTCATCTGCACTTTAACAACATCATTTATGCAGTTTGTTCATCCTTGTTAAGGCATCATTACTGACTCCTGTACCCCTTGCTTCATGATTAGTTCCTCAAGCTGTAATAGTGCCATAATGGTATGAAATCATGATGCTAAGATGTTTGAGGGAGCGAAAACCTGGCCACACCCACACCACACCCACTAATGGATCATTGGAAGAAGAAAGGGCTATGAGATATCTGCACTCATACTGGTTACTGAATTGTTGTGGAAAAGGAGGTCATTAGATTAATTCTACTGTGAAAAATAAACAAATTTCAATGACCCTGCAATGGAATAGTGCCTGGAAAGCAATGACACTGTGTGATAAGGCAAAAGCAGGACTAATGCAGTGTTAGTATAACACCATGGTGTGATACGGCTTTAAAAAATAACTTCTTCAACACTATTTATGTGACACTGTGCTTCACTATCTCAAAAAAAATGAGGGGAAGCAACCAGCACGGGTACTCATCCCTCCTCTTCTCTGGCAGCTTGCTTCTGTCTCTCGGCATCAGCCTCCTGAGGCAATGGCCTAATGGCCTGAGGATAGCACCCATTGACCTTCTACGTATAAAGCTCTTCTAGGGTGGCTGTCAAACTCCATGTCAATGCTAGCCATGAGATAGCATTATCAGGCTTGCATAGGGTACAGACACACACAGTTTTTTCTTTGAGCACCTCCTCCCTTCCCCATACCTTGAGATAACGGCCTCATTCTGCCCTATGGCAGAGCTAGGTCTGCTTTTCGTAAGCAATTTCAGCAATAAATGAAGAAACTGAGAACTGCTGGGAAGTGTTATGTGTATGTTTGTGCCTTGGAGTTGCCTGTTCCCTATGGGAACCTCATTAATTTCCTAAAGTTTTCTTGGACAAGGAATCCTCAGAGGTGATTTTGTCAGTTCCTTCCTCTAAAATATAGCCTATAGCACCTCGTATTTGTTGACAGTCTCCCATCCAAGTACTAACCAGTCCTGACTCTGCTTAGCTCCAAGATCAGACAGAGTCTGGTGCCTAGGGGCCAAATTACTTTTTTCTGGAAATCTATTTTTATAATTCCCTTCCATGGAAAGCTTGGCTCATCCTATCTCTGCTCTTTTTCACTAGCCTTTTTTTTTTTTTAATTCAAACATTCATTACATGATTAATTGGATGCAGGAGTATTTTTAAGGAGTTTTAAACTATATGTTTACGTTTTAAAATGATTTTACACATTTCAAAATTTAATGGTGTGTTTAATATGATGGCCTGTTTCATGGTGTCTTTTTTATTATCAATGAGATTTTTTGTTTGTTTTTTGTTTTGCTTTAGCTTGTTCAGCCTTGTTGTAAGCCACCTTGGGTCTCATACAAGGAGAAAGGCAGAATATAAATTAATTATTCAAATAAATAACCTTCTTTAAAAAGGAGCCATAGGGGAAAGGCTTACCACTACATCACACCTCCAATCCAAACCCCTTTATTCCCTCTCCCCTTGCTTTTAGTCATGGAAGTGAAAACATAAGGCCTCACTATGCAAAGATATATTATTGTACATTTATAATAAATATATATTTATCATCTAGGTACACAGGTGAGTTCTAAGCAGTTACCCAAAGTACTCAAGGAGGTGTTTTATGGATGCATTTAAAGAAAGATAAAAAAAACTGGCACCACAGAAGTTTCTGTCAGGGAATGGAACATTTTGTCAACGTTTTAAACAGCCCCTCTTCTTGTCTTCCACAACAACCTAATCTCTGGAGACATTAACAGAGGATAGTTCCTATATTCACACCATGAAAATCTCCCACACACTAAAAGATCTTTCTTTAGATCTAGTTGCCACTAAGGACACACAGCAGGGGTTGCTGTCTCCTCCTCTCTCTCCTTCTCCTTCTCAGTAATCTGAAATTACAAGAGACATTTTTGTAATATCCTACTGAAACATGAATGGGCCTAAATTCACTAAAAGCACCAGATCCTATTTGATCTTGGAAGCTCAGCCCTGGTTAGTACTTGGATGGGAGACTGCCAACAAATACCAGGTGCTGTGCAGTTGCGTAGGGGTGGGGAGGCAGGGGGGTTCACCCCGGGCAGCAATGTTTTTGGGGTGTTCTGGCCCATAGCCACACCTCCACGCACCCTGGCCATGCCCCTGTGTGCCCTGGCCACACCTCCACACACAGTGGCTGTGCTCCTTGTGCCGTAGCCCCGCCCCCTCCCGCCTCCCCTTCACATGCTCTAAGCTCCACCGCTGGTCCTGTGGGCTATATTTCAGAGGAAGTGTTACTTCCGCTATGGCACTGTGGGTGAGGACCCCCAGATATCATTTGATATCAACCAATTCAGCCTTAGCTGGACTGCTTTCAGTCACCCCACTCCACATGTTTGCGAGGTTCTCCGGACAAGCACGGACAGAGTGCGGCCGCTAATGGTTTTACATTCCAGACCCCATTAAGGCCAGCAACTCAAGCCTCGCTCGTAGCTTCAGGGAACTTCCAGCCACAAACTCCACAATAGGCGCACAGCTCTCAGCCTAGCCACTCTTTATGTTGGGCCATCAACGTCCCAGCCATGCTATTGTCATCAAGAGCAAATCCAATCATGTTAAACTTGACCTTACCAAATCCTTTGTCTAGCACTAAAACTCCTTTTGTTCTCCCCTGGTTTGCCATAGCCAGTAGGCACAAACTCCCCTATAAAAACCCCGCATTTCCAAACGGTCTTCGGACTACTTTGGACTTCCATCCCGCCTTGCTGCCAGTCGTCTAAGGAACTCCCCTCAGCTCCCCACGCTGAGTTTTCTTCCCCAGAACCCCGCTCTTCTCTAGGACTACAAGACCAGGTGTCGTATTGCCTCTCCCGAACAAAACTCCGTTTCTTTTCCCAGCTAGTTAGTTTATGTCTTGTCTCTCGTGTTTTTGTCTTTAATAAAGAATTGTTGTTATTGGTAAAGCCTTGTCTAGCCGCTCTCTGACCGGCCGCCGTATACATTGGGTTAAAGATCTTGCTAAAGTTACCCTGCCTCTCGCTTAGCCAAGAGAGTGCTCCAGCTAATTTCCCCCAATTGGTATTTTGTTTGGCAATCTGGGAGCCCCTCCCGGGACCCCCCAACACACAGGGTAACAGTAGAACCTGACAAAACCACTTCAGAGTATTCCTTGCCTAAGAAAAACCTAGGCAACTTGAAGGCACATATGCATAGACTGAAACATGGCAAAAAGGGTTTCTCAGAACCTTGGATACAACTCCCTGTAGCACTCAAATATGATCTTCCTTCTCCCCTCTCCCAGACAATTATTTTTGGAGAGAAAATGACCTCAATGAAAAAGAAAACTTTCATCATTAACCAAAAACTACAGCTAATTTTATCCTATATCTGCTAAACCAAACTTGCTGGAGGAACAGAGTGTACCAGGATTCATGTGACTCCTGCTTTCCCCCCTCATTTCAAACAATTGTGTCCATAATGAGAAACCAGAGTGGTGCGGCTTTATAAACAGTGCTGTGCATTAATCATTTGTAAAAGGCTGGAGGAGTCTCTTAAAGCTTCCATGTTGTCTAAATGTAATTTGGGGTTTCTTTCTCTAGACTTATCTGGCACTTTTAATCTGATTTGAGAAATAACAAGGGTATAACAAAGTTGCCTTTCAAAAGCAATGGAAAAAGTGCCATCATTCTTGCCTCTCTGAGGGTGCAATGACTAACATTTTCCAGTTACTTTTAAAGTTACTTTAAAAGGGAATTTTAAGTGGATTTTTATCAGTTTTATGCCATTTTATTACCAGAGGTTGGAAGCACTACATTATAAGTAATGTAGTAAACAACAGCTCATTATTTTTGGAGATGAAATTAGGGTGCATAAGAGCTATATTGCAAAAGCAATGTAACAAATGTTGTTTTATTCATGTCTAGAAATTTTTCCAACTCTGGGACTGAAGAGGGTTTGTTGTTGTTGTTAATTGTCATCAAGTTGACTTTGATTTATAGTGACCCTATGAAAGGGAGACCTCCCAGTCTCCCTGTTATCAACAGCTCTGCTCAGGCAATATTAATATTAATAATATTATTATTATTATTATTATTATTATTATTATTATTATTATTATATTATTATTATTATTATTATTATTTACATCATCACAGAATATAGTTCTCAAATACGTTACTAAACATTGAAAATATCTGCCTAATTGTCAAACTCTCTTCTTCATCCTCATTCTTCCCTTCTTTCTTCATTCTCTTCTTCACTATTTAATAATCAATCTGACAGGTTACCAATTTTAAACTAATATATGATAACAACAAAAACAATAATAATACTACAATAACAATAATACCAATAAGCATATAACCGATCTAATAACCATTAATCTTAATATATATATAGGGACTATTAATTAAGATATCTTTATATTATCTCAAATGCAATATATAACACTCCATGGAAACTAGACTATCACAATCTAGCTCTATATAATTATTTTTACTTACTATTTTATAACCATTTCATAGACTTGCCTATTTCGATTATCTGCACTTGTATATCAAATATGAAAACTTCTTCCGGTTTTTCCTTCCATATATTCTTAATCGGTTCCCATTCCTTATTCACCTTATCTATACTTCGATTATCACTTATATGTGCAGTAAGAATATCCATTTGGAACATATCGAATAACTTGTCATTGTCTTTTCCAATAAGACATGATGTTTCATGATATGCCCAAAGTACAACAGCCTCAGTTTAGTCATCTTTGCTTTGAGTGAGAATTCAGCTTGATTTGCACTAGAACCCATTTATTTGTCTTTTTGGCAGTCCACAGTATCCACAACACTCTCCTCCAGCACCACTTTTCAGATGAGAAGATGGGTTATACAAATTAAAATGGATACAGGTAAAAGGAGAGCCAGCATCATGTACTGGTTTGAGCAGTGGACTCCAACTCTGGAGACCAGGCTTTGAATTCCCACTCAACCACAGAAACCCATTGGATGACTTTGGGCAAGTCACATTCTCAGCCTCAGAGGAAGGCAAAGACAGACCCGCCCCCAGTACAAATCTTGCCAAGAAAACCTCATGGTGACAGGCTTGCTTTAGGGTTGCCATAATTTGGAAATAACTTGAAGGCACACAATAACAACATCAACAGACAAAAGCTCATATCACAAAAACATAAAAGTTAAAAATATACTTAAAACTATTCATAGCACTAAAAGCAATTTAAAAACATATCCATTAAAAAGCAGCAAAGTAATGAATAATATTTTTCAGTTACTTTCAAATTTACATTGATCTATCCTGCTTTTCTCTTAGTTCAGGATCCAAAACAGCTTGCAGCATTAAACTGACCATTTCCACATTAGACTGTTATAGTGCTATTATTCCACTTTCAACATCCTATGGAATCCAGGGGTTTGCACTTTAGGGAGGGGCCTCGAGGCCATATTTGTCCTTAACCATGTAATGTGTTCCCCTCCTGGTCATATAACATTCCCACTATTGGTTTAAATTTCCCTTTGATTTCTTGGATCTTATGGAAGAAGTCTTCTGTTCTTTTTTTGGTCATCCTCTATTTCTCTGCATTGATGATTATAGTAGTTTTCTTTGTACTTGCACACAAGTTGCTGAAGAGTTGCGTTCAGGATTCTGACCCTATTTCTGTCACCTTTTACTTTTGCTTCTCATCTGTCCTTTCATCAGGCATCCATCGAGGCTTCTCTTTCTTTTTGGCTGTAGATGGTGTCTTTCTGCATTCCTCCTTGACAACGGCCCTTGCTTCAGTCCACACTTCTTCTGACTCCCAGTCAATTAGACTTAACAGTGCTAATCTATTTTTTTATATTCTCTTTAAATTCTATGGGAATATTCTTCAGGTTGTATTTTTACACAAGTTGCTTTAGATTTCCTCTAACTTTTGCTATTAAAAGTTCATGTGCTATAATCTTCTCCTGGACTTGTTTTTGCAGAAAGAACAGAACTTCTCCATCTTCTGCTTCCAGTCAATTTGATTTTTATATTGGCTGTAGGTGATATTCATGTATATAGTTGTCTCTTTGGCTGCTTGAAGAATGTTTTTGTGACACTGGCATGCCTACTATATTTGAAACCTGGTGCAGATAATTTTTAATACCCCCTCCTCTCTACAAAAAAATTATTTTCAATAATAATCATGAAATGAAACAAATAATAATAATGAGAGAGGAAATGCAGACAATGTAAATTTTATTTGATTGAACTCACAGTAAAGACTGTGGGTACCATAGTTTTTTTTAAGACCCACAGTAAACATTTGCCTTTCTTCAATGAGGTTCTATCTATCTATCTATCTATCTATCTATCTATCCATGCATCTGTTTCCTTTTCATCTGGGAGCATCCAGTTCAGCTGTCAAAAAGCCTGGAGAAAATAAAATAGAAATGAAATTCCTGTGTAATGATTTGAAATGTGTGCTGGTATGTTTATAGCTTTGTTGTTGTTGTTTTTTAAAAGTCCAAATATCTACCAATGTCAAAATGGCTACTTTTGTCAACGTTTACTAGGACAGTGGGATAGCAAAAGCAAGGTCTTTCCCCCTAAAACTAGATGGTCCTCCTTTACAGTCTTTCTCTGCTTCCAGACAGGCTAAAAACTTAGGATTTTTTAAAAAATGAAATCTTAGAATCTGGGTCAGATAATGGTCCTAACGGGTACCATACAGAATTCCTAGAATCTGGATTTAATCTGACCAATCCAGTCCCATGGGAACCCTTCAATATGAGGCTTGAATAACCACCACCACCACCACCCCTTTAAAATTGCCATTGGACTCACCATTCTGCACCAAAGAAAAGATTTTGACAAAGGAAAACTATGGCCCTTTCTGCACTGTACCTTTTCGCATCGTCATCTGGTAGCAATCCCAGCAGCATCTCTGCTGGGAAGGGAGGATGATGGGAACGCTCCTCTCCACACCAGCCCAGCTCCCTGCAGAAGGGACTGTGATGGACACACATCTTCCTTCCACAGTGCAACTGGGCACTTTCCCAAGCTGTGCTGGGGCAGGAAGCATCTTCTTTGCACTTTCAGGACTTCCATAGGGCAGGTAAGTGCGGAAGCATCATGCAATCAGGGAGTCATTGGCGGGGAAAACCCATCAACGATTTACACTGTTATCGCATGGGTTGGTGATGGGAGAAGGATGGGACTGCAACGATGGTCCTTTCCGTACCGGCCTATTAAAAAGGTGCAGAGCGACCTCCAACGGAGGTCTTCTGCACTGTGGAGTGGACTGGGGCAGACTACTTTTCATAGTTCCGCACCTCAGTCTGCTCCGGAGCGACCGGAACTGGTCACGCAGCATGCTTTTTAAAAATCTCTTTTAAGAGGTTTTTAAAAAGTATGGAGCGCACGACCCCGTGTCGCTCCGTCACCACGCTCCAGTGCAGATTTGCAGGTGCGCACTAGTGCGTGCCTGCAGATCTGCCAGGGGCGGGCTTTAGGCTGGCGAGCTTCTCCAGTTGGTGGAGAGCCTCCACCAACCGGAAGCCACCATTTTGGACGCCGGAGCAGTGTGGAGCGACGAGCCCGCACTGCTCCTCATCCCGATGGACTCGCCCGGACCCACCAAAAAGCCAGTAAGTAGTAGCAGGGAGTGTTTCCCTCACTGCATGCGGAAAGGGCCAACGTCTTGCAGAAGCATTATTGCGATCCTGCTTCTCTCCCATCCCCATGCCAGGGTAAGATCCTCCTGAAGAAAGGGCCTACATTTGAGGACAAATGAAAAGGAAAAAGAGGGGGACAGTCTAAAGCTCCTTTAAGACTAACTGACTTCTATTTTAGCATGAGCTTTTGTGGATATCACTCTACTTCCTTAGTCATTGCATCTGAGGAAGTGGATTGATATCCATAAATGTTCATGCTAAAATAGAAATCAGTGTTAAAGGGGCTGCTAGATTCCATTTTTTAAAATCCTCTTCTTTTTTCTTACACTGCACAGACCATCAGGCTACTTCTATAAGTGGGAATGGTTTCATTTTTAAAAGGAAGCTGCAGCTCCTTTCATCCTGAACTCACCTCTTCTCTCCTTTTCTGCCTTACAGAAGGAAATTCCGAGGGAGGGAGGGAGGGAGGGAGAGACAGACAGATGAAGTAATTGGCTTCAGTTGATGCAGGTTGAGAGTGTCTGCTGCTCAATTTGTGTTCCAGTTCCTTCCTCCTTCTTTTGGCACCTCATTGTGGGATTGAGGAGCCATCATTGCTCCCCCCTATGCTTTGTACCCACAATGGAGCGCACCCCCGACTCTTCTTTTGAGTTTTCACTTGTTTGTGATAAACAAACTGTTAGCTTTGTAAAATTCAATCAGTCACTCTCCTGCTTCATTTCTTGATCCTAGGCCAATATTTTTTACATTCTTTGATTCTGCTCTGTTTCCTACTTTTGCATTCCACCCACCTATGGTTAACAAGAAGTCCTCTTTTGGTGTGTGGTCAATTTCCTCCTGGAATCCAGCACAGAATCTTTCAATTTCTTCTTCATCTGCATCTGTACCTGAAGCACAAACTTGGATTATGTATTATTGATGGGTTTTCCCTGAAGTTTTATTAATATTATTTGATCAGACTTTGCATTATATCTTTTGACTGCTTTTGCTATATCTCTCCTCACTATTAATGCCACCCCATTTCTTCTTAGATTTTCATTTCCTGAGTAAAACACTGTGTAATTGTCTGACTCAAAATTTCTCATTCTTATTCACTTTAGTTCATTCACAACAAACAATGCAATATTTATCTACTCCATTTCTTGTTTTACCATGTCTAGTTTCTCTGATTCACGCTTCTCACATTCCATGTTCATATAATGCACAGCTTTGGACTTTCCTTTTATCTCTGAGCATTCAACAGCTGAATATCTTTTTGGCTTGAATCCAGATGCATAATTAGCTGCAGCATTTCTTATAGTTGCTCTCTGAGTGCCTTCTAGCCTGGGAATGCCATCTTCTGGCACAATTTCTTCTATCATTTTGGATCGTCTCATCAAAGTGTTTTCTTGGTGAAGACATTCAAAAGGGGTTTTATTGCACTCCCTTCTGCACAGTGTTAACTATGGTGCCACTGTTGTTTCTGAGAGAACTTTCAATGGCGTCACCCCCCTACACACACACACACACACACACACACACACACTTACTATTGCATTTTAGCCTGCCTTTCATCAAATTCTTGTCTCCTAAAGCAGCTCACATCAGTAAAAAGTGAGAGACTTCCTCCCATTGGGCACACATACTAAAAAGATAGGCCACCCAGAGGAACGGGGAAGGAAGGAGAAAGAAGATGAGGGAGAGGCAATCTTGAAGGCCCAAAAATGGGGTGAGTGATAAGTAGCACTCAAACTCACTTCAAATCAGGCTGATTTTCCTATGCTAGTTTTCATGTCTGTCTAGCAATAGGTGGCTCTTTTTTGGTGACACTCTGGGACAAGAGTGCTCTTTCTTGCAAGTTGAGGGCATGCTTGTTCTCCATGGCTATAATTCACTCCCTTCCTTTTTTCATTATGTTCTTTCTCCTCCCCTATCAATGTTTGTCTTTGAGAGTGCAAATTTGATAACCAGTCTTTCATTTTATTGTACAAATACTTTGTGTTTTTTTATTGTACAATACTTTGTTTTGAATGTGCTTTAGAAATAATATTACTTGAAGAAGATTATTTAAAATGTTATGTTGCAACTTTTTCTCTATTCCAAAGCACTCAAATATAATGAGGCTGCAGAGCAAAAAGAAGAAAATGTCGGTTTTCCCTTTCCATCGTGCCTGACTGCCAAGGCATTTGTGTGGCATAAAAATGTATCAACACCCAGCTCACCAAGTGAGCACCAACTGTGAAACGAACAGCAAGAAGTGTTAATAGCAAGTGGATTAAATTCTAAGAACATATAATACTGTACTACACCCCAAACAACCTCCTGCTGCCTGCAAAGAGGTAGTCTTGGAAATGGAGGAGCTGCTTGTTTGTTCTTTCACAGAGTCAGCAAAGGACCCCTGTGAATCAAACAGTTACAAGTCAACTCAATTGGCCAATTTATTTCCTCTGAAACTGAGGAGGTTTTTTTCTCCCCACAAAAGAAAAGCTGTTTGAAGAAGTAGGAGGGAGAGAAACACATGGGGTGTCATGCATGTTTTTATGTATGAGGTACCAAAATCTACATGACAAGAATTTAATTTCAACAGAAGAACAATCAAAGTGCAAGCATTTCTTTTGGAGGGACAAGGGATCTATGAATCCCCCAATGTTGAGGAATTCCAGTTATGCCTTATTATGGGCCATGCAGGAGCAGACTGATGAGAACTGGGATCTAAGAATATCTGGAGGGCTATACGGTCTCTAGTTCTGTACTATGGAAAGGCTCCTCTGCCAATAGATGTCTGGCAGAAGGAGGAGGTTAACAGGAAACAACAAAGAAGCCCTCCATTAGTAGAACTTTTGGCTAGAATCCTGTATAGTCTTTACATATCAATGCAAATCAAGTCAATGCATTGTCCTAGATAACGATCACCTTCCAGTTTTCTGTTACTGTTGGCTCTCCTGAAGCTATGGAAATTGCCCAGTTATGATTGCAACTGAGAAAGAAAGAATAGTTTTTTGTGCAGAGAGTGTGTTTGGTGGCCCAAATCATATAGCTTTGCCATGTTTTCCCCATGGCTACTTTATTCCCTTGCTTTTAATTGCAGCCTGAGATACACAAGTGGAACAAGTGACTATTTCATTGATCTCCATGAAAGCAACATTGCTTCTATAAGCCAAGTTAACTTTGCTGCCTTGATCTACATTGTATTCTACAATATGGACTGGGAACATTTGGCTCATCAGGTGTTGATGGACTACAGTTCCCATTATCCCCAATAACTTGCCCATGCTGAGTGGGGCTAAGAGGTGTTGGAATCCAGAAACTGGAGCATAGATTCTTTACCTTCTTTGCACCAGAAATGGGATTACGTTTTTCTCCTGAGGGGTTCTACTCAATTGCAGCTGCCTTTCCTTTTCTATTACAATCATTTAAAGCAGTTATCTTTGGTCCAGCCCAGGCTACACTGAATCACTTCAAGCATGGTTTTACCACTGCCATTTTCTCTTTTGCTTTGAAGGACATTTTTTAAAGGAAAATGTAGTGCAAAAATGAGAGAAAGAAGAGAAAGGGGATGGGAATGAGTGACGAGGAAAAGAACAGGAGAAGAAAGAAGAAAAGGGAAGAGATATTATAATAAAAGTGCATGCTTGCAAAATTGTAGAGGAGCAAAGAATAAATGAATAAAAGGGGAAGACAGGAAGCTACCTTATGTTGGCTTTCCAAAAGCAGGTAAACACCTTTTTGTTCAAGGTTTTTTATGTATGCGGCTGACAAAACTTTTAATGGGAGGGGAATGTAGTGTTTTTATGTTTTTAAACATCTTTTAATGCTGTTTTTAACTTGTTTTGAATACTCTTTTAACTTGTGCTTTTAAAAATAGAAATCTAGTTTAATTGTGTTTTAACTGCATTAGTTTTAAATTGTATTGTGCTTTTAAAAGGTACATCACTTTGGATCCTGTGTTGGGAGAAAGGTGGGGAAAGAAAGAAAGAAAGAAAGAAAGAAAGAAAGAAAGAAAGGGAAAGAAAGAAACATTCAGATTATCCATCCATTTACTTCTGTTTTGTCAATACTGGCTGATAGCAGTTCTCAAGCTTCTGAGGTAGAAATTCTTCAACTACTGAGGAGGATGAAACAAAGTAGAGTAGATTTCTACGTGCAACATTAAAGAATGCGCTGCCACAGAATGGTCTATTGTCTATTGTAGTATGTAGCTTGTAGCTTGAACTAATGCCATGTACGAACATGATGACACTGTACTAAAGATAACACTGTGCAAAAAATGTATAAAGCGTTGTGAATTGATGAGGAGGGGGCTCTCGGTCTTTGGAAGCTATTCCACTGAGCCCAGCCGGCTGAATAAAGACAGAATTTCCTTTCTGTGGGTCTCGATCTCTATTTTTCTGCAACACTATCTGGAAGTTCTAGGGACTGAACTTGCAACCTTCTGTATGCAAAGCATGCACCCGCCCACTGAGCCACAGCCCTTCTTGCAGCTTTTGATCCCAGCCTTTCAGGATTCAGATAAACTGAAATCTTTAGTCATTCAGGCTACTCCTAAATATGCCAAATGAGTGAGGTGGCAGCCAGTTACAAGCTTTGTCATAATATAAACATTTGTTGGTATACCTGAAATATGTTTTTGTAGTCATAAAAAGGTGTTTACTTGTGCATCAAGGTGGGGAGAATTCAACCTGCAAGATCCTAACTTGCACCTCAAAAGTTCTCTAAGGCTCCCAGACACACTCTTTTTTTTACAAAAATTAGCCATTTTTGCCCTCAAATTCCCTATTGCCATGCCCATATGTTACCCTGTATGTTGGGGGTCCCGGGAGGGGTGCCCAAATTACCAAGTAAAAACACAAGATGGGGGAAATTACACTCGAGCACTCTCTTAAGCTAACGAGAGGCAGGGTAACTTTAGCTAGGATCTTTTACCCTACATCTACAGCGTCGGGTCAGAGAGCGGCTAGACAGTTTAAAGCAACAAATAATGTTTTTATTGAGAACAAACAACACAAAAGACACGACATACACTAACTAATTGAGAAATAGAAATGAAGAGTCTTAGGGGATACGACACCTGGTCTCGTAGTCCTGGGGAGAAGAGGAGGTTGAGGGGAAGAAACTCAGCGTGGTTCGCTGAGGGGGCGACTCGCTGGACAACCCGACAGCAAGGCAGGATAGCAGTCTGAAGTGTTCCGAGGAGTCCTTGGAAAAGGGGACCTTTTATAGGGTGGATTTTACCTATAGGCCATGCCATGCTCGGTGAGAACAAAGGAAATTTGTAGCTGGACAAAGGCGTTGGAAAAGGTGAGGTTTTACCTGATGAGCTTAGTGCTTGATGACAATAGTATGGTCAGTATGCAAATGGCTCAACATAAAGGAATGGCTCGGCACTTGGCTGTGCGTCTTTGTGTAGATTCGCGCTAAGCAAGGCCGGTTTGCAAGAAGGTGTTCCCTGAAGCATCGGAGAGGCTTAAGTTGCCTGCCTAAATGATGTTTGGAATTTACAACCATTAATGGCTGCGCCTAATACGTGCTTGTCTGGTGGACCTCTGCAAACACGTGGAGCGGGGTGGCAAAGAAAGGTCAGGTAAAGGCCAAATCATTTGATATCAAGAGATATCTAGTGCTCTCACCAGACATATCATAACCGTGGTAACAAATATACCTTAGAAATGGAGGAAAGCTGAAATAAATAGTTGAAAATTGACTTAAAGCAAATCAGATGTTACTCCTAGTCACTTTGGGCAAACTGATGTGGTTGATGGACACTGGGGTGAAAAATAGCCTCTGTCCCCAATCCTTTTGTACATGCACAGGATCAGATAATCTACCTTCATAATCTTTCGTGCCTAGGCACATTGTAGATCTGTCAACAGACGTGCATACACTAGGGACAGAGCTTTAAATTTTAGTGTCATCACCCCTGCTGTTATGAGGTATCTTGAACCTGCTTTTGCTAAATTTGTAGCTTTCAAATTGAGCAATCTTGATGCATAATATCCACAAAGAGTGTGACACTGGATGTCGTGCCAAGGGAGGTGGAAGGACACATACTCTTACCATGTCTGCTCCCCACTCTCAACACTTCCTTTCTGCATATACCTAAAATGCCTTGCTTTGCTCCTGTAGGGCACTAGCAAGCAGCACATTGTTGCACTAGCTGTTTTGGTACTGCAACTGCTCAAAAGAGAAACCACTAAACAGCTCCGAGCCTCCTTTATATTCTGTTGCCTGGACTTCACACCACCACATGGGGTGAAAGAACATAAGCATGCCACTTCATGGGGTGAAGGTGGTAAAGGAACATCAGCCATATGTATACAAGTTATAGTACAGATCTGTGTTGCAACATGTTTGAGATCAAACATCATTCTCAGCCTAGGTCTGACTGCTGGATTAGATCTTCCACATTTGATGTATTTGTACACACACCAACTTCTCTAATTTACTTTTTTGAGAGGGATATTCATTTTCATACACATGGTGCAGTAGAGCTGTAAATAGCCTCTGTAATAAATAAAATATGGTGGAAAACCCTCAGAAATCAAGGATGGATCGTTGCCTGGAGTCAGTGAGCTAACAGGCAAAACAACTGAGAAAGACAATTGCTACTGTTGAGGTTCCTGGCTTCCAGCAAAGGCTGGAGAGTCACAGCAGTGTATTTTGGGAAAACACTTTTGGAATTCCCCATATCTGACCATAACACTGCAGAAGATAGCATGAACTTACAAGAAGCCTGGGTTTTTTCCATGACAGAACAGACAAAGGGCAGTGGAGAGGGGACTTAACAGTTTAAAAACATCCTATGATGCCAAAGCTTTGCTACAATAAAATCTCCAAAGATTCATTAAAATTAAAATAAAGAAAGCAACTAACAGTGTACAATTCATTTGTCCTTTTAGACAGGTATTCCTTCTCTAGCAGTTTGTACTTCAGGAGATTTAAAGAGTGGAGTCAACTGGTTGTTCTCTGGCTGTTTACAATATTAAGTAGCTATTATTGTGAACAGGATGTACATATGATCCTTTGGTAGTTATTATTATTCTCTTTTCTTTTAACTATCCATTATGGAAGTGACCTCTTTTTTATTTTGAGGAGCACACTGTGGTCTTGACAAAAAAAAAAGAAAAAAAAAAGAACAAACCAAAACCCAACCTCTCATGGATAAGCATAGATGAAACCACTAGTTCTGAAAATGGAAGCATATAACAACTACATTATTAAGAAAGTGTGTGGGTAAAAGTCATGAAAGCCTGATCACAGGGTATTGTGCAAGTGTATTTCTGCTGCATTCCCAAGGAGGTTCCAATTAAAAAACTTACCTCCTAACTTTCATTGTGATGGCTATGGCAAATTTCAGAACAATCCTAACTAATGAAGGGAATGGCAGATTTCTGCCATTTCCAAAGTATTGCCCACTAATCACTGTCAGGTTGACAAGTGATCGAAAGGAATTAAGAATCCATAGCTAAAGCACTCCCAACAGATGGCCATCCAACCACTGTTGAAAAACCTTCCAAAGGAGAGTCTAATACCTTCTAAGGTAGTCTGTTCCAATATCAGTCAGCTTAAAAATGGTGATCACATCACCTCTCTTCTCTTTCTCTCTCCTCTCCTCTCCTCTTCCCTTCTTTTCTCCAAACTAAACGTTGCTGCTCCCTAAGTAGTTCCTCATAAGGCTTGGTTTCCAGATCTTTAAGCATCTTGATCACCCTTCTCTGGACATGTTTCAAGTTGTATACAGCCTTCTTGGACTCTGGTGCTCTGAACTGGGTACAATATTGCAGATGATCAGAGCAATACAGAAGAACCATTACCTTCCTCGGTCTATTTCTGTTGATGCTGTCTAGAATCGCATTGGCTTTATCGGCTACCACATTGTTGTTACCCTGTTCTCTGGGGGTCCCGGGAGGGGCCCCGAATAACCAAACACAAACACAAAGTTGGGGAAATTAGCTGGAGCGCCCACTGGAGCTAATGAGAGGCAGGGTAACTTAGCAGGGATCTTGCAACCCAATGTCTACGGGGTCAGGTCAGTCATGCAGTCAGACAGTTTTAAAATAGCAAAAATGATGTTTTTATTAAAAGACACCACAATCACACGGCTAATAGAAGAATTAGAAATATGTTTTGGAAATTATAATAATTTCCAAAAGATGCAATTTCATTGTAATAAGTGTGGAGTTAGATGAAAAAGGTAGATATGTAATTATACAAGGTGAAATAGATGGAGAAACATATGTTATAGTGAATATCTATGCACCTAATGAGAAGCAAAAAGAGTTTTATGAAGAAACATTTAATAAGATCAAAAAAATGAAAGGAGATTACACAATAATGGCAGGTGATTTTAATATGGTGATGGATAGATGGAAAGATAAATCAGATCCATCAATTAGAGATAGATATAATAATATAACAATTTTGAATAAATTAGTGAGTAGAAATGAACTGATAGATGTTTGGAGGCTAATAAAGGGTGAAGAAAAGAAATATACGTATTATTCATCAGTTCATAAAAATTACTCAAGAATAGATTATATTTTTGTTTCAAAGAATATGATACCTAGATTAATAAATACAGAAATTGAAACAATAAAAGTGACAGATCATGCTCTGATGAACTTGGATATAACTATGAAAAGGAATTATAGAGAAGCAAAAAGGTGGAGACTGGATACTAAGTTATTTAATTATAAGGAGATAGTAAATAAAATAGAGAAGGAGTGGCAAGAAATTTGGGATATAAACAATAAGGAAGTAACACAAGATGTATTGTGGGATACAATGAAGGCAGTGGTAAGAGGATTATGTATTAAAGAATCAAGCAAATTAAAGAGACAATTAGGAGAAAAAAAATTAAAATTAGAAAAAGAAATAAAGGAACTAGAGAATGATTATATAATAAATAGAACTAAACGGAAATCAATAATATTACAAGCAAAAAGAGATGAATTAGAAAAGATAGAAATGGACAAAGTTCAGAAAAATCTAATATACTTGGAAAGGGAATATTTTGAATATAGTAATAAAAATTCTAAAATGCTGGCTAAATCAGTACAATCAAAAAAAACTAGAAATATGATTGGCGTAGTTAAAGATAAATTTGGTAAAGAAAAAAGGTTGATGAAAGAGAAATTAAAAATATTTGAGGAATTTTTTCGAGAATTGTATTCAGCAGAAGATAAATCTTTAGAGAACATAGAGGAGTATATTAATAAAAATTGGAAAGTAAGACTAACAGAACAAGATAAAGGATTGATGGAAGAAATGATATCAGAAGAGGAAATAGAAGAAGTAATAAATAATTTAAAAGGAGGAAAATCACCAGGATTGGATGGACTAGGTCCAGAATATTATAAAACATTTAAAAAAGGTTTAATTCCTAAACTAAAAGTGTTATATAATAGTATATTGAGGGGTGAAAAAATTCCATTATCATGGAAGCAGTCACTAATAATATTAATTTTAAAACCAAATAAGGATCCTATGGATCCAGGTTCTTATAGACCAATATCTTTAATAAATCAAGATGCAAAAATCTTGACAGCAATAATGGCGAAGAGGTTAAATAAATTTATTTATAAGTATATACATAAAGATCAATGTGGTTTTATTCAAGGAAGACAGATGGCAAATTTAATAGGGAAAACGATAAATAAAATAAATATAATGGACAGAGATAAACAAAAAGCTGGAATTTTAGCCCTAGATATATTTAAAGCCTTTGATTGTGTGGAATGGCCGGCATTAAAAACAATTTTAAATAAAATAGGATTAGGAGAGAGATTTAAAGGGTTAATAAATCAATTGTATTCACATAATACATCTGTAGTGATGGTAAATGATGGATTTACAGAACAGATTCAAATAACAAGAGGAACGAGACAAGGATGTCCATTATCTCCAGTTTTATTTGCAATAGTTATAGAAATGTTAGCGAATGTGATAAGAAATGATGAGAATTTGGAAGGAATGGGAGTTAAGGAAAAAAATAAAATAAGCTTATTTGCAGATGACACATTGTTGACAATTAAGGATCCAATTGAAAAGATAGATAGGATAGATAAACATTTAATAGAGTTTGGGGAGAAGACGGGATTAGAAATAAATTGGGCCAAATCAGAAATAATGTTATTTAATTATACTAAAGAAGAAGTACAAAAATTTATAAGTAGTAAAAGAGGATTACTTAAAATAAAAGAATCAATTAAATATTTAGGAATAGAGATTACAAAAAATTTACAAGAATTACAGGAAAAAAATTTCAAGAAATTAAGATTAGAAACAAAAAGGAAATTAGAGGACTACAAAAATATAAAGCTATCGTGGTTTGGTAGAATAGCAGTGGTAAAAATGAAAATTTTACCTAAAATTAACTTTTTGTTTAGAATGTTACCAATAAAAATATCAGAGGAAGAATTAAAGGAGTGGCAAAAGATATTAAATAATTTTTGTAATGGAAATAAAAAATCGAGGATTAATAAGAAATATTGGTATAAAAGTCAAAAAGAAGGTGGCCTGGGACTTCCAAATTTAAAATGGTATTATTATGCAAATCAATTGAGATATATCATAGAGGGGGTTTCAGGAAAGGGTGATTTAGATTGGTTAGAGATAGAAGATATGAATATTGAGACAAAATTAGAAAATATATTTTTTAGGAATTTTTCAAAGAAAGAAATGGAGAAGATAGAAAATCCTTTTATAAAAAATATAATAGAAATATGGAAAAAAAATAAAAGAAAATTATTACCGAATATATCAATATTAACTCCGATAGTGATGATGGAAAAATTTCCAATAAATTTAAGAGAAATAATAGAGAAAGAAATAAAAAAACAAAAAATTTATAGATTAAAAGAATGGATGAAAATAATGATAAATAAAGATAGAATGAAAGAGAGATTGCAAGAAACTAAAATATCCTGGTTAAATTATATACAATTAGAGCAATGGACAAAGAGTATGAAAAGATATGTTAAGGATTTTAAAGAATATACTAAATTTGAACAAATTATTATTCAAAGAGAAAATATGCAAGAAAATGAAATACTAAAAGGTATTACAAGTGAAATATATAAAATATTAGCAAAAGAACAAGAAGAGGATTTTCTTAGAAAAATGTGGGAGGAAGAGATAGTACAAAATATAGATATACAAGAATGGAGAAAAATTTGGAAACAACGTCATTTAAAAAAATTATCAATAAGAATAAAAGAGAATTATTATAAATTAGTGTGGAAATGGTACTTGACTCCAGTGAAATTAAATCAAATAGATGAGAAATATTCAAGATTATGTTGGAGAGGATGTCAAGAAATTGGTACATATATGCATATGTGGTGGAATTGCAATAAGATAATGGAGTTTTGGCAAAAGGTTTTTAAAGAGATAAAAGAGATTATAGGAGCAGATATACCAGTATGTCCAAATATTGCATTGTTGTCTATATATGATAAGGTTGAGTGTACTCAAGTAAAGAAAGAATTAATAACAAATTTGTTAACTGCAGCGAGATTAATAATAGCAAAAAAATGGAAAGCAAATGAAAAATTTCAAATAGAGGAATGGTATAACGAAGTGTGGAAAATTGTAATTAATGATAAACTAACATGTAGAATTAGGTTTATGAAAGGTTTGGTTAAAGGGAATGATTTTGAAGAAATTTGGAAAATATTTTTGGATAAAGTTCTGAAAAGAGATAGTAATACTACCCTGTCAAAAGAAGAATGGCAATTTTGGAAAGTGGATTAAATAAAAAGTTGGCTCTGGGGGTGGGTATTTTTTAGTTTTAGTTTTGTTTTTCTTTTATGCTGTATATTTTGTAATTCTTAGTAGGTGTGTGTGTTAAACTTGTGATTTATAGATTTAAATGGATAAGTGATGTCAATGTTTTTAAAAAAAAAGTTAAAAGAATTAACAATAGAAATAGATTAAAGGGGATGTGAAAAATATTGAATTAAATGTGAAATTATAACAGTTGAACAGATTTATAAATTTAAGGGTAAAGGTGCAAAATAACAATGAAAGTTAGTATTGCTTAAGAGAAGAGAAAAAAAGAAAAGAAAAAAAATATTTTTTTTTAAATTCACTATTATGTATATCACATGGTGTTTAATTTTTTTTTCTTGTTTTGTATTTGTGATTCAGTTATATAAATAAATAAAAAAAAAGAAATATGGAATTTCGGGAGGGAATGGGTGATATGACACCTTTCTTGTAGTCCTGAAGAAGCTGAAGATGGTTGGGAAGAAACTCAGCGTGATTCGCCGAGGGGACGGCTCGCCAGACACAGCGGCAGCAAGGAGGGATGGAAGTCCGGAGTGATCCGAAAGGGGCAAGTGATCTGAGGTACTCTCGGAATCAGGGGGTTTATACAGGGTGAATTGTGACTGCAGGCCATGCCATACTCGGTGAGAACAATGCGAGTTTGAAGCGGGACAAAAGCTTTGGAAAAGGTCAAGTTTAACATGATCAGCTTAGCACAGAATCAACAATAGTGTAGCCAGTATGCAAATACACGGTGCTTAGCTTGGCTTTGTAAGACTATTGGCTCAGAGCTGGGCACCTTTGTTAGTGTCGCGCTTAAGCAAAAGGTGTTTGCAGGGAGGTCCCTGAAGCAACGGAGTGGCTTTGTTCTGCCTGCCTAGGTAGAGAATGGAATGTCCAACAATTACCGGCCGCGCCTGTTTACGTGCTTGTCTGGAGGCCTCGCAAATACATGGAGTGGGGTGGCAGAGGAAGGCCGAATGGTTTTTGATATCAAAAGAGATATCAAGTGATATCACCGGGTAGGCCTGGGCCAAAGTAACATTGTACTATGGTCTACTAAGATCCCTAGATTTCTTTTAAACATGCTGTTGTCAGCCCATATATTTGTGCCTTTCATTTTAACTCCCTAAATTTATTGCCTTATTTTCATTAATTTTGGACCAGGTCTCCAATAGTTAGGTCACTTTGTCTTCTGGGATGTTAGCTACTACTCCTAATTTGGTGCCATTTGCTACTCTGATAAGCACACCCTCTATTCCATCATGCAAATCATATTTAAAGATGTTGTTGGTCAACACCAGGTCCAGGATAGCATCCTATGAGACGTGAGCACCCATTAGTGAACATTCAGTAGGTTTGGCTGGTCAACAGGTAGACCTCTTTTTTCATTTTGCTCCAGTGGTTTCTTGGTTTCTTTAATTTTCCTACTGGTTTGGAGGCAGGGAAAATTCAACAAGGGGAGCAATCCTGGACTTTCATGAAAGAAGGGAGGGAACACAGATGTATTTAAGTGGAATCCAACCTGCCCCTGTGCTGTCCTAGAAGGACTTTTATGTTAAATACAAAATGTGCAGCTGAATAACTTTCTTTTTACTTCCAACTAAGCAAATGGTTTATAATCTAGATTGGCCCTTGGGAAGACAATATTCAAAACTCCACTGATGCCCGTGAAGACCCATTCATGGAAAGAAGGCATATAAGAAGAAGACGAAACAGCTGGGAAAGGTTTGAACCTCCCTAACTATGGAACGCCCCCCCACACACACACACACCTGCACACACTTATTTGCAAGTAGAAACATAAGTACATCTCAGGCAGTTCTGGCTGTAATTCAGTGGACAGTCACACTAGAGTAAGCTCTTTAAATCAACAGAACTTACATAAGTACAGGCATACCTCATTTAACAATGCATCTGAGAAAGAAGCTTCTTTTTACAAAGTCTTTCTATGTCTGCTCAGTCCTCCACTTTCTTCCCTGTCCTCTGTCTAGCTGACAGGTTGTTTTTAGCAACATCAACAATGGGAGGATGGGTGAAGGGAGGCTGAAGAAAGACAAAAATTCAGTGTTGGGTTGCAGAACCAACTCTGTAGTAAGTCCTGCAATGAAACTTGAGCAGGGAGAGAACAGGATTATATTCTAGCCAATCCAGCTATAACCACGTGGTCCTCTTTACAGCAGGCAAAGTAAATAGCAGCTGCCTCTCTAAGCACGCATGAATAGCAAGGCAGAGAGACAAGGGTAGAGCAGATAAGCCTCACCAGTTCCCCTCAGCATGTTATAAAAACATAAATCTATAAGTCTGGCCATCAAAATGGAAATCATTAGAAAAAGTGGAGGTTAGCGAAAGAAAGAAAAACAAAATCTCTGGATGCATTTTGGAAGCAGTCTAAGATTCCAAATATTTTTGTTTACTCATGCAATGCTTACTTGACTTGGTTGTTTCATTTAACATGTATACATCTTTAGTTCCTAACAAAAAGTCTGCTGAAACATATTCAGGATGCTCTTGGTTTTTTTTGTATGTGTGTTGTGGGAACTTGCCCTTTTTTTTTTTATTTGTGTGTGTGTGTGTGTTATTTCTATCTCTGATACCAAAGCTTCTGTAAAACAAGTAATGCCCAGGAACACATCTGTTTCATTAATGCAGGTAACAGCTTTATTAACTTACCAGGTTCCTATTGATTTAATGACTGTTCACTATATGGGACTAACAATTGGATTTAAGATTTAGACTTTGTGGCTGCAACATCATGCCAGGTTTTTCTCTACATCTCCTGCCCATTTTGTTTGCTAGCCAACCTGATGAAGAATTTTGTAAACTTGAAAGCCTGCCCACTCTTTTGTGACACTTTGATGCTCACCAGTTGTAAACTGGGAAATTATGCCACATTAATGGAACTTCAGTTTTCTCCTTAAAGACCACTGCTTAGCAAGCTTTTATTTTCCCCCAACCTCCACCTTCTTCAAGCAATCATGGAGTGATGGAGTGCTCACCTTGAAGTTTATGGTGTTTTGTAATAGTTGACTTTATCTACAAGCCTACAGTTGGAGAATGGCTGGAAGCACAACACAAACGCACCAAAAGATATGCTCTGTCAGATCTTCAGAAAGAGGCACTATGCAATCCATTCTCCAGTTACCAGTAGCTTATAGATCCCACAGTGCTTATAGAGCCCCTCTCTATTTCTCCCATACTGCAATCTGTTCCCTTACACTCTCTGTCCCTTCCTTCCTTCCTTCCTTCCTTCCTTCCTTCCTTCCTTCCTTGCAGCCCTCTGTGGTGCCAAAAGTCTGCTCCAGAAAGTTTCCAAAGCCTCCAAAACAGGTTTTTAACATGGAGGAAGGGCTGAAAGAGGGAAGGTGAAATCATTTCTCTGTTTTCTGCCCACAGAAGGAATCTATTAGATTATGGCCCTAAACTACATCATGGAGAGAGGAAAGCATGAGGTCCTTTCACACTACACAGCTATGATTCCGCTTCAACTGCCATGGCAACACCCTAGAGCAGTGGTTCTCAACCTTCTTAATGCCACGACCCTGTAATACAGTTCCTCATGTTGTGGTGACCCCCAACCATAAAATTATTTGTTTATTATTTACAATGCCTCCCCCCCGGCAAAGGCCGCCTCGCTGGCGAGGAATGGGGGGGTGGGCAGGGAGGGAAAGAGGAGCTGCGCGTCTCCCCCGGGAAAAAACTCCAAGAACCCCCCTGGGCTCTGCTTCTGCTTCGCTCTCGTTTCTGCGGGGGGGGCAGTGTGGGAAAATTTTCCAGAGTGTCGACCCTGGCCAGGGGGGAGGAGGAATCCCAGCGCCTTTGTTTTTTGCGCCGGGCGCAGCTCGCCCCCCCCGGAAAAGTGCCACCTTGCCGCCCCCCGGTCCTTCTGCAGCATCCCCCTCTGTGGCGAGTGGGACAGGTGCTGTGGCGAGGAGGGGGCCTGCCCCCGTGCTGCCGCCGCCCCCCCAAGCTGGCTCGTCAGATGGGAGGTTCTCCCGGTAGCGGAGAAGGGGTGTGATTTCAGTCCCTTCTGAACAGGGGACAGGAGGACGCGAGCGCGTGGCTCGTGCTTGCGCACCACCACTCCTGCTGTGGCGACACTGTGGCCGCATGCGCTCCTGCCAAAGGGGGCAGGAGGACACAAGCGCGTGGCTTGCGCACCACCACCGAGGAGGGAATGGAGCCTAAGACCATTGGAAATACATATTTTCCAATGGTCTTAGGCGACCCCTGTGAAAGGGTCGTTCAACCCCCAAAGGGGTCACGACCCAAAGGCTGAGAACCGCTGCCCTAGAGAATCCTAGGATTTCTAGGTTAGAGAGGGGCATTTGGAATTCTCAGTCAGAGAGCTCTAGTGCCTCACCAAACTACAAATCTCTGAATTCCATAGGATGGAGCCTTGGAAATTGAAGTGGAATCTTAATGCTTTAAGTGTGTAGTATGACTGTTCTTTTCTTAGGCCATTTCTGCACTAGACTGTTATAGTGCTATTATTTCACTTTCAGTATCCTATGGAATCCTGAGGTTTGCAGTTTAGGGAGGAGCATTTAGAATTCTCAACCAGAGAGTTCTTTGGCCTCAGTAAACTACAAACCCCAGAATTCCACAGGATATTGAAAGTAGAACAATAGCACTATAACAGTGTAATGCAGAAAGGCCCTAGCAATCTTCTAACAATTAGCTCCCCCGGAGAAGCATTGTTTGAATATCCTGGTTTATTAACACTCCTTTGTAAAGTCCAAAACTCTCACCCACTGTTGGCCCAAGGAAATACTGCAAGGCAACTGCTGCAGTGATTATCCTGTTCAGAGAAATCTGACAGCAAATCCCCATAATACTATTTTGATGTCTGGAAGGCAGCCTCTCAAGAAATCATTAAGAGTGATGGCAGGAATTACTGTTTTCTTCTCTGCAAGCTGAGAAGAGAAAAATACTTGGCTCAGAGCAAACATCAGTTCCTGAATTCTGATCCCGAAGCTCCTTTCAGCTATCATACACTTCGTTCCTGTTAGGGCTGTCCTTAGGGGCAGCTAAGGCTGCTTCCCACATCGTGGGGTGGAGGGCATGAAAAACATTTCCACAGCCAAAAACTAGCTATTTCTGGAAGACTTTTACTCTCTGGGCTATCAGTACAAAGGAGAACTAGAAAGCAGCATGTTTATTCTGGAAAATGACCTTTGAGGCTATACTGGCTTCAAATAGCTTCTGAAAGCTTGTCTTAAATAGAAATAACATTTTTATTCAGAAATTCCATTAATGGAACAGGCAAACAAACCACTGGGAATTAAAGGAAGAGGACTTTCAGAGAAGAGAATAGCAGTAATTGTTGTAGCAGTCAACAAAACAAATTTAAAATCACAGGCAAACATCTAAGTGAAGAATTCAAAGTATACAGTTAGATCAGAAGAAATTAATTAATTGGATGAGGATGGGCAAATTCATTCTTATGTTGTGTTTTAACTTGGGATGTCAAAATACTCCCTTTGTTTGCTCTCTTTGAAAGTCTTTTCAGCCATCACTAGTGAACTGGGATTATTTCCTGTTATATTACCATATTATGTAAGCAGTAACTATTCTTCCTCCCCCAGAATTCTTCGCATCTGTAGAGAAGGAAAGAATATAGACTGGAACTCTGAAAATAAGGATGCTGGTGGTGGTGGTGGTGGTGGGAATGGTTATTTGCTGCCATTATCCTGTCACAATTGGCATTAGAACATAATCAGTATGTTCCAGCCAGGCAGGAGGAAGTTAAGAAGCTGAATCAGATTTCTGGTCCTTCTGCTGTTGTAGCGCCATCACTGTGAATAGCACTTTATAGAGGACAAAATGCTAGGTCTATACCCTCAGTAGCTTACCTTTTTAAAAAAGTGCTGGACTGAATTAATTCATGCATCTTGTACACATTAGAGTTCTCAAAAATCTTATTTTAACATTGATTTCTGTTTGCTTTTAAATCATGTCCAACAGAGGTTGGTTCCAAAGCATTCAGTGTTAGCACACAGTCTTATACACAGTTTGGAAAATATACTTTTGGAGGGGACTACAATTCCCAGAATCCCTCAGGCAGCCATTGTGGCTAAGGGATTCTGGTATTTATAGTCCCCAAAGTGACTTTTTCAAATTCTGGTCTTATGTGCAGTTACCTGGACATGTTGTTGTGTGCCTTTGAGCCATTTTGGACTTATGAGGACCCTAAGGTGAACCTATCACAGGGTTTTCTGGAGGCTGAGAGTGTGTGACACACCCAAGGTCACTAGTGGGTTTCCATGACTGACCAGGGAACTGAACTCTGGCCTCCAGGGTCATAGTCCAACTCTGAAACCACTATACTCAATGGAGCTATACTGGTAAAGAGCCAGTAGTATTCAATGGAATACTTTCAGACAGATCATTTGCCTTCAGTGGGACACTTCCACATACTGTAAGTACTCCTCTGGAAAAGAAATGCCAGTCCTGTTTTTCATCAATTGTCCTTATTGGTGACTTCTTTATGGGTGTGCAAGAAATAAAGCTTCATTTTTAGTTTAGTTGAAATCTTCCAGAGACTCTTCTATTCAGGTGCCAAACATCTGCCAGGGATAGACATAAAACCAACAGTCTCTTCTAATCAACCAGTGAATTTCTCTCAGCATCAACACCAAACAGAAATTTATAATATAATTGGGCTACAGAGACATCATCAGTCAGCAAAATGGAGACTACTATATGGCAAAAGCAGAATTCAACCTAAGTGATCACATTCCTGGCCATATTCAGTACCTTCTCTGTCTTATCCTTCACTCCTTCCTTCCAGCCCATCCTTTCTCTTTTGTCACATACATTTCACTTAACAAACTTTGAAGCCTACTACTCGTCTAATTCCACACCCCGCACTTTAGTGCATCTAGTTTCATCTTGTTTCAAATTTCTGCCTTCAATAGCCTTACAGTTTCCTGTTCTTCCACTATCTCTTTCTGTTTTACCTCACCATACATGTTCAACATCTCTTCTGCTCCAAATTCATAACATTTCTAGAGAATTGTATAGTAGTCTTTCTCAGGGACCTCTTAAGCCAGCGGTTCTCAACTTGTGGGACCACTTTGTGGGTCGAACGACCGTTTCACAGGGGTCACCTAAGACCATCGGAAAATATGTATTTCTGATAGTCTTAGGCTCCATTCCCTCCTCGGTGGTGGTGTGCAAGTGCGAGCCACGCGCTCGCGTCCTCCTGCTCCCTGTTCAGAAGGGACTGAAATCGCTCCCCTTCTCCACTACCGGGAGAACCTCCCGTCTGATGTGCCAGCTTGGGGTGGTGGCGGCAGCACGGGGGACAGGCCCCCTCCTCACCACGGCCCCTGCCCCACTCACCACGGAGGGGGGTGCTGCGGAAGGGCTGGGGGGCTGCAAGGCGGCGCTTTTCCAGGAGGGGCGAGCTGCGCCCGGTGCAAAAGACAAAGGTGCTGGGATTCCTCCCCCCGGCCAGGGTCAACACTCTGGAAACTTTTCCCACACTGCCCCCCCCAGCGGAAACGAGAGCAAAGCAGAAGCAGAGCCCGGGGGGGTTCTTGGAGTTTTTTCCCGGGGAGACGCGCAGCTCCTCTTTCCCTCCCTGCCCGCCCCCCCATTCCTGGCCAGCAAGGCGGCCTTTGCTGGGGGGAGGCATTGTAAATAATAAATAAATAATTTTATGGTTGGGGGTCACCACAACATGAGGAACTGTATTAAAGGGTCGTGGCATTAGGAAGGTTGAGAACCATTGTCTTAAACAAAGCAAACAGCAACTGAAAACATACACCTATCAGTCCAAAGAAGGGAGGATTAGCAACCCAGATAACGTGACTGCTTCGTCTCATTTCTCCATAACCTGTTTAAGAATTACAACTTTTAGAGCTGCATACTTCATGGATACACTCTATTGCCTAAACTATGGGAATGAAAAGGCATCTGGAGAGCACCCTTAATAAAGATCTAGCTTCATATTTTCATCTGACAGATAAATAGGTCTCTCATACAACTGTCAAACATGGTGCCAGGCTATTGTAAAGGAAGTAAGGGCATGAAAATATGACATTGAACATACAGAAAAGTGATTTTTTCAAATGTGTCCAAACAAATATAATTTGAATTACAAACAACTGATCTGCTGCACTTTTTCTACTAGATTCAAAAGGGATAAACTTGCTGAAGGAAAGAGAAGATGATCATCATCATAGTGTCAAAATATAATCAAGGATTCATCACCATATAAATTATGATTTCATGTCTAAATGAAGGTTGATGAGTTGGAAAATAGAAGCTGGTGCATGAATTTAAGTTCAGAAATATCCCCGAAAATAATATCAGCCCTAACTACTTGAATTAAGGAATTTGCTCAAATTTTGATTTACAAGTGATGACCCTGAACATATACATTATTTCCTTGTCTTCAACCACCATATTGTCATAAGGCTCATAACATAATCATTTGTTTTGTTCAAAATATAAACAAAATATAGTTTTCGAAAATCTTAAAAATATGCACAGTCTGGAATACACAGGCAAAGATCCAAATGTTCCAAGAGCAGTCGCATAGGAACATGGGGGCGGCGAGGAGGACGATTTGCCCCAGGCGGCAATGTTTCTGGGGCATCATAGCCCGCAGCCATGCCCTCACGCACCATGGCCATGCCCTGGCCATGCCACCACATGCCCTGGCCATGGCCCTGCACAATGGCCGCATCTCCCACAGTGTAGTCCCACCCCCTCTCATTCCCCCTCCACACACTCCAAGCTCTGCCACTGTCTAACAGCCTTAAAAACAAACATTTATACACAAACTTAAAAAAAAAAGATGAGGTTTTTATGCACTCACAGAAGCCCTCAGAACTACAAAAACCCAGTACCAATGGGGCTTTCAATTTAAATAAATCATGGTTGGAGATGGCAGATTATTTGAAGTATGAAATGTTAGACATATCATATTAAAAGAGGCTTATCCTATCTCTAACTTGGTGGAGAATTCATCTGCAGGTGCCAGCTTCATTGCTGATGGATGACAGTGACCAACAAGAAGAAAGGTAAGAAATGAACATCTTCACTATAGCCAGACTGTATTTTTCAAGCAGAGTCAGCCATATTACTCTTACCCTGGCTCTATCATTATTGGACAGGTACTGTAAAGGGGGCGTGATGCCATCAGTTATTTTTCAGTGGCTATATGCTATTTTTCGACCCAGAATATTGAACACTTCTAACTGTTCCTTTTCTGAAAACAGTTTTAGAATATTTTAAAGCTATTTGATAGTTCAAATAACAAAGGAAGGTAGCATCCAAAGAATCTAATCTATATAGATCCCCTGGTTCCCTATCCTCACGGTTATTAGCTATATCTGGCTAGAAAAAGAAGACTTGAAAAAAAATTCCTCATCTTAGTTGGGTTTAAGTATTATTCTTTGTGCTGTTAGTTATAGTCTGTTGGCTTTTAAGATTTATGTACTCTGATTGATTATGTTACTTCTGTTCATAAGAGCCATCAATATTTACCTACATTGAAACCACTGATTATTATGCTTTTCTATTTGAATTGTTGTAATGCTAAACAGAAAAAGAGTGGAGCTGCAGCTCAACAGCTTTTTGGTATGATTAATGAAGAGAGCTTGGCATCTACTAGTTGGTTAACTTGCTAAGTTATTAATTCACTCTTTTTTTTTGTAGTAAGTTTTCTTAACTTTCTAGAGTCTTCATTTTTTAAAAAAATTGCTTTAGTGAACTGAGGCTATTTCAGTACTACAGCTACAGCTCAGCATGGGGACATATTGGAGCCGGTCCATGACACATGCTACTGCACGTCATCACAGTCTTGCTCTTGTCACATCCCCTTTCACATGACGATTGTATCAGCTGGGGCCATGCGGGAAGGGCAGAACTGCTATCAAGGTGCTTCCTTCCCCAGTGCAGGAAGAGGCCAGCTGCACTGCAGAAGGAAGGAGCGTGTCCCGAATGCTACCATCCTCTGGCGGCTGGTGGGGGGCATAGGGAGGCATTCAGGACACACTCCCATCCCAGCAGAGGCACTGCCGGGATGATGCCAGGACACTGCGGGATGCAGGTAAGTTGCGGAAAGGGCCTGAGTCTCTTTCCCTCAGTCATATTCAGGAATACAGAAAGGCCTGCTGTCTCAGGACAAGAAATATTAGAATTAGAGGAAAGGTACCACGTAGCTTGTTGTTAGACAGGCTAACTGGTGTGATTTCTTTGGGAAGATGGGGTTAGGGGAAATAGGAAAGATAGAACTTTCTGGAGCATAAGAGCTGGGTTTGTGGAACTGAAGAACAACTGGGTTGAGGTTAGAAGAAATAAAGAACAATAGAAAAGAAGAAAAAATGTGAATCTTGGGATGGAATGGGGACGGTATGGTGGGGGGGAAGTAATTAGCGTGCTTAGCAGGAGATCAAGATTCTCAATGGGTCAGGGCCCTTTTGCAATATTAGGCTTCTAGGTCTGACTTTATTTATTCATATTCCACCCTGTATCTGGGGTCTCAGAGCAAGGTACAATAAAATCAATTTAGGGCCAGAAAAAAATAATAATTTGAAAAGCTCAAAAATTTGTTAAATCATTTATCACTTAGAAAGCCTGACAATTTGAAAGCAGCTAGAACAATTTAAAATGCCAGCTATAGCACGTGTGGAAACTGGATAAAATAAATTAGGCCCTGAAGTCTTTAATTTTTTTAAAAAAAGTTTTGACTTGCTGCTGCAATGACATCAGTGTTGTTGCCAACCAGGCCTCTGCAGGGAAGGTACTCCATAACCAGACTGTAAAAACAGGTGTAGCCTCAACCTCATGGGCCTTTATGGAAGCAAGGTGTGGTCATGAGATTCCAGGGCCAAATCCTGAGACCTACTGATGATGCCTTGTCATGTCACAAGAAGCAAGCCATGATGTTGCAGCCTCTAGTAACGTCATTAACCATGATAAATTAAGCATCAATAATATTACACAGAATATGCCATTTAAATAAAAATAAAACAAGTCTAACAAATAAGGACAGCACACACACACACTTGTAAAGGCAGCACTCTTGCCTTGAGATTCCTCCTCTCCAACCACCCTGAGGACTTTAGAAGTGGAAACCAGCCCTGAAATCTGGAAACCTGGGGAAAGTGCACTGTGATTTTCTTCAATAACTTCTCCACTTCTATTGATTATACTGTGGACTGGTTTCTACTATGAATGACATAATATAATGTTACCCTGCTTGCTTGGGGCTCCCTTAAGGGAATTCCCAAAAGCTGTCAAAATTGTGGGGAAAATTAGCTCTGAGCACTGCTTTAGCGAAGCAAAGAAGACAGGGTAATTAAGGATCTTTAACCCAATGTTTACAGGGTCAGGCCCAGTCAGAAATCACACAAATTGTTTAAATTTAAGTATTTTATTGACATAGATGTTAAAAATCCATACAATCACTCAGCTGCACTCACTCCAACAAGAATACAAGACTATAGAAATTTAGAAAGAGGTGAAAATTAAGAGAGAGAGAGAGACATAAGGGTTTGAGTTAATACTGTACCAATCCAGGAGTCTTCAGGTGGGTGAAAACAATCTCAGCCACACCTTTTGAGGCTGAGGGGAGCTTACCAGCTTCATGTTTTGCGGATCTGAGAGAACTCCAAACTCTGAACTCCAAACTCCCAAAATGGAGAAGGAAAAGGGCCTAGTTATAGAGCTGACCCATGTCCTGGGGAACCAGATGACTGCAGTTTTATTAAGATGGATTTCACCTTTTGTAGTTCAAAGAAAATACAGCCAAACATCCTTGTAGTTTCCTGGAAGATGAGTATCTCATCCAGAGATGCATACCTCAAGCTGTCAAATTCCAGGCTATTTGCATTGTTTATTTGTTCCCAGAGAGTTATTGTCTCCTGATCACTGCTGAAAATCCATTCAAGTGGCCTGTGAGCCATTTGCAAGATTACCCAGGATGTGTGACAGAAAACCAGCTACTCTTTTGATCTATCTCCATAGCTCTACTGCCTACATGTCCATCCAGTATATCTCTATGGCTCACTATGTTTGATATAAAATAACTAGGATCCTCAGGACATAGTTTTTAGGTGTGTTAGGGGGCTTACAATAAGTCTTCTGAGTAAGCCAAATTCAGTTAAATGATACTTACTTCCAGGTAAGCACGATAGGATTGCTTCACCCACTCCAAATGGGACCATTTTCTCCAAAGGATACAACAGAGACATTCTTAGGTCTCTAAGACATGTTTCTTCCCTTAAATACTTCATCCAGTCCAGTTTAAGAAGAAAGATTCATTCATTCGTACATTAATTCATTCAAAAATGAATGAATGCAAAAATATTTTATTTCATTGGCCTCATGATACCAGGTTAAGAGATTTAAACAAGCATTAAGGTAAAGTTCAGAAATTAAATTCAGGCAGAAATTAAGAAGGTGGCTATATATGAGATCTTTTAAACTAGAGATGATGCAAATTGAATTTGAGATCCCTACTTCCTCCATGCAAAACCTGTGCTCTATCACTGGTCTTTGCAGACCAGAAGTAGGAAGGCAGGGAGCAGAAATGATTCAGTTGTGCAGAAACATGTTCTGCGGATATGTTAAGAGACTATCAAAACATTTCAGATTAAGAATCCTCCCCCACTGATTGAGTAACTGGTCCTAAAAAAATAATAATTCTTTATTCGCCTTTAACAAAGGAGGCATTTGAAAGGTGGGTGAAGTGTCCCTGTTGGTGGGAATGGAAAGAAAAGGGAGATGCAGACGAACTGAAGAACTGAAACGGGATTGAAGAAGCTGTAAAATGAGATCCCATGCTTTTGGACAGCTTTCCCAACCTGACAGTCCCCATACATGTTGGACATGCACCATTCCTAGGCAACAACTATATTATGAGCTTTGGGGTCCATGCAGGGGCAAATTCTAGATTGGTGAAGGCAATTTTAAAAGGACATTAAAAAGCCCATCACAAAATTTGCTTCCCTGAGGTGGAAAGTGACAACCTTAAAGCTATTCCCTATAAGTCCCCATGGTTTGACCCAATATTAACATTTCAATCAACAAATTAATTACAGGTAACTAATTAAACTATCTCAATTAATGTTGTTTAGGGTGTCAAATTCATTTTTCAATTTATACTATTTAACACTAGCATATTTACCCAGCGTTGCCCGGGATTTTATTTTCACATAGGTAACACTTGTTAGAAATACCTTAGGAATTAGATGCAGTTGAAATACACAGATTTAAGATCCTGTGCCTCTAATTCCCCAAACTGCCTTGTCCAATACATGTAACTTTTCCCCATATTCCCCAATTCAATCTGTATTCAAAGTTATTAACATGCGGAGTTTGGTTTCCTGAGGGAATACACTGCCCTCCTTCTTGCTAGTAAGCCTCGTGGTCATAGCACCTGACCTGAGCTCTCTGGCTGAGAATTCTAAAGCCCCCTCCCTGAACTGCCAATCCCAGGATTCCATAGAATCTTCACAGCCAGCCAATCATATGAGGTCTTCTCGCCTCACACAGCCAATCATGTGAGGTCTTCATCTGCGTGACACAGACAGACAAACTTTGACTTTTATATAGTAGAAGATAATCACATTAATTTTCAAAACTAAACTTCCAAGATCTAAAGCTTTTTTCTTTATATATAATATAAAAGGTCTGGGAACAGCAATAAAAAGGACTTATATGATAAAGATTGTAAAACAATATAGCATGGATGTAATATTTTTACAGAAGACTTATCAGTGCAAATAAATTGAAGAAATGTCAAATCACCAAAGTTTCAGCAAACAATTTTGTACTGTACTGGCAGTTTTCCGGGGTAGCTGTCATTATGGCTAGGTTGCCTGTCCTCTGATTGAAAAAAAAAGGTAAAGATGAAGAGAATGCATTTGTACTAATTAAAGACAAACAAGCAAACAGGGCAATAATCCTACTTATCATGCGTCCAATAAAGGTCAGGATTTTTTCCCCCTCTGTTCTTCAATATCTTCTAATGTACATAAGGTGGTGTTATTTTCAGAGGAGAAATTCCAACATCATAATTGATCAAAAGTTTAAAAGATCCTCTGGGCACCCAAGCCACATAAAACAAACTGTAAGACCATATCTCAGCTCTAGTTGACAAAGCTGGCCTTCTAAGTGCTTGGAGAGCCAAACTTCCTGCACTGAAAGAAAACGCATATTTCTGAAGTAATTAAATACCTATTATTCATACTGATCATTTTCTGACTTCTGAACATTGATCTGAATTTTGTTGATTAGTTCCAAACATACTACAGATATCTAGTAAGTTCTCAACACAAATCGCCCAATTGTCCAATCAATGGGATTTACTTACAAGTTGGTCAACATTACACAATTGATGCAGTTTGTCAAAAATTGCATCAACTGTGTAACGTTGACCAATTTGTAGGTAAAACCCATTGGTTGGGCAATTGGGCAATTGTGTTGAGAATTTACTAGATATCCACATTGGTCAATGAGATTTTATCATGGCCTCTTACCACTGTTATGGGAGGTCTTCTAACATAATGTTGTCACTCATAAACAAAATCATCAACCAAGAGTTAAACTATAACGGTCAGTTACTATGTTGTCTGTTTCTAGGAGCAACAAATTATTATCTCATAATGATTGTATTATTAATTGCTGCTACAATGGAAATCACAAAGTGTTCAAATGACCTGAAAGGTTTATGTGTAATATTCTAAATCTATCTTACTTGGTCCATTGGCATCCATGAGTAATTGACAAGACAAAAATGAGAAATCAATGGACACTCAGGTTAGTTTATTTTCAGTACGTAAATAATGATCTGAACTCATCACACCATCAACAAAATAATTCAAATTCTGGACTGATGGCTGAAATCCCAGATCAAGAAGATGTAGTGTAATGTTTCAATATATTTATTTGTCATTATGTTTATTCTGAAGCTATGTGCACAAACTATGGGACATTTTAAACAATAAAAAACAAGCATTTTTTATATATATTGCTTCTCGTGTACAAACTTCTTTCATGGAAATAATGACATAATCCTAAGAATACTGGTTGGAGTACTCTGTAATGTTTTACCCAGGAAAAACTATGCTACGTCTCTTCTCTCATCCCCCAAACTCATTTTTTACCTCCTGCAACCTCCCCAATTCAGCCCATGGCCATTTATTGGCCAGTGGAGAGTGGGGAGGCAGGAGAGAAAGATCCATAGCAATGAGCCATCTTCTAGAACCTCCCATGGTCTTCCAGGGGTACCGAAGTAGGACATAATTGCTGTGTGCCTAACTATAGGGACATAGCTGGATATTTCTCCTTCACTCCTCTAAGAGCCAATAAATGAATGTGTTGGGTGAGGTTGCAGCAGAAAAAATGTGGGCTGGGAGGAATCTGGTTAGTAGAGAATTCTGACTTTTGCAACAACGGAAAGAATAACCCCTACACAGGTGTTAAGTTGGACTTATCCCTGTGTAAGACACTAACAGGATGCCAATTGATCATTGGACTCAGATCTCTCCCACTGATTCTGCTGAGAATCAATATTGGTATTCAATATAAAGGCTAACTTGATCAAGATATGTCATTAAGAAAAACTGAGTGTCATGATATCCCTAACCCATTTTCTATTTTTTTAAACTTAATTTTAATATTTAAATTTTTAGTGGCACTTACTTCCTGGTTGCAGGTTTTGTACCATGTTGTTTATTTGTGAATTTAAAAGCAACAACAAAGAGTTGGCCCCTATGACATCACTAAGGCCTGGTCCTAGATCTCAAGTTTAGGCTCTGAAAACTCAGTGGCAGGGATGCTCCTGAACAGGCAACTCTGTGGACAAATGATTGCATTCCCTGCATCAGACTTTTAAAAGTTTTTTGCATTCTGTCCAAACTGTGCACGTTCCCATTTCTTTGTGTCTATAAACCACTTCTCTGTTTTTCTTCAGTAAAGCCACCTGCCTTTATTATGGGGCTTAAATAACAGCTGGTGGTGACGCACAGGCCCTGCTGTCAAATGGATCAACTGTTTCTTAACTTTTAGAAAAAGCAAAGTAAACAATGAAATCAACTCCCAATATTCTTGTGTTCCAGCATTGCTCAGAACCAGTACACAGGTCTTTATTACAGTCGTGACTGAGATACAAATTGCTTGAAGCAAAGCAAGAAAAACTTATTATCCACTCAGCAAGTCAGGCACCGGGAAAAGACAAGGTGCTGTTTCAGTTAGTTCTAGCAGTGTTTGCAATCTTTAGTACCCAAAAAAAGAAGCAATAATCAGCATGCAAAAATGAAGTTGGACCTTGTCTGCTGAGGGTGGCACGTTGGCGTGAGAAGAGAGAAGCCCTTCCCTTCTAAAAGGGGTAGACTTGGCTATAGGTTAGTCAACCAGCATTATCAAGGATCCAGTCTGTTCTTGGGATGGAACTGTGAAGAATTTTGGGGTAATGGTAAAAAGGACATGGCCCCTATATCTTTAGAAGATGTTTGGTGCAGCTTTCTCATTGCTGCCAAAAAATAAGCTGCATCAACCAGTAATTTCTTCTGCTGCTTAGATATTAGAAGGTAGTAGAAGACAGCACTCATTTGTGTCTAGTTAGCATTAAAAGTCTCAGGATCAATTATAGCACGGATGATAAACTTTCATATCACAAAGCCCTTGCCCTTCCCTGAAGCCCATGTTGAACATATGCTTGCTGCATTTATAAATGGATAACCCTTCTTAAGTGGCATGTCTTCTTCAGTATTGTATCTGTGGAACTACCTTTATGAATGAGCATCCAGATTTCAGCCAAACATACTTCAGCTGAACCAAGTATATCAAATCACTCACTATATTTGCTTATGTAACATATCAAAGTTATATGAGGTAATTTAACACTGCACGCTCCATGCATTTTGCAGTGACTTCATCCTACCAAACATGAATCAGGCCTCAGCCACAACATGGTGATCCTCTGACTTAAAATGCTTATCATCCCAAAGGGATTTTCCAATGGTGAGTTCATGTACATATGCCAACTACTAGCGTCACTATGTGCTGTGCTGAGTCACCAGGAATTCCATATTAGTTCCATCCTTCTGGTGCCAGTTTAGGTCCCATTTGGGAATATCTGCCTCAGGTAATCAACTGTGACTCGCCACATTATTAAAGCTAGTACTCTGGATATGAATCTGGATATGCGATTACACAGTTCATTTTTATTAGGAACCCTCACCATGATCTAATATGTAAGAAGTTATGCCTTAGTTCAGGATTCCTGTCAAAAGATGTTTTCTGCTTCTTGCCAATGTTAAGGTGGACAGTAACTTAGCAGATACTAATCTCCCCCAAGGCAAATGCCATTGTGAACAGAACGCAACACTTTCTTTTTGCAGTGAGGCACACAACAATTTTTTAGGCAAGGATCACTTTCCTTTCATTTCTTTTCTGTTACAAGTAAGGCAATGACAGACAAGATTTAATAAACACACAAGGCTAAAATACAAAATACTTAACACATTTTCATACAAAGTATTGTAACAATCTGAAAAGTCGGTCTGCCTGGGTTACTTTAATGGAGCAATGTTAGTTTGTTTTCATACTGCACAATTATAGCACTTTGATCCCACTTCAGCTGCTATGACTTTGTCCTATGGAATCCTAGTACCTTTGTTTTGTGAGGTATCTAGAATTATCTGACATCAAGCTTAAATGCCTTATCAAAATACAAATTTGAGGATTGCTGCAGAGAGTTGTTTTAGATGTTCCTTGGATCTGATCTCAGCAACTTATCAATTGAAGGGTCTAAGGTTGGGACAAAGGCTACAGATGGGAGTGCCTGGAGCCCAACTGCTTTTGTGGGATGTAGCCATGACAAATAAAGTGCAATAATATAACAGCTGCAATTCTGTTAGCCAACATAGGTGGGCCCTGTGGTGGCACAATGATAGGAGCATACCCTGTAATTGTCCTAATTTGGCAGGGACAGCCTCAAGGAATGCTCAGCTGTCTCACTCTCACAACTATTTTAAAAAAAGTCTCTGTTTCTCTCTTCTCCTCCCACTTTTTTTTCCTTCATCCTCAGCTTACTTCAACCACTGCAAACTAAGTTAAGATTGCATAAGTAGTTCATATTCAATTAACCTAGCAGGTGAGAGTTCTCCTCAGTTTGTAGTCATTAACTGCCATCAAGTCAATTTCGACTTATGGCAACCCTATAAATGAGAGATCTCCAAGTCACCCTGTTCTCAACTCCCCTGCTCGGATTCTGCAGATTCAGAGTTGTGTCTTCCTTGCTTGAACCTATCCATCTTTAACAGGATCTTCCACTTTTCCCCTTTGCCTTCTATCTTACCAAGCATTATTGTCTTTTCTACTGAGTCATGTCTTCTCATGATATGGCCAAAGTTCGACAGCCTCAATACATCTATGTAAACTCCATATATAAATTCCAGAGTTTCTCTGCTTGAAATAATAGTTTTGTGTGTTCTTTCTGATCAATAAGTTTTTGCTCTCTTGTTCCCTGGCCACATACTTTTCATCACACTCCAATATGGCTCAGCTACCTTTGTCTCAGTTTTCATCTGTGAAGTGTTGGAGGCTACATAGAAGTAAAATGCCCACAGGTGAGCCAACAATGTGACTGACAATGTTGGAAGCTGTCATCTCTGTCAAGGGAAACATCTGCCCTGCTGAGATGCTCAGGAGTCACCAAGACAGCTTTCTTAGTTTTTAGACATGGCTTTGTCACTGTTGCACACTGCTCCAAAAATGCCTTACAATGGTGTAAAGGAATGTTGTGCCAGTGTAAATTACTGAGACAATGCCAGTTAAGATCTCTACAAGAATTCTGTTGCTTCTTTTGTTTCCCACTGAATTTATTATCCACACAGCAGGAATTGAGTGTCTTTTGTCCTTTTTTAAGTTGTCCTTCAGTGAGAAAACTGATGCTGAGCTGATAGTTTATGAGCTTGTCTCCAGCAGACATTGTGCAGACAGAGAGCTGTCAGCTCTTAAGTAAAGTCACAAGACATAAAACCCTCACTCTAGGATGAAAAAAGCTGGCTTGCACATACAATTTGCCATATAAATTTAATTCCTTATTCTACCACAATCCAACTAACAGTTAGCTACAGGGTCCCTTCTATATTAATCATTCCACTTGATCATGTGTAATTTGGAAAGTAAGCAGGGTCAGGCCTTGTTAGATGGGAGATCTCCAAGCTATCGGAATCCTGCCTGAAACTCTGAAGAGCCACTGCCAGTCAGAGTTCAATGTTCTAGGCCAGATGGATGAACAGGCTTGGCATAAGGCAACTTCCTGTAATCCTAAAAACAACCACCAATTGGAGGGAGCTGAAAAAGCAATGAAGGTCATACACATTTACATTTTGAAATGTTTGTTGGCCCATTTCACTGCCTTTGTGGTATCCTTGAGGTCAGAGATGGTAATCAAGAGGCCTTCCAGATATTGCTGAACAGCAGCTCCAGCATTCTCCACCATTGGCTATGCTGGCTAGAGCTGCTCAGAGTTGCAGTCCAAATGATTCCCACCGATACTTCAGACAGAAGATGAATTTCCAATCACTTGCTTAGCCATGTGCAGTTTCCACACAGCTAGAAAATGTTTTAAACAACCTGTCTCTATAGATCAATGTGAGCAACTTTGGGGTCTCCAGATGTTGTTTACTGCAGTTCACATCAGCTCTAGCCAATATAATTGTAAGAGATTATGGGAGTTACAGTATAACTGAATCTGGTGGGCCCCACATTCCACATCTCATTTGTAGACAGAGGTTAGGGTAACCACAGCTATTTCTGCACTAGCCTTTTATAGTGCTATTATTCCACTTTCAAAATCCGATGGAATCCTGGGGTTTGCAATTTAGAGTGGCAAACTGCAAACTCCAGGATTCCACAGGATGTTGAAAATGGAATAATAGTGCTATAAAAAGCTAGTGCAGAAATGGCCCACATGCAAAAGAAGAGAGGGGTCACACACCTTCAACAGTTATACTGAAAACATATTTTTTCTCAGGTGTAGTTTGTGATTCAACTATAAAGGTACAGGAGTCCTTCCCCCATTTGGCTATTCTAACAAAGATAATCGCATTTGTCATGCAATTGTTCCTCTCCCATATGGTTTAACAATTTCAATTTTAGGCCTGCTTGGAACTGAACAAGCAGTTCACATGCAACTTATCTAAAGAGGATTTAAAGAACTGTTGTTGTGTGCCTTCAAGTCATTTCCAACTCATGGTGACCCTAAGGCAAACGTATCATGGGATTTTCTGGGGGCTGAGAGGGTGTAACCTGCCCAAGATTATCCAGTGTGTTCCATGGCTGAGCAGGGAATCAAACCTTGGTCCCCAGGATTGTAGCCCAGTGCTCAAACCACTATATCACACTAGCTTTTCTTAATAACTTCCAAATATTGCTGGACTACAATGACCACCAGTCCCACCCAATATAACTTATTGTTGGTAATGATGGAAGCTGTAATCCAGTAGCATCTGCAAAGCCACCAGCAACTCCTCAAGTTGTTCTTAACCATTGGTCTTCCAGATGTTTTGAACTTCAACTCCCAGAATTCCTGACCACTGGTCATACTGGTTGGGACATCTCAAAGATGAAGCCCCAAACATCACAGGTCTAAAGGATACCTCACCTAAGACGTAGGAGTTCTTTCTTTCTTAAACACATGCCTGTGTTGGACGTACACACAAATGTAGAATCTAGCATTATGTGTGGTATATAAAAATGGGTGGGTAGAAAAGTGTAAGTGCAGAAGTGTTTACAAGCTAGGAAGGAAACCATGAGCAGATTTTATGGATAAAAACTGAACAGTAATTGTGTCTGCAGAGCAGTCCGTTCAAGTTACAGACTAAAAGGAGCCTTTTGTGTTCAGTTGGCAGTTCCTCTGCAGGCAGAAGTCAGTTGATTTGGCCACAAGAGCCAAGAACCCATCAGAAAAGTACTCAACAGCTAATTTTCCCTCCACTAAAACTAGTTCCCTCTCTTTTCCATGGTAGTTGCTTTTACAGCTCCCAGTCATCAACTCTCCTCTGCTGATACAGGAATCCACCATGAAAGGGAGGGGGGGTGCCTTCTGTTTTGGGGAGAGGAAGGTTATGTGGAGATGTTAATGGATTGCTGTACAAGCAGAAATGTATGCTCATTGCCTTTGTAGAAGTATCTATTTTCCATAAGTTTTGTTCAGATTTGTTTGCCATCACTAAAAGGTAAAACAATCATGATTCATACTAGTGTCTAGTTGAATTTCTACAAAATTTGCAGTTTTATGTTCTGGAGATCCTCCTCAACATGCACTTACACAATACTAATTACTGACTCATCTGAACAATGTTTGAATTGGCAAACAGAGGGTGAATGTGTTCTATTTAGGAGTGCAGCTATGGGGAAGGAGCAAAATGAGGGCATTGCCCCCCCAATAAGAATTCTGCCCCCCCAATGAAAATTTCCTTCAGTCTCCAAATTTCTAACAGAGTATTAAATTCAGTTCAACATTTAGAAAACAGTTTAGGCATTCAAAGAAAGGTAAAGTTACTAAGGGGATGTGAACATGGGAAATTATGAATTTGAATGCTTTCAATGTCTCACTCTCTGGAATGGTAGAACTATAGGCCTCAAGGAAAATTTCTTATGGGAAAAAATACTCTTGCTCTGCCCTCATTATATTAAATTCTGCAACATGTACCACATGTGTGCAAAGAAATCCAAGATGCAGTGTTGGTAAGGAACTCAGAGATCTGCCCTGTTGGATTTTTAGAAAATAAGGGTGTTGTTTGAGGACACAGAGATGCTGTAAAAGGAAGAATTTGTGAATTGTCCAAAGCCAGAGCTTAGATGTTATTTTTGGCTTAAAACTCCCAGAATCCCTCGCTAGCAAATGTAAAAGAAGATAGGAGGATAGGAGAAAATAGTTAAGTACAGTACATTTCCAAGCACTGGGGCACCTGATATCCAGAGGCCACACAAACTCTAGCTGGAATCCTAGCCCACCTAAAGTTAAGATTTCCTCTTGTGAACCACCTTTTTACCCATATGTGGGATTTCATGATAGTGGGCCTGGGAGGAGGCCCCATTTTACAAAGTGTTTCTTGACTATTGAATTGCTATGCTAAAGATGGTGGGAGAAAACTAATTGCAAAATAGGTTGGGGGACTAATTTGTTCTGAGGAACTGTGTGAAACAGTTATCAAGACAATTATAATGACGACCACATAAACTATTTGGCTATCATTAGCATGCTTCACATACAGTATTTATACGGCAGAAAGAAGAGTAGTCATAGGTTTTAAGTACCACCAGAAAATCATGGTAAATGTGACTACACTATAAATTCAAACTATACCAAGGGGTTCTGACATACTCTGATAACACTGGTGGGTTTGTTTGTTTTTAAAAAAAACTTCATTTTCCCTCCTTATTTGCAACAGTCTTTTCCATAGCTATGTAGCTGAAGCTAGCAGACCCTGCCCTTCTCTATTAGACAGGTAATCTCCTTCTTAGACATACAATAAATACTTTCTCCTCCTCTCCCCACTTAAGATAGACTTTGCTACTGGTTCCAGGCTTCCGCACAAAGCAACAAACATATGTCTGTCATTTCTTGACTTGATAATCTTAGCCATGGCTTTCCTTAAC
This sequence comes from Ctenosaura bakeri, assembly GCA_948474755.1. Classification (NCBI taxonomy): domain Eukaryota; kingdom Metazoa; phylum Chordata; class Lepidosauria; order Squamata; family Iguanidae; genus Ctenosaura; species Ctenosaura bakeri. The sequence goes on along the minus strand of CAOLHI010000561.1, from coordinate 388,477 downwards.
ACCACAGGCTATTGACTAAATAGTCTTGCCTAGACTGGTCATTGTCTGCACCACTTTGACAATGCCATGTAGATCTCTCCACTGCCACAGCTGTTTTTGCTGCCTCTCCCTCCTCCCTGTAAAAAGCAAAGCTCTTCCTTTTTTAAAATCTTACATTCCAAACTTTTCTTGTCCCTGCCTAGCCTTCATGGTATCACCTAATGCAGATCCATCTTGGTTCCTTGGTGACCAGTTGTACCACCTGTCATTTCATCCAAGATCTCCTGCTCCTGCTGGCTCTCATTAACTAGAGACCACTAAATAATAAAGCAACCAGTTCTAGCATTCCCTTCATCTCTCAGTCATTTTCCTGCCACTCTTCTTCTTCGTGGCTTCTTCTGCCATACTATAACACTTTGCTAATCTTTTTAACTAAATGAAATGTTTACCTCATACAATCAATATTCTTTCATTCCTTTCTTGGCCCTGTTATAGTCTTTCTCCTTTGTCGATATTATCCAGCAAAGGGATAATGGCCACAACACTCAAATATATAAATAAGCCCAGCAGTATATAAACAACTAATAATAAGAATTACCTGCCACCTTATGGTAGGGGCTGGTGTTGCATTTTGCTGTGATCTGACCAAATAATTGTCACAGGATTATCATTAACTAGTGATCACTAGTAATAAAGCATTTTATTATATACCACTCCTTAACAATTTGCAAAGTATTTTAACATTCTTTACCATTTTTATCTTCTTAACAACCCTGCAATGTAGATCACTATTATTCCTATTTTAAAAGATATGGGCAACTGAGGCTACGACATAATGAGCTGATGCTGCAAAGGATCTGTGGTAATAACAGGAGCTGAACCCAAACAAGGGCTGCCTTTTCTATTCATGGGATCACACCAGCTGAAATAGAAACCATGGTTACATGCTTAAATTGTTGGATCTGGGAGGGCTCTAAATAACCTTCTAACCCCCATTCTTACAATGTGTGATAGAATTTGTCTGGGAATTGAGTACAGATCTCGCTTTGGGGTACAGATGAGGCTATTGTCCCCCTCAATAAGAATTCTGCCCCCAATAATTTCTATCTTCATTCCTCAAATTTCTAGTATTGCACAAAGAGTAAGACACTGAAAGTAATTCACACCCAGAACCCTGATATTTGTTGTGTTTGCATTTTCTCAATAACTTTGCCTATCCTTTTTCTTTTCTCAACTATATTTCTAAATGCTCAACTGAAATTTTAAGTTATTGCAATGCCAGATATTTGGAGACCAAAGGAAAATATCAAGGGGACAGAATTCTTATGTGTGTGTGGGGGAGACAATGTCCTCATTTTGCCTTCCTGTAGCCACACCTCTGGAGTTGAGTATATTCAAAATATAAATATTCAGTCTGCAGTGTATTATCTCCTCATATGGTACGTCCATACTTTATCCATTAGTTCTGGTGCAGTATGTTTTAGAAACAAGCGTACATTGCATGCCCTTGCAGTAGTTTTCATTTCATTTCCCTCACTGATATAAATTTATGGAACTGTTGAATACACTAGATGAAAAGTGCAGACCACATCCAAATCAAGCAGCAAGGAATGCCTAAAAGCATGAAAATCTCCCATCCCCATTCTATTGCCCAGAATATTTTGATATGGGGAGTTAGGTACTTCCAGTTACAACACTAAGTACAATCCTCCTACTGGACCCAGTAATTTGGATAGGAGTTCTGGTGCTGAGCTAACTTTTTCACCTGAGGAAAGGAGGAAAACAACAGTTTCTGCTTTCAAATGTGAAGGACTTTAAAAGCCACTGCCTGGGACCAACCAACCCTGAATCCTGCTTCTGAGTGCGTCAAGTAAAAAGAGCAACGGCCAAATGGAAAATGTGAGTCTCCTTGGATTATGTAAACAAGGATTATTTTGTTTTGAAGCTATAAATCAAGCAATGCACAGATAGGCTGCTGGCACTGTGGTTAAGCAGAGTTACGGCCTTCTGTGGTGTTCACTTCATTTGACAGCTCAATACTAGGATATGGCAGGAAAATGCTCTGTGGTGTGCACAACGGTTTGGAATTGGAAGAAGACTGCCTGCTTTGCTTTGGTTTCACCATTTCAAGACAAGTTTTTCCCATTGAGTAAGCTCACACTGCCTCTGAAAAAGCCCTGCAGAAAATAAGATGTACTTTCCTGCGAGCTAACAGAACATTTTCACTAGCAGATCACTGGTGGGGAACCTGGAAAACAGCCAGATTAAGATTATTATCAAATCTGAGCACTGAAATCCTGTTCTGAAAATTCTAAATATGACTTCTCTCCACAAGAGCACTATAAATGTCTTTCAGAAAAGAAATATGGGTACCATGTTGCACATTTGTTACTCAAGTCTGTGCTTTGCCATCTACATCTTTATACAGACTGATCAAAAGAAGTGTGACTTCTTACAGTACTGCTCCTTATTGTTTGCTGAGGTTTGCTGGTTGCTGTTGCCTCTCCATCCACTCATTTTACTCTTTTGGGAGACTGTTTGTAGCAATATCTTGGATCTGCACTAAGGCTTTTCAAGGTTCTCTTAAACTGGGCCATTTTTTAACCCTGGGGTTGTCCTATGTTTCAAGGACAAATTGTCTCTTTTCTGAATTAAAGATTTTTTGTAAGAGTCATACAGCAGAAAATGCAAAGGTGCCATCTCACTGATATACTACAGCACTAAATTTTTAAAAAAGAGGGCCTAAGGAGGGAAAAGAACACATTGTTCCATTATTTCTCAGAATTAAAAGGAAATCTACTTGAGGATGGGAAGTAAATGTTTCAGCTGATGCCAGGAATTGTCAGAAAAAAACTCAAGACAACAGAAACACTGGATGTTTTTAAATACCCAAGAACTACAGCAACAAAAATCACAATCTCCTAACACATTTTTCCCATCTGGAGGAGCCCTGAGTCTCTCTTGGCTGATACTGGTTCAATATGTTTCCCATCATTTGGAAGCTGATCTTAAAGGTTCACCTTCTGGATACACAGAAATACACATATTCAAATGCATGTTTTGTAACTGCAATTCTTGCACAAGTTGGGAATTCAACTCAGGTAAGGTATACTCAGATTTCAAAGGAGCATAGCTAGGTGGTGTCCCTTATCTTTTTTGATGGTTTCCAGGCAACTATGGCCCTTTCCACAGCTTACCTTCTTCCAGCGCTGGGGTGCGGGGATTGCGCGAGTAGCCTCTGGCAAGAGGCTCTCGCATCTGGGGTCCTTCAGCTCCGCATGAGCTGCCTGCTTGCGTGACAGCCCCACCTCTTCCTTCTGCAGTGCAGCCTGGGACCTTCCCAGACTGCGCTGGAGCAGGAAGCGCGACTAGTGCGACTCTGGAGGCTCCACATGACAGGTAAGTACATGCGAGTCCAGGGAGCAATGTGCTATTGTGCACCATTTTCAGCTTCTAGCCAAAAATGAAAAGGTGTGCAATTGGTGCCTGACAGCCCCTGGAGCATCGTGTGATTGTGAGTGTGTCATGTGGATCACTCCTCACAATCGCATGATGCTCCAGGCACCCTTTTGCATGGAAAATGCCATGCGAAAAGGGCCTTAGACAGGAACTGTTAGGGGGAGAGGAGAAAAAAGGATTGAGGGACTAGAGAATGAGGGGAAAGTGGCTATAGGGAGGAGTTTTAAGAGAGAAAAGAAGAAAGTGGAGAGAGAGAGACACACACAGAGAAGACAGTAGTGATGATGCGGGGAGAGAAAGAAAAAGAGGATGAAAAAGAGGAAGAAGTGAAATCAAGAATTAGAAGAGAATGAAGAGTTTAAGTGCAGCTGAATTAAACATAAATCTGTACCTCACTTTTTGCTAAAAATGCTACAGCATATAGGTACATTCAAAGCAAGAAAGGAAATAGCAGTGCTGCTTCACCTATTTAGGGTAGAGTGAGGAAGGTGGGAACAGAAGTAGAGAGCTTAAAAATATAATAGGAAAAACCACAAGGCAACAATCCTCTAATATCATATTCTGTGACTCCTGAGGAAGCAAATCTGAGGCAGCTCAATATTTACCTCCACTGAATCCTAGTGCCAGCTGTCATTTCAGAAATGTGAAGAAAGGAAGGAAGGAGGAGAATAAGTGGACAGGAAGACACTCTGAAAAGTCTACAGCAGGTATAGTGGGGCCCAAGAGCACACACTGAAAACGCACACATGCACACACACACACACACACACATTTGTAAAGCTGTGCCCTCATTCTCATATGATATGATGGAGGCTGTCTTGTAAAGCATAGTTGGATAAGCAGGCCATGTTCAGTTTGAAAAAGGGAAAAAAATTAGGGGATATATGATAACTTTCTGCATATATCTGAATTACTATCATGCAAAAGATGGAGTAGACTAGTTCATTTCTTCCAGAAAGTGAATATTCCAAGAAAACAACTTTTAAGTAACCTTGCAGCAAACTATCTAACCACTGAAACTGTTCAAGATGTTCCCTTTCTGCTGAAAATACAATATTTTAACAGAGGCTGAATGCCCATCTGTCAGAGACCTTGCACTTTCATCCTGTATTGAGCAAGGGATTGGATTTGAAGATTTCCAAGGCCTTTCAATTCTATAAATTCACAGATGTGAATATAACTTACTCATATTGAAGTAAATCTTTACAGAAGTAATAGTTCTGGCTTTACGGGCATATAACTCCAGTACCAATGGATCCCATTCACAGACTTCTACTGTGACTCATTCTTGGAGTTCTAAATCAGCCCTAATTGGCAGGCTCCCTTCCTCTGTCTTCCACCTCCCACTTGTGACATTCCTACCTGGTAATGACTAAATGGAGACCAACTTAGCAGGCAGTAACCTGAGGAAGAATTTGAAGCTGTTGTTACTGCATCTTTTGAACTGGACATTTAGGAGTCCAAACTGAGTAGATCAAGAGTTTTGTTTTCTCTTTCAAAGAGGTTATAATGCATCTGCATCAACAATAGCTTGTCCCTTTTATAACCCAATATAAATTTACTAATCTAAAATTAAATTGGCTTACTATAAACCACTGAAAGTGACTATTTTTCTTTAAGGCAGCTGAGAGCAATCCCTTTTCACACTCCAAGAAGTAGTAATAAACTAATAATATTGATGGTTAGCTCTTCAGTATATTTTCGAGTGATCTAAGTGCCTTACCTCCATTGACTCTGTAATAACCAGAGCTTGGAAAAGTTACTTTTATAGACTATGATCACTCCCCCTTTAGGTCAGCTTGGAGTAATTTATCAGCTGGTTTGTATTATTTTGAAATCTGCTTAATTGGCACTGGGAGCAAGGATATTTTCTCAGAGCAAGGAACATAAGTCACACCTATCTGTAGGGTATGTGCCAAGATCTGTATGGATGTACTGAAAATTGGAACAGTAATATATTTGGGGGGCAGGGATTGCTCTTTAAAAATCAGTGAAAGGTCTGTGGTTTTTAAGACACTAAGGGTAGGTTGTTGCTTTGGGGAAGCTTTTCTAAAAACTAGTACTGTTTGTCATGACGCACACCTAGTTCTCTCCCCTTCAGTTTAAACATCTGAGAATAAACACATTACAAAAACACTGTAATACTCCAGTACTCTCCTGAGAAGGAAATGGATGCTATGGAAATAAAGGAAGCCCAGGAAATTTACAGAGAAATGAACAGGGCAAAACAATGTAAAATATAATGAGTTACATTACTAAGGCAGTATTTTGTGCATGGCATAACTTGTTATAGTAAAAAGCCTATTCAAGTTATGTAACTGAGCATTCAGTTGCATGATTAATAATAATTTCGCCTCTGCTGTGGAATGTTCTTTATATTCCTGTTCTCATTCATCTGAACAAAAATTCTGTTAATTCTGGGTTTTCCCCAGAAGAAGCAAGTAATGAGAAATTTGTCAAGTGGATCATTATTATTAGGTCCATACCGCAAGGACAATGACATATGCCAAACAAACTGCATGATTCACCCACTCAACTCATAACCAACTCACACCCTCAGTAGGGATTTCTGAAGCCTACCAATTTAATCAGGAAAGTTGTTAGCATTGCAGAATAGCTTCTGTGTCCAAAGCAAAAGGAACCTTTGTTACAAAACAGTAAATACATGGGTGAGCATTGCCAACAAATATGTGGTACCTAAATACTCTAAAAGCACTAGACCCTGTCTGATCATGGAAGCTAAGCAGATTCAGCCCTGCTTAGTACTTGGATGGGAGATCACCAATGAATATCAATCAGGTGCTGTAGGCTATATTTCAGAGGAAGGAATTGACAAAACGACCCTGAATATTCCTTGCCTGAGAAAATCCTATGAAATTCATAGGATTGTCATAAGTTGACAGGCAACTTGAAGACACATACATACCTGGATCAGGGGTAGGAAGCATGTGGCCCTCTATATCAGTGGTTCTTAAGTTGGAGTCCGTGGACCCTTGGGGGGCCACAACATCAGCGGCAGAGCTTGGAATATGCGGGGGGGCATGCAGGGGCAGGGCTATGGTGTGAGGGGTATGGCCATTGTGGGGGGGGCATTGGTGGGGGCATGGCCAGGGTGTGCAGGGGCGTGGCTACAGGCGAGGAAAACCCCAGAAACATCACCATCCAGGATGAATCACCCCCCCCCGTCCCCATCTCCCTACACGACTGCATGACATCCATACACAGGGTCTACAAAGGCTTGAAGAAATGTTATGAGCTTTTACAGTTAAGAAAGAAAGATGAATAGACAGACAGATGGACAGTCATACATTGATCTCAAAGAACAGTTTTTGGGCTGTTGATGGACATCATTTATACACATTTTCCTTTCAATATCTCAAACCATTCAAAAGTTATGAAATTGTTTGATAGCAAAAAATATACTCAGCACTTGCTACTTCTGCACACAGTGAAAACATGCAAATGAATGACACTGAGTGGTTGAGAGAAAGCACGTGACATTTCTTGCTACCACACATGCAGCCAGAACCCATCTTGTGTTCAGTCTTGGTGGCCTGCAGCAACAAAAGATATTTAAAAGGTGTCTATGATAAAATAAAAAAAAGTTAAAGACCACTGCTCTACATGATTGTTGTTTTGTGTGCCTTGAAATCATTTCTGACTTATGGTGATCCTAAGGTGAACCTATCATGGGTTTTCTGGGGGTGAAAGTGTGCGCCACACCCAAGGTCACTCAGTGGGTTTCCATGGCAGAGTGGAGAATCGACCCCTGGTCTCCAGAATGGTAGTACCTCAAACTGTTGCTGTACACCAGGCTGGCTCACTACATGATATTGGCCTGCAGATCCCTTCAGCTATAGCTAGCATGGAGAGCTCAAGTTCATACCCTCTAACAGGAACAGTCCCAAATAATCCCGTGTCATCCCATGTTTTGATCTGTTTTTTAAAACATTCCAGTTTCCCTCTCTCTTCTTCCTGCTTCCACCCTTTGTCCTCAGTTTGCTTGAGTTGTTGCAAACTGATTTCAAAGTGCAAATGTAATTTGCACTCAATGCAGGAGAGGGGAGAGAAGTTGGGGGGGGGATGGAATCTTGCCTTTTCCTATAGATTCAGAAAAATGCAAACTGCTGCAGCCCTTCCCTGCTTGTGTGTTATTCCTCATTAATACTTTTTGCCATCCTTACCACACTCTGATTTCCGTACATGTCTGACTTTTCTGCAACGAAATGTTCGAGGGTATGGTAGTTACACTCCAACAACCTCTCGTGGGCACCACATTCTGCATGCTTGAACTAGATGCTTCAGCAGATATGAAAGGGTGGTCAGTCTCACAGTCCTCTTGTCTCTTTCCACATTATCTTGTGGTTATGTTTAAAATTTAAGCGTAAAGAACCCAAACTGGTTAAAAGGCTTATGATTTCAGAAACCCCAGTTTAAACTCACATAAAGCAGAGAATTTCCTGTTTCACTAATCTGATTTCAAAATGGCTTTCCTTTCTTTAAGCTGCCGGTGCTTCTGATTACATTTTATGACCAAGCATTTTCTGCATCATCTGCTCTTCCTAAGAAACAGGCAGGCTAGTCATAAAGAAGATCCGAAGGACTGTGGATGAATCATGTGTGGTAAAAAGAGCACTGGGCATTGTCTGTGAATTCCCATATCCACCAGTATTTACATACCTGCTTCATCACAACCAGTGTTGAAAGGCCCCATTGGAAGTGGAGGATAAACTTCTCAGATGGATGAATGTTCTTTCCCTGCCTTCCCACTGTTCTAAATTGTGAGGCTGACCTGCTATACCTTAGACAAGTGAGATTCACAAGAGGCTGTTGCAGTGTGAAGTGGCAGCCAAAAAAAGTTCAGGATACCAGCCAAAAGAAGCAGAAATTGGGGAGCATCCAACATAATCCAAAGAAGAAAGTAGAAAAACCTGACACATTTCAGCCTACGTGTACTCTTATAGCCTTCTTTGAGGGGCTAGTTAGAATCACGTCAGAAATTTCTGAACCAAGAACTTTAGAACCATCAGTAAATAGCTGGACAGTTCGTGCTCCAGAAATTTCAGAAATTAGACTCTGAATAACCCCTGAAAAAGGTTTTAAGAGCTCACATAGGCTACTGAGCTGTTCTATTAAACAACCATCTTTTAAACACCTTGAAACAGCGAGTCAGCAAGGGCTTTTGCCAGGTTAGACTGTTCTACCACTACCCTACAGTTTTCTGTGCCTTTATCACCTCTTATTGGGAAAAGGACCTAATTACAATACATTACTGTAATCTGAAGTTACTTCAAAATTCTGACATCCATCATATAAGGAATAAAGCATGCAGGCTGGGGGATTCTGGAAAATATAGCCCCAAAAAGTTAACTTTCTATGTTCTAGCCCTTTCAGTTTGGCCTGGAACAGCAATCTTCAGAAAATTCAGAGAATCAGGCCTTCTATAGCCATAAGATATGGCTGCTTGCAAAGTAACCAACAGATGCTGCACATCTTGGACTGATGCTGCTAGAACATCCTACTCTTGGCCTTTGCCTATCCAACGTCACATGGCTGAAAATCAAGCATAATAATAAAGGTGGTTTCTATCTTCAGATTCCTCTGCGGAGCACTAGCCAGGGCAGCAAGTGGTTTTGCAACGTACTTATTATATAAACTCTGATTATCTGATTGCAGAACAGTTTGTTCAAGGCCTTTCTTTCTCTTCAACAGCACTCTCTTCACTTAACAGAAAATATATATATAACTGTTTTGTCCTTCAGTCCACATGCCATCCACACAAGTTGCCTTACACATTCCCTGTAGTACTTCAAAATCCTATGATTCGTATTAGGGCTCACAATAGCTGCGACAGAGAACAAAAGATCTCCCTGCTCTCCTGCTGCCTCTGCACCTTGCCAGAAATGTTAGGAAAAAAGTAGAATCCTTGGAGCCAATTCACATCTGGCCTTTTAAACGAAGGTTCTGAAAATATTTGAATTTCATTGGTAAAATACATGTACAGAGCATGCATTATATCAGTAAGAGAAACCTTCCTTAAGTGTACACATGACTGCCAAGAAACATGGAATCAGGGGACTTGACATTTTTTAGGAGCAAGGGTACTGCCTGAAGCCTAGTACTGTCTCTGCTGTCTGCCGGCTGCTCTCAGTGGCCTCATCACTTGCTACCTGATTCCAGTTTCATGGCCCTCCTCTGAAACTACAAAGTATATAAGCAAGGGCACGCTATGACAACATGGCAGGCAAAGGATCTCAGTAGTTGTTGCTTGGTAGATATTTTCTGCAGAGAGAGAGAGAGAAGATTTCCATTCCTAAAGGGAAGAAGGGGGAACTATGGAGCTTGAACTTTTGCAGGGAGATTTGGTTAATGATATTGCAGAATGTGATCTTTCTGTTTTCACCACTATCTTACCTACAAGCAAAAAAACCCATTTCTTAATGTAAGTGACAGGAAAACATGGAAAGCCTGAGTCAAGCTTGTGGTTCATTTACCCTAATCCTTTTATGGGGATAAAAATAAAAAAGCAATGCTTACCATTTGCTGCATGCTCAGGAGTATTAGTCAACACTACCTATATTAGTCAACACTACTCCCTTGAGTATTTTGGCCTCTGGATATCCAAATGTAAGATTTGGTTTACAAAACAAAACTGTTCAATCTTATGGTTGATTGCAATGGGCAATGAGGTGTAGAGAAGAAACATTTGTTACATGTTTCAGCAGCAGCAAAAGTACATTAAATGCTTTGCTGATGCTGCTGGCCAAATGCCTGCTGGCTTATACCTAATATGATGCAAGTTAATTGGGTAAGGGATTCAAGTTTGATGTTCAAAACTGTTCAATCATGTGCTCTTAAGACTGGGGTGGGAAACTGCAGAAGGCTAGGGGGTGGTTTTAGTCCCCAGGAGAACTGGGAGGTCTGTACCTCCCATTACAACTGTTCCTACAAAAAGAAAGGGGTTTCTTTTGCCCCCCAAATGGTCCATGTCCTTTAGAGAACAAGAAAAATCAGATATAAACTGAATAAATGAATGAACAGCTTCCTACATCAGTCAGGATCTGGTGTCTTCAGGGTATTTAGGCCTGGAAATGGAGAGCCCTACAAATAGGAAATATTTTCAGAGGATTGTCCATTGCTGGCTTTTCAAATTGCGGACTGTCTATAAACTAGGACACAGATGTATCCTTGTGCCCTTTGGGGCTAACCAGTTTTGTGTTGTTTTTAAACAGCCTTTGAATGACTTGGGCTTGGAAATGAAATAAAGGCACCCAGCACAGACAGTTTGGATGCTAACAGGTGAAATATTTTGGTAATGGTCACATTTTCTACACCTCAAGTTGCTGTTAAAGATGCAAGTTCTCTCTCTCTCTCTCTCTTTTTTTTTTCCTGGTCAGTTAGCAATCTTATACATATGGCAATTCCATTGTTCTCCTAGATGCATAACTGTTCCATACGAATAGTAACAACGTCAATGGGTATAGTAGGAATTTATTGAAATCAGTCCAGAGAGAGGAAGCATGGCACTGTTTCTGCTTGAAAAAATCCTGTGTAGAAGTTCAGAAAGGCTGTTTCTTTGTCATAGATATTTTACCAGTGCTTTGTACCTAATCACATGTTCTTATTTTTACCTGTGTTTAGAAAACAGGCCATCACTAAGAGGTGGTAGTTCTTGGTAATGTAAGAAGTTTTAACTAGATTACATTTCTAAAAAGACATGACTCACTATATGGCAGCCGCTGTTATTTGCTCTTTTCTTCAAACTGACTTTTCAAAGCCTATATTTTTCCTTCTTTCCTTCTTTCCCTTATTTCTGTCTTTCCTTTCCCCCTCTGTTTATTTTAATTCTGAGACAGCAGTACAATCTCAGAAAACGCTGAGTCCCAGCTTCACTGAACACAAGCCAATTTATAGCTTTGTATTCCTGAATTTTTTTAAAAATAGCATTATCCAGCCTTATGTAGCACTGATTTATGTATGATGTTTATATCCTGAAAGATACAAAGCCTCTTGATTCTCAGTTAACCATCATTATCAGGCACCAGCCCAGTTGGTTGCAGATATTATAGACTAGATTTGACAGCACCTCATCTGGCCTCTACAGCTTTTTATTAACAGCAGACAATATGCAGACATCAGTAGATAATCATGACTGCAGCCTTTTCCACATTACATTATATATGCTCTGTATGTATGCTATTTCTGTAATACTCTTTCAGCTCCTGATCTTCGCATATTCAGTCTACTGCATTAAAAGAGTTAATATTTATCTCTGTGCTCTGATAAATGTTTCCTGCTGTTTTGTGAATATTTAAATGCTGCTGGAGGCACATGAGCAGAGTGTTTTCCTTCCCTCTGGGTCAGCTTGCAACCTTGTTATGATCATTGTTGGAAGCAGCATTGCTATGCTCCCAAAGACAAAATATTTTTGACATGTATTAGGATCCAGTATGATCCTGCATGTTTATTTCAACACAGTGAAATTTGATTTTCATTGGATTTACTTGCATGCAGACATGCGTCTCCTTAGTGATAGACAAACTGCAAGGGTGGTGCAATGAGACAAAGGACCCAAAAAAGTCAAGAATGATAGTACTCTGGGCTAGTTAATAAGTTCTGGCACCTAAAAAATCACACAAATATCTACTTTTTCCTGGCAATGAAACACACACAAGCAAACCAATTAAGCAGCTAAGAATTTGTTGCCCTTTCATGATACTCATGATACTGTGTCTAACAGAAGAGCCATACCTACACTCTGGACTCAACTAGCAGGTCCTAAGAAAGGTACTCTCTCTGCCCTGAGCAATCCATATATACAATTAAAATAAGAATTCTGTATTTCCCAGGAACTATTGTAAAGACTAACTGAGGTAAAGGCTGCCAATGACTTGGCAGACAACAGTTGCTATATAGAGCTATTACTCAAAAGAAACCACCTCTAATAGGACTGAAGCTGCTACTTAACAGTGAAAAACCAAAACCACTCAGCTGTTGTTTATGGGCTTTTAAAAAGTATTAACTCATTGTGATTTCTTATCACTCAATGGATTAAAATCTATTGTTAGTCCTAATTAGAGTAGGACCATTAAATCAATGGGATTTACCTATGTGTTGGCTGACCATTCAGCAATTGGCTAAATAGGTTTACCTGTACTCTGGCTGGAACTAAAGAATAGGATGCCAGCCAATCTCTCCAAAACTGCACTGGGAAATAGTAAAAGCAAAGTTAGTATGTTCTCTGGTGTTCACATTGTATTAAAGGAAAAGTGTAAGTTATTTTCTTTCTCTTCTCAAGACTATAAAGACTGGTCCTGATGCTGATTTAAACAAAAACAAAAACAAAACAAAAACAAGATCTTCCTTGATAATTTATGTATGGTGACTGTCCCCTTGAATGGAGACTCTCTCTCTCCCTCACTGCAAAAAATATTTGCATGGAAGAGGTTGAGTTATTTATTGGAATTACGGCAAAAGGGGTGTTTTAGTCAGTCTGATGTAAACCCCTGTTCATCTTTAACCCATATGGAGAAAACTACCTTTCTTGGGAAGGAAGTGAGAACAGAAATGGAGGGGAAGAAAGGAACAGAATGCACAGCATGTTTGCAAAATGGCACTTGTGTTATTGAAGACAACTCAAAACATATTATTTATTTGCTTAGTAGGGTTGGTTTTGGATCCTGGCAACCCTACCTCCAAAAATAGTATAAGGTCTTAAATTAACCACATGGAATGATCCAAGAGGGCTACACAAGAACAACAAGTATGATCACACATTGTACCATTCTGCATTTTCCTATGAACTTTACAGGGCATAGGCTTATCCTGATTATCAGGATGTGCGTACTCTATAGTTCAGCCTTTGACAGAAGATTCTACAAGTCCTGTTCATAGCTAAATTGATAGGGTGAGGAGCCATGCCAGAAGGGGAAATCAGCAGGCTGTTACCCTTTAGAAAGAAAGAAAGAAAGAAAGAAAGAAAGAAAGAAAGAAAGAAAGAAAGAAAGAAAGAAAGACTAGATTTATATATAATTAAAAGGGAATTCAAACAGTAAATAGCTGACCTGTCACATCAAAGTTCCTAGTGCAGAAGCTTGTGTCAGTCACACATCAGCAACAAATCTGGTTTACTGGCAAAAGTGAACAAAAGAATAACTGATCATTTGTAAGGAATACCATGATACCTTGAAACTTGGACTGAATTATAAGTAAAAATCTTGATAGTGATGCTGATGTCAAAGCAGCCATGGGGGATGTTGTTGGATTGCAGTGCCTATGAGCCCTGAACACTGGCTATGCTAGCTAGGACTAATCAGAGTTTCAGTTCAACAACAGCCACCCATTCCCCACTCTTCCTTTACAGTGCAGGGTTTATATGATACAGTTTAAGGCAGAGAGAAGTTTTGCATATTGGGGAAACTTAACTAGCCAGGTTGCATCCACACTCTTTTCTACAAAGTTCCAAACAGAAGAAGATGCAATATATTTCAAAGAAATGTATTTACAAATTTTCCTAGTGCACCTACACTAAAATGCCTTGTCTGATTAATTTATGAAGTTGTTCCTTCTAATAGTTTACAGAGTGCATTGCTGAGAAGGAGGATCTCTATTTCTCCATCCTTCCCCAGCATTCCATGTCAATAGTACTTAGGGCTTGGGGATAAAGTACATACTTTTGCATGTCAAGTGCCATATACAGTAACACAAATATCTCATAAAATTGGCAGGCAGATAGACACTGGGGTGATTTTTAAGGGACTTTAGAGAGTCAGAGTCATGTAATGGTTTGAACATTGGACTATGGCCATTTCCACACTAGACTGTTATAGTGCTATTATTCCACTTTCAACATCCTATGGAATCCTGGGGTTTGGAGTTTAGGGAGCAGTCTTTGAGGTTGCTCCCTAAACTGCAAACCCCTGGATTCCATAGGATGTTGAAAGTGGAATAGTAGCGCTATAACAGTCTAGTGCAGAAATGGCCCATGACTGTGGAGACCAAGATTCAAATTCTTGTTGGGACATGAAAACCCACTGGGTGACCTTGGGCAAGCCATACTCTCTCAGCCTCAGAGGAAGACAAAAGCAAACCCTCGTCTAAGACAAAGGTAATTTCCATCTAAACAAATCTTGCAAAAAAAAAAGTTTATCTTAAGATCACCGCAACTCAGAAATTACATTTATCTTAAGATCACCGCAACTCAGAAATTACTTGAAGATACACAACAACAACAAAATGGGTACTAATTCTGGCACAGATTTCTGGCTCAGCCACTGATGTGTCATGACACTGAATTGCATCAATTGTACCCTTTAAGCCCACACAATGTCTGCCCCTACTGGTGACAGTTGTCAAACCCATTTTCACCAGTGGCTGAGCCAGAAATCTGTGTCAAAATTAGTACCCTTTGTTGTCATAAATTCTGTAATCCATTTCTTGGTTAAAAGGGGGAGGAGGTGGCATAATCTCATTCTCCAGTACTGGACACTTTAGTTTATTTTGGCTTTTAAAATACAGTGAACCAGCCTGTATATCTGTGTGGATGGATCCTTTCACTTGGATAATTTCTTTTGATATTTCAAAGGACACTTTTATGGAGTTCTGGTTCCCATTTATCAACTATACTATGGATCTCCTTTCTATACAAGGTCTGCTACCATTGATTTTGTTATGTACTTAGTTACTGATCACTGAACTATGTTCGAAACAGGGATAGGGAAGGGTAGTTGAGTTGGTTACTACAAGGCACCCTTAAAATTTATTTTTTAAGAAAACACATTTGGATAGGATATGGTACCATTGCTACTCTGTAGGAGGTTATTTGAAAAAAATGTCCCCCAAAATTACTTTGTACCCATCTGAACATACTGATGAAACTACTCCACCAAGGGCAACAAACACAGCTCAGAGATGGAAAATGAGCTTCCTAGACTAGGGGTAGAATTCTTAGGCTGACATTATTTAGAGACTGTTAAGAGTTTCATTCTGAAGTAGTATACAGGAACACAGCGCATTCCTATAGTATGTCTAATGTTTTGTGGCTAACCTATAGAACTTCGGTCCCAGAGATCTGGATCATTAACAACTCACCATAACAGGTTCCCTGAATCTTTTAATAGCTTTGTGGCAGACAAAATGAAAGCAGTTGAAGCATTTATCACACAGTGCTGTAATAATGGGAATAGACCGCTTGAACTTTCCCCCTGAGTTCTGCAGCTGATTTAAAAGCATGGAATCATCCTTTTAGAAGAAACATTTAAAAATTTTGTGGGAGATTTAAGAAAAGACTTAAAAATCAAGACATTGTAGTTCTTTATTTTATTTTGCATGTCTTTGAAAAACTATATCCTACTCAACTACAATGTTATTTTTATTCTAAAGAGGTGCTATCGTGGAATGATAACATGTATTTCTAATATCCTCTCTCCCTGTGTATGATCAGTTCCTGACCAAATTTTTATACTGAATTCTTGGAAATAAAAAGAAAGTGCAAATGCTCTTCCCACAGAGGACACCACCTACCCACTGCTGTGTTCCTGTCTGCTGCCTAACAGTGCAGACTTTCCTGTTCAATTTCTGATGGCATCCAAAGTGACTAATACTCAAACACAACAGTGAAAACCATGCAGATAAACAGCCTCCCTTCAATGCCTGCTTGAAAAGCAGAATAGAGAGCAAGAGAGTGAATTTTCCCATAATACAAATAGAGACGGCTTCCTGACTGCACTTTTTATATAAAGCACAGAATTTTTACCCAGGCCTTCGCAGACAAACCTGCAGAGCCACATTGCTTCGGGCACCTGGAAGGATGCAGTAATTTCAGTCCATCTACCAACATACTGCTGCAGAGTTATGTTAAAGCTATGGCTAAAGTGGCAGGGTGAAATGTCCAAACTTCACTGAAACACATACACACACACACACACACACACACACCGATACATGGGTTTTCTAAAGCAAAGGGCTGTTGGAAATGTGCAATACAAAAAAGCCTGATAAATGATTAATTTTAAAAGACCTTTGAAATTAGACTATTTACACTCAGGCTGGAGGACCAGCATTTTGGGTCAGCTGATATCTTTGCTCTCTAGGTGTATAGTGTATGTGTCTCTATACT
The DNA here is from genome assembly GCA_948474755.1 of Ctenosaura bakeri. Lineage (NCBI taxonomy): Eukaryota > Metazoa > Chordata > Lepidosauria > Squamata > Iguanidae > Ctenosaura > Ctenosaura bakeri. The sequence goes on along the minus strand of CAOLHI010000561.1, from coordinate 371,922 downwards.
TGTGCACAAGTACCTTCTTGTAAGATACTTTTTCTGAATTTTGGAAGTGTTTTTTTTTTTAAATATGTGATTCTTTCCAAGTTCCATTCCATTCCATGTCAGATTATCTCAGAACTTTTGTGCCAGAACTTTAAGACTTGGACTTTTTTGAATTGGACCAAAAAAAAAAATACTTTTGGGACAGTAGTCGAAACACTGTCTTGTTCCTCTTCAGTGCTGACCTGCTGCATTTGCTCCATTATAAAGAGACTCCTCTGCTTCCTATAGCTCTTTTCTGTTATAACTGCAGTATTTTGTGCCTTTCCACTTTTAGTACATCTTGCTTTGTAGCTTCAAACCTTAAGTAGGCCTGTATTCTTCAAATTTGTCAGCAGCTTTTATCCTCAACACCTATTTGTACTTCTGCTTCCAACTTTTACTTCTCCCCAGACGCCTTTGAGTTTTGCAAGTGAGCAAAACTGACCCTGGCATTAACACACAAAAATTCATTCAGGTATCTCCTTGGAAGGCTCAATCCTATTTCGAACAATAGGCTTCCAGAGTTGTAAAAATCCTTTCCCCAAATGTCCCTGTCTCCTGTGAATAAATTACCATGAAGCTAGAGAGCTGGACTTTGAGCAGCACATCCAAATACAGTCAAGCAGAGAGCCCAGTGCAGTGTTTTGCTGCTAGAAATTTTAAAGGCAAGGTGAGCATCCATACAGGCAAGCAAAATAACTCACTGGTAGCCTGAAGCTTGAGTAACTGGGAACCAGAAGTTTTTAAAAGTCTCACCACTTTACCATTGTATTACCCTTAACAAATGCGAGTTTAAAATTAAAAGTAACAAAAAATACATATGCATAATTGGGGTGGGGCAATGGGGACAGAAGTATAAGTTAGCTTCTGTTTTCCAAGGGATTAGAAAGAGGTGCTTTCAAGAGTATTTGCTGGTTTTCTTCTCAAGTCTTGGTATCTTCCATAATAAACAGCCTCAGTATATAAAGTCTATATAAAGCTTAAGAATGATTTGACATATCTAAAGGCAGAAAGGATCCAAGCATTAAGAGACCTTGGTCAATAAACCAATCAGAATTTCAGCCCTAGTATATCCAAGTTACAGAGGTTAGGTTTAGAATAATAAAAATTTGGAGTTGGGAAGGATCTTTGGGGGTCATCTAGTCCAACTTATTTTTTTACATTGTTCGAAAGCACTTTTTTAAAAAAAAGATGTCCAGCTCTCAAATCTTTTTAAACATATTGGTACAACTTATTTCAACACTTTGCTTCCTTCCCCAAATCCTCCCCCTCCCTTCCCCCCAACCAATTTCCCTGCCATACCTCCCCTGAGGGTTTAAAAATCTTAAAAGTTATCAGTTGCAAGATCAACCAGTCCAAGTGCATTGTGCAAATATATCAGCTTTATTTCTCTCTGGTGTAAATAATTACAGACATTCAGGTAGAAACATATTAAATTAATGCAGTCAGAATTTTAAATGCAAAAATAAATATAAAGTCAGCAGCTGATTGCATCCATAAAACATCTCAATATATATTTTTCCCTTAACGGTTAGAAAAAGATGTGCATTTTTTTTCCATTTTTTATTAGTAAAAGAAAACAAAACAAAACAGCCAAGGTAGAAACATACATACAAGCACTTCCCTTAAAAAAAAAGATCTTGACTTCACTTGCACACTGCTCTCGGAATCTAGCACATTCGCACAGGATCTTTAGCAGTCTTTTTTCTTTTCCTCTTTTAATTAAGAAAAGGAGTAGCAGAGGAGGCAGAAAGAGTTCTTCCAAGTCTCTAAGGATTAGGGTACAAAAAGAAAGGTGGGGGGGGAGTCCAATGGCCGTTTACTGGAAGGGGGAAAGCCAAACATCGTCTGCAGCCCAGTCTTTCCCGAAACCGTCCCTTCAAATGTTGAAATATATATATTCTATATTTCTTTTCCCATGAAGTCCCTGTCTGCAGTTCCTCTGGCAACTTCAGCCTGCAGCTCAGCGCCTGGTGGGGGAAGCGGCGGGCGGGCGGGAGGGCGAGGAGGGAGGCAAGCGGAGAGTCCGGTCTGGCGCTCGGCTTCTCCCCGCCGGGTTCGCGAGGCGCGGCCGGGGCCAAGCCGAGGCGGCGGCGGGAGGAGCAGTGGTGGTGGCGGCGGGGGCGGCGGGGGCGAAGCGGGGTCCCCCCTTCAGAGGGCCGAGTCGGAGTCGCTGGAGTCGAGGCTGTTCCTGAGGCGGCTGCAGCTGCTGAGCTTCCTCTCCTTCTGGAGGCTGAGGTTCTGGGTGCTGCGGCGGAGGCACTCCAGCGACTGCAGGAAGGACTTCTTGGCCTTCTCCTCCTCCATCGGGGAGACCCCTTCCTCCTCCACCTCCTGGATCTCGTCGAAGGTGACCGGCTGCGTCTTGAAGCGCGACTGGCGGGGCCGGCGCGGCTTGCCTTTGGAGAGCTTGGCCGGCCGGATGGGCTGAGGGAACTCCTCGGCGATGCACACGAAGTGCGGCATGACCGCCTGGTAGCTCGAGCAGATGCCCATCAGGTGCTCGGCCGGCTTGGCGGCGGCGGCGGCGGCCATCGGGGTCTCCCGCCGGAGGAAGCGACGCCCCTCACACGCGCACCCCAAAAGGACAGAGAGCCAGGCGCGCAGCCTTCGGCGCCCTCAGAATCGGTTCCTCGACGGACAGAGTTTCCCCTCAGGGAAGATGCGAGAAAAGGCGCGGGAAAGCTGCCTCAGGGTCTGCCTGGGTGGCCCCTTCAGCGTCCGAGCCTGAAGAGCGCGCGAACTCTCCTCCTCCTCCTCCCCCCTCTGGCAGTGATGGCGAGAAAGGCGTCCGCGCGCGCCTCTCAAACTCCCCCGCCGCTTTACTGGCTGGCTCGCGCTGAGGGCGCCGCGTCCCAACCGTTATATACCCGCCGCCACCCACACAGGCGCATGCTCAGAGGACAAGCCGTGCCATTTAAAGACGGTGAGGCCGCGTCTCTTCCGCCTGACGTCCGCAGCCGCTTCTGTCTGCGACCCCTCCCGCTCCCCGCTGTTATTACTATTATTATTAAAGTAACGACGCAGCCTCCGCGGGGAAAGAGATTCCGGATGGCGGGGAGGAGGAGGAGAGGAGCGACGCGTTCAGACGTTGCGCCCCCTCCCCCGCCCCGCAGGGGGTTTCCTAGAGAATAAACGAGGAAATAAATGGAGCGCGCCCTTTTTTTGCGGGGCGAGGGGGGGAGGCATGGTGGGCACCGAGAGGGTAGCCAGAAACACAAATTGCGAGCCACTTCATGGTGTGGGGGCCAGAGGGAGGAAGAAACGACGTGACACGGGGGAGGAGGAGGAGGCGCGAGGGGTTTCCTCGAGGCTTAAACACAACGCGCACCCGCGTTAAAGGACCTGCGGAGGTCCCGTCGGATCCTAAATGGCTGCGCAAGAGGCGCGAAGGCGAAGAGGGGGAAGGAGCAAACCCTTCTGCCTCCCCAAAGGCCTTTCTCTCCCCCCCCCGGGGCTTCTTCTAAGAGCCCTGCTTGTGCGGCGCGGTGATGCAGAAGCACATACACGGGGTGCGGCGTTCAATGCTGCGCGATCATAACGGGTTCACACGTCGCTTTGGAAAAGCAGGGAGGCTGTTCCGCCGAGCTGTCAGAAAGAGGAGGCTGGGGTGGGTTTGCTAGAGCTCAGTCATCGCATCCAGCCCTCACTTTTATCTGACAAGAGGGATCCCCAAAGGAGGGTAGAGAGGGTAATAGTTGGATTCGACAGACTCAGGGGCTTTCCACACTGCACTGTTATAGTGCTATTATTCCGCTTTCAACATCCTATGGAATCCTGGGCTTTGCAGTTTAGGGAGGGGCATTTAGAAGTCTCAGCCAGAGAGCTCTTGGGCCTGTGGAAACAGCAAATCCCAGAATTCCACAGGATCTTCAAAGTGGAATCAGAGCACTATAACAGTATAGGGTGGAAAGGCCCTAGGTTCCTCAACGCCAGTGATTTTGTTGTTTCCGCTATGGCACCCTGGGTGAGGACCCCCAGATATCCTTTTTGATACCATTTAATTCGGCCTTAGCTGGACTGGCTCGCAGTGACCTCATCTCACGTGCCTGCAAGTTCTCCGGACAAGCACAGACGAGCGCGGCTGTTAATGGTTTGCATTCCATTCTCCATTGAAGCCAGCAACTCAAACTTCGCCCGAAGCTTTAGGGAACTTCCCACCACAAACTCCTCAATAGCCACACGGCTTTCAGTCAAGTTACTCTTTCACGATGGGCCATCAACGTCTCAGCCAAAGGTATGGTCTTTACATGCAAATCCCACCATGTTAACAATGACCTCACCAGATCCCTTGTCCAGCACCGAAACCCCTTTTGTTCTCCTTTGGGACTGCCATAGCTGAAAGGCACAATCTTCCCTATAAAAACCCTTCATTTTTGACCGATCTTCGGATCACCTTTGACTGCCATCCTGCCCTGCCGTTGGTGTGTTTAAAGGACTCCCCTCAGCGCCCCCATGCTGAGCTTTCTTCCCCGAATCTCCGACTTTTCCCCAGGACTATGGAACAGGTCGTATTGCCTTCCCTTGCAACTCTTTTCTTTTCCAGTTAGTTAGTTTGTGTTTGTCTTCTGTGTTCCTGTTTAATAAAGAAGTGTTCATTATTTTAAAACCTTGTCTAGCCACTCTCTAACCCGCTGCTGTATACATAGGGTGAAAGATTTTGCTACGTTACCCTGCATTTCGTTAGCAAAACCAATGCTCTGAGTTTAATTTCCCCATCTTCAGTATTTTAATTGGCAAAGCCGGGCGCCCCTCGCGGGACCCCCAATTTTCAAGGTAACAGTTTGCAGAATGGAGTGACATGATCCAAGTCTGGGATGGAGACCAAGAGATGACTTCCACATAAAGGCAGAATTCTGGACAGAACTTGTTTGCTGACAGCCTACAGAAGGGCATCATAAAGCAGGATAAGTTCATTAAAACCTTTTCAATCGACTAAAAATTTGAATTCCAGATTTAAAACAAATTTAAAATATAAGTATATATGAAAACAGAGCCAACATTGTACAGTGGTTTGAACAATGAACAATGGCTCTAGAGACCAGGGTTTGAATCCCTAGCTAAGCCACAGAAACCCACTCAGTAACCTTGGGCAAGTCACACACTCTCAGCCTCCAGAGGCAGACAAAATGAGCAAACCTTGCCAGGGGTTGCCATAAGTTGGTAATGAACTGAAGGGATGCGACGACAGTATATGAGAACTGCATGTGGCAAGTGCCATTATGGAAGACAGATTCCACTCTACCTTCATAAAAAAGGGAATGTCTCTTGTAAAATTGAGTCCATGACACAGACATGGATCATGCAGAACAAAAACAGTTAACAACTAGCAGCTAGCATTTTCTTCCAGACTATTGGTTTAGTCATTTGTAAATATATCAGATTCAAAATGCAATGCTACACATATTAGTCAGGTCTACTGAGTTCAATAGAGCTTACTTCCATGTGGTTTTTTTTTTTTTTTGTAGAAGTGCAGTGGCAACCAGTTTATTAATTAATCAAAACGAATTGGGCAACTAAGTTTTATGTAACTGGGTGATAGCCCTTATACTTGCATTTTAAAGAACTCTGCTGAAAAAATGACTCAACCTCCAGCTTGCTGTCCATTGTAAATCATATCAGCTTTTTAGAACTTCAGGATTATACAGTTGTAAAGAACTCCAAAGGCCATCTTGTCCAACTCCCACCATGCCAGAATCTACAACTGAAGCATCCATGAAGAAACAGCCAACTGCTGTGGCGCATCTATATCTTCTGTGGCAGTTTATTCTACTGTCAAACAGCTCAAAAAAGAAATTGTCTCATTGATGAAATAAACTTGAGACATACCTGTTCTAAAGACCAATCACTTTTCTTGACTTATTGCCTCTTTATGCTACAATTTTAATGCATTTTTTTGAAATAAAATGCCATGTTTTAAAACCAAACATCAAATATATATTACCTAGAACAGTGGTTCTTAATTTTTTCTTTACCAGGACCTCCTGCAAATATGATTTTTTGCTGCAGATCCCCACAATTTAACTCAAGATACAAATATTTACATTTATATTTAAATATTCAAATATTTATTTAAATTTTCAAAAAAAATTTTTATTAAAGGCTTCTGGAAACTAGGATTCAAATCCCCACTCAGACAGTGGGTGACCTTGGGCAAGTCACATTCTCTCAGCCTAAGAGGAAGCCAAAGGGAAGCCCCTTCTGAATCAATCCTGCAAAAAAAAAAAAAAAGCTATGATAGGTTCGCTTTAGGATTGCCATAAGTTAGAAAAATGACTTGAAGGCACAAAACAACATGTGCTGCTGACACGGGGAGGTTCTTTCTAGCCATCATGTCTCTCCCCTTTGAGAACTAGCTTATCTTATCTAAGGCAAACTTATCTTGAGGGTTTTCTTGTCAAGATTTGTTGCCTTTGCCTTTCTCTGAGGCTGAGAGAATGCGACCTGCCTGAGGTCACCCAGTGGGTTTCCATGTCTGAATGGGGATTCAGCTTGGGTCTCCAGAGTCATGATTTGGGCACACACTGTATCACTTTCATCTGTATCACTTTCATCTATATTGCTTTCATCAGGGACATGGTGGCAGGAGTATGTGTACATGTGCCCAAACTGCTCCCTCGTTTGCAAACAAGGGAGTGATTTGAGCACCCACACCGCCCCTGCTACCACATCACATCCCTGTTGCTGCTATTGCTGTTGGTGTCCAGCAGCAGGGTTTCGCAGACCCCATGTGAGGGCTCTGCAGACCTCCAGGGGTCCCTGGACCCCAAGTTAAGAACCACTGGCCTAGAATGTGGAATGTAATTAGGTTGAACAGCAGTTGGTTCATTATATGGCAACTTCATTAGTTCATATAATGTACAGCTATTTAAAAAACGGGTTTCTTCTTCATTCCAGTTCACACTGACAAAAATTGAAGGGAAGCTCAAGTGTACTTTCAGTGTTAGATGGGGAAAATGGCTTCCCCAGACTGAGCTACACTGTCTGTGGCGTGACATCTAATGGCTATGTATTACTTTTCTATGCAGAGGAGGCGTCATCAAGTATCAGAGCAAAACATGAGTGACCATACCAGTGGCAAAAAAACCAAATCTTTGGCTCAAGGTGAGTTTAATTGTATATGTGCCAAGATCTTGTATCAATGGTATGGCTACAATATCATAGCAGTGCTCCATCTCCTGATCTGACCCCTGAAACCCACCTTAAAAACCAGATAGCTATCCCAAGCAACAGAGTTGAGTGGGGCACTGCAGCATGATATGACCAGCCCCCCTCCCTTGAGTGAGTGATGGTGTGATAAGGAGTTGCAGCAACACCCTCCAGCCACCTCTGCTTCTGCTCCTTTCACCAACGCCTGTAGGTGAGAGGCATCATCTTGCAGTGCCTCTCTCACCAGTGCTGGGTGAGTTTCAGAGACATTTACAGTTGTGTCAATGATGCTGTGATTGTAAGTGTGAATAGGAAATAGTTACGTGACCGTAAGTTTAATTTAAAACATCATAACTAACTAACAGGATGCAAGCCATGATGTCTTTATCATATAATAACAGAATATACAAAAATTGTAGCGAGCCATGGCAATCCATCAAAGAATGCCACAAAGCCACAGCAAGGTAAGATTTTTATTGGGACCAAGCAAAGTGTCACAAAGTTCTGGGTAAACTTTGGAGTTCTCTAGAATCCTTCTTCATGTAACAGAAAAATGTTCAAGAAATTCATTGTTCTAGTACTACTTGCCCAATTTCTGGATAGGTGATATGGAAAGGGTTCTCTGAGTTAATGCGCTCTGGGAAGTTGTTGTCTAGCAATGATAGCCTTGGAATATTCCCGGGTCTCTCATTTCCAATGATATCCTGCTGCATCAAGTGCCCCTGAATGTGCGTTAAGGAGATGAACAGGAAGCAAAATATCACTCTGCTTATCACAGAAGGGCTTAAGATCATTATATAGAAGAATGTCAGTGCTCTGGTTACTTGCATTTTGTTATTGTAAATTTAATTTATAATTAGAATACAATATATTTATGGAGTTTCTGTAAGTATAAATGAATTAAAAGCTACATGAATGGAAGTTCTGACTCAGCAAGAAATATGTCTGCGTGTGCCTTCAAGTCATCTTGAAGCGACTTGGCAAATCCATAAATTTCATAGGGTTTTCTTAAGCAACGAATACACAAGAAGTAATATATTTAAAAAAATACCCAAATGAGTTTTTGAAATGAAAATGTTTAGAGCAATTCATAATGCTGTATATTTTCCTCTCTTCACTAGAAATGTGCAGCTTTGAAAATATAAAGCACCTGCTGTTTTAATTAGCTACAAAATAAGGAGAGGGAGGGGTAATTTTGTGATTTGTCCAGAACTCATTTAGACTAAAATATTGTGTCAGGACCCATTTTTTTTGTAGTTCTTTCACATAACCCAAAGTCTCAGCATTAAGCTGTGAGTGAGGTTATCATATCATCTGACTTACTTCCTGGTTCTTTGTGAAATCATATTCCAAATGTGTGGAATTGTAATGAAAAGATGGTGGGGAGGAGGAAGAATGTTAATTTGGCAATGATAACCTCCCTGTGGGTGTCTGTGTTACTCCCACTGAAATGCCAGCTACGTGAAACTTGTCTGGCATTTATAGAGAGTGAGACTGCTATTAAAAAGGGGTGATTAAGAGAGCCTGTACTGCTAGAAGAACAGTGCTAGAATAGCATCTATACTCTTGATTTCTCTCTCTCTCTCTCACTTACTCACTCACTCTCTGTATATAGTCCTTCAGGTCACTTGTTGACTTATGGTAACCTCATTAATTTTAGGCAAGGAATATTCAGAAGTGGTTTTGCCAGTTCATTCCTCTGAAATAGTCTACAGCACCTGGTATTTTGTTGGTATCACCTATTCAAGTACAGAGCCAACCCTGCTTAGCTTCCTACATCAGACAGGATCTGCTGCCTTTAGGGTATTTAGTCCTTTTGATTTTTCTAGGCCTTGTTTTACAGATATCTATAACAGATGTTTATATCGTTGAAAATATATTGCCATTAACAACTAAATAAACAATTCCCTTGTTACTTTATCAACCTTCACCTTATTTATTTAACTTTGTATACCTATCTAGTACCTACCCAGAGGATGCTAAAGAAATGAGGTGTAGCTCTTGATCAGATGAGAGATATAAAATATTGCTAAATTAAAACACTACAAGCTGGTCCATCACCCTGACACTAGGAGGAAATCTTCAATGTGATTGTGATGTTCAGCTGAGTGATGAAAGAGGTTGAGATAGTAAGCTACATCTGCATGTCTTCCCTTGCATTACTTCAAGCATTCTTCAGGTATAGAACAAAACCTTCCAAATTAATGCATGACATGGAAGAGTAAAGTGAATCCTACTGACCTAAATAATCAATTGATCAAATATCTTTAGGATCAATGGCAAGGTATTTGACTGTATGGTTAAATTAATGAAACAATGAGTTTACATTATTTCTGAAAGGAAATTATTTACCATAAATGTGTCTTCTCATTAGTTGTTCCTGTTGTTGTTGTGTGCCTTCAAGACATTTCTGACTTAGGGCGTCCCTAAGGCAAATCTGTCACAGGTTTTTCTGAGAGTGTGTCCAAGATCACCCAGTGAATATCCATGGCCAAGTGGGGAATCAAATCTTGGATTCCAGGGTTGCAGTCCAAGACTCAAACCGCTACAGCACATTTGTACTTTCTACCTATTCCAGTAGGATTTAGTAAGGCTATAGATGCACCTAAAACGGGAATAAAATATTTAATTTTTTTTAAGTCAGAGTAAAATCCATCTTCAATCAGTATATCAGCACATATAAAACTGGTAAATTCAAATTATTCCTATTTCTGAAAATAATGTATCCCAGCTGTTAAAGGAAAACCACTGTTTCAGAAGATATAGACATGGATCAACATTATTTTGAACAACTCCTGGGCATGGGCATGTGCAACAGGGTTTTTATTCCTTTCCCCTTTGAATTTTAGTCTCCTACTCCTTTCAGTTCCAAAAGGCATTTGTTATGCAATAAGGAAAACTACTCCTCAAGAGGTCTGCATCTAAAACCATACTGGGTGCATACAACTAGTCCCATTACTAACTTGGAAGTTCTCCTGCAAGTTCTTGAGTAGAAGATGTCAATGAACAATATTAATTATCTTTTGTTTCTTCCCGGAGTCTGGCAATATGATGGAATTTTTGAATAGTGAATTTATTGGGGGCATGGTTATAAAAACTGTAGCTACGTAGTTATAGTGTTATAAAAACTAGCTATCAAACAGATTAATTCAAATTATCAAATGAAAGCAGAGGAATGTATGATATGTTCAATATTCTATAGCCTTCCCTAGTCAGCTGGTTAAACCAAGCTTAATGGGGAAATTGTAATGACTCATGGAAGTTGCATCCTTTCTTTGATGACAAGAATACAACATTGCTAACGCTTAATGTTTTCAGTGTCTACTTTCCCAATAGTAAATTCTGTTATTTAATGTTGCTGAACATTTTCTACCGTGCCGCAAATGACCTATACACACAGAGAGAAAGAGCTTGATGAGAGTAATTTACTTCTTATATAAACAGATGTCTAACTTGCCTTGGTGTTAGACTACTGGGAAAGAATTAAAGGCTCAGTTGAAAGCGTATCTGATTGCTAGCCTATAATTAAATACTCATTGTGACTATTTTTCTGCTTCCCTCCTCCCCTCATTTTATCGACAAAGTTCTGCACCGGAACAACTGTTTTTATTCCATCCAGAATGAGCACTCATGCCTTACGATTGTGATCATAAATGGCTTTGGAAAATTTTCTGCTGAGTCAGTGTCTCTTCACTTGCATAATAATACAGTCCACCAAGCAACAGTGTTGCACAACTGAGGTTAGTATGGCCCCTGCAGGAATCCCTTTTCAACCCAAATAAAATAAAACAGAAGATGCATAGCAGCTGGAGTGAGTAGGTTTCACCAAAGGAAGCCTAAAGATTTAATGAGACAATTCATTTAAAATATGCAATGATGTAATCTTCCATCTTTGGCTTACAAAGTGCACTAATGTCTATATTTGTTACAGTGGGTGAAGTCATTGCTTTAATCTAGATGTCTCCTGGTATCTGAAATGTGACACCTGACATATAGATGACTGATACTTCGTGCCATGTGGCTGCTCCAAGTAAGTATATTCCTTGCATAGAGCAAGTTCAATATAGCATATACATACAGGCAATGGTTGGACATGATTGGATGAAACAAGCATTCACCTGCCTATATCTGGTAATGTTTGAAGTGCTGCATGTTATTTTATCCTTCGGTTTATAAAGCAAAAAAGTACTTGCAACCAGCTGACACAACTTGTGAGACTGTCCTTGATATTTGCATATAGCCGATATTTTTGTGTGGTACTATTTGATTCAAAAGTGATGCAACTCAGTATTAAATTTAACCCATAATATACTGTTGTTTGGTATATTTTAAATTCATAAAAATCTATTCTGTAAATCTGTAAGCAGAACAGTTGACACAAGATGGCTGGAATTTACTTAGGAGACATCTGGACAAGTGACCAAAAAGTCATCATTGCACAATGGTCATATTCTGCTGATAGCGGCAGAAGCAGAGTTGCACAGACAGCATGCTCACCTGGGCCTTGTATTTGCAAGCTGTGCATTGTGCATTGCAGTTTTTCATCCTATACTTTGCATTATGATTATGCATTGTGATACGGATCCTGTACTTTGCATTGTGATTACCCATTGTGCATCCTATACTTTCTATTCTAGCTGTGCACCATTATGTAACGGCATCTTGTCATTGACATGTTGTGTAATGTTCTTCTGCATGAGAGTTGCATGGTGCTGCCATGGGGTGTCCACATGTAGGTATTCATGCTACACTAAGGCGATGTTGGATTGAGACCTTTGTCTGTAAGCACAGTAGCCGACACAACAGCAGACATCAGCAGAATAATATTCTTCAGAGACCTTTATTTGAGGCTAGCTCAAATACAGGTTATTTAATAGCAGTTGTGTAGATGTGATCAGATAGTCACTTTTTCATTTTTTTTCAAAATGCATGCTATAACTGTGCAAATGTTAACCTTTTTCTGTTCACTGCCATTGCTTCCTTCTCTGCTGCACCTTTAGCATCAGTTTGCCTTACCATTACTAGGATGTCTTCTACCAGGGAGTAGACACTTGGGCAACGACAGCCAGCCAGCCAGCCAGCCAAGTACAGAGAGAGATGTTTGTGTGCTTTTTGGTACTGTCTCAAATATATATAAAAACGCCTCTCTCACCTTTTGATCTAGCCCTAAATGGCAAAAAAATTGAGACAACATACTTCAGGATGCCTCAGGCCAAACGTGGGTATAATTAGACCATGGTTGGAGTATTACTTAAATGTTGGGTGTGCATTTTAGGGACCATATCACCTCTGTTTTAAAAGGATTGCGCTGGCTTCCAAGCACAAGTCAGGGTGCTGATTCTGACCCGTAAAGCTCTAAACAGCTTGGGGCCAGGATATCTGAAGGAGTACCTCCTACCATATGACCCTGCCTGAAATTTGAGATCCTTAGAGGAGGCCCTGATGCATGTCCCAACACCTTGTGAAGCTAGGTTGGTATGTATTTGTAACAGGGCTTTTTTCTATGGAACTCTCTATCAAAGGCAGTTAATGTGGCTCAATCACTAAAACAGTGCTTTACCACATGGCTGCTAATGTTTGAAACTGCTCTGTTTTAACCGTTTTAATTTTTTAATTTTTCAAAAACATCTGTACTCTTTTAGTTACTTTTACTTGTCTATTGCCTTGAGAGCTCTTGCGAGCGGAGGTGATATAGACAAACAAACAAACACAGGTTAGTTCTTCAGGATTTTATTTACAATGTGAGTATCACACAGGAAGCAATACTTTTAATCATAGGAAGAAGATTTGGTTGCAGCATTAGGAAACATCTGCTAACTGCAAGGACATGTCACAAAGAGTCATAGAAGGTTATGTGGAACCATAGTCTTCAGAACTGTTGGGGAACATGCCACATGGTACTTATCAAAGATGCTTAAGCTGGGATAGCTGCATTTGTCCATTACTGAAAAAAAAAAGTAATCTTGTGCTATCTTAAATATTAAAATGTTTATAATAAATTTGTTAATGTTGATGGTGGTACAATAAAGATTTTTTGTTGTTTTAACCTGGGACAAGGGAATTTGTTTCAGAGCATAAGACTGAACTAGGGTACCTAACTGATGCTTCCCACAGGCAGCAGTGGTAGTCCATGACTGTAATTTTTCAGAAATGAAGTCCCCACACCTTGAACATGTAAAAGGGGGTAAAATTATTGCCCCTTTCTGGTGCCTGCATAACACTTTATTGATCTGAAAGATCCTTGTACACATACAGTTACACACACACACAGGCTTCTCTACTCAGTCAGGATTCTCAGCTTTGTGGAACAGCTGTACTCTCATAAGGCCCTTTCACACTAACCAGACACATCAGCACTGGGGTAGGCTTGGCAGGTGTGGTGCCATTGCCCTCACACATTCATCATTCAAGAACAGTCTTTTTATTTGGTCAATATTACGTGAGTTGTATGGAATGTTTTAAATTAATATTTATTTTTCAGCCCTTAAGTACTCAATCTAAGAGTACATTAATATATTTCCAGGTTCCCAATGAACATTAGAGGCCTATAAATGTCTACTGGTTATTTGAAATCTGTATGCCAACTTGCCATCTTTGTTACTTTGCCACTTCCTGGTCATTTGCACATTTCTTTGCAGCTCCACACATTGCTCCCTTGGCTTTACTCCACTTCCTTCTGGTCATTTTCATTTCCAATCTGCTTTCCTTTCCTAGACACCATCTGCTTCCTTAACTGCCTGCTGCTTTCTTTTGTCTTTAAATTCTATGTTGTTGTTTTTGTTGTTTGCCTTCAAGTCATTTTTGAGTTATGCCAAACCTATCATAAGGTCTTCTTGGCAAAATTGGTTCACAGGGGGCTTGCCATTGCTTTCCACTGAGGCTGAGAGATTGTGGCTTGCCCAAGTTCACTCAATGGATTTCCATGGGCTGACCAGGGATTCAAACCCTGGACTCTCAAAGTTCTAGTCCAGCACTCATACCACTAGAGCACACGGGCTCCCTCTCCTTCCTGAGGCCTCTATTTCTTCTAACCCAACTCTTTTCTTGTGCCTGCCCTGCCTATGTCTAGAAGACATAAAATCCCTTAATTGACAATATAGATTTTACACCTAAATGAATTAATTCCTTTTTGAACACTGCAGTTCAGATTCTTGTTGGGTTGGGTGGGTTGAGCATTTGCTCAACAAGCTGTAATACAAACTTATTTCATCTTAGTTTCAGGCAGTTTAAATAGCCTCTTTTAGCTAAATGTATTTTTTATATGGAAGTATATAATTTCCTCAAATATAGCTTAATTAGTAGTGGCCTAGTTATAAAACCTCTGTGTACCAATTCAATCTGTTTGTATAATTTGGCTCAAATGTATAGATTTGAGCCAAGAGCAGAATGCATCCTGTTTACTTTCCTATCTTCCTGCAGTAAAACATTTTCAAGGTTAATCTGCCCCAAAAGCAACACGATTTTTGTACTCTCTGTTTCTTTCTGATGTTTTCAGTTACTTCTTCAGCCTGCTTTCATTTTTCCATGAGGAGTAATCAGTGCTTAGAACCCAACTCAGATGGCCAGGCTGACATTAAAATATACTCAGCTCAGAAAGCTTTCTGTACAATTATATGCTATTAACACTGTAGTGTAACAAAGTCAAAAATGTTGCATCAGACAGAAATAATGCTATGTTCTGAAGCTATAAAAGACGTCAGAAAAACAAACAAAAAGCAGTCCTCCTGATCCATCAGATTTCAGTAACAAACAGTCTCAGAATCATCCTCCATGGCTGTTTAGCAGTGATAGCAGAATCTTAGAAAACCCACTGTATCTTTTCTTAGCAACCCTCAATAGGAAAAATTAACTTGCGCCAGTTAAAGGCAACTTGGTGTCTCCCAAATATTTTAGACTACAATTCCTTATGAATGAACATGCCAGCTGGGGCTTCTCGGAGAGGCAAAGGTTTGGGCAGGGTCAAAAACAGCTTATATACAAGATCTAGTTTTTGTGTTCAGTCCACATTTCCACATGGAATGAGGAAAAGCATAGCTCAGTGGTCCGTGAAATACTTTGTGTGTAAAGGATCCTATGCATCTTCAGGTAAGACTGAGAAATACTCCTGTCTGAGGAAAGATGCTGCCAGTAGGGGTTGACAATACTGAGCTACATGAACTGATTGGACAATTTGGCATAAGAAGAGTAGCATAAAACCACAAATGCATTCGAGCTACATAAGTTATTAATAAAGGGGGAAAAAAGAGGGGGGGAGATGCTCTCTGCTGCTATATACACTGTAAAACATTACCTTCAAAAATATACTCCCCTTGGCTCCATCTATTAACTCTGCTAAGATAGCTTCACGTTAATTTATGAGGCCAACATAGGAGAATCCCTGAATGCGTTTATTATTCTTATTTCAGAAAGCATTCGGTACAAATCCGTTTTTAAAAATTCTCACTTTTTACCTGCGGTCATTTCTGGGGGTTGGCCTTTCTTCATTATGGCCTTCACTCTTGCATAATTTATATTTTGGCTGCATTTGGAAACCAGTTGGAATAATTTGTACAGAGATGGATGCCAACTATGGAACATTAAAGATCACTTTAGGTCTAAGTGTTAGCTTCCATTGATCTCTACAATTCTATAGCTAACAAACACTTTCACCAAAAAGGAAAAGTAATAGCTGGAAGCCAAATGGTATTTAAGTGCTTAATACATAGCAATGGGACATATATTCTTTAATAGTAATTTTTTGAAAAAAAAAATGGTATCTAAAAGTAAAGGCAGTGCATAGATGTACAATTGGCAGTGTAAGAGTATTTAAGTATGTGTTTTAATTTAGTGCAGGTAAGTACAACTGTAAAGCTGAGATGTTTGTTTCTGAATAATGAAGATGAAATGCTTCAGTACAAACACTACCACAGCAAGTGACTGATGTGTTTTAGTTCATTTTGCTGACATTTTGCTGACAGATGTCAGAGTGAATAGAAGTTCTTCTACTAAACTATCAGTGGCATGCTGTATTCTCATTAATTCAGAGAACACAGTATAAATTTCTTCATCAAATGGAAGCAACTGAGATGTGTGCATTTAAAAAAAAAATCAGAGCTCCTTAGTAATATGAATCCACATATTTGCTTCATCTCTGTGGCCACAGATAAAAACAGTACTTCAAATTTGTATCAGTAGAGTTCTTGTACTTATCACACTTACATTCTCCCTCTCCTGAGCTAAAGTAAGCCTTTGTATGGTTTCCAACTCGTTTCCTATCTCTGCAACTGAACTTCAGGAGCCAAACCTACCGTCAATGTCCAACAATAATCAGTGTCATCAATGACCAACAATCCTCTGTTAGACTCAGTTTTATATGGTGGAGCCAACCTCAAGATTGTGAAAAAGTAGGTTGAAGTACATGAAGAATACCTCTAGGAGGAGAAAGATATGAGTGAGAGACAGACAGAGGCTGTCTTGTACAAATTTCTAGTCGCAACTTTAACTCATACTTAACATCATGAACATAGATAGGAACTGACTGGTAAGAGTGCAGGCAAAACATCTTTCCGTTTGGGGGAAATGGCTCATCTGCTTTTATCACTCAGATGAGAATCAAAATTTAACTGCACTGGGGAAAAAACGAGGCTAAGTACTGACCAAATAAAGCTATAAATCACACTTTTTGCATAGAGTTAGCCATGTATGGAACCAGGACTGAGCAACCAGTGATCTTCTAGCTGATTTTAGGATCTGGATCTCCTCAGACACAGTCTGAATGAGGAGAACTCTAGTCTAGATTTGGAGGGCAACAGCTTCCCCATTCCTACCTGTCTCACTGGAACCGTTGCACAGAAGTGGTGCCAGTGAGATTATGTGAACTGTAGTAGCACAATCAACCATTCAGATGTTGGCCCATTTTTTCCAGGCAATGATACTTCTCTGTGATTGGCATTGTTTGCATGGCTCTGGAGACAAGGATGCCACATGTTATTATGCCTTCTTGTGCCTTTCAATAGAAGAGTACCTTGCAGGGATTACTTTACATGGGTTGAAGGAGTACATGAGATGAATCAGAATGCACTTGTTGTCAAACTATGCTAATCTCTTGTTTGCCTGGGAAGAAACTTGAAAAGATAATTAGAGGTGCAAGAGGTACCCATACAGGTATGGTAGTCCCCCCGTATGCTCTCCAAGAAAATATGTACTCCTGCTTGTAAGTCATGTAAAGCTCCTGCACAACTGTACACTGTGAGAAATCAGCTTTGATTCAGCACACATAACTTTTTGGGATTTCTGTGTTTTTAGGATAAGATTTTATCTGGAAAAAAGAGGTTATATTGCCTTCTCTGCACTGCAGGTTCCTTGTGACTGTTATTGAGAATGCATGTGTGATGCCATAAAAGTGTTAATGGGAGATGACAGAACCCTTTCTGCCTAATGGCCTCTTTAGATATTAGTGATTTAGGTGCACACCTTAGTAATACCCATTTGATCTGTTGCTGATGTTGTACTGCATCCATCCTACTAGATGTTGTGTTCTCTATGTATTTTGTTGTTGTTGTGTGCCTTCAAGTCATTTCTGAATTATGGCGATCCTAAGGCAAACTTATCAAGGGGTTCTCTGGGGCTGAGAGTGTGTGACATGCCCATGATCACCCAATTGGTTTCCATGGCCAAGCAGGGAATCGGACCCTGATCTCCAGGGCCATAGTCTAATACCCAAACCACTACACCACACTGGCTCTCCTATGTACTAGTCACACCAGTATGACCCCTCAAATTCTCTCTTTTATAATCGCTTGCTTCTGAATAAGCACCTTCAGTTTCTGAAGACTCAGTAGGCATAGCCCTGTCTTTCAGCCTGTGATTAGCTGTTGTCAGACAATCTACAGGTTTTCACACCTCTCTCCACAGCCTCTTTAATGCGATTAACAGATATGGTTAACATCTAGAGTATCCTCTGTGATTGCAACAAAACTAAATGGCATTAAGATTAATAGACAGCCATGTTCTCCTGCTGCGAAACAAACAAACCAAACCATACTGTTATCCACAGTGCAGTAGCAACTTTATTACGAATAGGCCAAATAGTGCTCATGAGCAAGCTTTACAGAACTTTTTAAGGCTAGATATTTTTCAGAGAAAAAAAAAGTGTGTGGGAAAAAGAAATAAACCAAGAACTATAAGAACTCATTTTCAATTTGTACCAATTTTAAAATAGAATACTAACTGTGGACCATTCTCACTAGGAATAATACAGATTTCATGATGCAGCCAGGTCTACTATAAAACAGGAGTAAGTGGCTGATCCTGTAAATTTGAAAACATAAAACTTAATAGTCAAAACATTCACAACTAACTGCTTTTCAGTTGTCGTAGCTAACTTGTGGAAAGAGAGAGGATTGTCTTTCCTCCGTTCTTGGTCTTCTTTTGACTGGATTCTTTAAAGTCTATTTTATTCTAAAGCACATCTTTAGTTGAGCTTTGATACATTTTTAGTTAGCTGCTACGGATATGGTTATTCATTATTTTATGATGTTCTACTGCTGTTGTTTTTTGGTTTGTTAACTTTTTTCACTGTAAGCCTTTTATCAACAATGGTGGAATATAAATATCCTAATAAAGACAATACAGTCCTCCCTCCACATTCAGGGGTTTGACCTTGGCAAATTTGATTATTCACAAGGTGCACACGTGCCCCTCATTCTCCTCCTCCTCTTCCCTTGTCTTTTGCCTGGGCATGGAGCAGGCATGGAGCAGGCAGGCAGGCATGCCCAGGCAAAAGGCAAGAGAATGGGGGCAATGTGCACATGCCTTCTCCCATTCCCTAGCTTTTTACCCAGGCACCAAGGAGGCAGGCAGACAAGTGTGCCTGGGCAAAAGGCAAGGGAGGAGCCCCACAAAGGAATAGGAGTGTGTGTGTGTGTGGGGGGAGTTATTTGTGGTTTTCTCATTTTTGTGAAGTTCACTCCAAACTCTCACAAAAGTGGAGGGGCCACCGCACAGGCAACATTTGTACCACCCATCAGAAAATACATGCAAGGAAAATTTAGCTATTCATTCTATATTTATTTGCTTCCATTCATAGCACACATTTACAGTAGAAAGTAACAAAACCTGAAAAGAACAAAAAAAAGCTAATAAAGTATTTGTTTTAAATTAATCTGAAATAGCTGTTATCTTCCCACACCTTTTTTCAGCACTACTAATTTAGGACAAGCTCTAAAGCAATGCGTTTTAGTAAATCAGCAACCAGGAAATATGAAGAAAAACAGTAAATGAAGGCACAGATCTGCAGCATAACAATGAAACACACCTTAAATGTCGAGTAGTATGGAGAACCATCTTCCAAGACTACAAGTCGAACTATCCCTTTTGAAATATTAGCTTTAAAGGAGGCCAAAGAGCCCAGCTAAGCTCAGAAGTATCTTCAAGGCAACTTTCAACATAAAATGTAGCAAGAAAGAAAGAAAAAGCAAACACAAAAGCCAGTCTCCAGAAGCTCGTTGTGCTCCTAGCTGTAAGCTGATCCATATAAAAGGAACAACAGACATTTAGTTTGATCAAACAGGCACGTTCTTTACCTCTAAACAGGCAAGGCTGAAGGCAGCTAGAGACAATAAAGGATGAACAGCAACTTCTACTTAATTTAATGATGGAGGGAAAAAAGACCTAGATAGAACTGACTGCTCAGTACTTTCAGAACCTGAAAAACACTAGGTAGCCTGGCAGAAGAAACGGCTTGATCCTGAACACAGCAACAGATTAGCCTTGTGCTATTCAATGGTTTACTATTGAGGACAATTTGCTTCCTGCCGCCTTTAGCAGCCTGTCTGAGAAAAGCAGCTGGTTTTAAGCACAGACAGATTGTTCTCGTGCGTGATGCTTAAAATGCAGTTCTTGTGGAAGTCAGTTTACTTGTCAAATGCCTTCCTATTCACATGTGTTGCCACCTCCTCCTCTGCTCACAGAAGTAGGTGGCTATCAGTGCCTCCAATTATGTAATGTTGACAGTCTAGCTGTACATATCACTTCCTTCTCAGAAAACACCACATATGACACGGGTGGTTGGGGTGTGTGTGCATCCTTATTAGTGAACACTGAAACAAATCTGGAATTGTGAAGACAGAGAATCAACTTCCCAGGATCTAGTTTTATCACAAAACTAGGTATTCGATCCTGCCCGGCTCCAAGGTTGACTCAGCCTTCCATCCTTTTGCAGGTTGGTAAAATGAGTACCCAGCTTGTTGGGGGCATGTATAGAAATGTTTCGAAATACATGCTATTTGTAAGTTGTTCGCCGCCTCAATCCATATGGAGAGGCGGGATACAAATAAATAAATAAAAAAAACATTGCATTTTACATGAAAACATTTCTTCTCATATCTCCATGGCAGAAAAATGCCAGTATGCTGAAGCTCAGAGCGAATGTCACTTCCCAAAGGCCACCCAGAGCTGAGGCATACATGTCCTACTCTACACCATGCTGGTTCCATTTCCTAAAAAATATAATGCTGACTCCCTTCAAATTTGTCAACTACACAAAGACAAAGCCTAGGGAAGAATCTGGACTACAACTTCCAGAATCCTCCAGCTAGTATGGTCTGCAGCCAAGCTGTTTAAGGAAATCCTGGGAACTGTAATCCAAAACATTAGTTAGCCTGACTTTTTAAAGCACTGCAAAGAACCTGTTCTCTTGCAGCAAGCTTTTTAATATAGTTGGCTATTGTTCTTTCTTGACAGTGTCCCAGTTTTTTGCTACTGATTCCTGGTATGGCAAGATTATGATGGAAAAAGCTTTGCAGTTCTATACACTATCAAATACAAAGTTGATCATCTTTATAATGGGCAGGATGATTATGATGTATGGTGGACTGGTACTCTATAAAGGAAATGCAGAAGCAAGATCATGGTGCTCTGCACCTAGATCAGTTCTTCCCACCCTGGTGCCTGCCAGACATTTTAGACTACAATTCCCATCAGCTCCAGCTAAGATGGCAAATGATGAAAGATCATGGAGGGTAGAGTACAAAATATCTGGAGGCGACCAAGGTGGGGGAAGTGAAGGAGACACTGAACATTTTTACAAAAGCCATGTTAGTGGCTGGACCTCCTACTGTCAAAATTAAATATAGGTTTTGTCCTCAGAACTAGTCTCAAAAAAAGAGCACATTAAAACAATTAATGAAATATGATTTTCTCTCTCTCTGAAATAATAGGGTACCTTCAGGAACACTAGTGCATTAGACAAGTCCACCACAGTGAGAGAAAATAGCAATTTGAGGGAGAAGAGACAGAAAATGGTGAAACGCCCCTTCATTTGAGTGTTACTGTGGTAATCCAATTTGCAGGGGCTCCTCTGAAGTGAAAACATGTCAGCTGTTTACTTCTTAACACGCAATTTGGTCCCCACCCTTTTTTCAACTTTCTGCCTATCTCTTTTGTACTTTGCAGACTGAAGAGGGCAAGCCTAAACAGCAAAGCCTTTGCAGAAGCAACAATAAAGCAACACCAACTCAGATAAATAAACTTGAGAGATGCTGGCATTTACAGAACAGATCTGGTCTTGAGCAGGTGAGTGGACGGGTCCACAATTCAAGAAAATTAAATGTGTTCTACAAAAGCATAGGTTTAAAAGTGGAATCAAACACACATCTTCCAAACCAGCTTCTACTTGCAAAAAATAAAATAAAAAAATGTTTGACTGGAAAAGGCAAACCGGGTGACAAATGTGTTTAGTTCTGTAAATGGTGCTAGTACTTGACAAAGTATTTTGGGACTGCACTGTCATCCATCATTATCATGCTACGTGTCACCCCTTGGGGAAAATAAGTTGCTCTGGGCCATCTAGTCTGTATCTCAGCTACTACTTGAGCCTCTTTTATGCCATTAGGCATCTACGTCACTGAACACTCACATTCAGAATCAGGTAACTTGGTCAAATCAAGCACTTGGGCTGTTCTGTGAGAGAGTAACAGAAATTGATGTAATGGTGCCAACCTGACATTCTGATAAAACACATGAGTGATTTAAGCGCCGACAGCTAAGAACAGAAATGCTTCCTATGCAAAATACCAGGGAAGGCAGAAACTGTAGAGGAAGTAGCTTAGTAGAATTAGGTTTGATTTTTTTAATAATAATAATAATAAAATCATGATGATGATAATAATAATAATAGTAGTAGTAGTAGTATTAACAGTAGTAGTAATACCATGCTTTGCTCCAAACTTCTATGATCACAGTGTAGATGGAAAAGCGGTGTAGAAACCGCCACTATCTGCAACATGGACAAATATGCCAATTGGAACAGCCAGCTGGTGTCAGGGGGCATGCTGCAAGTATGCATTGCACAGAGAAAGTGATGGGTGGGTTCAGCTGTTGTCCACTGCATCATTTCCTCACCCCCCTTTTCAGTGATTCAGACCAGTTACTGGAACTAACAAATTAAAGTCAACTAAGATGTGGATTAATTTGACAGCAAAAAGAGGCAATTTAATAAAATGCATATTTTTTTATGAAACTGATCAAGGTAAGTTGGAATTTCAGTATCAACATTCCTCCAGAATTAAGTTATTAATTAAGCAAGTCACAGAGCTGAACTGCCAACAAATTTTACATTACCTAGTTGGTTCTTTACAAAAAACTTGGCTGTTTTGGATTTTTGCAAAACTACTGGTACTTCTAACTCTGTTTTAGTCCCTCAGCACGGTTTAGGTAACAAGGAGAAGGAGCAACCTGAAAAGGATGGTGACGTATTTCTTTGCATCTAGATGACCCAGACACTGCACAGTGGCTTTTCATTTATCCCAGAACACTGGCTGTAGAACCTCTTAACCCTGAGATCAACGTGGGAATCAATAAGTTAAAGAATAAGCCAAGGACATGCATTTAGAAGGAAACATGGAAAGCAATAGAAAGGCTTATGGTACAGTGGGTTAGGAATAGCATTTTCAAAACTACATGCAACTGCCTCCTTACCTCCAAACTCAAAACAGGGACAAGGGTAGGGTGGAAGGAGTTAAATCATGGATTAGATTTTTCACTCTCACCCTTGCTTAGCTTTTAATGTAATGCAACTTAAATGTAAATGCCAATTTAACTTAATTGTTAAAAATGTAACCCTTTAAACATACATACTAATGATTTTTTTTAGCTTATTAACAAATAACTTAATGTGTTAGGCCTTTCCTACTTCTTGGTTCAGCTTGCAGTAAGAAAGAAGAAACCATCCCCATTAAGTTCCAGTACTTTTACCACAGAGGTTGAAAAGAAACTTAAGTCGAAAGCTGCTTAATGGTTGTGGAAGGGAGATTACAGAGTGGTAGACATTTCTGTCCCAGAGATTATCCTGAACTCCTGCCAGCAAGATTAGAATCACTGAATTTTTCCACATGTTCCTGTTGCTCATCCACATAATTTTTACGCAAGTGCGCAAAATTACATGGTGGCTGTTTAGCCACCTTACTTTAAATTGAGCAAGAGCCAGCTGCAGTTCATGAAACACCAACTGATAATGTAGGATCTACAAAAGCTATTTACACACCACTGTAAGATCCTGTGATGCAGGGCAGGATATAAATATTTACTAAATACAGGAGGAGTAGGGAACCTTCAGGATGGTTTGGTGTGCAACTGTCATCAGCCTCACCCAGTATGGCCAACACTAGGGGATTTTGGAAGCTGTAGTGCAAAGCATGTTCCCCACACTAATCTACACAATGTTTCCCATTTTCTAATCAGTTCTTTCCCATTAACTTTAATCCTTACGGTTATAAGAATCCATTTTTAAACGTGTACAACCAGACATCAAGCTAGCATTTTACTACTTTTATGAGAAGTGGAAATACATTTTGTCCCATTGGACAAAGCTTTCAGTGGCTTGAGCACTTTATTCTTTATAGTTATAGCTATATGTGAAAATTGGTACATAGCAGGGATTAGTCATTTCAGTCGGTACACTGCAGGGAGCAATTATTATCCACAATGCAGTAGAGATGGGTGGAGAAGCTGGCAGTAAATATTTTCTGGAAAATGACTTACATGGGCTGAGTTCATGCTGAGCTTCTCATCTGCTTTCAGTGAATCGGAAGTATTAATAACCATGGAGCAACAACATGCATTGCATATAAAATGCACGCAGGGATTTTTTTCTTCTAAATTCATGATGGGCATCTCTTCTCTGAATAGCTATGTTAGGTAAGTCATACAGTGCAGACTTGTAAGATGGATAACCACTTTTGCTCCAAGTTTAGGATTAGCACATATTCTTTCTGGGACTTGTCAAAGTTCTCTCATCCCTAATCCCAGAGACACATAAGAAAGAACAAAGTGCTTTGTGGGCTGTGACGGTGTTCTGCAATTCTTTTTATAAAAAAAAACAACTTTTTAGACTTCTCTTTCTAGCATTCCTCCTTGCCCATGCTATTCTTGCAGGCAATACCATTCTTGGAGTGAAATGAGTAGAGGACTCCCTGTTGATATTGCCAGTCAATGATAAGAGATAATAGTGGGTACTTCCAGCATTTTATTGGCCAGCTCTTGAATGAGTTACACATCCCAGCTGGGACTTTTCCCATGTTGTCTTCTCCTCAAATGAGGGAGAGATGGTGGAAGTGAAGCCGCATCAATTGAACTAGCCAAGAAGCTGATAACACTTGCCACAGCATCTCACCTGTAAAGGGTTATGGAAGAGTTTAGAAGTTAGGAGACATATGCAGAAAGCCCTAAGTTCAATGTCTGGCATTTCCAGCTAAAGGATCTCTGCTAGCAGGGCTCGCAACAGCCTTTCTCTTAGATGCCGGAAAGTAGACCTCTTGTCTGATTTCCCCAAGGAAGTTTTATCTTGTGCCTATTCTCACTTCCAGAACTCCTGAGGGGAAGGAGAGAAACCCATCAGATTTATTCTTCAGATTTATTTATCCCATCAGATTCTTTCTTCCTTCCTCCCTTCCTCCCTTGTTATGGCTACCAATTTCATTTTCTTCATCAATCAATTTGGGATATTCCTCTCAGGAACCAACACTGAAAATCTATTCAGAAGGACTAAGAGAATGACACAGTATTAACCAATTTGGAGAACGCCTATGAATGCAGCAGAGGCCTTTGAAGGCTAGGGTACAGTTTCAGAAAGGTGTTACTGGTATCATCTGGAAAGTCACCTAGAAAGTCATACTTGCAACTTTCTACTGAAAATTCACTCCTTCTCTTTTGCACTTTAATTTTTAAAATCCTAAGCCAAGCTGAGTGTTATGAGCAGTACTGCAGTGCCACAAGGTGCGCCCCCCACCCTGTTGACCAAAAAAATCACATATTAAAGATAAATGCAATTTATGTAGCACAGTACAAAAAGGAAATGAAAAGAAGGCAGTCACTTTCCCCTATTAACAAACTCCTCTCTTAGCTATCCCTGCACAAAACTAATGAAAGACAGCATTAGCAGATTAGCATATCTTCAGATGAAAACAGTCCTATCCAAATTAAGGAACATGTCATTTTACCATCGAGCATTATTATTAACAAATAGCCCTAGAAAAGGTACTATTCATCACAGGAAACTTGCAACAGCTACAAACTCTCATTATAGTTGTATCTTCCCTCCATCTCTTAGTTGCTGCCAACAAACCACAAAACCCAGTTGGGCTCTCCTGTCCAAATCAGTATTAGTCTCAAGGCTTGGTAGCAAGATCAGAGGATCACATTCTTCAATCATGTGTGCAAAGCCTCGGGTCTGGATACATTGTCCTAAATGTTAGGTTTATACGTGGGTCCCTGGAGTGATAGTCCTTCGGTACACGATGCTGAAATGAAAAACCAAAATAGGTGAAACCCATATATTCTGAATTTCTCTATAGGAGTTAAAAAAAAAACTTCCCTGCTTCTTGGGGTAAAAATTTCACCAAGCTCATAAACAGTACTTCTGGACAAAAGGCCAAGATTCTTTGGATCTTTTTATTTATTTATTTATATATATATATATATATATATATATATATATATATATATAAATAAAAATAATGTTAACAGATAGCTTCCTTCTGTTTTCTAGACATTCTTTCTACAAACCTCTTCTACAGTTCTCATTCAGACAGAGTAATCTCTTCTAGATCACCAAATAGTGATATTTTATTGTTTTGGTATCAGGCTTTTACTCCCCTGTTACTGGTTTAGGAAGCATAAAATAAGATATTCCTTTATTGCAAGCCATGGATGAGAAGCAGTCCAGGCCCATGAGAAGCAACTCTCTACACCTTCCAATTTAAAGGCACTCTGATTGTTCATTAACTACTAGTCTTAGGTTTCCCAGTGAGCATGCAGGGTTAAGAAATACCCATCAGTATTGTCTATGCTTAGATCTTCTCACCTGCCAGTCTTCTTGAGTTGCTCCTTCCATTATTAGCAAAGTTCCATGATCCAGGGGTATACGCACTCTTTGCACGTACATATAATCATTGTTCTCCTCCTGAAAAGGAAAACATTAAATATGTGTATAAGCTTCAGCTGTACTGTGTGAAAGGCCTTTCTAGGCTATAATTCTGTAGCATAATATGCTGTTCAACTTGTGTCTCATTTTTCCACTAAAACATTAGAGATGTACCAATTGTATCCTTTAAATAATCCTGGAAGGCCTAGTGAGCTTACAACTGGCTGCTTTCTCATAGATTTGCTAGGATACAGAATAGAGCAGTTATGATGGCTATATGTTTATGCAAGGTCCAGGGAAGACTGGATGTTTGTGTTGCAAAAACAGGAGACTAAAAACTCCTACTGAGAAAAATAACAAAACTCCTACCCGCTTCAAACTCCATGCCTGTCCCACGAAGTAAGTAAAAAAAACACTGCTGAAGTCAAACTGGCAAATTGACTATGTTTATTGTAAAATATAGATCAAGCTAACTAAGTGACAGAAGAATAATACAATCTGGCTAGCATCTTGGCAAGTCAAGAGCAGAGCACAAAGACGAAGGCCCTTTCCGCACTGAGGCTTCTAGCGCAAGCGGGGGAGGCCGGCAAGCGCAAGAAGGCTCGTCCGGGAGGCTGCCGCTTCCCCCTCCTTCCTTCCGCAGGCGAAGGAACCAGCGGGGAAGCGGCACCGAAGGAGGCTTGTTGTGCAAGCCGCCCTCCCCCCGTGCGAAGTGGGAGACCTCGTGCCGGATCCCCCCCCCGCGCGCGCGAGCGGGCGGCGTCGCGCCGGATTCCTCCCCCCCGCGCGCGCGCCGGATTCCTCCCCCGCGCGCGCGCGCCGGATTCCTCCCCCGCGCGCGCGCCGGATTCCTCCCCGCGCGCGCCGGATTCCTCCCCGCGCGCGCGCGAAGCAGGCGGCGTTGCGTCCCCCCCGCGCGCACGCGCGCAGCGGGCGTTGCGTCCGTCGCGCTACCTCCCCACCCCGCTCCTTCCTTCCGCAGGGGCGGAGGGAAGGAAGCGCAACCCGGCCGGCTCCCGGAGGCTCCGCACGAAAGGTAAGTGCGGGTGGGCTCCGGGAGCGTTGCGCGAGCGCGGGTGATTTTCGCTTGTACGCGAAAATCAAAAAACCTGCGCTCGCGCCGCTTCAGCCCCGTGAGCCGGGCGGAAGTGGGAGTGCGTCGTGTGGAGCGACGCTCCCACTCCCGCGAGGCTCACGGGGCTATCGCGCACGCAAAGCCCCGTGCGAAAAGGGCCAAAGACAAAGAGAACCTTTTACACAAGGCTTGGGGTTATATGGTAAGCTGTAAACAACAGCATGTGCATGAATAACAAGTCAAAGCCATAACAAGTCATGTAGCAAAGCACATATGATAGTGCAGCTGTATGAGTTCCGGACAAGCTGATAACAGAATACATAACGCTGAGGAAAACATTCCCAAGGGAACTGGCCAGCCACAACAACAGTTTGAAACAGTTTACCTTCTCTCACACACACACACATTAGGAGTTGTGGTGAATTTTGTGGAGCAAGGAGTCCATTACATACTCATATAATGCAACAGTTTGAACACATGTTTAATGAAAGATGGAATATCTTTTTTCTTTATGACAAAGCTGGTGATAGCATATATCCTTAATTATTACTAGAAGGACCCGAATTTGCTTAATTACATAATTATACTCCCTAAAGTGCATTTCATATATGCCACACAGCTTATATTCTAAGTCAGATCATCCCAAATACACCCCCTCAATCAAATAAAAACCATCCCTGTTTTGCATGATGTAATAATAGATACCCTTGGAGTGGCTAAACTCACTCTTGTTTTCCTGTCTTTTTTTTTTTTTTGGCCTAGGAAGTTTAGCAGCAGTGCCTCACCAACTCTCTCTTGCTTCTTAAATGAATTGTATCCAGTGCTGCCCAACTGTGTATCTAATACCTCAAAGGGGGTCCATGTGCTCTTATAAGCGTCACTTATTTCACAAGGCACCAAATACAGATGCTGTTCGGGATGGTTCTACCTCATTTCACTATCCTTTTTCTCTTCTTCCACCTCTCTTGCTACTACACCACGTATATCTCAAGATGATCCCAACTACACCATCCACATCTGGTGACAAGTCATCCAAGTGAAAGCCTAAAAAACTGCCTTTTCCAAATGGCACACCAAGGAACCCCCTAAATTGGATTTTTCATACACACCAGGTAGTGTTATTGTAAGTCACACTACCCTGACATGCACTCCAGATTTGAATCTGTCCAGATGTTTGCAAGGAAATGATACCTCAGCAGCACCCTCTGCCCAAGTACATTTTGCATATACCACGTAGCCTAGGGCTTAAGTCTGAGTATCCAAACATACCTTCTAAATTTGGTAGAAGTCTGTCCAGCCATTTTTGTGGGATGCACTAACATGCAAATAGACAGATGCATAATTTTATTTGTACAGATTTACAGTGACATGAGTTGTTTATGTTGTTTGTCTATTTGATATGTTTATCTATCTGTATGTGCTTGTTTCATAATAACAAAATGTTAAAAAGAACTGAGCTGGAAATCTACCAGTTCACTACTATTTGTTGGCTACATGAAGAACAAAATGCATCAGATCGTTATTGTAGGGCCCTTCAAGATTTAGATTGCTTCTACTGAAGGACTATTATCAGGACCAAAGACTAAAGAGATCAGCGTGAATGTAAACAAACCATATTTGGATCTCTTTGAACAGAACATACCAAACAGTCTCATGTGACTATAGACAGCAAAGAAAGATCTGTAACAGCAGGTGAGCTTTAAGTTTAAGTTCATGGACAGGCAACTTGTAACCTCCAGATGCCTGACTGCAACATCTATGATTCTTTGCCACTGGCTATGAAGGATAGGGCTAATAGGCCATGCAAGTCAACAAGATCTGGAGAAAGAATGTTACTGTACTTGCAAGCAGCTTGATATAAGATCCATAGATCAAACAGGAGAATGAGATGCTGGAACTGAGCTGCTGATTACATGCCCCAAGAAAAGCCTAACAACTGCCTTCTATGAATATGACTTGGGATACAAGCAAAGGCTTTAAAATATAGCAGGACCAGAAACTTACTGGAAAAAATCCAACAACTGAAAAATAAAAGGCCAAGGAAACAGTCACAGCTTCCAGTAGTTCTAACCACACTTACATGAAAGCAGGAGTAGTGAATCTTCAGCCCAGGTGGCTTTCTCATCTGGGCTGCTGGCCTTTCTTCAGCTCTACATCCTCTCTTGCATCAACTTCTTGTCTGTTTCCCTATCACCACTAGGAAGTGGGGACATGCCTTGGAGCTTCCTCCCTCCACTGGCAGCAATCTGTGTTTCCATGGAGAGTGTTGAGAAAGGGATGCAGCTTTCTCAGCACTTAACAAGGACGTACAATCCTGATATATAGAAGTATAGAACTGTTGAGTTGGAAGACCACAAGGGCCACTGAGTTCAAGCCCCTGCCATGAGCATTCCTGACAGATGGCCATCCAGCCTCGGTCTAAAAACCTCCAAAGAAGGAGACTCCACCACACTCTGAGGCAGCATATTCCACTGTCACAATGGTTCTTACTGTAAGAAAGTTCTTCCTAATGATTTTTTGTTTGTTTGTTTAATGAACAGGGTCATTCACTTGGAAGTGGTTGTGCAGCACCTGTTAACCTTCTCTTCTCCAGGCTAAACATACCTAACCCCCTAAGCTGCTCCTCACAAGGCATGGTTTCCAGGCCTTTTACCATCTTTGCTGCCCTCCTCTGGACAAGTTCCAGCTTCTCAATGTTCTTCCTGAGGATACTGTCAATATTCTTCCCATATATGGATGGGGTATGCATACTGGGATGAACAAGGTATGTCTAAGTAGATATGGCTTTGGTTTTGCCCTCTGCTGGCATGCAGGCTTCAGAATGAAAGAGGTTCCCTACCCATAGACTAAGGAATCCATTCATATGACATTTTAAGTGCTTGACAGGATCAGACTCTGGTGTATTATGATGGCTATACACATCCATGGGTTACCACAGTGGATTTTGACCCGTACCTTCACTGCTAGTAGCAACAGAAAAAGACAATGAGAGGGAGAAATGATGCCAGCGGTTGGAACAAGAGACAAGCACTGGAAGAATACATGGCAGAAAGGAGGCAGAAAAAGAAATACTGGTATATCTTAATATAAAAGGTAAGTGATGCCTATTTTATTGCACTTCTTCCCTCCCAACTTCCCCAAGATCTCTCTCATGACATTTTTAAGGTTACAGGCAGCAAAGTCCTTCATCTCGGCTGGCCTGATAAATGCAAGAGCTGACAGTGAGTGAGTCACCAATGATGTGTGATCCAGCCCCGGAGGAGGTTGCCAACCTTGTGTGAAGAACAGACTTGGCTGGATGAGGTGTCTGGACAAATAATTGCCCAAATGGCTCTGGCTGCATATGCTGTCAGGAATCAAACAGGGAGTGGGAGGGAGGTGGAGTAGCAATTACATGACAGATCCCAGGGCTTCTTGGACTATCTGATGTGGGGAACTAGCAATATATTTCTTTTCTCATAGGTCAGTGACCTCTACCATATTTGTGCCAAAGGGCTACAACTGTTGCTTTCTTTTCTGGAAACTCTCTGTGGACCAGCAGCTGATGGCTCATGGACCAGCACTAGTCCATAGTCCATCACTTTGAACAGCACTGGTTTAGCCAATAGACAGAACTCAGTGTAGAATTCACTCAACTAGAATGCATTCCTCGTAAGAGTTGAGATTCTGTTGGCCTTCCAGCCAGCACTCTATCAGAAACAGAAGTACTCACTCTGCTTTTTATTATCAATAACATTATTGTCACTGTTATGACTCCTATATCCTGTTCTTTGGTTAAGGAATTCAGAATGACATAAATCTCCATTTCATGCAGCTTATAAAACCAGACTCGCTTAGGGCTAGTAGCATTGTATAATATTCTTTCTCTAAAATGAAACAAACACTTCAACACTACTCAACACGAATATGTATGATCTCTCCAGCACCCCAGATTGCATAATTTGCAGTAACACATTTCCATATGCCTGAAGCCATCAGAGCTCTTTGTAGCCTTAATGTTTCATGGCAAGTCAGAAAGATCAAGACTCACAATAGATATAGCTGGGCTGGGCAACTGTAGAAAGGACAGGGGCTATTCACCATCCTCATGTATGCCAAGCAGCTCCTCCTGGTAGAAGCAGAAGTAACATCATCTCACTTCTGGTTCCTGGAATCCACAGAAATCAGCTGATTTCTGTACTTTGAGGGGTATTGATGAGTAAGGTTTATAGTGAGTTTTGTGGTGGTCAGAGTGTCATTTTTTTGTACTTTTACAGGTGTTTTTTTTTTTTAAAAATGAACGGTCTGGGGGCTTTGGGGATCATAGAACAATTTCCTGTTGGCCACATGTTCTCCATCATTAAATACTCCATGAGAGGCAATCTATATACATTCAACAACCAGAAGCTTCAACTTCCAAATCCAAACTACTACAACTACCTCCATGACAAAGATATAATTTCTTCAGATGCATGAAATAGATCCTGTGCTTGAACCATTTTTATAACACATTCCTGAGCTAATGGAACATACACACCAATTTCAAGCTGGCAGACCTACGATTTCTGTAGCAATACCTAGCTAAGTTCTAGTGTCTGCTACAGTTATCACATTGATCATTGCAGTCCTTTTATTTTTATTTGGATCTCCCAACTCATAGTGCTTCCCACACACTCTTTAAAAAAAAAGTCTCTTTCACTTCTCATGGACCTCTGCACAGTCAGAAGAATAATCTCATTTCTGACATTCTGTCATCCAAAAGTGTATATTTCTCTTTGCTTTTACCTGTCTCATTCCTTCTTTCACAGCAATGATGGGGGAAGTGTGGCTCTCCAGATGCTTTGGACTGCAACTTCCATCAGCCTTAGTCAGCATGGCCAACAGTCATGGGTGACAAAAGTTTTACCACAGTGGCTCTCAACTTCAGCTTCCAGAATGACTTTACTGTTAGTTGTGCAGGTAGGGGCTTCTGGAGATGAAGCCCAAAACATCTAAAGGATCAGAGGTTGAAAGCCACTATTCAGGCGCAACATCTATAGGGCCACAGTTTTACCTGCTTGATCTACAGGGGAGCCACTCTTTTTTTCTGTAGGCACTTTTCAACTGGCACTAAATCTTTTGGAAGATAGAAGGATTATTAAGGAAACAAGCACAGGCTTGAACTTTTAGGGCCTCATTATCAGTGAGGCAATATGCCTTCTCTGCAGCTCTTGCTCTCTAAAATTTCTTTCCTTTCTTCTGTAAAAAATAAGTTGAGATACTCCACCTTCTCCAATGCAGGGGATCCAATCTTGCTTGCTGCTTCACTAGAAGGACAAACTTACTATAGGGCTGTCTCCAACAATGTTCACTATCAGCTTTTCCAGAAGATCATCCTCCTATTATTTAACACATACATCCAAACTCCTCCTTCTGCCTCCATCCCTCAGCTGTTTCCTTGGTTACAAAGTAAGAAGCAGAACTGCCGCCTGGCAACTAGCTATTATTGTTCAGTTTCATAGCTTATGCTGCAGTGTAGATTTAAAGCTAGCAAGTTAACTGCAATGAACTAATTCCCCAGGCAAATGCAGGGCTCTGCAGCAAAAACAGGGCCCCAAGGACCTACCAAAATCTAGAATATGTCAAGTTCTTTCTGAGGCTAAGGGCCATTATATATGTTGCAAAGTTAGCCATTGTACAAATTATGAGTTTTAAAGGCTCTGCAGAGAAGCACAAACAGCTCTGGGTTCCTTTTTTTAAAAAACTATGTTATGTAAAAGAAGAGACTCCTTTTTCATATTAAGGTAATATGGCATAATCAGTAATGTATCTCAGTCATAAACAAATTATTTGTTTATAATGCTACAGTGTTTCAGTAAAACTAAACACTAGGGAAGTTGGCTTATAAGCAAAAGAAATACATGACTGAACCAAGAATTACAGTAGTTATGCAACCAGAAAGTAGCTGTGGAAATAGCTATTCTATGAAGGATGGGGCATCTAGATCTCTCTAGATCAGTGGTTCTCAATCTGGGGGTCGGGACCCCTTTGGGGGTCGAACGAACATTTCACAGGGGTCGCCGCTCCTCAATCCTGCCCCCCCTTTTAAAAGGAGGTGGCCTCACAGCCAATGGGAGCAGTGCTTCTGAGACCCCTGCGCTGGGAGGAGGGGAGAAGAGGCGTGCTGGGCATTTCCCCGTCTTTCCCTGGCTGGTGGGAAAGCAGTGGAGGAGCCAAAACGCATCTGCTTATGCCGCCGCCATCTTTCTTCTCTCCCTGTCCTTTCCTCCCTGCGCCTCGTGTAAAATGTGGGCTGTTTTGGCATTGCCTTTGGGAGTGACTGGCTTTTTGAACTGTGGAAACCCAACATTCAGAACTAGAACGACTGCCTTAATTCTGGCATTGATGGACGCTTTCTGTGCTTAAAAAAGTGGGGGGAGGGTTACCAGTTTTTAGGCATTAGAAGTCTATCCAGAGCAGTGATTTAGGGCAGTGTTTCCAATCTATTTGGAATAATAAATAAATAAATAAATAAATAAATAACAAAAATGATTTTATGGTTGGGGGCCACCACAACTTGAGGAACTGTATTAAGGGGTCGCGGCAGTAGGAAGGTTGAGAACCACTGCTCTAGATGATACATCATATAGAGCTGATATCAGAAGCAAGTCTCAGGAGAAACTGCTCACTTTAATTTTAAAGAGCTTTTTGAAATCTGAGGAACAGAAACAGAAGTGTGGGGCTTCTGTGAAAACTCAGGAACATACAAATTAACACTTCTATTCTCCTTCTGAAACAAAGCTACTATATTTGACTCAATCAATTACTCATTTGTTTTTGAACTACTAGCAGGTCAAAAGTATCTCTTGTGTGTTAGGATAAAGGTTAGACAGCAATAGTTCCTTAGCTTAGTCCCTTATTCACCTAGACCAGTGTTTCCCAAACTTTTTTCACTTGTGTACCCTTTGGCAGCCTATTTCTGTAAATTGTACCCTTCATGTTAGCAAAATGCTTGTAATTAATATAGTTACTGCCATTTCAAATGTATTTAAAACTTTAAACAATAACAATGAGAAGAGCAGAGAAGACCTGGTAGAACACACTCATTAAAAACTGCTCACAGGACTGACTGAGGTGCCTGCTTAATTATACATAATAGGTACAATAGCACTCAAATGTTCACAAAGTGGAAGAGAGTGAAAGCTAAGCCTGGGAGGGGTGCACTGCCAAGAATCTGCACTGTAGTGGTATGTTTGCAACACATTGTTTATGGAGGGAATCCCCACCATTCACCAAAATAACGACACAAGGGAACAGGGATTTTCTCAAGGTTAAATAATAACATTCAAGTAATTTCACAACTTTTGACTTTTATCTTGTCTTACACTTTTGACACATGTGCCTTTCCCTACCATTATTCATTTTTTTCACATACTCCTAAATGTCCCCAGGTTTGGAATCACTGATCTAGATGTCTGCAGCTACAGTGGCTTTCAGTTCATTTCCAGCCACAATTTAAATTGTTGATTTAACAATTTGGGAACAGATTAGCTAAAATGTAGTTTTCCGCCATATACACCCTTCCGCCACATACACCCTTCAGAAGCCTTCCTCCATCTGGCTCTGTCAAATGAAATGATGCATTTGGTTACTTGAGAGAAGATCTTCTCAGTGGTGTGTTACCCCAAAAAGTGGGGGACCTTGAGCTCCACCAGCAGTGCTAGCATCTCCTTAGAAACAGATGGAATTATAGCTCATGGGAGGCCTGTGAGAGGGGGTAATGGCAGGATCTTTTCACCTGTGTATACCAGTACTAACTATAGGACTCCAGTGAAAAGTCTAAACAAGGTATTTTTATTGGAAATTAATAGACCCACACACAAGAAATCAAGCAATCTAACAAATCATACAAGGCAAATTATACAAAGGAAAAGACAAGAAAGGTTGGATAGAGAAAGATTTCAGGTATAAAGGTGATATTTACTAGTCTTGAAGCAGAAGATTGAAGTGGAGTAGCTTAAACAGAAGTTTGAGGGCAGCACAGAGGAACAGGAATGTGGGGTGCAGCATAATGCCCATAGTGCTAGCAAATCACCTGGGTTGAAGCTGAGGTTTTTATAACCTTGAAGGAGTGAGTGTTAATGGCTTTCTTGCATAGTAAACAAAAAGGGCCCAGAACGGACTGATTGTCTTACAATCAGTATTGCAACAATTGTAACAAAACATTGATGGGACTCCTGACAGCCTCTTAATATCTTGGTCAGGTAAAGTGAATGGGGAAGGTCTCTGCAGGAAGTGTACACGGCAGGGGTGCTTGCTTGCTGTAGCTGGGCAGTCTTGTCTATTACTGTATTTGGAGGTTGGGTTGGTGAGAGGATTATCCCAAACCCACTAACATCAGGGGCTCCCATCTAATCCTCTTGAACTTATGACCTGAGGGTATAAAGGGTGGTAACAGGTGGCATCTTGGCTCTGTGGAGAAATCCACCCAGAGTATTCACTGGGATCTTGGTGAAGGTCTTTTATGCACTCAGGACATTTTAAACATCTTGTATTTTATTTTATAGAAAGCTTTCAAGATCTGAATAATACTTCACTTTATAATCTTGGCTACTAGTTTTTTGCAGGTGGAAATAACTTCTACGCTGCATTTTAAATACTATAGCACTGTATTTTATTCTTTATTCCCATACGCTTCTCAGAAAACATATGTTGCTGGGATGGCCACACAAATATGGTAAGTAAAATTAAAATGAAATTCAATTTTGGCTAACAAGTTTCAGTTATTCATGCTTCTAAAAGGTAGCACTGATACCTTATTTAGTCTGATTATACTACGAAGGTACAGTACAGGGTGGCCTGTGGCCTTCTTGACAGGTTTAGGGCAACTTATTATACCTTGGACCCTTCAGGGGGCACCCAACCCAAAGAATATCCATAAAAAAAAGTCAATTTCTTATTTTGAAGGAAAGAGTATTTTTTTTAAATGTCAAACTGTGTATGTCGAAGGGGTGGAGACTCTGTGATCTATTTAAAAGCTTTATCATTACTCCTAGTGGGAAAATTGACCCCCTTTTCCCTGCCTTAAAGACTAAGGTTGGGGGAGGGGGTACATGCATGATAGAGGCGATCAGAAAAGCTTTGCAGGCCATGTTTGTGCCCAGGGTCTCATTTTGTCCACCTTTACATAGTGGGTCACACTATTAGGAATCCTGTTACAGCATGGATTTTTGCCCTGGGGACAGCCTACCTTTCAAGACATTTTATCGAACTTGCACACCACTGCTTCTGTTCTTTGTCACAGCGAATCACTTACTATCACCACACACCTCTTCTTCCTCTGGGTATTGACAGGAACAGTTACACTCAGAATCTTCAAAGGTCACTTCCATGCTTTCAAAGGTGTGAGGCTCTAGTTCATGTACCTCATAATCACAAATCATCAGGCACAGTGGAGCTTGCAACTGATTGTGTAGCTTCACACTTGAAATATGGCTCTTGACAG
This sequence comes from Ctenosaura bakeri, assembly GCA_948474755.1. Classification (NCBI taxonomy): domain Eukaryota; kingdom Metazoa; phylum Chordata; class Lepidosauria; order Squamata; family Iguanidae; genus Ctenosaura; species Ctenosaura bakeri. The sequence goes on along the minus strand of CAOLHI010000561.1, from coordinate 334,818 downwards.
TTCTGCTTCTATGTCAAGTTCTTCCAAGTATCATACTCCATTGTTTGGGAATTATCACTCTAGTCAGAAGCATCCCCCATGTCTTGCCTTTCCAGGAAAGTCTGTTCTACTCTTCCCAAAAAGGGTTTCAGCCTCCCTGGAAAGATGAAGTGTAGATAAATAGCCCTCGAGGTGCTATTCCTTCCCTCCCAACAGGGAAACCAATTCATACTTGCTGCAAGTATAGCCTGGCAAATCCTCTGGCAAGAAAACAAACATGGCACAGATGTTACAAGTCACTATAACACCTTTGTCACCATCCATCTTATTCATTCTATATATGGAGTGGCATAGCTGTCCAGGTTTTCCCCTCAAAGTCTCCTGTGAAATGCCCACAAAAATGCATGTTTTCATCATCCTGTTTGCTGAGCTCCAGAAACTGAGGCAGCAGCTGTATGTAGCTACTAGCTCTGTCTCAGTGCACTAAGTCAGTGGTTCAACAGAAGCCCTGTCCTCTTAGACCATGTGATCAGAGAAAGCACCCAGCTCAAAAATTCTCTCACAAACCACACGAACAGTGTAGTCAAACAATCAATGCTGACCCCAAAACACAAGCTCATCTTCTCTACCCTAAAAGATTGAGCTCCAGAAACTTGGGCAACAACTATAAAGAGTTAATGGTTGCAAACTCCATTCCCAACAATGGCCCTTTTCGCATAGAATTTTCCATGTGAAAGGGCACCTGGAGCGTCACGCAATTGTGAGGCGCGATCTGCACGATGCACTCACAATTGCACAATGCTCTAGGGGCTGGCAGGTGCCCATCGCACACCTTTTCATTTTTGGCTAGAAGCTGAAAATGGTGCACGATTGCGCATTGCTCCAGGGCCCTGTGCGCACTTACCTGGCGTGCGGAGCCTCCAGAGCCACGCCGGTCATGCTTCCTACCCCAGCACAGCCTGAGAAACTCCCAGGCTGTGCTGCGGAAGGAAGAGGCAGGGCTCTTGCATGAGCAGGCAGCTTGTGAGGAGCTGAAGCAGCAGGGACACAAGAGCCTCTTGCCGGAGGCTGCTTGTGCGATCCCCGCACCCCAGTGTTGGAAGAAGGTAAGGTGGGGAAAGGGCCAATGTCAGTGATTCAGGAAAAACCCAGCCTTCTTAAGCCCTGTGCTCAGGGAGAGCACCCAGACCAAGAACAAAAAAAAATCCCAAACCTCCAAATAGTGCAACCAATCAACACTGAACCCCAAAGCATAAGCTCACTTTCTTCTTTTCTTCTCTCAGAGAGAGAAGGTTTGGTTCCCTATCCAGACTCCTGATCGTGAGCACAAAAGAAAATAGCAGAGTGTTCTTGTTACGTATTATGAACACATTTAATCAGAACTGCAGATTCCCTGGGTGGGGATTCTGAAAGTCTTAGTTCAAAAAAATCACTTTTTCAAACTGCTGCACACTGGCACAGAATTCAGCACAGCAGAAGAATGGAAACAGATCTGAATTTGTAAACAGATCCTCTCAAAACATCAAACATGTTTGAAACTACTCATGGCGCTTCATTCAGGGAGAGTGTGAGCTTTAATAAAATAGGAGAGTTTCTTCTTCCTCCTCACCCCTAGTCCATGCTGGTATACTTTGTGGTATGCGTGTGCACAATTTTTTTAAAAATGCATAAGCAATAGAGTTTTCTTTTATTTTTAATCCATACAACACATGCCATGGCTATGCATAAATCCTCTGATCAAGGGCTATCTACAATCTGAAACAAGTTAAGTTTTCTGGTTTAAAATGCCTGTTTATTCTGAATATAGATTAGATATGCTTCTGCTTTTATTAAAGATCTTTGCTCAGCTATGGCCCTTTTGGCAGCGTTCCTCCTGCTGGGGAAATATACATTCTGGTATCTATTAGTAAGAATGTGCATGGTACGATTTCTGATTACTTTTAAACTGAAGATTATTTTTTGGATTACATTTAGATCCATGGTTTAACTAGCTCAAGCAAAGCAAAAAGGAAGAGTATGTCTGCTAAACACATCAATACCATCATCACCATAACCACTATCACCACCTCTATATTTATATTCTGATTTTTCCCCAGATTGGGACTCAAGGTAGCTTACAATCATTAAAAGAGACATAGCTAACAAAATATATACCAAATATCAAAGATAAAAAATGTCATTAAACTATCTCTAAAATCAAAACTAGTTAAAAACATGATTATTAAGAACAGTAAAGAAAACAGATAACAGTACATCACAGTTTTGCAAAGCTTACTCCTCCTAAGCAGATAGTCTTTCAAGGCCTGCTGAACTAAAATAAAGATCTTACCTACCTGTGGAAAGATAGCAAGAATGGTGCCAGTCTAGCCTCTCTGGGAAAAGTTCTAGAACCTGGGAGCAGCCACCAAGAAGGCCATCTCCCATGTTCACACTAGATGTACCTGTGAAGGTGGTGGGACAGAAAGAAGGTCCTTCAAAGAGGATCTCCAAACATGGACAGACTCATATGCGAGTACATGGCTCTTCAGATAACTTAGAGCTATAAAGCTGTACGAGGCTGTAACAGGTATAACCAGCACACAGCTGTGCCAGGAAATGAACCAGCAGCCAGTGAACAAGGGAGTGTTGTACTCCCTGTAGTCAACCCTAGCTAATAATTTGGCTGCAGCTCTTTGGACCAGCTGAAAAACTCATCAAAGACAGCCCCACATCATAGAGCATGTTAAAGTAATCCAATTGGATGCAACTTAGGCATGTCACCTGTGCAAAGGCACTCCTAGCCACTGTTCCAGGCTTCCAGGCTCAGGTCTGAACCCAGGAATACATCCAAACTGCAAACCTGTGTCTTCAGGGGAAGCATAAACTCATCCAGCACAGGCTGAATCCCTATTTCCTGATCTGTCTTTTGAGTGACCAGGAGCAGCTCTGCCTTGTCTGGATTAAGCTTCAATTTGCTTGCTCTCACGCAGTCCGTTACTGATGACAGGCATGAATACAACCTCCCTGAATCGGGGTGGAAAGGAATAGGAGAACTGGATGTCATCTGCATACTGATGGCATTGGACTCCAGAACTCTGTGTGATCTCTCTCAGTGATTTCATGTATATGTTAACCAGTACAACAGGCAAAATAGACCAACAGCCAAGAGGTCAACAGAAGCCACTGTAAAACAGTGTGTCCAAGTCCCATTCCAGCAAGATGGTCCAGAAGGATACCATGGTCAATGGTATCAAAAACCACTGAGAGATCCAGCAGAACTTACAGGGAAATATTATCTCTGTCTGGTTCCTGGCATAGGTCATCAACCTGTCAGAGATGGTTGGATCAAACCTCTAGAAAATACTTTGTGAAGTAAGTGTAACTGTCATGTTGCTTTAATTTTGCTTTAACTGTTAAGTGCACCTGCGGGAAGGAATGTGAGTCAACCTAGTTTGTGCTGAATCATGCTGATGAGTGCCAGGTGCAGACAATACAAGTGTTGGCTAGGTGTCTGTATAAAGGTAGCACAATCCCAGCCAACAATGCATACATTGCCTGAAGTGTATCTGCTGGGGGCTCTGCTGGAGAGAGCAAGCTATATATGCTGGATTGCCATCTGGACTTTGTAAATACTGTATATATGTAACAAAGAATAAAGAGCCTCCATATTGGAAGATTACAACTTGGAGTTGATGAGTGTTACTGGCTTAGTGTATGTGCTGCTAATGGTGTTCTCTGCTGCTAGCCATGCTTCCACAGCTGTGTGTAGCTATCTCTGCTTATTTATAAAGGTTTTTTTTTTCCTTGACTGGCTATTTTTGCTTTTCCCCCCTTTTGTTTTTGGGGACAATCAGTTATGGGCCCAGCTTAGTCCAGCTTTGCCAAGTTCTGGTCAGCTCTAGCAGTTCAGACCAGCTAACTCCATTGTTTTTGTGGCAGACAGCCTGGTCAGAGTCTCGGCTGGTAAAACTCCGGTGGGAGGATTTTTCCTGCAGCAGAGATTAAGCAGCTGTTTTGTTTTTGCCTAGGCAGCGTTTGTTTTTGTAACTTCATCCACAAAGTCTTCCAAGCTGTAAATTCAGGAAGAGCTGCAAGCTTTGTGTTTTTGCTTTTGGTTTTGAGGAAGCAGAATGGCTCAAAGCACGATGTCGTCGGCACTTGGATTTGATAAGCTCAACGAGGGAAACTATCAGACCTGGAGTCTGATGATCCAAAGCTTGCCAGTGAGGGAAAATTTATGGGCTGCAGTGGAACACGCACCTAATGATGCAGCTGGAAAAGCAGTGAATCAGCGTGCTAGAGAAACCATAATCCTGAGTTTGGAGCCCAGCCAGCTCAACCATGTGAGAGACAAGCCAACCGCAGTTGATGTGTGGGATGTGCTGAGAAACGTTTATCAGCATGATTCCTGCCTTTCCAGGATGTTGTGGACTAGGAAGCTCTACAACACCAAACTGGAAGAAGAGGGAGATGTTAAAGCCCATCTAGACACAATGAAGTCTTTATTCCTCGAGTCGGCTGATAGAGGTATGGACTTTGGTGAGGCTCAAAAATGTTATCTCCTCCTAAGCAGTCTAAGTAAGGAGTGGGACTTCATCCTTTATAGCCTGCAAAGTCTGAGGGAAAGAGACTTGACCCTTGATTTAGTTATATCACAGATTCTGGAGGAACGTGACAGGAGGGAATTTGCAGCCCAAGACAGATAAAGCGTGCTGCCGAGAGGAGTGCAGAGAACAGCCGACCCAAGCCTTCACGTGTGGGGAGCAGACTGCAGAATGCAGCGTAGCCCGGTGGTGCTTCAAATGCGGCAAGCGAGGACACTTCCAGAGGGACTGTAAAGCCACGTTGTCTGGGGACAAGGACAACAAGAGGCCTGGAGTTCGGAGGAAGAAAGCCAGCACCAATACTGTTGTTGCTGCAGCAAAAGGGACAGTCTGTAATGACTGGCTGCTTGACAGTGGTGCTACCCATCACATGGTGAACAGCAAGAGCATGCTGAGGAACACTAGTAAGGCTCCTGTGTGCTCTGTTTGCATGGCTGATGGAGCACACTCGCAAGTATCCGATTTGGGATCTGCGTTTGTTCCCTGTCTAGGAAAGAGTTTTACAAATGTGTTATGTGCAGAGGATCTAGAGCACTGCATTTTAAGTGTATCATGCCTGACGGATGAGGGATATGAACCAGTGTTCAAAGGGGATATCTGCATGATTAGCCATGATGGGAGAGTCTGTGCTAAGGGTGTAAAACAGAACGGGCTGTATGTGATGTCACCAACTGCTAAAGGTTCCCTAACGGCTAATGTTATAGCCAATGTCCCCCTACATGACAACTGTAGCCAATACCTTCACTGGGTAATGGGGCATGCTAATTATGGTGGGTTGGAGAAACTGGCAAGGATGTGTCCAGACTGGAAAGTCAAGAAATGTGGCAGATTCCTTAACTGTTCGGTCTGCAAAAAGGCCAAGGTAAAGTCCTTTCTGGTACCCAAGGCAAATAAAATTGCCACTCAGAGGCCCTCCCAGGTGGTACATGGTGACCTAGCTAGACCATTTCCTGAGAGCGAGGGATGGTCCAAGTATGTGTTTGCGTTGGTGGATAGACAGACCAGGTATGGGTACGTGTTCCCGTTGAGAACAAAGGGTGAGGCTTTTGAGTATTTCCGAGATTGGGTTAATATGGTGGAGAGGCAATTTCCCCATAAAGTCTCGCGCCTCATCACATACCGCGGTGGCGGGTTCTGCAATGCCAAATTTCAGAATTGGCTCAAAAGGAGAGGTATAAGACACGACACCACCAATCCGTATACGACAGCGGAGAATGGGTTGGTGGAGCGCAGAATTGGAGTGTTGCAACAGATGAAAAATTGCATGTTGCTTGACTCCAAATCGCCTCCCGGATTGTGGGTGGAGGCTGTTCTTGCGGCCAACCACATCATCAACCGGATGTGGTGTGCCAGTATTAAGCAAACACCTTATTTCATTTTATATGGAAGACCTCCTACTCTCAAATATCTAAGAGTGTCTGGCCAATATGCTAATGTCCTTATTCCCAGTAACCAGAGACGCAAAGGACAGCCCAAGTGGAGGAGGCTGAGGTTCGTGGGCTACCTTGGGAACAAGTATAAATTTCACTTAGGACATGGCAAACTCCTGTTCTCAAGGAGTGCAAATTTTGAGACCAACAGTGGCTGGGAGGAGTTGCACTGCAACAAGGAAGTGTTCCTACAGCCACTGGAGCTAGCACAAGGCGAAAGCCCCAGGAATGGAGGGGCGGGACCATCTGCCACCATTCGACATACACTTAAGGAGCCACTGGACAGCTCGCCTGACATCTCCACAACTGAGGTGGAAACTGAGGTTTTTTCTCCACCAAGCGCTCAGGTAGAAAGTAAGCCAGAAGTGGAGGGGGCAGCAGGAGAGCCTAATGATGAGGGCCTGTCCAGTTTTTCTCCACCAAGGGCTCAGGTAGAGAGTGAGCCAAAAGTGGAAGGGACGGCTGAAGCTCTCAGCGATGATGGCCTATACAGATTTGAGACTGTCATCCCTAGGAGGAGTAAAAGTGGAGGAACAGCTCCTGAGGGGTTCATAATCCAGGAAGTCTCCAGGTTTCTCCCATCAAGGGCTCAGGCAGAAAAGGAGCCAGAAGTGGAGGGGGCAACTAGAGCATCTGGTAATGATGATGGCTTTACCAGGATTGAGACCACCATTCCCCAGGAGGAGTAAAAGAAGGTGGCGCAGTGGTTAAATGCCGGTACTGCAAGCCATAAGGTTGTGAGTTCGGCCCTGCCGGGCTCCAAGGTTGACTCAGCCTTCCATCCTTTCGCAGGTTGGTAAAATGAGTACCCAGCTTGTTGGGGGCATGTATAGAAATGTTTCAAAATACATGCTATTTGTAAGTTGTTCGCCGCCTCGATCCATATGGAGAGGCGGGATACAAATAATAAAAAAAGGCTCCAGAGAGATTTATAATTCAGGAGGCCAGAGCATGCATGGTAGTTAGCAAGAAGCCAGAAAGCATTAAGTATGTGTGAGGTTGCTCGCAAGCTGAGCAACAGTTCTGGAGCAGGAACCAGCTTAGGTTCATGGATGCTGAGTGCGAGTCCAAGATGGAACATCAAAAAGTTTTTGAGTTGGTAGGAAGAACCCAGGGACCACAAGGTAGTGGTGGGTTGTTAAGGTGTATGCCAAAGTAAGCCTTTGCCAGATGGCAAGGTGAAACACTAGGCTAGTGTAATAGCAAAAGGATTTGCGCAGAGAGAGTTTGCTGAGCAAGAGAACACAGCAGAGGTCCAGAAAGCAAACTTGTGTGGTACTGAACACAACAGGGTTTGCTGCACTGTCGGTGGTAATGGTAGAGCTACAACGGCACTGACAGATGCTAAAGGATGTTGGGGGGAAAGTTAGAAAACCCCAGATGTATCAAACCCCTGGGTATGGCAATGCAGGAGGGGTTAAGTTATTACTTTGGTACACTGGGTGACAACATCAAAACTATTTTGGAGGGGAATGTCAGAGATGGTTGGATCAAACCTCTAGAAAATACTTTGTGAAGTAAGTGTAACTGTCACGTTGCTTTAATTTTGCTTTAACTGTTAAGTGCACCTGGGGAAGGAATGTGAGTCAACCTAGTTTGTGCTGAGTCATGCTGATGAGTGCCAGGTGCAGACAATACAAGGGCTGGCCAGGATTGGCTAGGTGTCTGTATAAAGGTAGCACAATCCCAGCCAACAATGCACACATTGCCTGAAGTGTGTCTGCCAGAGACAGCAAGCTATATATGCTGGATCGCCATCTGGACTTTGTAAATACTGTATATATGTAACAAAGAATAAAGAGCCTCCATATTAGAAGATTACAACTTGGAGTTGGTGAGTGTTACTGGCTTAGTGTGTGTGCTGCTAATGGTGTTCTCTGCTGCTAGGCACGCTTCCATAGCTGTGTGTAACTATCTCTGCTTATTTATAAAGGGTTTTTTCCTTGACTGGCTATTTTTGCTTTTCCCCTCTTTTGTTTTTGGGGATACAACCAAGGTAGTCAAAGCTGTCTGTGTCCCACAGACATATCCATAATTGACATGTATCTCAATCATCCATCTCATCAATTAGTCTCTGGACCTGGGAGCCTACCACATGTGCCAGTATCTTGCCCAGAAATGGAATGTTGAAAACTGGCCAACAGTTGTCCAATACAGTAGGTTCCACGGAAGGCTCTTCCAGCAGTGGTCTTACAATTGCCTCCTTTATGCATGATGGAAATCTGCCTGGTTTTAGTGAAGCATGATCTCTCCCTCCACCCACTCAGCCATTCTCTTCTCGCTTTTTTGATAAGCCAGAAAGGGCAAGAAGCTAACACACATGTGGTGGCTCTAACTTCTCAAAGAATCTTGTTTCCATCCCTAAGCTACACAAACTGGAAAGTGTCCACTAACCCTGGACAAGCAGGGACCAAAGTTACATCTACTGAATCTATATTAATTATAGCAGAATGGATCTAAGCAATTTTAACTACAGAATGCTGGGCAAGTTATTCACAGCAGATTTTCAAGTGGTCTAGATTCTCCTCTTGAGAACCTGTGTGTAAAAGGCTCCTGATCAAATGAAACAGCTCCACTGGCTGGCTCTTTGCACACACCATGGTGGCAAAGAAAAAAATCGTTTTTGTTGTCTACATTGTCTGGAAAAAGGCCTGAAGTAGGCTGTAACCTGTGTTCAATCAGACCTGCTCTGAGTTTTGGGCTAATGTCTAGCCACTGACTCAGGAGCAATTGTGCCCAATACTCAGTCACTTTCTCATTTGCAATGTCAACCATAACATCAACAGAATTGCCTGCTGTGGCAGTAGGAAACTCCCCAAGAACCAACAGAAATACATCTAGATCCATCAGCCTCACAGGATAGGTCATCTTAATGGCTGCCCCACCCTTGTTCAGGCTCTTGAGTCCCAGCAAGTTAAACCCACCAGGAGGTGATCTGTTCATGACAAAGGAACAGACAAACAGGTCTTCCACCTTCAGATCACCATTATCCCATGCAGCAGAGAAAATGAGGTCCACAGTATGTTCAGCAGCCTGAGCTGAGACAGAAACCACTTTGAAAAAAACCATGGTTGTCATGGCAGAGGTAAAGTCCTGAACCATTCCCAGCAGAGCAGCATTAGCATGGATGTTAAAGTCCGCCAGCATCCTGATAGCTCAGAAAAGGAGACCGTTAAGCAGTAGGCTGGGCAGTGCAACAGAATCCTTAATCTGTCCTGGTCACCAAGCTTCAGACATACACACTCAAACCCAGAAAACTGTGAGATAGGGCACCTGATCAGGGGAATGATTCCTGACAGACTTACTGTAATTCCATCTCCCCATTCCCCTGGTCTTGCCTGCTACTACACAGATGCCCCTAGTGGACAAAGCTGAGTAAGATTAATCTCCACTTTTCTCATCCAGACAGGTCTCTGGGATACACAACAGGTTGGCACGCTAATCCAAGATCAAATAATGGATAGCAGTTTTCCTATTCATCGACCTAGCATTCACCAGCAAAATTTTCAAACTGCTTCCAACGCTATCACAAATTGGGAGAAAGTTTGGGAACAACAAGCAGTCTATGCCTGTCTATTAATAGGACTTACTCCTGAACAGAGTGCACAAGATTGAGCTATAAGACTACAGTATATGTCAGACCTGCACTAATATACAATTATTATTCTCTTAATGATTTAACTTCAGTAAGTATAAGATGTGGATTCCCATTTTTGCCAATAGAAAGCTCTGGGCTTTAATGAAGCAGGTCATAAAGATGGCTTTTCTAGTTCAGAACACTGCTTAAATACAGTTATGCTTAAGGCAGACATTTCTCTCATTCACATGTATTTGTATTTAAATAGGATCCCTTATGAGTTATCCATTGTGTTTAAATTTACAAACAGATATACATACTCAGGCTCATTTTAAGAGTTAAGGCATAACTAATATGTATTACATGATCTTCCATAAATATACACACACACACACACACACACACACACTCCATATGGCAGTTCCCCTATCCCAGTATTCTTTGCACTCCTAGTCCAGTATTCAACCATAAGAAGATCCATCAGTGCCAGGAAAGATGAAGGCTGCACCAAAAAGAAAAGAAATGCAAAACAGAAAAAGGAAGATATACTAAACTATGGCTGAACAAGCTTGAACAATCTGTCAAGAACTATCACCAGCAGTACTACAGATTTCAACAGGTAATCAGTAAGACCAGCCATGGTGGATCAGACCAAATATGTTAATTTAATGCAACATTCTCTTGACTACTGTGGCCAAATACTTCCACTTCTAAGAATGACTTCAAAGTATTCAAGATTCATATGTCCCACCCTTTACATATTGTTAATTGAGTGATACTTCTAGTTTGACAACCTCCTTGTTCTGTAGCTAGTTTAGAAATGCTTATACCTCTTTCAAATTGTGATTGAACCACACATTAGACATACAATATGGTTGTCAGTTATTTTATCTTTGCTTTCAGCCATCTAAAAGAAATCGCAGATGATTTTGCTATTTGAAAATGCACCTGATAAAACTCTAAAGCAACTGAACAATTTTCCCCTCAGAACTTCTCATGGTCTCTCAAGCTGAGACCAAGTATGGAAAGTTTTGAAGCAACACAGGCCCAAATTAAAGTGAAAGAGTATAATAGAGACCTCTTTTGTACCCTTAAGTGAGACAGTGTCTAAATGTAAACATTTAGAGCAGGGGTAGGAAGTGTTTGGCTGTCCAGACACTACAGTTCGACAATTACCTGGATGGTCACGCAATTCCCATTCCTGACACAGGATTCCCATTCCTGACAGATATGTTTTTAGTACAACACTACACAAACAAACTGTTATTGCTGTTATGTGCCTTCAAGCTGATTTTGGCTTAAGCTGATTCTATCATATGGTTTCTTGGCAAGATTTATTCAGAGGAGATTTGCACAGTCTTCCTCTAAGACTGAGAGCATGTGATATACCCATGGACACCCAGTGGGTTTCCATGGCTGAGCAGGAAACTGAACCCTGCTCTTCCACAGTCAAACCACTATAACATGCTGGCACTTATGAACAAATATTACATATTCCCATTCTCTAGGCAACACTTCTGTAATATGCAGCATTTCTCACATAGCAATAAATAATCAGTGTGAGGAATTGTTCTGACTGGTATAAGATATATACTATTCTAGTACTTTTCCAAGAAAATGATGTTGTCAGCAGTCAGGCCTACAAGTCATCACAAGTCTCCTACATACAGCAGACTCTGCTGGTCAGTAGCCTTGAGGCTGACAAACTGAAAAAAATGAAGCCAGAAAACCTAATCAGACGCTATTATGTAACATTAGAGAAACAACAACATGACAGCTGCAGTTAACCATTTTGATGTCCTCCACAGTGGACAACAGCTGACAAGCTGAGGAGTAGAGAAAGCAATGAACTGTTTGTTGCTAGAAAAAGGCTGGGCCATGGGGAAAGAAAGATAAGGCAGAAATTTGACAGAAATTTACCCTCCATACCAAGAGTACTGGGAATATAAAGAAAAGAACACAGGATAACCTGCAGACAGTTTTGCAAACTGCACATCAAAGAGCAGCCTCATTTGTTTCTTTTAGGTGATCTAGAATCCACAGTGTGTGACTGATAAATGGTAGTTGAAAGATAAATGGCAATACAATTTGCTTGTCTTTTAAACTCAGCTATCACTCAGCTGTTAAATGATTCTACTCACCATACTTCTCAACACTGATGTTTCAAGGAGACATATGTACTGATATTGTGAGGTTGTTTACTCTGCATAGATGTCTTCCAAACAAAGACACATCTCACCAGAGGTATAACAAAATGAATGAACATGACTACAGTGGAGGGGACCACAAGCTGTCTCAGACATTTTTAGGCATCCAGAACAGAAGGAACCATATTATATTTTACTTTTTAGGATCACCAAATTCACAAAGGCCTTTCAGAAGTTGGATCATTAACAGCTCTCTATAGCACAGAAATGCCATCACACTCACAGGCAAAGGCTTCTTCCTCATTTCAAACATCCGGGTGGCACCAAAGCTGAGTGAAGCAATGACAGGGTTTTGTCCTAGTGCAGGTTCATCATCACTATGCCAATCAACACTGTCCTTTTCATTCCGATACAGGTTGCAGAGCAAAGAGTTAAAGGTGTTTTTAGTGAAATCTTCAATGCGATCCTTCAGCATGGTCAGTAATGGATGCCACTGAAATCAGCAAAGGAAATATCATGAAATATCATTATTTAACCAATTTCTAATTCCCATACCTAGAAATACTTCAAAGTGATGTACAATAAATAACTTTTTAAAAAAGTACAACACCATAATATTTATCAAAATGTTGCTATTGTGTGCTTTCAAGTCCTTTCCAACTTATTGTGACCCTAAGGCAAATCTATCATGGAGTTTTCTCAGCAAGACTTGTCCAGAGAGTTTACCACTATCTTCCTCTTACAAAGCATTAAGTAAACAGTTAGAAATTTAATATCAGAAGCCCAATTAAAAATTCTCAACTTGGAAGCATACTCAGTTTAGAAATACCTGGATTAATTGGTATATCTGTAACAGGCACCTAAAGCATGCCACACGTAGCATCTGCCAAACACCAGGGAGAAGAACATTAGAAAAGGTCAACACAGTGTAGAAAAGGGGGGATGTGGGCATGAGAGGAAAAATGAAAATTATAGGGGGGGGTAAGGCTGATTTTCCAGTCAAAATCTGGAACAGCAGAGGGAAAGTGATTCCACTGAGATTTTAGATACTAACACTGAATAGTGGAGCATGTGTCCCTGAACTGTTCTTATTTTAAGCATAGAAGATTTTTAAACATAGAGGATTTAAGCGTAGAGGATTTTTCAAGGCCATGCTATCATCCCATCCTTAAATGCCATTGCTATATGTTTTGCAATGCAGCTGAATGGGGAAAAGAAACAAAATGTCAAACACAGAGGCATTGCCAAGAGTGGCTTAAGTGTGCTTTCCAAAGAAACGATTTGTGTGCATCTGCATGTGCATGCACATTAACTGGCTGTGTCTTCACTGGCATTCTGCATTAACCGGTATTTTACTTCAGTTTTGACATCTGCTGCGTGGTTATTTGTAGCTCCCTCTGACATGCCACACACTTCCCTCCTGGAATGTTGGATCTTTGGTTCTTGCTCCCCAATAACTGTTGTATTAGCACCATACCCAATATGCTCTCAGTACATTTAATGTATCAAAGTATCAAATCTTTATTGAATCAGTCTACAGACTATATCAAACAATTAAAAAGAGGGAACAAAACCCGAAGCATGGAAAAGAGAACAAAAACAGCATCATCAGCAAGGAAACACACTGACAAGTAATTAAAATATAAAATACAAAACAATATATGCAGATAAAATAACAATTTTCAGATTAAAAAGATTAAAAAGACCAACCCCTCTGAATCACTAGACCACCCTTCAAGTAATTAAAAAAAAGAGATTACCCATGAGCCAGCAAGGCAGACCCTTTATCTACTACTTGCTTCTTCAATTTAGCTGCATAATACGCAAAGAGGACCACTCTTTGAGTCACAAAAGGATTAACCCCTTCCAAAAGGAAAATCAGCTTGGACTCGTCATCCCACTCCCTCCAACTAACTAGAAATGGGTTGAAGGAGTGGACTCTAATGTTAACATATAGCTGACAGTGCAGTAAGTAGTGGGCAAGACAGTACATTTAATGAATGTGCTGAAAAAATAGCAGTGAGGTGGGAGGCAAGAAGAAGCAATATGGGATTATATGTTAGCTTGAAGTTGGTAAGAAGCTATCTGCATCCAACTATTCTAGCGCTATTCTGCAACAAAGAACAATAGGAACATAGATATACTGTAGCTGAGGTGTGCACGTATCTTGCACTGTTTAAACCATGTGAAGTTTCTCAGTTCCAAGAGTTGTCACTGATTCCATTACATATGCTTTGAAGCTTACTAGGAACACAGAGCAGTTCACTACCTTCAATTTGATTCCAAACATTGGATATAAAATATATTCTGTTTGTACCTTCACAAATGCAGCATCTTTCATTTGATGTGCTGGAGTCCTTTTAATTTCCAGACTCTAGAGAGCTGCTGAGCTTAACACAAAACTCCTCAGGGCTCAGGTTTCTCATGCCTCAGGCAAACAGTCAGAAGTTCCAAGTTCAGCTGAGACATGACTGACATCTGACCAGTTTCTTTAAGAGCAGTATGAGGAGGGCTGCCCTCCCAACGGAGAAACCAAAACTAGAACTTGTTTTATATTATAGCATAGATTTTATACGTCTTTTGCCCAGAGCATTTTCTAACTATATGTTTTATTCTGATTATGTACCAGCTACCATGAGCTGTTAAACTATTTCAAGCACTTACCAAACTGCTTAGGGGTGTCTGCATTACAGAACTTAAACTCATTTCAAATCCATTCAACTGTTACAACTCATATATTAACTGGGGAATCCCACTGAGATGTTAGGGATTTCTAAGAGAAAAAGTGTTGCCTGCAATACTCCTGTCTTTATGAGAAACTATGTCATTTAATTTTAACTGATTCTGAATTGGTTTACATTAGGGATAGAAACCACAACTCTTTAGGTGATGTTGAACTGCAACTCCCATTAGCCCTGTCTATCCTAGCCAGTGGGAAGGAATGCAGCAATTTACAATTCAACTTCTGGAAACTTGCACAGTTCCTACCCCTGGTTTAAAGATACTCCTGTTGTTCAGGAGGTCTGTGTTGATTTTGTCACTGCCACAATTCATGAGGTAAAGAAACACACATCACATAATCCAATCTAAATTTACGCTACTCTGGTACTATCCACCAGATCTAGATCATTCCAAGATTGCCTCTGGGTTTTCCTTGCTGTAGCACTGCCCCTTAGTGAGCTCAACAAACAGATGACCATACAATGCTACAGGTATTTTCCTATAAACTAAGGAGTAATTGTATTCTAACTGTTATGGAAAGAGTTACCAGGTTACCACATTTTAAAGTGCTTAAGAGAGTTAAGCATGAAACATCTTACAGAAGACATTTATGCTATGTCTACAAACCAAACACTGATTTGCAGAACTTAATACTGCAGCTGGACAAAGAACAGGACTGGCTGCAAACATGAACTGGCTGAAGCATAGGAAGTCAGTGGTGCACAAGATGAGCACGTGAGCTCTGTACTCCATTCCCCCTGCCCAGAACAGACAGAGAAAAAAATCCTGATTGCAACCATTGTAACTTCTTTCAGTGCTCAGTTGTGCTAAATAACTAAATAAAAGTGAAGGAATAAGACTTGGAAAAAAACAGCTTTAGTTATAAAACTGGCAAGGTTCACTAGGATCCTGACAGCCCATATTGAAATTATCTGTAAAGCACACTAATATTCTTATCATCATCGCTATCATCATTAGCCACCAGCCACCTTCAGTAGTGAGATTTACATCACTGTTGATAAATACATACATACATCAGAGTTTGCCTGCATTGTAAGCCTGGAATAAGTATATGGAAGTTCACCATACCACGCTGTGAGTCTGGGTTCATCATAAGATTGACCTGGAGAAAAAGAATAGGACATTTATGACTCCAACAGAAAAAAGATCATTATTACAGTATATTTTGGTAATGTTTTGGGGCATGTAGCTTGTTAAATGAATGTTTAATCATCTTTTTTTAGGTTCTTCATATCAAAAGGAGCTCATCAGGCTTTGAACAGATATCAGGACTGTTTGATATAACTGTAGGGAAGGCTTCCTAAGACTGTTTACAGGCCAGCTATGTTATCTTGCTTACAGTGTGAAATGAGGAATAGCACAACTGCCCTCAAGTGGATAAAGCAAGCAGAGCAGCACACAGTTTTTTTTTACTACAAGGACCAGTGACAGCTACGTTGAAGTTATATATTTTAAATATTCCCTGGAAAAAGCCTATGAAGGTCCAGGAAGCAGAACTGCCATGGAACTTCCACCCAGTGGTTAACAAATCTTGGGTTGTTTTGCACCAAAAAGGGGCAAAATCTCTTCCCTCTGACGTCAGCATGCGTCATGAAATACAGCTATGAAATCAGAGGCAAATAGATGCACTGGGGCTCAAAATAGAAAAGTTCAAAGCCATTGAGAGTAGTAAGAGGGTATGCAACCAGTCTACTCCTGTGAGGTTATAATTCAAACCAACCAGCAGGCGTAGAACCAAACCCCTGCACCTTCGCTATTGCTCTCCAGCACGATGAGAACTGGTGGCTGTGGTTTTCAAATTCTCAACTTTGCATTTCAGGCACCAATCACAAGCTTCTGCTCATGGTTGGAGAGTGGGGTGGGAATAATCCCCCATCCAACTAGTAGCTTGTGTTTTAGAAAGAAGCCTCACGTATGGAGAAGGGAGAAGGTGAGCAAGACCTTTGATCCCAACATGCATCTCTAGCAGGATCAGCTCAAGACACTACATGCTCCAAGCAAGTTTGGCTTTAGCAAAATCTCTAACAAGGTGGACCTGCCAGATGCTATTTAAGTTCTCACACTGCTGCAGACACACGTATGTGTGCACACAAGAGTTATTTATTACAATATTTCTAAGTCACCCTGTATCAGCAGATCAGGCAAATCAGTGATGGCATTTTCAACAACCTATAGCAATATAAAGCGTTTAAGCAAATTCCAGTGCTTCCGTTCTCTGCAATATTGCTGAAGGGAAGGGTAATGCTCTTATAAGGATGAAATCGGAATCACAGGTATTCAGTGCTCGAAGATCAGTTGTTCTGATTTACCAACAACTGTTCACCAGTCTCATAACAGACAGGACTACAGCCCTACAGAGACTTCTTGGAAGAATAAGGGCCATCCAGACTTTCTTTAAAGGTATTCATGAAAGTGCTGTCAGAATACCTGAGTCATGACTGAGAAAGGTAATGGGCTCACCCATGGTAGACCTGGCTCCAGTTTGGGGTGGGGTGGCAGGGAGACTGGGCAGACTGCTTTCTGTGCTTTCCTCCTACTTCAGTTCTCCTGCAGCAGGCATTATTATTTGGGCATCCTCATGGAGGCAATGTTCCAGGTGCAAGCATTCTCTCTCATGCAGGCGGACAGCACAGCTTACCCAGTAACAGCATGATAATGGGCTGAGAGCTAAGCAGCTGGTTGCTTCTAATCAGTAGCTGACTACTTTTATATTTTCTCTCCCACAGCTTTGAGAGCCCAGCTGCTTGACTTTCAGCTGCTGCCGCCAAGAAAGCCTGGCCAAGAAGAAATAGGGCATGCGTGTGTGCACACATACATGTGTCTGCTGCAGTGTGAGGACCAGCAGGACCTATGCTGCCTGGGGAGAGAGAGAGATGAAAGACACGGTAGCTAAAGATGGCAGCGGAGGTCAAGGTCTGATGTAAGCTTCAGTGATTCCTACTGGAGTGTGCGGACAAAGGTGCCCTAGTGTTCTGGGTGTTGATGGTGAGCCTGACCATAATAAGAAAAGGAAGTGAATTGAGAATGACCATACAGTTACCCTGTCCGACATGTGTTCTCTGCCTCCAGGGGATTTCTTGGAAGAGCTGCTCAAAAATCCAGTCTGCTTCATTTAAGTCAACAAAGCCAGGAATGAGATGAATTCTGAAACACAGAACTGGCTTAGACATGGGTACTTCAAGAGCCATTCTCCAAGCCCATTAATGTATAGGTTCAGCTTTATATTTAAGATCTATCCCTTGCATTCTCATCCTTGGCAAATATATGGTCAAATTCCCAAAAACCAGTGACTGATATGAGTGCCTTGATCTCCTATAAGGAAGTGGAAATGTCAACATTACATGAGGAAAATGCAACTTCACTGACTGTCTGAAGATAATATATTTGCAAAAATAAAACTTTCTAGTGATTGTTTTGCTCAATAAAGCTAAGAATGCTACACAGAATGCTACTTTGGGTAAATGCCATTAGAACTAGCAACTGACTACCATATTTTTTAATCCAATGCATTTTGGAAGGAAAATATAGCTATTAACATGAAAATCAGTGATGTTAATTAGCTCTGAGCCGTTTCAGATGTTTCTGACCTAAACTCAACCGCTGGTCCTGCTCAGAGTAGGCCAACTGCATCAATGGAATTTATGAAAGTATTCATTTATTTATATAAATTCTAGTTAAGATTAACAATTTGATTTAGGTCTCTGCTTCTAGGTCTCTGCCCAATTAATAATAATCAGATACAGACAAAACAATATGTGCTGTCACTATCAGCTGCACAGAATTTAGACTATGCTGAACGACAGCCTTGCCACAGCTATCAATATTCCACTTGATTCAAGTATGAGGACAGAATCCTACTGTATTCAACAATAATTTCATTCCATCATGAGGTTTGTCTGCTTACCGAGACACTCCTGATGGCAATGTGCTGATCTCATACAGGCCCTGTTTCCTGTTTAAGAAGGGAAATTATGGTTGATTGGGCTCACAGAAGATCCATAACACCATAAATATTTAGGAGAGGAGTATTTACCAAATGTACCTAACTGTAGCAACAGACCACTACAGGAGTCACTATGCATATTGGCCACTACAGTAATTTCCTCTGCAAGACAAATATCAAAATAGGACAAGGTTCATACCGACTGGTGACTTTCCATAGTTGAGATACTGAACAAATACTTACTCTATTATTTTGGGTTCCGGGACTTTGCGCACCACCTAGGGAGAAAAACACCAAAATTTTGTACAACAGGCATGTGCCTGTATCTCAGCCAAAGAGGAATGTTCTGACGACCAATTAATAACTGTGATCATATCTAAGTTCTCATACACTGATTACCTCAGAAGTCCCTCAGTGGGAAGAACCCCCACCCCCTACACACTTTGCTTTTCTAGATAAAAAAGCAGAAGCAAAGCTTTTTTTTTTACTCTGCTACAGTTTTTCTCTCTGCTATTTTTTGATTTAAATATTTGAAGTTGTTTCAAGTTTTTGTTAGGTATGTAACTAATCTGGAGAAGCAAAACACAAACAGGCAGAATACACATTATGTAAATAACAAATATTTAGAGTACCTAGTAGACAGGATAGGGTTTTAGCTACATATCCAAAAAGAAAAATCAATACATTTACTGGAAGTCAATAACAGACATATAACTGAAAGATCATGTGTTATTACAAATGCTGTGGCAAAAATACTTCCTAAGAATTAAATAATGGCTCCTGTAATCAATAGTGATGCTGATATTGTAATATATTTGCTATTTTCTTATTTTTATTTATATATGTAGTTTTATTATTAATATGCTGATAATGAATTTAATTTCAGAAAGTGTTTTTTTTAAAGTGGGTAAGAAACAAAGTATCAACATACGTATGTAATCTGCTCAGGCAGCCTTTGATCTAAAGAACAGGATATAAATCTTTCCATGGATCCACAGCTAGGACAAAAATTATTTATTTACCTCTTCTGGTGTTTTAAAAACAAATTGTTTTTCAGATGGAAGCTGCTTGCCTTTTCTTCCATGGGGATCAGCAGTGCTTGCCACAGCTTGCCTCCTGGCATTAGAAATTCCAGAAGCTAAAGCAATATAGAAAGAAAACAAACTAGCTTAGTTAATGTTTGCTATCATATTCCTTCCCTGCCCCCATATACATGCTTGGGAAAATTATGATTTAAAAATGTCCTTTAGTTGTTCAGCTTTGATATTTCTGGCACTACAAGTACATTCACTCCTCATACACTTGTATACACTTCACCTCTCACAACTTTTCACAAAGAACCCTGGGAACTATTGTTTCATGAAGATGCCCAGTACCGTCCAACAGAGATCCCTAATTTCTTCACAAAGGCCTGGTTGGGGAATGAGAACTTAGTTCACAAATACTTTGGAGGGGAAGAACTGTCACTTTGACTTATTTTTTCAAATATTCACTACAGAAATGTCCTATGTTAGTATATAATTGTAAAGCTCTGCCTATAAAAAGCAAACACACTAAACTTTATTTGTTGTTGTTATGTGCCTTCGAGTCGTTTCTGACTTATGGTGACCCTAAGAAAACCTATTATGGGGTTTTCTGGGACTAAGAGTATGTGATGGGTCTAAGATCTGCCAGATGGTTTCTACAGCCAGGTGGGAAATCAAATCCTGGGATCCAGGATTGTAGTCCAACACTCAAATTGCTACATCATGCTGGCTCTGTCTTTCCACAATACATCAGTATAATGCTTGACTGAAAAGATGCAGATTAGCGACTCAATGAGATCATGTAATGCAGGATAGAAAACTGTTCACCTATATATTTCTACATTAAATTATCATTATTGTTGTTGTTGTTATTATTATTGCAATATATCAGTAAGCAATATAATCAAATAAAAATTAAATTGAACAACCTGAGTGGATTTAACACTAGTCAAATCTGGAATAATTTTCTAAATTTTTCCAGGTTCCTAGGAACCTAGGAAACATATAAGTTAATACACAGAGCAATTGAGACATGCTAAAATCAGTATGTTTCTAATGCCTTTCTTGTTTTTCTGCATTTAAATAATGTAAGACAAGTGCAGAAAGCCAGCATGATGTAGTAGTTTGAGCATTAGACTACAATCTTGGAGACCATGGTTCAATTTCCCGGGTGACCTTGGGCAGGTCATAAACTCTCAGCTCCAGAAAACCCCATGATAGGGTCACCATAAGTCAGAAATAATTTGAAGGCACACAACAACAACAACAACAAGGGAAGTGTATGTTATTATACTGTCATGCTTTAAAATGTTTACTATATACCAATTAAAATTTTCCAAATAAAGCTTTCAGTGTGTTTGAATGACATTTAAATTACTTAGAACGGCATTCCTATAGCAAGGGTGGGCAAAGGACAGCCCTGGACTGCAGCTACCAGCACCCTTAACTAGCATAGCCAATGGTAAGAAATCATGGGAGTCCAACAACTTCTGAAATACTGCACTTTCTTCACCCCTAACCTATAAGCCTTAGATATGTCTCTGAGGTTAGGAAAATAAAGAGCTGCCTCATAACAAGTCAGCATGTTGGTCTACCTAGCTCAGACTGGTAGCACTGACTTGCAGGAGGTCTCCAGGTTTTCAGGCAGGATTCTCTCCAAGCCTTACATAAGGATTCAAGCTATTGATAATGGAACCTTCTTCATGCAAAGCATGCACATTTTTGCTGACCTACAGCCCTCCCCCAAGAAAGTTTACTTCTAAGTAAGCATGTGTGTAACTGACATTTACTTAATTGCTTCCCCAGTCAAACATTTCAGTTCAACAATATTAAGCTATTAGGGAAAACACTACACCAAATGTGCAACTAATATGGCATCATTTAGTAAACAAAATTAAAATGTCAACAAAAAGGCTAATCAGATCTCTATTTACACAGGGCAAACATTTTCTCATTTAATATTTTTTGGAAAGTCTATATCTTTCTCTGCACTAACCAAGAGAGTCACTATTCCAAATACCTTAGAGACAAGTTCAAAACAGATTATCAAAGTAACCTACAGAATTTTTCCTTTTCAAGAAAAAATGGGAGAGACACATAGCATAAGTACAGGTTTAAAAAGCAACAAAATTCTTCCCTCTTTCTTGCTGTCCTGTTTAGTATGGAATACACAGGAAAAAAGATTCATGCACAAATTTTTGTAAGAGTTTAGATCAGAAAGATTTACTTCCTAGGTCAGGAGGCTTGAAAACAGGTATGAAGATCCAAGGTTGTAACAAATAAAGAAAAACAGAACTGCATCCCTCTTTAATTCAGTTCACTTATACATGTTAAAATTAAAATACAAAAATAGGATCTTGCCTGCACAAGAAGCTCCTCTGTTATTAACTGAGCTAGCCCAGCCACCTTGAACTCTGGCTCGTTGTCTTTTATCTTCCATTATTCAGCTTCACAGTAGCTTATAAAGTCTGTTGCAAGTGATTTTAGTTTCTTTCCTGTTTCCAGAATATCTGAAAAATATTATTAAATGAATCAGACCCTCATATTATAATGCCTATAGATTCTACAGGTGGTGTAACATACTAATTACATACACAGGCTATGAGCCACAAAATCCCTTAATCAAATCATAATTAGGGTTACTCTTGTTCACTAGGAAGTTAACTCCACTGAACTCAACAGTACTTTCTTTGAGCAGGCACAAGCTATTGGATCATGTTAAACTGTTATTCATAAATCCAATGTATGAGCTCAGTCACCACCAGTACTAGGATGAGTGTGTGCATGTGCCTTGGTTGTCTGTCAACTTAAAGTGACATCACTGATTTCAGAAAGTTTTTCTTAGACAAAGAATACTCATAGTTGGTTTTGCCAGTCCATTCCTCTACATTCATTTCTCTCCAGCCTACAGCACCTGGTATTCATTAGTGGTCTCCCATTCAAGTACTAACATGGACTGAGCTTGCTTAGGTTCCAAGATCAGATAAGATTTGGTGCCTTTAAGATACTAAGGGCCACTACAAGGATACAGATATTATATTCTAAACCCTAAAGCTGGCCAAGAGCTTTAATATAACCTGTGAACCACACAGCCACCAGTATAAATATCAATATTACAATTCTATGCACAGCTATTTATCAGCAAGCCTTATAAAATCAGAGGGTTTTACTTCCACACAAATGCATGTAAGACACATATGTCAGGTGGCCACATGAAAAACAGAACAGTGATCCTGCATCTTTAACAAATGGCTAAAAAGAATTTCAGCTGCTGTAGCTTTTATGATGAACTACATTTCCTGAAATTCCCCATTTTATATAGCTCCTGTGCTCTGTCCTCTTTTTCATGTGGCTATCCCCCTTGCAGAGCCTGTGAAGGCTTCAGAATCCGTCTGATCTATGGAAGCTAAGCAGAGTCAGTCCTGGTTAGTTGCTTGGATGGGAGACACCCAAGGAATACCAGAGGCTGTAGGTTGTACTTCAGAGGAGGGCACTGGCAAAACACCTCTGAGTATTCCTGGCTTAAGAAAACATTATGAACGTCATGAGCTCACTGTAAGTCAACAGTTGACTTGAAGCGGTTTACTATTCCCTTCTTCTGCACAGTACTCTGAGAGATCCTCTGACACTGTCACACAAACACCCGCCACTACAGCTGCTGTGCATTAGTTTTTTGGCACATTTTGTCTGGCTCCACAGCAAAAGCCTGTCTCACATGGAAGTCCCTACCAGCAGCACTGCTACCGTCAGCATAACCTCTGTCTCAGACAGTGCCACAGTGCAACTGCAAACATAGCTAAGATACTGTACTCACTTCATCTGAGAGAATGAATTATCAATCATTAAGATTCATCCTAAGTTAAATCTGTTGAATATCAAACAGAAAACAATACTTTAAAAAAATACAAGAGAAAGCTATCATGACTAATACCACATATACCCATTTCAAACATTTCTGCCCTTTCTCTATATCCCAGATCCAATCAGCAGCACAAGTGTGATGTGAAGATGTGCCTTCTACCTTGAAGATCCTGTGATAAGACAGTCCAAAATGAAACAAGAGATAGTGCCAGAAGATGAGATGCCCAGCCAGAAGGCACACAATGACTTACTGGGGAAAAGCAGAGGACAAGTATGAGTAGCACCATGTGTAATGACACAACTAGACTCCAGCCAGAAGGATGTTCAGTTGTTGATGTGCTCAGAGGTGAAAGGAAAGTTCAAAGCTGCATAACACATATTATAGAAATATGGAATGTGAGAAGCATGAATGAGGGGAAGCTAGACACTGTAAAACATTTCAATTATTTGGCTGAGTGAGTGAACTAAAGGGCACAGAAAGGGGACATATGCAGTCAAATACCTACACCTACAGCGTCACAAGCAAAGTGATGTTCAAAATTCTACTACAAAGACTTTTTCCATATATGGAGTGAGAAATGCCAGCTATCCAAGCTGGGTTCAGAAGAAGAGGAGGAAAGCGGGATCATACTGCAAACATAAGTTGACTAATGGAGTGCACTAAAGAATTTAAGAAGAAACTCACCCTGTACTTTATACATTATAAAAAGCAACAAGGACTGGTAACACCAATAGAAGGGATATAGAGAAGAGACAACACCCTGAGACTTTGTTTTCTCTCTACATCTGTTTTATAGATTATAGCAAAGCCTTTGCTTGTGCAGATCATGCTAAACTATGAATTATTCTTGAAGAAATGAGTGTGCAATAACATTTGACTGTCCTGAAGTGTAAGTTGTAGTCAGGACAAGGGGCCACTGTTGGGACAAAATATGGAGAAAACAGAGTGGTTTCCAAATGGTAAGGGGATCAGCCAAAGCTGCATTTTATCATTGTAGCTGTTTAAATTGTACACTGAACATATGTGTAAAGCTGGACTGGACTCAAGGAAGGTGGTGTGAAAACGGGAAGAAGAAATATCAACAATTTGAGATATGAAGATGACATCATACTACTAGCAAAAAAAGTAGCAAAGACTTTGAATGATTACTGAAGAAAGTCAAGGAAGAAAGTGCACAGGCAGATTTAGAGTACTGCAAGCCACAAGGTTGTGAGTTCGATCCTGCCCGGCTCCAAGGTTGACTCAGCCTTCCATCCTTTCGCAGGTCGGTAAAATGAGCACCCAGCTTGTTGGGGGCATGTACAGAAATGTTTCGAAATACATGCTATTTGTAAGTTGTTCGCCGCCTCGATCCATATGGAGAGGCGGGATACAAATAAATAAATAATTTTTTTTTTACATAGCTTCAAAGTAGACAATGAAGACACTGAAGCAGTCAAAGATTTCCTATATTTTGGCTCAGTCAAAATGGAGACTGAAGTCAAGAAATCAGAAAACTGGGACTTGCAAGGACAGCTATTGAAGGAACTAGACAAGATCTTCAAGTGTAAATGGCCTAAACAAATCCTCAAGTGTAAAGGAATACCAAAGCCAGCACCGTCCATGCCATTATATTTCCAATTTTGATGTACGGTTATGAAAACTAGACAGCGAAGAAGGCTGACCAAAGAAAATCAACTCATATGACTCTCAGATGAGGAGACCCCAAATTGCCAAAAGGACAGATTCCATGGAAGCCAAGATGACTAAACTAAGGCCATTTCCGCACTAGCCTGTTATAGCGCGATGATTCCACTTTCAACCTCCTCTGGAATCCTGGGGTTTGCAGTTTCGGGAGGGGCCGACTGGCCCCTCCCGAAACTGCAAACCCCAGGATTCCAGAGGAGGTTGAAAGTGGAATCATCGCGCTATAACAGGCTAGTGCGGAAATGGCCTAAGACCGTTGTACGTTGGACAGGAGAAGACATGACTCTCTAGAAAAGACAATAATGCTGGTCAAGGCGGAAGGCAGGAGGAGACGAGGAAGGCCTCACTTCAGATGGACAGACTCCGTGGAGGAGGAAGCCACAGTCCTGAGTTCGCAGGGCCTGAGGGGGCCTGTTGCTGACAGGGTCACTTGGAGATCTCCCATTCCTAGGGCCGCCATGACTCAAAGTCGACCTGACGGCAGTTAAGAACGGCAACAGACGTTTGCGGTGTACACGCCGGTGGCTTTATACGACCAGTGCTCATAATTCGACTGAATATTATACTCCATGTTTTTGAGGAAGAGGATTATAATCCACTGAAGTTCCTGCTAAAACACAGTGCGAGAGGTGGCCCAAGGCTTTCCCACCCCGTCCCAAGTGTAAACTAAGGCCATTTCCGCACTAGGCTGTTATAGCGCTATTATTCCACTTTCAACATCCTATGGAATGCTGGGGTTTGCCGCCTTGAGGCCCCTCCCTAAACTGGAAACCATAGGATGTTGAAGGTGGAATAATAGCGCTATAACAGGCTAGTGCGGAAAAGGCCTCACACCGACAATAGCAGTAGCGGCAACAACGTCCTCTCGCCAAAAGGCCGCCGCCGCCCACCACGCAGGCCTTGCGTAACGCTCACCTCCAAGGCCTCCCGTCCTACTCCCACTTTCTCCCGTCGCCTCCCGTCCTCATCACCAGGCCCCGAAAGAGCCGGCCAGTCGGAGCTCACCTGCGCAGGCGGGCGGGCGCGCGCGCACGCTGAGACACGCCCCCTTCCCCCCCGCTGCACGAATCAGGGCGGCGAGAGGCGTCTTCGCGGAGCCGCCGGCGAAGCCACCCATTGGACAGTTCAGCGCCGCCCCTCCCACCATGCTCCTGTTTCGCGTCCGGCAAAGCTCCGCCTCTTTTGAGGGATGTTTACTCGGAAGTCAGGCCTAGAAGTGTTCTCAGCGCTGGAGTTCCTCATCACCGGGGCGGTGGTGGCGGCGGCGGCCAAGAAGTCCCGAGAATTTCGGAATAATGAGGTCAGAAAGCTGAGGGAACCTGTGGCCATTTCCGCACTAGACTGTTATACCGCTATTATTCCACTTTCGACATCCTGTGGAATTCTGGGCTTTGCAGTTTAGGGAGGGGCCTCCATGGGATGTTGAAAGTGGAATAATAGCGCTTTAATTCCACTTTCAACATCCTATGGAGGCCCTTCCCTAAACTGCAAAGCCCAGAAGTCCATAGGATGTTGAAAGCGGAATAGTAGCGGTATAGCAGTCTAGTGCGGACATGGCTTGTGACAGATTACGGGGAGCTGGAAGGGAAGTCTTTTTTTCTTTTCTTTCTGCCAACAAATGTCGCTGCTCGGGAGACCCCGTTCAAGTGTGTGGAAGCCTTTTAAGTGGGGTGGACTCGCGCGAAGTGGGTAACGTTTGTTATGCTGGGCAATCATCGGTGTTCAGGTAATAGCATGTCGGCTTTTGATGATCATGCGTCAGGCACAGGTTTAACACGTGTGATGGATTTGTGCACGTGGGAATCGCCAGCCACACAGGATGAAGTCACAGAAGAGGCCCTCCCACGTGGTTGTGGGTGCATCGGAAGAGGACCTGTGTGAAAACACGAGAGTGGAAAGAAGTGGGGGGTTATGCTGTCCCCTCCTCTTTTTTTTCTTTTACATTCGATTTCGAGTTTTTAATAAACAAAGGCTGTTTCCACACTAGACCTTTGAGGCCCCTCCCTAAACTGCAAACCCCAGGATTCCATAGGATGTTGAAAGTGGAATAATAGCACTATAGGTACCTGAAGAGAACTTGCACCATTGTACAAATGACTAAGATCATTTAAAAAAAAAAAAAAGAGCTTTCCTATGGGAGTTACGCTTTTTAAGAAAACTGAAGAAAAAGGACAAGAAAGCGGCGGAGTTTTCCCTCAACAGGTGTGCATTTCTGAAGCATCTGCTCCGATACTTCGCTGACGAGAAGGATACACACGCAGCCAAGTGTGGGCAAGATAGCCAAACATATTAATGAGGAGGAGCAAACAAGTTAGGGGGGCTACTGCAGC
The DNA here is from genome assembly GCA_948474755.1 of Ctenosaura bakeri. Taxonomy (NCBI): domain Eukaryota; kingdom Metazoa; phylum Chordata; class Lepidosauria; order Squamata; family Iguanidae; genus Ctenosaura; species Ctenosaura bakeri. Next base: position 307,514 of record CAOLHI010000561.1, on the reverse strand, counting down.
TTGGGCCATTTCCGCACTAGCCTGTTATAGCGCGATGATTCCACTTTCAACCTCCTCTGGAATCCTGGGGTTTGCAGTTTCGGGAGGGGCCGACCGGCCCCTCCCGAAACTGCAAACCCCAGGATTCCAGAGGAGGTTGAAAGTGGAATCATCGCGCTATAACAGGCTAGTGCGGAAATAGCCTTGGTTTTGCCTGATCCTATTAGGGAGGACAAGATTCTGCCTCCCTCTTACTTTGTCGTCTGCAAACTGTTGTTGCCCTTCAAGTAGTTTGCAACAACTGAAGTAAGCTGAGGACAAAGGGTAGAAGTAGGAGAAAGAGAAGGAAACTGAGACATGTTTAAGGCTGTTGAAAAAGTGGGATGAGAGAGGCTCAGCTGGGACTGTCTCTGCCAAACTGGATCAGCTGGAGAGAAAGCTGAAGCTAAATGGCATGTTTCGTGAGGAGCTGGGCAAAGGAAAAAGTGTTTTGATATTTGAAACTGCCATATATAGGTTTGCTCATGTGATTGCCAAACAACTTCTTAAATTTATTAACAACACATTGCAGGTTCTGCCTTCCCCGGTTCTTAAAAGTAAATTGGAGCTGGATCCAAGGTAGCAGCTTAGAACACTACTTTGGATGGCTGTTAAGCATGACAGTATACTTGAAAGAAAATACCTCCTCTATAGAGGATGCAAGTTGTTTTAGTATATACAAACAGCACTTGTAACAACTTTGTTCTGGATCCCATTTGTATTGGTGCTGCTGTGGATTCTGAGCTGTGGTACAGGAAACAGTTCTCCCAATTTAGCAGTGATAATGAGTTCTCCACAAAAAGTAAAACTGGAAAAAAAAAATCCAATGTGCCAAATATTATTTGATTTAGGACATTTGGTCTAAATGTTTTATTGAAACACAATGGAAGCTGCACGTGGTAATTAATTTACAGAAGTATTTGTAATAACATAAAGAGAATAGCATATACAGTTGGCCCTTCACATTTGGGGGGTTGACTTTTATGGATTTGATTATTTGCAAATTTCTTCAGCCCCTGCCTCCCCACCTCTGGTGCTTCTTTTCTGGGGGGGACCTTTCCTCTTGGCAATTCCAATCAGGCCGCATAGTCCTTTAATAACCCACCTCTGGTCCTCCTCCTCTTCTACCAACCAGTGCCTGGCCAAACAAGGATGGATCACAGCTCAGTTTCTCATGAACCCTCCACACCCAAAGAAGGAGATGGGCAAGAGAAAGGAAGTATACGGCCGCCATGAGAACCCACTCCTGCTTTCTCTCTCCTTTCTCTGACCTGGTTTGGACCATTGGTGCCTGTTCTCCCTACCATGCTTTGGCCCCCTTCCCACAGCTACACAGATACATTTTGATATTTGCAATTTTTCCAGTTTTGTGAGGTTCCTGCACCCCTAACCCTAGTGAATGTGGAGGGCCAAGTGTACTTCCCTTATATATATATGTACATTTTGAAAGACTGTACCTGAAAGAACAACTTTTTTAAGGATATATACCTAAACAGAGTTATATCTGATATGTCAGCAGTTTAAATTTTTATTTTTGAGGCACAGTATATATTTGACAGATAAGTCAACCTCATGGATAAGTCTAGGTGGGCCCAAATTTACACAATTTTCCATGACTCATGGATAAGTTGAGGGTAAAACATATCCCACACTGATAGCGATGGGTGTGTTCTTAGTCCCACACCTGGTCACCTACCCTGCACATCATGATCCCCTATTTTAGTTCATCCTTATCCATCCAGCCTTTAGAGTAAACACGAACAGTTACACCTATCAGAATTTTTTTCTTTGGCTTGAGGCACACAGAGCAGGCTCTACAGCCTTTTTAGCATCATCGGCTTCCTCCTTCTTCTCTGAGTGGGCGGACTGGCATCACCTCCTGTGGAAACCAGTATTGACCAGTGCATAAGTCAGCCCATATTTCCAGGGTAAATTTTAGACTAAAATTTCTAGACTTAGTGTTGAGTTTATAAAGTGTAACTGTAGTACCTTCAGTTTCAGTTACTTGGTCTCTGCAGTACTTGTCATGTCCATTTCAGGTTGAGAAAAAGCTGATTCAATGTAACTAGTTAAGCATTCTGTTTCACTAAAGGGTTGATTGCACTACAGAATCCCAGACAACTGTGGATAACTGCGTGTACATGCGTGTCCAGTGGCCCCTCCACATTTGCAAGAGTTCGGGGCACAGAACCCTTCCAAAAGTAGAAAAACTACAAATAACCCCCATCCCACAATCCACCTCCCATTCTCTTCTGAGCGGGAATTAAAAAGGCAAGAGTTTTTAAGTACTCTCCCCTCAGACAGAGAAGAGCACTGAATTCTGGCGTTCTAGCTACTTCTGGTCACCATCTTGAGAAAGAAGATTCCTCCTCGAAGAGAGAGGTAGGAGCAAAGAGAGCACCTGGGTGAACAGCAGCCATTACAGAGCAGAACGTGCAGCCATGTGGCAGAGAACACAGCTCCAGCTGTAGCACAGGGGCTTTGCTCACCCAAAAGGAAAAAATGTCCATTTTATCCACAAGCCTCAGAAGCCTGGGTGAGGAATGCAAGGGAATGGGAGGAGGAGAATGGTGGGGTGAGAGAGAAGGCAATTGTGTGCCTCACTCACAGTCAAACCTGCAAATGTGAAGGAAGACTGTATCTCTCTTGCTTTGTGTATGATGTTAGATTTTTTTTTTGACAGAAAAAGATAATATCAAAAAATATCCAGAAAATTTCTGCAAAAGATTTTCTACCTTTCATCTCTGGGACTTAATACATGCCTTAGAATGGAGCAGTAAGAAAGATGTGTGCTGTGAACTGAAATACCCCCCCTTATGTATTAGAGGGAGGTGTTTCAAGAAATGCAAAAGAGCACCTTTCCCCCTTCCTACACTGCTATCTACCCTGATAACACCTGGATTCAGGGATGAAATGTGTGCCATGTACCCAAGAAAAAAATCTCATGCTATTGAAGGTGGAAAGGGGAAAAATGAAATCTGGTCAGTCGAGTCTCAACTATCAGTGGAGGTGATGTCACACAGAAAGGAGTGGTTTAATTTATGCTATTCACGTTTTCACTGCCTCTTGTCTTGTATTCTTTTCTACTTCAACTGTGTTTTTCTGGCTTCTACCTCAGGATTCCCTCAGCATCCGTGTAACACTTTCTCGCATTTAGCTGCAGCTATGAGCTGAATTCCTGCTCTGTAATTGTTCACTTCTTTAGTTATGGTGCCATCACAGATCCAGAATATCTGAAGACATTTTAAATATTGGTTTAACTAGTCAAGAGAGATGTTTACAGTGTGTGAAACAGTACCTTTTTTTGTAACAGAAGTAAAATAAATGTCTTAAACTACTGTGTTCAGAAGCATATGGTTTAAGGACTTTTGAATGTTTTTGTTGTGTGCCTTCAAGTCATTTCTGACTTAGGGGACTCTATGATGAACCTATCATGGGGTTTTCTGTGAGTGTGTGATGCCCCCAGGGTCATCCAGCCCAGTGAGTTTCCATGGTTGAATGGGGAATCGAACCATGGTCTCCAAGATCATAGCACATGGCCCACCTTGGTATACTAATGTAAATCCACCCTAGCTAATCAAAACCATGAAACAAAAATGACTGTAACTTTCTCAGCCACCTGCTGACTCCCACTGCTAAGTCCTGACTCAGCTGCCACATTCATTTTCAAAGGCTTCCTTTCAAGCTCTCAGCCAATCACCTCCAATGTTGCAAGCACCTCTTCCCTCCCAACAGGCCACTTACCATAATCTAAAAAATGGACACCTATACAGCATTGTATCATACTGCAAAATATGTACCTTCTGTAATTTATTGTCCTTGCTGTAGAGCAATAAATTGCTAAGATTCAAGTCTGCCAACTAGCACCATGTACGTGGCTCTCCACGTGTGCATGAACTGCTATTACTCCTCATCATTGGTCAAGCTAGTTGGGGGATGATGTGGAGTTCAACCATATCTAGAGGGCTGCAGATACCTTAATTCTTTTTTAATGCTTTATACTGCAATAAGTGAAGATTTCAATAGTGTGGAATTGAGGTGGGGGACTTTGGGGATCCACCCACAATGCCACCAGCTCCTTAGAATTATATATTGAGGAATTATACTTCAAAGGACTGTGAGGGAAGGATAATGGTAGGATCTTTTCAACTGTGTATACCAGCATTAACTGCAGAGGGGAGTCCAGTTAAACAGAGTACTTTATTTGGAACAAACACACAAGGAATCAGACACTCTTAAGAACCATGCAAGGCTATTGGAAAGTGAGCAAGAAATGTTGTATAGAGAAAGTTATTGGCTGGAAAGGGTTATAGTTACCAGTCCTGAAGCAGAAGGCCAAAGCAGAGTGGCTCAGAACATGTTTGAGAGTAGCACGAAGGAATGGGAGTCTTGGGTATCATGTGTAGCATAACATGTCCAATGTACTACAGTGTGCTGGGGCTGAAGCTGGGGTTTATAATACCCTATTTCCTACCCTGAAGGAGGTGCATAAGTAGAGCAGTAATCGCTTTCTCACGGGATTGACAAAGGAGTCTGGAATGGGCTGATTGTTATAACTCTAGGTGACAAAATATTGATGAGAGTCATGACAATCTCTTAGTCTGGTCAGAGGGTCTAGGGAGGATTTCCATAGGGCAAGATCACAATAGTATTCCTGATTGCTTCATCTGGGCGGTTTTGCCTTCTATTGTATTCAAGTGTGCATGGATCCCAATATGTTGAAAGGATTATCACAAACCTATTAGCATCAGGTTTCTCTGTCTAATCCTCTCTGAACTTATGACCTGACCATGTCTGAACTCATCCTGACCTGGCATAGGCTTTGAGCCAGTGCACTTTCAAACATGTTTTCAGCCATAAATATATTTAATTATGAAAACAGCACATCCCACTGAGTGGAGGTATAAGGGATGGTAACAGGAAATGATGCACTTTCCATGCTGTGCTAAAACTATCCCTGCTCTGCAAATGTAGAACAGAACTTACAAGCCTCCTGTTCCAGGGTGGAAGAGCAGGAGGCTAGTTGCCTCCTTCGTGTATCATTTTTTTACAGATAAGTGTTGTCAAGGGTTTGTTACAGTTATTTATCTGCAATGTGTATTTAGGCCCAGAGTAAAAGTTCTTTAACTCCAACCCACAGAAGATGAAGAAGTGAACATGATTTGGACATATGTTCTAAAATGTTTTTTCATTGTCACCCAAATTAGAAACAAAAGGCAACTTGGGGAGTCACTAGAATCTGCATCATTTTTTACATCACTCTGCTTTTCAGTTAGAAATCATGCTGCTCAAGTGATTATGGCCAGTTTCTACATCATTCTGGATACTGTGTGTTGTTCACTTGGATGGAACAAGGAGAACCAAACACACTCCTTTCAAGTAGCTGGTGACCAATTAAAGTGTACACTTGTAGTCTGTTTTATACCTAAAAAGAGCCAAGCTCTGGAAGTATTCTGCATGGCATCTGTCATGGATCATTCACATATGAAAGATTTGCGTAATAAAGAAAGAGATCAGTATTCAATATTTCTCATTTTTATTCTAAATTGAAAGTTTTACAGAATGGGTTAGAAAAAAGCAGTCAATTATGCAGGCACACCAGCAATCTCAAGTACCCTCTTCCCACTTTAAACAATCTTAAGAGTAGCTTTGCATAGCTAAAACCCAAATGTGTCCAAATAACACTCTACTTTAAAAAAAAAAAAAGCCAAACACATTCTGAGACAAAACTTGTTTCTCATTCCTGATCAGCACCATTGCATCGGTTTTCATTTATTTTTATGTACAACAATATTTAAACACACATTTACTTTCAAATCAGTCTTAAATTATTCCTCCATGGGAAGTGTAAGGAACTGAGATTAGAGGTTCTAGTATCAACAAATGTGCTCAAACATACATGAGCCGACATCCTGTACATACACTTCTGGCAATGATGACTGATCAAGCCCTTTAAATGGAATGACAGAAGCCAACCACCCACTCTCCTGCTCAGCCATTCTTCAACTATCCCTAGCCTCCACTGATTACATGCACTTAAGATTCTTTGCTCTCAACATCTCGTTTACAACTAATCATGTGCTGTACGAGTAAACTTGTTTTCAGCAAAGAATATAAAAGCATATGGTAAAGCATTTTCTTTTGTTTTGAGTCAAAACCTCACATTTGACTTAGCTGGAGCAGTGGAAACAGTGGGAATTTGAAAGTAAAAGCTTAATCTGCATGAAAAGACAGATAATAGTATTTTTAATTCTGCCAGAGATGCACTTTTCACTTTATTTTTATCTGTAACGTAGAACCAATGTACCTCTGTTAAAGAAGTTCACTGTCACTATATTCATGCACTGTATTTCAATTATCAATACAAGCTTGGTGTTAAAATGTTCTTGTATGAGGGTAACTCTGCTTGCTGAAGATGATCCCCTCCTTTCCATTAATCTCCTTTTTTCTTGTAGTCATCTGCACTACATCCTACATTTTGCTAAAAACCTCCCTGATCCTCAGGAACACTTTAAAGCTGTTGAAAGCCATCATTACATCTTGCAACAGAGAATTCCACTGGAAAGTCTTTTTGCACACTTGTTTGATCCAAGCCAATCATATACAGAGTAACTGCAATGTCTGTGTCTGTTTCTGCAATCTGTTTAATTAGAGTGCTAAAGGACAGATATAAATGCCCACCCTCTGTGGCCCACAAGATACCCTTCTACTCAAAGGAATAACCTATTCTGAATATATGAAATCAATGTAGACATCATTTAAGTCTCTCCCCTAAGCTACATAGAGAGTCACAGTTTCATATTTACAAGTCTGTTAGAATGTTCTGAAGTTGTGGGGGTAGTGGCTGTATCTGCAAAGTTAATAGTATGCAAGCAGCAGCGTCACGGTTCCTCACCTTCACTTAACACCAATATATCTGGATTCTGATTACTCTCCTCCCTCCTCTCCTGTTAACAAAATTGTCCACTGAGTATCATATGCCTGAAGATGTTGTTCATACTCAAGCATATATGAAAAATATTTGTCCTAATTCATTATGTAATGTTTTCTAATGCACAAAAATGAGCAGAAAGACATTTTTAGTTAAGAAAATACTGCATAGACTAGTCCAACTCCAACAGCAGTGCTTTGTTACAAATTCCAGTAGTGATCTCTTTTAACTTCCATCACATTTCTCACACTGACATAATTTTCCAAACCCTTCTGCTCTTAAATATATTTTAGTAAAATTATTAACTAGGAGTACCAATTACTGTTCAAATTTCATCTAATGTTTTTCTTCATTCATGCTGATCTCTCATCTGACCCATCAAAAAATACACTTGTCAAGCGTTTAAGAGATGACAAAGTATTCAGTACTTGAATGTAAATACGAAACTGCTGAGGATCTTATTAAGATGACACAATTTAGTTTTCCTTCAGTTTCTTCAAATGATAAGCTCTTGCTTTTAAGGCTGTTTCTAGCATGACCTTCGTTCTAAACCATGTAGGCACAGTCTTGCTAACCCAGGCCTAAAAAGAAAGGGAGAAAACAGCTCATTATCCAGCAACTGAAGACCAAAATATCAACATGCTCCCCAAGAATGGTAAGAAATAGATCAAAGGGCTATTTGGGCCACTGCTTCTGTTCATATACACTCGTCACTGAACAAGAACGTAATAGCATCCTCCTTTTCATGCTCCCCCAAAACTGATACATAGAGGTATACTGCCTGTGAAGTAATGCATACATACATAAAAATACAAGCACACAAAATAACTAGTAGCCCCATTCACCACAAAGTTTCTCATTTCCACTTTAAAGCTGTTGGTAGGTATCTTGTGCTAGAGAATTCTACAGTTTAATTATGCATTGTATTGAGAAATACTTCTTTTGACCTGTCCTGGCTCTCCCACTATTCAGCATGGTGCCCCTATTCCAGGTAACAGGAAGCATTTTACAGTTTTTTCATTGAACCTCATTTGCCATTTTAATGTCAATTTCCATACCCTTTTGGAGCTCTTTGCAATCCATTTTTTTTAATTACCCCAAAATAATTTAGGGTCCTTGGCAAATTTTGGTGCCTCACTGCCCACCCTTATTCCAGGTCATTCATGAACAAATGAATACAAACATAACTCCCTGAGGACTCCACTACTGATTGTCCCTCTACTTCCTACTTCTAACAAGAATAAGTCCTTTAAAGGGAATTCCAGTCCATTTTTTGTGTGAGTCGCAGAGGCCACAAAGAAAAACAGTGTTTATAGATCATGCCTATAAACATTTACAGATTGCTAACTACATCAAGTGAAAGTGTTAAAACTCACAGAGATTCTAAGAATTCACAATTTTCTTTCTTCAGATAATATATAATTAAGAGTGGTCAACTTTGAAAAATACATACCACAAACTCATGAGCTGGGAATCCAGAAGTTTGGCACTCAAGTCCAACTGTGTTGAGGGCATACTTTACATACCATTCAGGAGTAGGCGTAAAAGTGCTTGATCTACGAATCTTAGACAATTTTGTAACCACAAAATATGGCAGAATACTCTGAAAATTAAAAAAAAAGTTTTTCTTGTTTCTGTATGGATACATAACATATTAAGACATAAAGATTGTAGCAAATATTAAATTATATTTGGAAACAACTTACACTGTAAATGACTAAAAATTTAAAATAATAAAATTATTATAATTTTAGACATTTTTAAAACAGTTTTTGAACAGACTACAAAATAATTTAACTACATAAAGCATCTGTAAATCACAGCATTAATTATCCTAAATGACAGCTCCTCTTAATGTGACCATCAGTTCTCATCTGATTTCTTATTTCATCCCCACCCCGCCCCCCAAGCCCCGTGCTCTGCCAATATGGCCATCGGGGAATTTGACACGAGGTGACAGATACAGAGGTACAGGTATTTTATTCTTCTGGCCATCTGTACCCCTGGATTCTGTGTTTTCCTCTTCAGTGACTCCAAAATAACAGCTTCATCCAGTCCTGGTATTCTGGCTGCTACATCTTAAAGTAGTTCTAATGTAAAAAGCACCATCACCATGGAAATATGATCATTTGTCAATATAATTAATCAGAAAACTTCCTTAAGTAGTTTCTGGAAAGGAGGCATGTTAATCTCTTGCAGCTTGTGGTAACTTTATTTTACTTACGTATTTATATTCTGCCTTGTTTCCTTACTCCCATCCAAGACTCAAGTAGTTTACAATACAGATTAAAACTGAATACAGCCAAAAATCATAATGTTAAAGAACAATTACAAAAAATTACATAACTATAATATTAAAACAGCCTAAAAATTTAAAAACTGTTTAAAACTGTTCAGAAGTACTGAAAACATATTTTTAGAAACTCAAGCATGCCTCCACAAAAGACGTTGCTGTAGCAACCAGTTAATGTCCAAAAGCATGTCTAATTAAACAGATCTTTGCCTGCTGGCAGAAGGAATGTAGAGGCCCTCTCAGGTAGTCCCCAAACACGCCTATGAAGGTGAATTGAACGTAATCTCCCCACCCCAAAATTCCAAAACTCAGACAAATTCATGTAGGGAAGTTCCTTTAGGGAGATAATACATTTCAGATAATCAGGACCAAGTTATATAGGGCTGTACAGGTCAGGACCAGCAAGACTAGATTAACAACTGAAGATATGCAGATGATACCATATTACTAACACATATTGCTACCGGAACAACTATTGAGGGAAGTCAAGGAAGAAGGTGCCAAAGTGGATTACAACTGAGCATTAAGAAAGTAAAAATCATGACAGATAATTTACATAACTTTGACGCAGATGTTGAAGATACCAAAATAGTTAAAAAGATTTTCTGTACCTTGCTCAGTCATAAATCAGAATGGAGACTGGAGTCAAGAAATCAGAAGACGACTAGGATTTGGAAGGGCAATTGTGAAGGAACTAGCTAAGATCCTCAAGTGTAAAGATACAGAAAGGTGACAGGAAGAGAATCAACTCATCTGAAATGTGGTCCTGGAGGAGAGTTGCATGGATACTATGGACTACTAAAAAGACCAATAAATGGGTTCAAGAGCAAATCAAGTCTGAATTCTCCAGGGAAGCTAAAATGGCTAAACTGAGCCTATCATACTTGGGATATATCATGAGATAACATGACTCATCAGAAAAGACAGTAAAGCTTTGTAAAGCAAAAAGAAAAAAGGAGGACCACAACACAGGTAGATAGACTCAAAAAGCCATAGGTCTAAATCTGCAAGTCTTTAGCAGGGCTGCCAGTAACAGGGTGTCTTAGAAGTCTCTCACTTAGGTAGGTTGAAGCTGAATTGACAGCAATTACCACCAAGCTTTTGTGGTCATTGCCATTTCATCAGATGCTGTAAACAGATATAACACAAGAAGTATGTTGATTCTGTTCATAATTTTTTTCAGGGCTTCAGTTTATTTTTTGAGCTTGCTTATATTTTGCTTTTTTGTCTTGTAAGCTGGCCATCTCTTTAAAACACACAACAGACTGATACAGTTGTTCAGTCTGGCTAATTTCTGTATGCAACAGTTCACACAAGATAAGAGTCACAGATGGGATAAAGTGCAGGTAAGTGTCACTTGACATGGGCATTTCTCTACATGCATGCTGTAGTTTACTCAGCTATCTGAAATTGATTCCTATCTTAAGCTGATGTATCAATGTAATTTGTGGAAAGGATACAATGCTTTATGTTTATAGTCAAAAGGGAAGAATCCAGAGGAATTGGGAAGGGGCTGGGAAACCCTCTAGACTGACATTTTTATTTGTGGGAATAGCTGTACAGGAGTGAAGTCTCACCTGCAGAACATTAGACTTAGCCCTATGTTTCAGAATTGCATCAATCAGCTGCAGCACTAGGTGGCACCAAAGAATCAAGCACTCCATGCCACAACTGAGCTAAAACTAAAACATCCATAACACTATACAGATTTTGCCCTCAAGACATGTCTGTATATTTCGGTCCTTAACATGAACCATTAAATATATATTTGGTCCTAGAAAAGTTTTCCATATTAGTCTTTCTTCAATTAAATAAACAAAATTTTCTTCTTCTTTTTTTAGAAGTATATTACTTGTGTTTATTTCTCCACAAGGTTAGGGTAGAACCTGGGGTTATTTAGCAATGATTGTGCATGTGTGTGTGTGTGTGTGTGTAAACATACATACAGTATATACAGTACAGTGTGTGTGTGTATGTGTACTCTAGTACAGAGCTTCTCAGGGTATCTGATTTATGAGACCAACAATTATTATTTTCCAGTGTACCAAGGACTGGCACTAAACTTGTGCCTGTTTGATATAGCTGTTTCTTTATGGAAATTTGGTAGGGCCACCAGCTATTAGGTCAAGGACCACCACTGGTCTAGCACCCTGGTCTAGTACACTAATATGGCATACCCAGTGCCACCTTTTTAAATAACTGCACTAAGGGAAAAAAAACTTTATTAACAACCTTCTCTGTCCCAGCACTGTACTCTCCCATAAAAAAGAAACTTTATTTTTCCTATTTCTACTCCATTTTGCTCAAAAAATATAGACATAAAGTTGCTTACACTATAAAAAGACACGAAAAGCAACTAAAGAAACTGCTTCAAATAAAATAAATGATCTTTGAAACAAGTTTTAGTGAGATGCTTAAAAGAAGCAGTGAACGAATTTCTTTTGGGAACATGTTCCATGAAAAGGCCCTGAGGAACTAAAAGGCCCTGTTTCTAGTGGCTGCCCCTAAACTTAATTTGGGAACGGGCACCAGAAGTAAGCTTTCACATGCTACTACATTTATTACAATCTATGTTGCCAAGTTAGTAACACCAAAATAACTGATTACAGTAGGAGAAAATTCTACTCACCTGCACAATGACACCCTTTTTTTTGTATTCCATATTGATTCCTTGAGAAAAGAAATTCACAAAAGCCTAAAAATATGAAACAGGAGGATGTTATGAATTCAATATATACAGAGTCATCTATACTGTATTGTTCAGTTAGTAAAGAGACTAAATTCCACATCCTACATAGGCAAGCCTTGCATGGAACAAAAGTACTCCATCAAAAGAAAGCTACACATGCACACTGGCATGCTATCATGGCCAGTCAGCAAGTTCCTCTGTATGGACAGTTTCTATAACTTCCAGGATTATACTATTTCCTGTTTTTATCTTGATACTCTAAATACGTTCATAATCTAATCAATCTTTAAATTATCATCTTCATTTAAATAAAAAGTGGAAGAAAATGCCTAGGAAATGTCATAGCTCAAAACTGTGCACAGTACAATTCCTTAGAAGTAAAACAGTCAGCTTCTGAGAGTATCTATGTGAGAGATTATGGCCTTGTTGGCACGTACTGATAAATCATAATAAACTTTTAAAGTGGATGAGCCAAAGATTTACATGCTCCTCATCCCCTGTCCACGGCTGTGGGGCAATCATAAAAATACTGCAAGCTTCCACTTCTGCTTCAGATTAATCACAGTTTAATGTATTGTCCTAAATCTGAACTATGGTTGAATATAATTGTGGTTAGTTGAAACATGCCAACTTGATATGGTATGAAGTTGTCCTGCATTAGCTTACAATAATTAAGACTCCGCACAATTCATTCAAGTGAGGATGGTAGAGTAAGCTGTGAGTAACTTAAAGGGAGGGGGATAAAAGTTGGACTCCATACACCCTTGGAAAGTGGGACAAACCTGAAGTGCACTGCAACCTTACTGTTTACTGCTGTGTCCAAACCAACCAAACAATTGACAATGCTGTCTGAAATCTTGGTAGAAGCCTGAGTAAGACTTCCAGCAACAAATGTGGGGATTATGTACCCAACATGGAATAACAAAGAGCTAACTGAACAATTCAAATAAACTGAACAAAAATACAGAATGATGAAAAATACGCATATTTACTTGATGAGCATAGACTTTAGATTACCTTAAAGAAGAGCATTTGATTTAGCACAATGCACTATGCCTGTTTACTGTCCATTCCAAGGAAAGAGGAATCAGAAAATGCAATCAGCTGTGAATTATGCATTCTTGGTTATTGCAAGAAAATTATTTAACTTGTAGCATCACCTAATGTATGTTCATTCACAATAATGTCCTAGGGAGTAAATGCCATTGAATACACAAATGGGCACATAGAATTTCAGCAATCAAGATTTGTCATTATCTTTAACAGTAATAATAGAAATTGAAACAGAAGATTTGAGAATAAAGTTAAAACCTGAACTTCAGAAAAGGGATATATCATTCGTTTTGGTGCTACATAATTGTCAGAAAAAAGTGTTCTTGATGAAAGTAAAACAAGATGTGAGAGGAGTTTCATTATGTGTTAGCTGAGCTAGGACAGACATTATTGTTTTTGGATAATAATATAGTCAAATCACTCCAGAACAATTGTCTTAATGAAGTGTCATACAAATGACAAGGTAAAATAGTGCTGTAAGGTTAACCCTCCTTCACTGGGAAGGCCTATACTTTCATGGTTGCCTCTCATATATAAAATAGTTCCTTGTGTCTATTTTTTTTAAACTGGAGGTCTTCTACTTAAAGCACAATGCATTCCAGAAATGACCTCATATAATCTCTTGACTAGGTCTGTATCCAAGATTCCCACACATTAAATATAAAAAATCGATATATCTACCTTGGTTGCTGAATAAATACTGAGAAATGGGGTTGGCTGAAACGCAGCAAGAGAGGAAACATTCACTATGACTCCTTTAGACCTTAAAAAAAATTTAAAAAATAGTAAGCCAACCACCAGAAACAGCAGAAAGAAAACAATACTACAGAATTCAAAGTCTGGCTCAGAAAAAAACAATTATTCTCAACACAGGCAGGAAAGCATCCAAAGTAGAGGCTTTCTGCCTTCCATGCCCAGTGTGCTGTACATCCTTGGAAAAGCAACCCTTGGAGTGATATTCCATGTAAAGATTTCAGGATTTTTGAGGCTCTTGGCAAGGCATGCTCAGCTGTCTCTTTCGCCAGCAAGAATCAGGAATTATTCTAACAGCACACAAAGAAGAGAAAGATCTTTTACCCTGGTTCTGATTAGGATTTATAGCAAAACAGGTTGAGTTAAATTATACTTTGGAGCATATCTGAGATTTGCTTATTCTCACTTTTGTGCATTAGTTCCTTTTCCTCTCAATGACAAACATCTAATCTTAGCATCTATTAAACCCAGCCTCTACTGTTACTGTTACAGCCCCTCCCTGATAACGAGTTCCTGCTAGAGATGAAAGATCAGCACTCTCTCCTCTGTGTCCACGAAAAAGTCTCTTCTAAGTCCAATTAAAAGAAAACCACTATTATGTAGCACAGGAAAGTACTCTGATCATTTAATTTACTAATTTACTAGAATGTTTACTAGAGATGTGAAGGTCCAGAAAAACAGAGAAAATTGGTGGAGGGGAGACTTTCCCCCTTTCTTTAAATTCATTTTTGCCCAGGAAAACTGATTATAAGGAATTTTCTATCAGAATAATAAATAAAAAGTTTAAGAAAAGCTGGCCCTATATTTCCTCCCCACACATTATTTCTAATGTAGCCTGACAGACTTTTAGGGGAAGATTATACGTAAGATACGTAGTATCTTACTCACATCATTCCAATTCCTTACTTTGGTTTCCTTTTCTCAGTTCTTTTGATGGGAATGAGTGCATCATGTCTGATTGGCATTAGGAAGGATTATAAGAGATGAAATAATTTTATTTTATATACTAATATATTGATGGCTTCCTGTGGGTTTTTTTTTGGGGGGGGTTGCCCTGTTCCTCATAAGCTGGCAAACCAAAAAAACCTTCCTTATACTTCAGGTGTCCTGTAAAAGGTGTAATATTTTATTACACTCTTTAGCTGTAAAGGTTGGTAACATTGCATTTTCCCCATTTTTCCAAAAATCATTATTTATTTTCAATTTTTCTGAAAATTACTGCTTCAAAATTTCTAGAAATCTAAAATCTTTACTTCTATCCCTGGTAGCCATGCAATCCTAATAGCTCGGATTGATGACCCACAGAACAATGTCTCAAACGCTACCATTCAAATCAGCAGAATTCCCAACCAATTATTCTATCATCTTGCCTGAAACAGGTTTCAGAATGTCCATGCTCATCCACCCCTAAACTGCCCCAGATAGCAGTTCAAGATAGTCATTGTCTCTTTGCAGGGAATATGTCTTTTGTATACTAACCAAACATCTGGATGACTCTGTCCAGAGGTTTCATGCAAGGTTTTAATGGTTCTTAAATGACAAGTGTGTGTGTGTGTGTACGTACCTCCACAGGTAGTGGAAACAGAAGCAATGAGTTTGGAGAGAAATAAAATGCAAAAAGTACAGAAAATTATGGTAAAGTTTAATGGTGACCATTCACAAACAATGTAAATTAACACAAACTTCTAGGTATTGGTATGGTAACTGAACTTATAATTTGATAAAAACTTAAGACTGAGACCACAATTGACAAAACTGTTTCACGGAAGTCTTTCTTCAGCTTTCCTCTATTCATGATTAACCACCCTAAGGTTGGTAGTAGAATGGGCCTAGGAGGATCAAATATTCTGCCATTTTTCTTTTGATATTTTCACAGGGCAAATCTTGACGTTCAGGAATAATACTTCAAAAGAGAATGTTTCCTCAATTTGCTTTTCCAGTTGCAACTGCAAGCCTGAAGCATCATTCAACAGTATAGAAATTTCACACAAAATAAAGTGGAGAAATATGACAAATTTTGCAAGACCTATGAGTGAGTCTGCATGGTGCAGAGATCTGAGTTTTATACTATGACTCTGAAAGCCAGACTTTAAATTGCTGCTCGGCCATGGAAACTCACTGGGTGACCTTGAGCATAATCACACACTGTCAGTCTCAGAGGAAGGCAAAGGCAAATCCTCTCTGAACAAATTGCACCAAGAAATTGTGACAGGTCCACCTTACGGTTGCCGTAAGTTGGAAATGACTTGAAGGCACCCAACAAGTGAAGTTCCTGCAAACTTTTAACATACAAATTACTACTATTCAAAAAAGGTTGACAAACATGCTAATCTCTGGTAAAGATTTCATTTATCATCATGTTCAGACAGGGACCCAAATAAAATTAAGTTCCAAGTTCACACACTAGAAACAGTCTTCCTTGCTTCAGGTTAAAAAAGTTCAATAAAGTTTTAATAAAGTTCAATAAAATGTTACTTGGCTTACAGTATCCACTCGAAGCTATACACTAACAAATGACGTTAGAGTTTCTGTTTCAGATGCTAGTCCATCAAAATCCAAATTTGGGGAGAATTTTTATCTCTGTGGGAGAATTTCCAACTGGAGTTCCCAGGATATTGTGGTCAGCGGGAAGGATAAGAGAGATGGAAGTCTGGTCAGTTATTCTGCTAGTGCCTTCTACCCTCTGACAGAGATTTTCAGAGGCACAGGGGACTATGGGGTAGGGGAGGATAAATGGTGAAGTTTGCTTCCTCACTTATTTTGCCAACAGAAATCTGCCCAGAAGACTTCTGTGGACAATTGGTCACAAGAAGAAGACTTTAGATATCAGCCACTGCATGGTGACTGAGCTATTATATTTTAAAAGCAGATATGTAACTGGCCATCTGCTAGAAGAGAGTAGACATTATCTCAAGGCGAATATCACCCTGCATGTTTTGTTCTCGTCCTTCATCCTCACTTTTTAGTACACAGTGGCTCATAAGCTGATTGAGGATAGTAACTTATGCTTTACAAGATGACCACAATTAAGTTATCTGCATTTTTTTAAGCACGCTGGATGGGAGTTAATAATTTCTCTGTGTTAGGAGACCTCTAAGGCCTGAATCTATGAAACAATTCAGACATGGTGGTGGTGTGTGTGGGGAATCCTGTAACTGAAAGGCATGGATTATGTATGATTTAGGCATACCACAGTCCCCCTTTTGCTCCCCATTCACTGTCTAGGTAATAGCTTTATTTTAGCAGTACTAGCATATAGAAGATAGTTAAAGAGGCTGGAGAGACTCCGATTTTTTCCTTCTTTCTTTTAAATATAATTTTTATTGAGTTTCCATATAAAGTACATGTACATAGATTCTCCTCCAGCAAACAAAGAAACAGGAGTTCAACATCAACAAAGAAAGAAAAAACATATTGTATGGAACATAGAGGGGAAAAAGAAAAAGAAAAAATACATGCTAACTAGAAAAAGTCAAGAAAAGTAGAAAAGATGAAGAAAGATCTGAAGGTAAAGAGCTTAGAAGAAAAGCAGAGAAAAGAAGCCGGAAAAAAAAGGAAGGAAAAGAAAGAGAGAAAAGAAGTCTATTAAAAAGGAAATACAAAGAGGAACATTGTATCTGTTTACCCTCCAGTTCCCCCCTTCCCTCCGACTTCCTGCATTTTCTGATATCAGTCACTTTAGCCTGATCGAAGTATACCCCCTCACTCTGAGGAAAAAAAAGAAGGGAATTTCCCCCACTTTATATCCTGGAGTTTTAATTCCTCTAAATATCAAATTTTAATTTAAGTTTGTTGCCCAGTCTATTCTGCATGCAATATATGTAGGGGTTTCCAAATCTACTATATAAAAGTCAAAGTTTGTCTATGAGTTTGTCTGTTTGTCTGCGTCAGGCAGGCAAAGATTTCATACGATTGGCTGTGTGAGGTGAGAAGACTTCATATGACTGGCTGCCTGTGAAGATCCTATGGAATCTTGGGGTTGGCAGTTCGGGGAGAGGCCTTTAGCATTCTCAGCCGGAGAGCTCTTGGGCCTAGCTGGTTGCTATGGAGACAAGGCCTACCATCAATAAGGATGCCAGAAAACATTTGGAAGGCATATGTGAGATAAATTAAAGTGACATATACAACACAGTTACAAACAGACAAACTCACTCACAAACTTTGACTTTTATATAGTAGATTGTATGGGTTCCATATGTGAGGAATCATAAAAGTTGAAACTCAAAACAAAAAATGCTTCCAGAAAAACGTAAAGCCATTGCACCAATTCAACAGAAAGCAATAAATGAATAAATAAATAAATAAAAAAATAAAAAGCCAGTACATCAACATCACCAGACATCACAGAACACGAAACCCAAAATCCAAAGAAGGCGGAAACAGCAGTAACATCACGTGCAACAGAGACCACGAAGCAGCATGACAGCCGACTACAAAAAGATAGGGAAAGAGCCAGAACACAGATTGGATTGGCAAATACGGGAATAAGTTACAGGTAGTGGAATAGGCTGGCTGCTATAGAGATGAGGCCTAGCAGCAAGATGGAGGGCAGTTTATTCCATTAGGAACCCAGCCTCTGTATGTTAACAGCTCTGAATACAGACTGAATTGGGGAATACAGAGATAAGTTACAGGTACTGGAATAGGCTGGTTGCTATGGAGATGAGGCCTAGCAGCAAGGAGGAGGGCAGTGTATTCCCCTAGGAACCCAAACTGTGTATGTAAATAACTCTGAATACAGATTGCATTGAGAAATATGGGGAAAAGTTACAGGTACTAGAGAAGACAGTTTGGTGAGTTTTAAGACGAAAATAAAATCCAGCAAAACGCCAGGTAAATATGCTAGTTTTTAAATAAGATTGCATAAATTTTCCCTTCAACCAACATAACTTATCTAGTTTGGCCACTTCTATCACTTTTTCTAACCATTCTTGTATTAAAGGAATAGATTTCTGCTGCCAGTGTTTTGCAAATGTTATTCCTGCTGCTATTATCATGTAACATAACAATATTTTATTTTCCTGTTCTACCTTATCCTCATAATCTAACATATTTAAAAGATATAATTCTGGCTTAAACATAATTTTTGAATCTATTTTTTCCTCTTTCCCCATTAACACACAACCAATATCTTCTAGTTTTCCTGCATGTCCACCATAAGTGATGGAATGTCCCTTCTTGTAAATTACATTTCCAACACTTATTACTGACATTTTTATATATTTTCACCAATTTAATTGGGGTCAAATACCATCTATACATCATTTTGAGGAACTCTTCTTTATAACCGTAACAACTTGTGAATTTTAAACCAGTTTTCCAGACTCTTTCCTATTATTCCAATTTTATAGAGGAGCCCACTTTTTCCCATTTTATCATATACTGTTTAACAAATTCATTCTCATTCATATAGTAAAATATTAATTTATGTATTTTTGCTATCAAGTGATTATTTTCTTTACTTATAATTTTGTCTATATGCATACTTTATTTTCAAAATTATATTTATTTTTATCTTCTCTAAATTTTTCTTTTTTCTCTTTTCTCTTAACTGATAATAAGGCAGTCATTCCAACTTCTGAATTTTTTTTGTCCTCAAATTTCTCTGTTCGAGAGACTCAATTTCAAATAGTTAAGAAGGCTGGAGAAACTTTAGTATTAGATTGGAGCAGCATATCTGCAGTAAACAGTGCAATAAATGAAACATGAACAGAAAGGGTGCAACTGTGCTCTAGTCAATCCTACTGTGGGCCTACAAGAGGAGAGGTAAACAGCAGCTGCCTCTACAAACCCTCACTCAACATATGTGAGCAGCAAAACAGAGGGAAAAGGAGACAGCCGATATGTCTGCCTTATCAGCTACCACCAACCTGCTAAAAAGGCATATGTCTACACATTTGGCAATCAAAATGGAAATCATAAGAAAAAGTGGGAAACTGATGGGGGAGGGAGCCATCTTTTGATGCATTTTGGAAGAAGCTTTCCAAATGTTTTTGTTACTTATTCAAGGTTCACCTAACCTGGTGGTTACATTTCACCTGTGCATGCTGTTAGTTGTGAATAAAGATTTGCTGAAACATTTTAAACTAATCTTTTTGTTGCTGTAGGAACCTATCCCTACCTTTTTCCATGTTATTTCTACCATAGGTACCAAATTTAAAGAAGAAATTGCTCAGGAACACATCTACTGGTATTGTAAAACCAGATGCTGTCTGTGTGGAAATAAGTAGTTGGATTTCAAAATGCGATATTAGAGATATCTGAATTTAAGAGTCTTGATTCTATTAGTTTTAGACAACTAATTGAGTCATGAAGTGATAAAATCCCAATGACTTTGTTTTTAACTTCTGCTTTAAAAGCAAGACAGACGTCTTTTTTACTTAGATAACATATGCATATTTCAGATCATTATTCTGGAAGATAAACACTTCCATTTCTTTCTTACATAAGAGGAAATGCTCTTCTAATGTGGAATTTCCAAAAGTTTTTATGGTTCCTAGAAAGGACAAGTTGCTTACCTGTAACTGGAGTTCTTCAAGTGGTTATCTGTGAACTCACACAAATGGATTGTCTGAGCCTGCCAGTACTGACTATGAAAACTTCTAGAGTTTTAGGCCTAGCATTTTGGTGGAAACCCCACCCCCTTCCCCCTGAGGGCATATAAGGCCCTTGGCATATCTGTTGCTAGTTCTTTGACCACCACAGTAGTCTTGGCAGCAGACACATGGCATGTGATGAAGAGGGGAAGCAGGGCAGGGTTGTGTGAGTTCACAGATGACCACTCGAAGAACTCCAGTTACAGGTAAGCTACGTGTCCTTCTTCTTCATGGTCTCCGTGACTCACACAAATGGGAGACTAGCAAGCCACAATGTAGGAGGAGGGAATGTCACAGAGACTCACATCAAATCTAGCCAAGTACAGACTGGACCCACCAAAAAACAAATGCCAGATAGAAGTATCAACCCAACAATGTTTATCTTTAAGGGAGGCAAATCACTCACAATAAGCAGCATAAGGTGCAAAAGGTTCAAAGTTAGCATATGAGCAATGAAATATCAATTACCATACACACAAATGGCCTCACTGAACTGAGGGGAACAAAACATCCCTCACAAAGGCGGCATCATTGGACGATCGGTGGTCAATCTGGTAGTGAGAGATGAAAGTCATGAGCTGTGACCAGATGGCCACCTTCCAAATGTCTGCAGAGGGACATCTCTCAAAAAGGCTTCAGAGGCTGAGAGGGCTCTGGTGGTGTGACTCCTAATCTGAGGAGGAGGATTTATCCCTGCTAGTTTGTAAGCAAGTATGACAGTAGAAGCTACTCATTTGGAGAGCCTCTGTGAAGAGACCAGCTGTCCTTTCTTTGTGGAAGAGTAATAGAGGAACAGCCTCTGGGACCACCTGAATTCAGCAGTGCATTATGTATAAAAGGCCAGTGCCCTGTGGATGTCCAGGGTATGCAATGCTCTCTTCAAGTCTGAGGTTGGATCCTGAAAGAAGGCTGGGAGAACAATGTCCTGATTAAGGTGGAAAGCCAAGACCACCTTAGGTAAGAAGGTGATGTCTGGTTGGAGGATCACCTTTTGCAGTAAAAGTGTAGGTAGGGCTTATCTGCTCAAAGTGCATACCGTTCACTAGCCCTCCTTGCAGACGTGGTAGTGATGAGGAAGGCTGTCTCCCAAGAGAGCAGTCTGAGATTGCACGTGGCCATAGGCTAAAAGGGTCTTTTAGAGAGTTGGGAGAGCACTAGCAATAAATTCCAACCTGGAATCAGCAGTGCCACTGGTGGGTGCAGATGTCTGTACCCCATGAGGTAGGTGCATACCAAGGGGTCGTTGAAGCATGAAGGTTTACCCATATGTTGAAGATGAGATGATACAGCTGAAAGGTAACATGGGATTGATGAAAGGGAGAGATCCTTCTCGGCCAATGATGAGAGAAACTCGAGAAGATGCACTGTATCGAAGAGTCAATATCGAGATGGCGGAGATGAACAAATTCAGTGAATTTTGAAAACTTGTAGAAGTAAGAGCAGATCGTCAATGGCTAGTGTGCTGCTTTGATGATTCGTCGAACAGTGCGTGGAAGAGATGTCAATGGGGCAGGTTCCACGCTGTCAGCTTGAGGTTGGTGACGTCTGGCACTGTTGTTCATAGTCAGCAGGTCTGGTTTGAGTGGAAGCTTCTGATGACTGAGACTTCGACAAAAGGAGTAGAGGGGCGAACCAAGGCTGGTGTGGCCACCATGGGGTAATCAGGATTGCTGAGGCTCTGTCCTGACAAATTTTTTCTAGAACACTCATAATTAGCAGGAACGGAGGAAACAGGTAAATCACCGGACCCTTCCAGTGGAAGGTGAATGCATCTCCCCAGTGACCCTTTGCCCACTCTGCCTCTTGAACAGAAAAAGTGGCATTGGTTGTTGGATGGCAAAGTGAAAAGATTGATGATTGGGGTCATCCAAGCCATGAATACTTCTCAAAGAGCAGACTTGTCAAGCATCCATTCATGGGAGATCACAGGGGGTTCGACTGAGATGGTCTGCTGTTGTGTTCTGAGTCCCAGGAAGGTGGAGAGTCAGCAGTGTAGATACCATTTCCAAAGCCTGAGGGTCAACCAAAGTAGGGTCCTCGATCATATACCGCCCCGTTTATTTATAGAGTATGCAACCGTGGTGTTGTCTGTCAATATCTGCACTGTCTGGTTCATGATCACATCTTTGAAGGCTTTCTTTGAAGGCCTTGATGACTGCCAACATCTCAAGAGTGTTGATGTGATAGGTGCTGGATGTGTTCGACCACTGACCTCTGACCATCAGACCTTCTAGAGAAACATTGGTTGTAACTGAGACCGTGTGACTCGAAAGGTGGAATGGTATACCCACCAGGACATTCTATGACTCTTTCTACCAGGAGAGGGAGTGAAGAATGCGTCTCGGTACCGAGAGGCAATGATACGGACTGCCGGTGAAAGGGTCAAAGACGGTTAGAAACCAACTCTGTAGAGGTTGCATGTGTAACCTTGAGAGTGGAACAATGGCCATCGACAACACCATAAAGCCCAGTAAAACCTGGATCAAGTGAGCAGAGGCTTGCCGGTTCTGTTGCAGCAGCGATATTGCCCTGGAGAGACAGAGGATTCATTCTCAGGCTGGAAAGGCGAGCTGATGGGCGGAGTCGAGAACTGCTCCAATGAACTATATGCCATGGGTTTGGTGGAGGTGAGACTTGTTGAGGTTGAGTGTAAGGCCCAGCCTCTGAAGAAGGTGAACAGTCATATCGAAGTTGCAGAGAAGTTGAGCTTTGGAATAGGAGATGACCAGCCAGTTGTCAATGTAGGGGAAGAGGACCACCCCACGATGTCGAAGAGCCATCACTACCACCGACATACATTTGGTGAAAACTCTTGGTGCCGTATTCACGCCAAAGGGAAGCACCTGAAACCTGAATGCCTTGTTGTCAATTGCAAAGGCGAGGAATCTCCTGTGATCTGGTTGAATGGCAATGTGAAAATACACATCCTTGAGGTCTAAGGTGGTGAACCAGTCACCCTCTTGAAGGAGTGGAAGAATGGACTTCAAGGATACCATCTGGAACTTGTGAGGTCTGATGTATCGGTTCACTCCCCGAAGATCCAGGATAGGGTGGACTCTTTCCCGCTTTTTGGAGATCAGAAAGTATATGGATGAAAAGTTGGTTTGAAGGGAGGAGAAGGGGATCGGTTCTATGGAAACTTTTCTTCGAAGGACACAAATCTCTTCCAGAAGAGGGGGTCGATGGATGCATTATGTAAACACAGCTGACCAGAGGCATCAAGGAGAACTCGATTGCGTATCCCTTGGCCATGATGTCGAGGACCCAGGAGTTGTTTGTGATTGAGGACCAGGCATCGAAGTGTTTCCTGAGTCTGGATCTGAAGATCGGATCGGGTAGGTGGTGTATAGGTAGCTCTGATGTTATAGCTACCTCAGTGTCTGTGGTGGTGGATGAAGCGGCAATGGATGACTCTGTAGTGGTGGCACTTAGCACATCGGGGTCGTCCTTGAAACCGTCAAATGCAGTGCTTAGAAAATTCAGCCTTTTTCTTGTAGACCAGAGGAATGAAGCCACTAATGGTGGCGAAGTGTTACTGAGGAGGCAAAGGCTTTGGAAGCACAATCAACGATGTGCCATGCTGTTGTGATCTGCTGACTGTTGAGACGTCGAGCTTCAGCCAAGAACACATCTGCCACATGTCTCTCTTCTTCCGGGAGTTTGCAGACAAAGACCTTGATCTTGTTCCACAGCCACTGATCATATGCGGACATTCAGGCTGAGTAGTTTGATATTTTAAATATCAAGGCCGTCGGAATAATTCTTATGGCCAACAGAATCAAGTCTCTTTTCTTTTTTGTCAGGCAGGGTAGCAGGCGGGGCCGCGGTGACAATGACCAAGTTGGCCTTGGGGTGACTTTGAAGCCAAGGCTCATTCGTTTCAATAACTTTATAGAGGGAATCCAGCTTCTTCGAAGTGGTTGGAGTGGAGGCGGGTGTGGACCACGGCTTCTTAAAAACGTAAAGTAGGTACAGCAAAAGTGGGATGGTCGATATTGATGGAGCTCGTTCCTGAGGCTGGTGGCAGACAGAGTTGTCTATAGACTCCTTGGACGCCTTTGTGGTGAAGTTGAGATTCATCGCCATTCAAGATATTAATTTGAAGAATGCCCTGATATCACTGGACGAAGAGGCTTGCCCTGGGAAACGGCGGTGTCTGGAGGCTTATCATCCTTATGCTCCATGGAGTCTGTAGAGGGGGATGGAGACCTGGATGGGGATTGATGAAAAGGTACGTCTGATGTTCCATCTCTAGACCTGTCACATCCCTGGGTGATAGATGTGGCTCTCTCCGTCGGTCATGGGGAGGCTGAAGGTAGAGGCTGTTGAACAGCTGCCTCCATGGTCACATGCAAGTGGGGATGTTTCAGAGAGGGCAAAGGTCTGGAGTCAGAGTAGGTAGGAGTCAATGATCGATGTTGGTGTTGGGTAATGACTTCTTTGTAGTACCTATGGCCTATGATGTCGAGTGATGTATATCTCCTCAGAAGAATAGTCGTTCAATGTCTAGAAGGTAAGTAGTACACGTAGGTACAACGAGGATAAGAGCAGGATTGGTCTCAGTGCGTAGACCTTCAATATTGGGAATGATGACATCGACTCAAGGAGTCTATCCTTGACCTTGACCTCTACCGGCGAGAGCTCCATCAGTGGTGATGACATCAAGCGTGAGTCAATCTCAAAGAAGACAGGATTGGCGCCTCCTGGGCTTGGGAGCCAGTGATGTGAAGAGAGCTCCACGCAGAGGGAGAGCAGGTGGATGGACTCTGACTGATTCCTCCCAAACAGCTACTGCCTCTGCCTGGATGTCATCCCCCGATTCCTGAGGAGCAGCCTGAGTAGCCTTGCATTCAATTATTTCTCCATCAACCTGAGAACACGCTGATGAGGAAGAAGAGTGATGCCAGCCTTCAAGCGCGGAAGCCTGGAGGGGAGTTAGTCTCTCCGGCGACTCAACCCACGGGGCAGTGTCCATCCCTGAGATGGTCACCACGATAAGTGGTTCAACCTGCAATTGGAAAGAGGGTTCCTGTCGTTCCTCTTGCAGGACCTGGCCAGTTCCTTATCAAGGGAATGGCCCAGGGTTGGTGGAGGTGACGGATCTGTAGTCGTCGACATGGAAGTTGAAGGTTTCGACCTGTTCCAAGTTGTCTGGGAATGCTTTGAGTGGGTGGTTGATGATACCAAGGCTGATTGGTCCTGTTGCGCTTCCTTTGACGGAGGGCCCCAAGAAGGTTCCTTCAAAGAGGAGTGGTGAGAGGCCATCTTTGAGGATTCCATCCTGGAAGACCTCTTAGATGTGGCCTTGCTCAGTGGAGGAGCAGAGGCGGCTGAGGCTGCTGATGCAGATGGTGAGGTTGGTGGCTTTAAAGTCTGCTCATAGAGGATGGCTCAAAGCCTCCCCTCTCTCTTTTCCTGGCTTGACGAGAAAAGGCCTGGCAATGAACACGGGCGGATATGTTATAGGTCTCCCCGAGACAGACTAGGCACCTGGAGTGCCTGTTGCAGTCCGCAATCTTCACCTTGCACATTTGACAGTACTTAGAGAACACTGCCAATGCGATAAAAGGAGAAGCCAAAACTTGTAAAGCTGAAACAAAGTCAAGAGAAAGCAAGGCAAATACCGAAGAAGAAGCAGTGAAGACACTGAGTGGAAGTTCTGACTGCCAGCAAACGTGGCAGAAAAAAAAGAACTAGCGACAGGCGCACCAAGGGCCTTATATGCCCTCAGGGGAAGGGTGCAGGGTTCCTGTCAAAATGCTAGGCCTAAAGCTCTAGAAGTTTCTGTAGTTAGTACTGCGCAGGTGCAGACAACCCATTTGTGTGCATCACAGAGACCATGAAGAAGAAGAAAAAACTGTCTGCCTAAGTAACTTCAGTCAATTGAAGTGATCTACAGGTGACCGTCCAGATTCACAGGTTTAACATTCATGGATTTGATTCTTTGTCGATGACTTGCTGCCATCTTCACTGCTGCTCATTTTTAGTAGGGGCTTACAAGCCTCACCTTGTGTTTGCGGTTTCTCTGCAAGCCTTGTCAGACTGGAGAGAGATTACAAGAGACCTCAAACACAGGGCAAGCTTGTAAGTTCCTATTAAAAATGGCATAGGGCAGCAGTGGCAACTCCCACCAGCTGCATACTTCTGCCTTGCAGAACTGGACAGCTCGCATGCTCCCCACTGTGGATTCAAATGTATTGTTACTGTACTGTATATTTCAATCCATGATATGTTTGGGAGACCTACAGATATTCATGTTTTTTCTGCTTTTGCAGGGGTCCTGTGGCCCTAACCCCACCAACTGTAAAAGGACAACTGTAACTGATTAAATAAGTCCTGATTAACTCTGAACATGTAAGAGGAGTACCAGCAATATAGTTTCTTTACAAACAAGCACAAAGAAATATCACCATATAGTTCCATCACACATCTGAAAAGTTTTGTCAGATTTCTCCAAAATGAATACATAAAAGTATCTGACTAAACACACCCTAACACTTCATGAGCATTCCATCTTAAGCAATATAGTAGAAAACATGCTATATTTAGCTCTTCCATTGTTGTTATGGCAACCCTTGTCTGCCCTAGCTGCATGTAAAGTGGTAAAAAGCAAGCTGCCTCTGTAATATAATTAACATGTATGGGGGAAAAAATCCATTGTTTTAACACTTACTTACAACAGAGACTCTCAACTCAAGTCACACCAAAGGATGTACTCAGTGAAGTATGGTCAGTGATAACAGAGTACACACAAAAGTAATGAACCTGACTTCATGTACAGTGTAGGTAACCATACTAAACAACTGATCGTTCCTAAGGAATCACAGCACAGCATTTTATTTTGAGGGAGTGTCAATCTCCTCTAGCATTTATCCATGAGATACTTCTCACAAGCTGTCCACGTTGGCCACTGCAGTTTTAAATATTCTTGTTTTTATATCAGGGTTAAGAATTTAATTGTTTTGTGGTGTTTAAGTTCTGTGATGCATCTTAGAAGGCGGCACTTGAAAGGCAGGTTAAAATCCATTAAAACTTAATAACAAAAAGCAGTATGAAATTGAAACTGTAAGCTGCCACGCAACCAAGAAATTCATAACTTGCCATTTTCTAGTTCATCAGAGATAACATGCTACCTTATACCAATGTGTTGCTTCCATATTACAGTACTTGTCTGAGCAGACTGCTTATTTAAATACTTGTTTGCACATCATTAAAATGAGACTGTGCTCTTTAACAGAGGCAATGGAGAAAATCTGGGAACATATGCTCATTCTGACTTTGGAACCCACTGCTTAGAATTGTGAAGAAGAGCCAATGATTCTAGGTTGCAAACCTTGGTTCATGCACTCCTTCCACCAACTCAAGAGAGCCAGCAAAACTGAGATCACTACTTAAAGTAAGAAATGTGCCAGAGAATTTCAGAAGCACACTTCATCCTTGGCTATGGTAGCAAATAACAACAACATGGCGATTTACAATTTAAATACATATCCGTAGGCAAGAGCTCAAGAGAAACCTCTTCCTTTGCAAGAACATGTTTTTTTAAATAGTGGCAATCAGTTATGGGACTAATATTAATAATCTTTAAGAATGAATACTTATAGTTCACTCTTCTAATAAAAATATAGAAAATGGTATACAACATAAATAGTGTAACAGTACCACAAAAATAGTGCTAATATTTAACAAAGACTTAACACAAAGCTAGCAGCAATACCAGTACACAATAAAACTTGGTGTTACTTATTAAAAGCCACAAAAACACTTTGTAATACACTAAAATATATCAATCTGCAATTTCAAAATTTATCTTCACTGTTTGAAGAAGGTGAGGATTCTAAACATCTGGATTTACAGATGTTTTTAAAGCTTAACCTGCCATAATGAGATGTGAAACATAAAGAATCTCTGACACCTCCCTTGTGAGTGAAAGAGGTTAAAACAATTTTGAAGCTATGAGAAATGGAAAAGCTAGAAAGTTTTCCTATTGAATGGTACAAAACAGTGGTTCTTAACCTTGGACCTTTCTGCACTGCACTGTTATAGTGCTATTGTTCTACTTCCAACATCCTGTGGAATCCTGAGACCAAAGAACAATCTGGCTGAGAATTCTAAATGCCCCTCCCTAAACTGCAAACGCCAGGATTCCATAGGAAAGTGAAATAATAGCACTATGACAGTATCGTTCAGAAAGGCCCCTTTTCTTTATCACAGACCCTCTTTAAATATCATTTGTTGCCATGGACCAGAAGGCCGCTTCTGGCTGCATTGTACATAGCAAGAAATGTCACATGCTTTCTCTCAGTCACCCAGTGTCATTCACTTGTGTATTCTGTGTGCAGAAGTAGCAAGTACTGAGTACATTTTTTGCTATTAAACAGTTTCATAACTTTTGGGTGGTTTGAGATAACTGTAATCAAATTTTGTTCAACTGATGTCTGTCACTGGCAGACTCCTGCTCTCCATCCATCTGTCTTTCTTCCTTCCTTTCATTCATTCTGTTTTAACTCTAAAAGTCAACAGATGGAGGAGTCCTGCAGGCTTTCCCAGCTGATCCTTGGCGCAATGGCACATGGGACAGGTCTGTGCATACCAATCCACCTCGGCTCGCACTCATGGCCACCAAAACTCTCGGATAACAAAGTGTAAGGTCTTGTATAGATCGAAATGCCTGGCGGATTTCCTGTCATGGCATAGATGGAGAACTTCAGCCCGGCAGGACTCACCAGGCATATAGAGACACGCTTGGTGGTACAGGAGCCCATCTTGCATACAGTAGGGGGAGAACCTCCCCATCCTCCTGATGGGCCTGGACCAGAGGATTGAGGTGCTGGCTATTCTGGATCTCGTCTGTCAGGGAAGGGACTGTTTGGGAGGCTGTGAAATGTTCTGGGCAGAAGATTGTAGCCTTACTTTCCATTTCTGGCGAGAAGGCATACTCTGGTTTCCTTGAAAGTGCATTTGCTTGTTATTCTGGGCATGGGGGACATACTACAGGTGGAAATTAAATCTGGCAAAGAACTGCGACCACCGCATCTGTCTCTGTGTGAGCTTCCATGCTGCCTGAAGTTATTCCAAGTTGCAGTGATTGGTTTGCCACCTGCACGGGATGGGCCGCCCCTTCCAGGTGGTGGCGCCAATGTTCAAATGCCGCTTTAATGGCTAGGAGCTCCTTCTCCCAGATTGTGTAATTGTGATCTGTGGGCGACAGCTGCCGAGAATAGTCAGCACATGGCAGTAGATGGGGACCCAAGGAGCAGGAGCACGACTCCAATGGCAACATCCGAGGCATCAGTGTCCACGACCAATGGAGCCCTGAGGTCCGGATGCTAGAGAATGGGTTCTGACATGAACCAGGCTTTTAGGTCCCGAAAGGCCTGCTGAGCAGCTGGAGTCCACTGGAATGGGACCTTCCCTTGCAAGAAATTGGTGACAGGGGCTGCCAAGGAAGCAAAGTTGGGGATAAATTTCCTATAGAAGTTGGCAAACCCCAGGAAACATTGAACCTCCTTCTGGTACCATGATGGTTGCCAGGAGACTATGGCCTCTACTTTAGCAGGATCCATCTCCACACCCCTGGGGGAAATTCAGTACCCCAGGAAATCTACTGCTGAAAGGTCAAACACGCACTTTTCCAGCTTGGTGTACAGCCAGTGTTCCCTGAGGTGCTGAATGACTGCATGGACATGGGCATAATGAGCAGTCTGATTTGGAGAGTAAATCAAAAAAAATCGCCCAAATAAATGATCACGAACCAGTCCAAATAGTCTTGAAAAACATCACTGACAAAATGCTGGAAGACCACAGGGGTATTGCAAAGGCCAAAGGGCATGGCCGTGTATTCATAATGGCCATACTGGGTTTGAAACGCAGTTTTCCATTCATCCCCAGCATGGATGTGAACCAGGTTGTAAGCCCCCCGGAGGTCCAGTTTTGTGACAACCTTGGCATGCCGCAACCGTTCCAACAGTTCAGGAATCAGGGGCAAGGGATAATGGTTCTGAACGTTAATGTGGTTCAGGGTGTGGTAGTAATTGCAGAGACAAATTTCTCCACATTTCTTGCAGACAAACAAAACGGGCACTCCTGACAGGGATGTGGAAGATCTAATAAAGCTCTGGCAGAGGTTCTTCTCTAAGAAGTCTCGCAAGGCGGCTAATTCTGGCTCTGACAAGGAGTAGAGGCGGGCAGCATGAATAGGAGCCCCAGGTACCAGGTCCATGGCACAATCATATACACGATGTGGGGGCAGACGGTCAGCCTCTTTCTTACCAAATACATCTGCAAAGTCCTGATACTTTGCGGGTAGTACCATGGAGGTCTCCATGGCTTCAGCCTCCAGAGCAGCATGCACCTGCTCAGGCTAGCAATGTTCCTGACAGTACTACGAGGTAAACAGCACCTCACATCGGGGTCACAAGATGTGGGGGGTCATGTCTATACAACCATGGCATCCCCAGGACCACAGGGAAATGCGGGACCACTGCCAGGAAAAACTGGGTCCACTCAACATGGCCTTGGATCTCTAGGGTTAGCTCTGGGGTCTGGTGTGTCACAGGTCCAGAACTCAGGAGCTGCCCATCAATGGTTTAACAGACTATGGCTTGGGCAATGGGAGCACGGGTATGTGGTGCTGAGTGCCAAAGCCTAGGTCCATGAATTTGTTCACGGCCCCTGAGTCAATCATAGCTCCCACAGGCATTGGCTGGGCATCATCTGCCTGGACTGTTGCAGCAACCAGCAGGGAGTCTCGCTTGAGCCGTGTAGGAGGCACCGGTACCCTTAAAGCCTGGTTCTCCCATGCTGCAGAGTCGTTTGAAACCTGGGAGAGGCCCGTTTCCCAACTAGGAAGAGCCTTGGGAGGGCAGTCTCTGGAAAAGTGGCTCCCCAAGCTCATAATAAAAGCATAGTCCAGCCTGTCTCCTGCATTCTTTTTCTAAGGTAGAAAGCCAAGGATGTGGTCCCTCAAAATCCACTGGTTCCTCAGGGAGAGCAGAACCACTAGAGAGAACACCTGAAATAGCTGGAACGTAGGCATGAGGGGCACCAGTGGTGGCTGGAGTGCCAGCAACAGGTCTAGAGTCCCAGGAAGTTGTGCCTCTATGGGCCTGACGGCCTCCAAATGACCATCTATGCGGAGGGCCTGCTCAACGAGCAGTTGGAAAGTAGCAGGAGGAGGGTTGTGAGCCAGATCATCTAGTATTTCAGGAGCCAAGCCTTCTTTGTACTAGTCCTGAAGTGCAAAGTCATTGTAATCCAGGTCCTGGGCCAGGACCCAGAAGGCTGTGGTGTAAATTCACACACACCCCTTCCTCTGCTGCAACTGGCAGATTTGCCAACTGTGTCTCACTTTGTACTGGGTCTCCCCATACAGTTCTAAGTTCTTGCAAGAATGCCTCCAGACCGTCCAGCACAGGGCTACTCTCTTGCAGCAATGTAGTAGGCCATTTAGCAGCCATGCCAGACATTAAACTGATCATGAAAGCTACCTGAGTAGTTCCATTAGGGAAGTCCTTTGCTCTGACCTATATATGTAGTCTACATTTAGCAATAAAGGCTTCCAAGGGGGCCAGATCCCCAGAAAACTTTCCTGGCACAGCCATAGGCACCTTTGCATGGGCTGCAGAAAGCTGATTAAGTTGCAGTTGCAATCTGTTGACTGCAGCTGTTAGCTGAGTGAGCTGTGCCTTTAAGGCTTCATTTTCCTCTTGCAGGTTCTCCATGTTATCAGCTGTGAAGTGGTCAGAGCTTATTCTGTCCTATCTCAGTCCTGGCACAGCTGATAAATCAAACAAAACAAACTAAATATCTGCCATCTTGTTACTTGCTTCCAGGCAGTAAGCAAGGAGTCATAAATAAAGTCCAACATAAACAAAGTCCAGCAGGGTTTCACTGCAATGGAGTGTCCAAGGTCAATCCAAGGCATCCAGCAAGGTAGCAGGTCAGATAAGCTCTGACAACTCCTGGAGGGGAAGGATGCCAGCTAAACAGACCCACAGCCTAGCACAGCTGTGCCTTGATTGATTGTTGCTGTTTATAAATTCTGAGAGAGTAACACTAGGTCTTTCTTTGCTGCCTGTGCTGTGCAAAGCTGGATCTAGGTAAGTGATCTTCTGTATCTGAAGAAGCAGGACTCTCTGTTGGAGCTGGCACTGCCTTCTGTTTTGTTTCTGGCATTGCAACCTCTACAGCAGGCCCTGGCATGCCTTCTGTTTCAGTCTCTGGTATGCCTTCTGCTTCAGACTCTGAGTCAGAGTCCATGCTCTGGAAGCACGGCATGATACCATCAGCACCTAAGAAGGGTGCTATTGCATATTCCACCACAGGAACCAAAGAGATTTTCCACTGTGTCCAAATTAGAGCATGGAGAACCACCAAAAGCCTCTGCAAACAGCTCTTTGATACTAGATTAACAAAAAGGCAGGAGCTCATAGAAGGACATTTCAGCAACACTGGTATGGGTGAAGTCAAGCAATATTCAGTTACTCATGAAATATGTTAAAAATGATCTGTTCTATAGACTGTAAGGTGATTACATGCAATTATAATACTGGAGACAAATAAGACTCCCATCATGAAGAAAGCTAAACAAGAGAACATGGATGATAAGGTGAACCACATGTGCTGAGACCTGTGTTCTAATTACCCGAGGGAGCTAACAGGGATCGCTGTAGAAAGCAGTCCCTGTAGAAGGATGTTACAGGGAGTAGAAGACGACTATAAAGCTAAACAAGGTATCGTCCTTTCAAGAAAATTTTATAAAACTGAAGCAAGAACAGGGACACACTGACTCTGAAGTGTGGCAGGGAATCTTTTTGTTCACTGGGAAGAATCTAAAGAAATGACACTTTTACATTTTCAGAAAAAAAATGCAGCAGGAAGCCCATACAAGAGCAGTGTACACCTAACTGTACTGGCAGTAAAGATGACTACTACTGGAAGCTTGTTATATATCAGTTCTACATTATTCCAAAGAACCTCTTTGTGCTCACACTCTTTCTTTTACCTACTATATGACTACAGCTTTTACTCTATGCCCATTTTGCTTCTAGCGCATCTTTGCAATGGCTTTAAGAAGGTTATTCCCAGGAACATCCCAAGAACTGCAGCCACCCCCACAGAATAGCAAGTTGTTGAGTTTGCACAGTGAGTCAGACAGGCTTTTTAATTCCATTTTTAAAAGAAATCACCACAACAGTGAAAGGGAAAGAAAATAAAAAAAGGGAATCAAGTGGCAATAGGCTTCCACCGTCTGATGATTCATGCACCCAAAACCATGACTCACAGAGCATTACAGTGCTGCTAAAACATGGAGGCCAGGCTGATTAATCATAGTAACGAATTTTTCTAAGAAAGGATTCTCCCCTATAAATAATGATGACTGTCTGGATAGTGTTTATGTGACTCACCTTTCCAGCATGCCAGGCAGCACCAATCGTGTCATCTGAAAAAATAAAATAACATAAACCTGGTGATTGAACAGTATGCAGACATCAGACTGAGGAAAGCCTCT
Organism: Ctenosaura bakeri; assembly: GCA_948474755.1. NCBI lineage: Eukaryota > Metazoa > Chordata > Lepidosauria > Squamata > Iguanidae > Ctenosaura > Ctenosaura bakeri. The sequence continues at coordinate 273,668 of CAOLHI010000561.1, read as the reverse complement.
CTCTGCCCCCTCTTCACTTCAAAATACTTTTAAGAGAATGAAGGCTTTCATTTGTGGAGCCAGCAGAGGTTTTTTTCCTACCTGTGTAACTTGTTCTTCTACAAAGCCAATGTACTGAATCAGATGGCCTCATCTGCACTTATAATAGCACACATCAGCAGTCAGCTTTTCTTTATCATTTTGCATTGCTATAGCACTGCTTTATCAGGGGCTTCCAAAATGTCATCTTGGTAGAAATTACAACCAAGCAACAGTAAGGGCTGGTTCTGAAATGCAATACTGATTCTAGACACTGATAGTTCTCTGAATTATGGTGGAGGTAGAAGAATTCTAGTTTAACCATCACCACAAACTGAATTTCAAGCAGCAATAGCTTTTTGAAGAGTAACTGAAACTGTATAAGGTACTGTGTTTTAAAAAAAAGACAGACTAGATGATCTTCTGGATCTATTCCAACTTAAGTTTATATGATTCTTTTGAACAGAAAAGTCAACTCAAATCTGTGTATAAATAGCTCCTAGTTCAAGTTTGTTCAAAAAATTTAGGGGCTTGTAAATTCCTGCCTCATGTAAAAGGAAAAGTTTTTAAAACCACAGATTATTCTACAGTGCCAAACAAGAGCCAAACCACTGTTGCCTTTTCCCCTGCCAGCCCCCACCATTGCCAAAGCCCTTCCTGACCACTCACAACTCCCCCTTCCTGTTATGTATCTTCAACAGCTGGAAAAGGGGGTTGGGTTTCCTTTCAGTCAACCTGATGGACTGGATATAAGCACAGTGTGATATAAAGCCTGGTGGATGAGATAGGTGACACATTAGCCTTAAGAACTGCCTGCCCTTTAATCTGTTAAGCTTTGGGGTTTTTCAGGATGCCAAGATAGTGAAACCTCCTCCTTCTCCCTTGCCTACCACTGCTATTTGGCAATAAGTAAAAAGGAGGTAAGAGCAAGAGAAGAGGCTGGCCAGTTTGGAGTTCTAACAGCACCATTTCACTTTTACTTAGTAAGAACATGGATCACATCTGAGTTAGGGCAAGTAGATCTTCATATATAAACTTGTATCTACTAGATGACACTAGATGAAACATGATCACATTTACACTGCATGCAGGCAATTTACACCGCATGCAGGCAAGCATGCTTAGTATGAGCACACACACAATAAACCAAATTCTTTGGTCTGTTGTAGATAAAACAAAATTTCTGTCAAGGGAAAAAGCCACCAGAGGCTACAATCTTACACACACACATGGAAGAAATGCCACAACAATGAGACTTTTATCAAGTAGACATCATATGTAAAAAAATTATAGTACAAGGCCATAATCCATTAAGTGTTAGTCACAAGTAGGCTGCTTCTTCCCTCTGCCCTTGGGGGCACAATTTCAGCTGAATCTTTGTAGTGGGATGGCAAACAGCCTCCCTAGGATCCCAGATCCACTAAAATTGCTCACCTTTGCACACAGCAGTGCAAAGGTGTCTAGTATGGGGGACTGACACATTCCTACCAATGTGTCAAGGAAAAGTATCATACTTGTGCCCATTCACTATAACTGTTCCATTCTTGGAAACTCAACACAGACTGGGAACCAGTAACTCACTGATTGGCACTGGTTCACAGATCACCATTATGAATAGCACTGGTGTACAGGATTGCAGCCCAAATCAACATGATGGGATGATTCTCACAGTTGAAATCTGGTGCACCAGCTGTGCCTGTTGCTTCTGATACCTGATCTGGGCAAATGACATGTACCTTGTGTATATGCCATTACAATAACACACTCTAGGAGCTGCCTTAGAAGAAAGTCCAGAACTTCAGAAACTACAGAAACTACAGCCAGTCTATTAACTGGGGATGATTAAAGGAAAGACCCAGCTCTTTTCCTACAATTGTTCCACTGGCTACATGTACAATTCAAGTGCTGGTTATGATCTATAAAGCCCTATAAGGCTTGGGTCCAGGCTATCTGAAGGAAGCCTGTCCAGTGTTCTGAAGAGGCCTTTCTCTCAGTCCTGACATTCTCAGATATGTATTTGGTGGGAATACAAGAGACGGCTCCTTCCAGGCTCTGAAACTATCTTCCCTAGAGAGACTAGACTGGCTCCTCCTTTGCTCTACTTCTATCAGCAGATGAGGTTCTTTTTAGTATAACTGAACTTTGGAATTTATGATTCTTCATGAAAAGGGATTTATCAGTATACTGTACTATCTTTATTTAGTGGATCTGTTTGAAATAATTTAATTACATATTTTTTAAAATGCAATTAAAATAGTTTCTTGTACTTTTTTATCTGTATATATTTCCACTTGCATTTCTTTTCTTTTTTTTTTAAAAAATTTAATTATGTTTTATCTATATATATTTCTCCTCATATTTTTATTTTTTTAATAAAATTACTTTGCAATGGGAAGGAAAAAGTAAGGGGACAGAAATAAATATAAATAAATACAGCGCAATACAAGACACACTATGTCAGTGTTAATCATCTGTGGTTTTAAGAGAATGTTCCGCTACAAGAAAGATGATCAAAACAGAGGAGGCTTGGTTTTTGTTACAGAGCATTAAATGCTGACTCCTATCCTCAAATTTACAACATGCTATTTTAACCAGCTTTGACAGCATCTAGAAGAATTCAGAAGAATCTGCCCTTTGTGTTTGTCAAATAAGAACAGGTTGCTTACCTGTAACTGTGGTTCTTCGAGTGGTCATCTGTGCCATCATACACTAGGAGCTTTAGCGCCTGCGCGGTAGCGTTCGGAAACTTCTAGAGCTTGTTCGCTTGGCGGGAACCCCTCCCCCACGCCGGTACTGCGCATGCTCCTCCCGCCGAGCAACGGTCTCTCCTCAGTTCTGTCGTCCGCCGTAGAACCTACAGGGACCTGAGAAAGAGGGGAGGAAGGGCGGGTGTGTATGATGGCACAGATGACCACTCGAAGAACCACAGTTACAGGTAAGCAACCTGTTCTTCTTCTTCGTGGTCTCTGTGCCTTCATACACTAGGAGACTGTGTAGCTTACCGGTCGGACGGCGGGTCAGGTCCTACAGCACGGAAGCCAACACCTCACGTCCAAACCGGGCATCTCTGCGCGACCGGCAGTCGAGCCTGTAGTGGCGCACAAAGGTCGATGGTTGGGACCAGGTCGCCACACGGCAGAGTTCATGCAGGTCAACTCCTCGCAGGAGGGCCGCAGAAGTAGCCACAGCTCTGGTGGAGTGGGCTCGAAGCAGGACTGGCGGAGGCTTCCTCGCGAGCTCATACGCCAGTTCAATAGTCCTCACCACCCACTTGGAGAAGCGCTGGGTGGACACTTTTAGGCCCCTCCGACGTCGCCCATAGCAAACAAAGAGATGCGGCGTCTGTCGGAAGGAAGCAGTCCTGTCCTTGTAGAAAGCCAATGCCCGACGCACGTCCAGGGAGTGGAGGGACCGCTCCAACGGTGTCGTCGGGTTCGGGAAGAAGGCAGGCAGGATGATGTCCTGGTTGAGATGGAAACTGGACACCACCTTTGGCAGGAACGAGATGTCAGGTCTCAGGACCACCTTGTCCCTGTGGAAGACCGTGAAGGGCTCATCGGAACGAAGAGCTGTGATCTCACCCGCTCGCCTCGCTGAGGTCACCGCTACCAGGAAGGCAGTTTTCATTGTCAGGAGCCTGTCATCCGAGGTCGCCATCGGCTCGAAGGGCGGCTTCGTCAGCTGCGAGAGCACCAGCGAGAGGGACCACGGCGGTACGGCGGCGATACCGGCGGGTAGAGATGATGAAGTCCTTTCAGGAACCGCTTAACGGTATCGTTCCTGAAGAAGGCCGAGGCAGCAGATCGTGGCGGTTGGTATGCCACGATCGCGGAGAGATACACCTTCAGGGATGGAAACGCCAGGCCCTGTTGCCGGAGGTGCAGGAGGAAGTGCAGGACGGTCGAGAGCCCCGCGGGCGATACCGGCTCACTCCTCTCGTCAGCGAAGGTCAGGAAGCGTCGCCACTTGTATTGATAGTTGCGACGGGTGGATTCCTTCCTGGCCGCGACGAGGACGGTACCGAGCACGGGATCGTCTAGTGCGATATCCTCCAGGCATGGAGGGCCAGGCGTGGCAGGTCCGGATGGAGGACTCGGCCGCCGGAGTGGGAGAGCAGGTCCGGTGTCGGTGGCAACCGGAGCAGGTCGTCTCGCGCGGCTTGTAGCAGGGGTGCGAACCAATGTTGCCTCGGCCAGTACGGGGCTACCAGGATCGCGTCGGCTCGGTCGGCGAGGATCTTCGATATCGTCCGGCCGAGCAGCGGGAACGGCGGGAACGCGTAGAGGAGTTCCCCGGTCCACGGAAACTGGAAAGCGTCCCCGATGGAGGCACGATCGTGGCCCGCTCTGGAACAGAATCGGCGACACTTCGCGTTTTCCCTGGTCGCGAAGAGGTCGATCGATGGTTCGCCCCAGCGGTCCCGAATCAGTCTGAACGCCTCTCCGGAGAGAGACCATTCGTGATGGGATGAGGTGTCCCTGCTGAGGGCGTCTGCCGTGGTGTTCTCCTGCCCGGCCAGGTGAACCGCCACGGGATGCGTGTGCAGGCGAATGCACCATTCCCACAGGTCGAGCGCGATGTCGAGCAGGGTCGTGGAATGAGTCCCACCTTGTCTGTTGATGTAGCAGACGGCGGTGGTGTTGTCCGTCAGAATCAGGACCGTGCGCCCCGCCACGGCATGGCGGAACGCCCGTAGGGCTTTCCAGACGGCGAGCAGCTCCAGCGCGTTGATATGGAGAGCGGTCTCGTCGTCGGTCCATCTGTCGCGGACTCTGAGATCGCCGCAGTGGGCACCCCATCCATACAGGGAGGCGTCGGTCGTTACCGTCACCTTCGGTGTCGGCTGTTGGAAAGGCATCCCTGACATGAGATTGCGTCGCGACTGCCACCATCGGAGGGATGAGCGGACGTCTCCCGGCAGCTGCAGTCGGAGTGTCTGTTCGTCTCGCAGGGGGTCGAATATGCGGACGAACCAGTGTTGAAGAGGTCTTGCTCTCAGCCTGGCGAGATATGTCACAGCGGTCGTCGCAGCCATGTAGCCCAAGAGCTGCTGGACGCTTCTCGCAGATAACGTCGGGGCCGTACGAGCGTGAGCGGCGGCCCGGATCAAGGTTTGTGCTCGAGAGTCTGGTAGGTACGCCCTGGCGGAGGTCGAGTCGAGCGTCGCCCCGATGAAGTCCAAGATCCTCGCCGGCTCGAGGTGGGACTTCTTCGGATTCACTCGTAGACCAAGGCGGGTCAGGAGTGACAACGTCATGTGGACGTCGTGGTAAAGTCTCTGTTTGCAGGACGCCACCAACAGCCAATCGTCGAGGTAGGGGAAGACGGAAGCGCCCTTCGTCCGCAGGTAGGATACCACCGGGGCCATGCACTTGGTGAAGACCCTTGGGGCAGTCGAGAGTCCGAACGGCAGCACCTTGTACTGGTAACAGGTGTCGTCGACTGCGAAGCGGAGGTACCGTCTGTGCTGCGGGCGAATGGCGATATGGAAGTATGCGTCTCGGAGATCGATGGAGGCGAACCAGTCCCCTCGATGTAGGAAGGGTAGGATCGACGGTATCGTGACCATCTTGAACCTTTTGGGGCGGATGTAGTAGTTCACCCCTCTGAGGTCTAGGATCGGCCGGAGGGTACCGTCGGCTTTCGGTACCGTGAAGTACCTGGAGAAGAAGCCGGTGGTCTTGGCCTCTTGCGGGAGCTGCTCGATCGCCCCTTTCTGGAGGAGGGATTGGATCTCTTCCAGGAGGGCCGGACTCGACGGCGTGGAGTAGTAAACGCCGCGAGGAGGAATATCGAGAAACTCGATGGCGTAGCCAAGACGGACGATGGAAAGCACCCAAGAGTCCGTAGTGACATACTGCCACTCCGCTAGGTGTCGAGCGAGAGTCGGTCGGTCTCCGAGCGCTGATGGTAGGCTGAAGAGTGGGTATTGGTGGGTCCTGCCAGGCACGTCAAAACCGAGACTTTGTCTCGGAGGAGGACTTCTTCGACGAAGGCGGGCGCCGCCTAATCGTGCGTCTGGCCGATGAGCCGGAGGACGGTCTCGACTGTCCAGACTGGGCCGAACGCTGGAACGACGAGGTGGAAGATCGTCGCCAGGATGGTCGGAAGGTGGAGGCCCTGCGGGTCTGCGTGGCCGGCTGCAGCCCGATCTTTTTTGCGGTCAGTCTCGCCTTGACGAGATTGTCCAAAGCTTCGTCTGTGGACGAATTGAATAGGCCTTCACCGTCGAAGGGGAGATCTTCAATCCTCCTTCTGGTGTCCTCCTGGATGTCGGCCGGTCGCAGCCAAGCATGGCGGTGGAGGCCGACGGATCCGCCATGACCCGGGAGGCGATCTCCACTGCGTGCCGGGAGGAGGCCATCTGGTGCCGAGCGATGGAGATAGCCTCATTGAAGATCACGGAGGAGGCTTGGCGGATGTCCTCCGGTACCGCTTCCATCGCTGGTTGCAGGCGATCGAGCACTTTCTTCAGGTATGCCGCGAGGCAAGCCTGAGTGTTGGACAGCCTGATCTGCAAGGAGGCAGCTGAATAGAACCTCCTTGCGTAGGCGTCCAACTTCCTGCCTCTTTGTCCGGCGGGGTGGTGTGTTGCCTGCCGGAGCCCTTCGTCTGCGCGGACTCGACGACCACAGAGTTCGGTGCAGGGTGATTAAAGAGATAACCGGCGTTATCCTTCTGCACCCTGTAGAGGTGTTCTAACCGCTGCGGTATCGGCTGAGCCGAGGCCGGTCTATCCCAGGCGGCCTTCACCAGTCTGGATACCCGGGGCAGGAGAGGCAGCGGGGCTGTGGAAGGTCGCTTCTCCTCGAAAACGGAGAAGGCTGGATCGTCATCCTCCGGCTCCGCATCGGCGATCTTAAGGCCGAGGGTAGTGGCCATGCGGAGCAGCATCGCAGAGAACTGGTGGACGTCCTCTGGAGCAGAATCTGGGATCGGGTCCCCGAATCCCAACGGAGGAGACTCCTGGGAGGCCGCCTCAGACACCTCAGACTCCGCACTCGAGTCGTACGACTCCGAGCTCGGTGAGTCCTCTCGCCGCTCGCTCTCCGGCTCCTTCGTAGTCGCCGCAGGTGTAGCCTTCCTAGGCTTCTCCGCAGCCGGGGCGGTGGTAGCAGCAGCGTCCCGCTTGGGATGGCTGACCACTGACTTCACCCTCTTGGTGGTGACCGGGGTAGTCTGGCAGGCTGACGTCGTCGTAGCCCGCTCAGTCACCACCGACTCCGTAGGGCGCGTCGCCGTTGCCGTGACCCTAGGAGGTGGCGATATCGCCCGATACCGTGGTGAAGGCTCCCTCGCCCTATGATATCGAGGGGAGGGAGAGCGGCTGAAGGAGCGGCGGTCCGACGGAGATCGGCTTCGGCGTCGACGGTACCGAGCCTCGTCCCCTCTAGGCGAGCGCGATTCGCGCTGTCGACGAGGTGACCGGGACCTCCGGAAGGTCTCCCAATGACTCGGGCCACGATGGTACCGATCCCGGTACGATGGCGAATGCGACCGATAGGAGGCCGGGCACTCTCTCCATTCAGATTCCCTCGCGTACCTGGCCACGTAGGACGCCGAGGTGTATCTGGAGGCAGACGAGCGAGGTTGTTCCTCTCTTGTCTCCCTCGGAGGCGGCGAGGCCACCGGACGCTCGGAAGAGCGGGACCGGGACCTGAAGGAGGTCGAACGCCGCTCCGGAGAAGCAGAGGGCTCTCTCTGCTGCAGGTCGGCCGACCTGCGACGGCTAAGAGGGCGGTGGCGCTCCTCCACCAGGGTTGGAGGGTCTGCCACAGGCGAGTCCGGGCGCTGTTGGGGAACGTCCTCGATCTCATCCTCCGAGAGGTCGACGGACTCGCCTCGCCCTTTGGAAGGCTGCTGAGTAGGAGGAGGAGTAGGAGGTTGAGCGTCCCCAGTCGGGGAGCGCTTCTTTTCCTTCTTCTTCTTCTTCTTCTCCTTCTCCTTGCCCTTGCCTCCGTCCGGAGCAGGGCGCTTTTTGCAGGCGTCTCCGTAAGGGGAGCCTCAGCCTTCCTCGCCGTCGAGGATCCTTTCGCTGACTTGGCAGCCGCCGACAGCTTCGGGATCCTCGGTAACGCCGAGATCGGCGTTTCGCCGGTACCGAGCCCGATACCGACGAGGTGGACGGAACGGCAGCCGCCGATACCGTCGATGGCGTGGTCGTCTTCTTGTCGGCCATCTTGGAAGTGGAGGTCTCGTCTATCGCCCGCAGAGACTGTTCCCAACAATAAGATTTGAGTCTCGCGGAGCGGTTGCGAAGAGTTTGGGGAGTAAAATCCCTGCAAATTGGGCAAGTCCGGATGTTGTGGGACTCGCCCAAACAGAAGAGACACTCCTTATGGCCGTCGTTGAGGGCAACCTTGCGGCCGCAGGACACGCACTTCTTAAAGAGCGCGGACATAAGACGAAGAAACGCCAAACTCCGAAATCCAAAAAAGACGAAAACCGAAGGGGGAGTCCGAAAGAGAGGTCAAAGACAGTCCGAAAGTCCGTAAAACCGTGAAAAAACAGCAAGCCAAGCACGACGTGAGAGGAACAAACTAAAGAACCTTCCGTACGCGGCGGCGGACGAGAAAGAACTGAGGAGAGACCGTTGCTCGGCGGGAGGAGCATGCGCAGTACCGGCGTGGGGGAGGGGTTCCCGCCAAGCGAACAAGCTCTAGAAGTTTCCGAACGCTACCGCGCAGGCGCTAAAGCTCCTAGTGTATGAAGGCACAGAGACCACGAAGAAGAATTTAAGTTATAAGACTACATATACAAAAGAAAAAAATACTGGTAGAATGCTATTTTAACCAGCTTTGACAGCATCTAGAAGAATTCAGAAGAATCTGCCCTTTGTGTTTGTCAAATAAGCTGTAGGATACAAAAAAATTATGAGTTTTCCAGTCAAATTCTTAGAGCAATAATTTATTAAAAACAAAGAATATGCTTATTAACCTACACTGATATTGTTGTTTTCCACAATATACATCTCAACTTCATAACATATTATATTATGTTGACTGTTGAGTCAGACAAACTGCAATAGCCTACATATGATATATCACTATATTATAAGTAGAAGCTATGACAGTTAGGTTTTACAGAGAATATTTAGCTCTTTTAAAAACTACAAAAGAATTCAAGACAAAAATCCTAATGTGAAAAGAAGTAGCCTTGTGCTCTGATTGCGACAGTCAAAGGAAATATTAGTCTCCTTTCAGAGACTCAGAGTACTACCTACACAGGCCTACTTAGAAGTCTTGCTGAGTTCAATGCTGTTTATGCAGAACTCCAAAGGTATAGGCCTTCACTGTCAGATGTTGGTGAATACTACGATTACTCAAAGCTTTTTAAGAACATATTATTCCTTTTGCTTTCAGTGTTCAGTGAGTCAGAAATAGCCTCATGAGAAACTAAAAAATAAACCTTTACAAATAACCCTAAGGTCAGGAGGCACATAATGTGGACTGAACCAGCTCAGTGATCTTGGAATGCTGACTGAATGACAGTGTGAGAATTAGACATGAGATTTTAGGGGGCATGAGCCCTCTGCAAGACTTAAAATGCTTCATTTAGTTAATTGTGCTCAATCTAAACAAACCACTTCTGTTATAATGAAAGAGAGACATCCAGGCAAGATGGACACATCTTTATATCGCCCCTTCTTTCTGGCATGGGACTCAAGACTGCCTACAACACAGATTTAAAGAAAATGTAGTTAAAAAACATATTCATTCAAAAGTTAAAAAAAAATCCTTGGTGGTGGTTACCATGGCTCCAGAGAATACAGGAGAGCTTCAGTATCCTGGACAGTACTTGGAAAGTACTTTGGAACACAACCCCCAGAACTTCCACTGACTATTCTTGCTGAAGAATTCTGGGAGTAGTGGTTTAAAAATTAACATTTCGAACTCTTGCTTGGAATGCCCTTGCTGCAACATTACTCCAAGCACTGCTAGAAACCAAAATGGTAGTTCCAGTTGGCCCAGTAGACAGAAAGAGGGGACCCAAGACAGAGAGTAACAGTAGGCCTTCCTGGAGTCCCGGAAGTTACCAAAAGATATGAACAGCTATCTGATTTTGATTATTGTTTATCTTGTGCTATTTATGTTTTTCAAGAAGATCATCAGAAATTCCTAAGATTTGTTATTAAGAGCAAACTCTATGCTACTGCAGTATCTAAGAAATGTTTCCAGCTATAGATCACACAGTAATCTATGTTAAGCGCAGTAGCTTAAATTTTGCACAATATTTTGCCCTTACTGTGACATCAGAAATTTGTTTAGTATTTGAGGTATTTGACATCAAAAGCATAGTAAGCAGAAAGAAAATTAATTCTAGAATTGAAAATGCATTTTTGTAAAACACTAAGTGTCAGCACAATACAGCCATGTGCCATTCCCCCAAGCACAGTAAGCACAGCACAATCTACACCAGTAAGTGGAAAATACTCTTGCATGTGAGACATTTGCACAGTATTGCTGTTTTCAGAGCTATAGGCCCCAAAGAAAGGCAGGAGGCATATACCGTAAACAGGAGAAATTGAATGCAAAATGAAGTACATAGCAGTGAGCAAATAAAGAAAAATCAAGAGAAGAACAAAAAAGCAGAATATTATTATTTTACAGAGTTCGGTTAAAGCTGTGACAGAACAAATGAGAGAATATTTTCAACAACGCTGCTGCAGTAAAACAAAATAAGACAAGACAAAACACCAGAATAGTAAGATGGAAGGGAATTCTCAAATTCCCTTTGACAATCTGCCCTGAAAACAGACTACCTGCCTGCCATAAAACCGGGCTCATTCTAGAAAGTTCCAAGGTGAGATTTTTTTAGAGGCACAGAGGCCCAATAAGTTGGGCCAAACAGAACTACAAAGAAGTGAATTTGGAAAAAAGATTTTATCAAATTATCCACCTATATTCTGGAACAACAGTTATGTATACTGTTGGACCAAAGGCAACAGGTCCCTAAATGTGCCAGACTTCCCATTTGCAGACTCATGGGGAGATATAAGTAAGGAATTCCAGTCCCCATCTTGTAGTAGCTTGGCCAGGGAGGAACTTGTGAGGGTTCTTTCATATGCTGTAGGGCAGCTCAGACAATCAGCAGCTGAGCTGCCTACCTCTTGAAGGCAGGACTTCCTGGGAGATCAGACATTTGGCAGTTTCCACTCCAGACCACTTGGTGAGCATTTAAATGCTTGCTGGGTGGGCAGCTTCAGTCAACCAGCAATCTTTCCACATCCTCCTTCCCACTGGTTAGGGTTTTTTTTTTTTTTTGTTAACGAAAGAAAGATTTCTGTCGTTATTGATATTCTGGCACATTTGTATCTTATTTTCTATTGATGTTATCATCAATCCTCCTCATCACAATTTGGAAAGGCAGTTTGAGCACTAGGATATATTGGGGCTGCACATCTGTTTCCCTAGTCTAAGGATCCCCTTAAGGGATCTTCAGGGTGAGCCAGCAGCTGAAGCACAACTCAGAGTTTGCCACTCCTGCTTTGCCCCCAGGAGGCAGGAGGGCACCACACAAAGGCTGATACACAGGTAAGCCCCCATTTCCTGCCACTTCATGGATAAACCCAGCAGCCAGGCTGGGGGGTAGAAACATCAATGGTTGGCAGACAGACACTAGCAACCTCTCAGTAAAATCCAACTAATATGCTGCAGCAAGGCCCCATCATCTCTGACATCACCACCAATAGAAACTATCTACTGTCCATTTGTGCACTGAATAAACATACGTTGGTCCTCTTTAGTCACTGAGCCTGAAATGCCCAATCTTCCACAAATAACTCAAGTTATCTTAAATCCCACTCAGATTTGATCAATAAACTGCCTTAAGACAAGTTAAGAAAAACAAGGAAAATGACACATGCTGTAAATTTCAGGAGTAGGCAACAGAGCAAAGCAAATTTCTACAAAAAAACAGTTTTTGTAGCCTCTAAAAGCTTTCTTCTTGTTCCATTTCAAGAGCAAAAAGGCAGTGCTGCTGTCGCCAGCCATCATCGCATGTATATGTATCAAAAAAGGCCTGGAAAGTTGATTGAGACTATGCTTCTCAATCTATCTGATGGGGTGGACTGACAATTCCTTCCCATTCCCCAAATTTGCCAGGGACTGGTACCATACTTCTGCTGTACTATGGCCACTATTCTAGGTACTTCACTATTACCTAGAAACTCACTGAAGAACAGCACCTGATGGTTCAAGGACTGGCACCTGTTTGCAGACCCTTATTTTTGATGACAGAGATATGAAAAACTATAACAGTAACCCATTCTTCTTTGGGACAGAGTTAGGCCTTTTAGAGTAATATCCAGTGGGTGCCAGTGAAAATGCGTTTACCTAATATCACTACAGGGATGCACATATAACTCACAGATCAAGAGGCTATGTATAATTATACCTCTTAAAAGTAAAATACACTGCAGACTAGTGGTTCCTAATATTGTTGGGATATTGCTGAATCACAATTCCCAGAATTCTTCACAATTGTATATGCTGGCTAGGGCTTCTAGGAGCTGAAATTCAACAAGATTTAGGGACCAAATGATCTGTCTACAATAGCTGTGTTACTTTGTATTGGTAAGAAGAGAAACACTTCTTTATCACCTAGAATTATCCCATAAATGGTACTTACCTTGCACACAGATACAACATTAACGTTTATCAGATTGTCAATTGCCTGTAACAGAAAAATTATATGAAATCTAACAGGATACAATAAGTTCTTGACATAAATTAAAATTGCAGGAACTAAATCATGCTTCATATAGGCAGCCAACCTAAGCTGAACATGGGAGCAGATGGCCAGTTTCATTTTGAAGTGTAACAATCCAGGCAAGAAAAGTTGTTCATTATCAAACAAGATACACATTTCTGTTCTATGTCCAAAAGAGAAGAACCAAAAATGATGTACTACACAAATATGCAAAGTAAGCACCTCACCTCTGATAATTTATATTTTAAGTAACTTAACTTTTTTTCCAATGTAGTTAAGATGGAGAATTGGAGAAATTAAATATTTCACTTATTTATTTCAGGACAGCTGTATTTCAGAAAGAGCAAGCGAGGTGAGGTGCCATCACTATCAATCACATCTGCTTCAGATGTTCTAACTGGAGGAGTTATGGGAGAATCCCAGTACGAGTGGCTATACGGGAATGGGAATCTGTCATGATAACGCTCATGATAATGGTGGTGGGTCATCAGTAGAAAAGAAAGTACATGGTTGATGCTTTCTTCTCCCAGTTCCATGTATCAGCTTGTTCAAATACTGTGCTTTCTAGCTTGGTGGTGCTGATGCATCAAGTCATACCATGATACAATTGATACCAATGTGTTTTAATCACAAATTAAAAAACTAACCTGACAGACATTATTGAGATACTGGGAAGCAAATGAGGTAATAGTTTAAATTTATAAACTGACACAGGATCAAATGGGTGAAGTCTAATTTTGCCCACTACAAGTCTCAACTTGACCATGTGCTCTCATGTAACTCCACTTACTATGCTTTATTAAAAATGGCATCATTCATCTCACAACTTTTTAAATCAAAAATTCAAAGTGCAATTAAAATAATCAGGACTACTTTATATGGAACAGAATGATATACAAAGTGGGAGAATTCCTGTTTTCAAAGATCAGCACAGTAGCTCTGAGTCCTGATTCTTCTGTAACATGACACAGTTATAAAAAAATATTCTTGAATGTAATACATGGTGAAGGGAAAAAGAAAATACTTACTTTTTCTAGCTCTGGGATCTCAAGGAAGTATTGAGGATGAGCATATGAAACACCCACGTTGTTTACTGAAACATTTTATTTGAATATGATCACTGAAGTATGACATTACAAAATTAAAATTTGCAATAACACTATGTTAAGCTATTTTATCAGCTATATGCTCTCTGACCCTTGTATTTTTAACTCCTAAGATTTGTTAACTATTCATATAGTTGAGTTCCTTGGCATTTTAATTAGGAAGATCATTTGACAACTGGAAAGGCAGTACAATTAATTCTTGACCTAATAAACCATAGCTGATTATATTGAGATGATTAAACCTGAAGCATGCTACTGAAAAAGCATCATTTTTAAGAGAATTCTGAAATTCCATTACACTGAAGCACTACAGCACCAGCATAATGTTGATTTAAGCCACATTCACATTATTTTGGAGACTAAACTTTAGGACTATATAAAGGAAGCACATTCTGAAGAAGAGGGTAAAGTACAATTTAACAGATACTTAACAGATGCATATGTGTAGACAATGGAAACTGAATCTTTTCCAAGCAATTTTTGGTTTAGTGTCTCATTATTTTTATTTGCAACAATTAATCTACTCTTTTGCAAGCCAGTTCTCTGATATACTTTCATCATTTGGCCATGGAAACCCACAAGGTGACCTTAGGAGCATCACACACTCTCAGCCCTCAGAAAACCCTGTGATACGTCTGCCTTAGGGTCACCATAGGTCAGGAACAACTTGAAGGCACACAACAACAACAACAACAACAACAAGATGCAGTTTAAATCTTTCTCCCTTTTTTTTAAATCTCATCTTGCAAGTCTTCCTTCACAATAAGCCATCTTGCTTTTTCTGGAAGGTAAAAGCATTTATGTGGCATTTTTACTTACCTACTTGTCATATCAGAGACAAAGATATGTTAAATTTGTCTCTCTGGGTAAGAATAATAAAGATTAGTATTATGCAACATGCTAGGACTTCCTCTCTGAATATCCAGAAAATAATTTCAAGACGTTGTATTGGAAATTTATTTAGGGCTCCTCATCAAAACTGATTTTTTTCTGAGGATTATGCAGCTTCTATTGACCAATTCACAGTCTGTAAAATCAGGTCCTTTTGTTGATGCAGAGCCTTCCATCTTAGACTGTACTGGCATCTTTTTATCTGATTCCTTTTTCTAATTGATGGGTGCTGGGATATATCTATATTAGAAAGGGCTTCCCCCCGCCCCCGTTTTCACAATTACAGTACTCTGCTCCATTTCCCCATGTTAACTGGATTTTCATTTTTTACTTTAAAATCAACTAATTGGTTCTGATCATGAGTATCTCCCATTAACTAGATCAACAGCTAAATACGAGCTACCAGTCTCTGGGAGCATATTCAACTATATCCTGTGCTGGTATGTAGTTATGGCCCTGAAATTCTTCCACTTTTGGAAATGAGTGATACATTAATTTCCTCTATTTTGCCTTACCAAAAGATAGTGCCATTACCCTTTATTCCTATGATACATAGAGATATCTAAGTGACTCAAACAGCAAAAGATTTATTTTTATGTATTTTGGACTCCATAGTGTTTATTCAGTATAGTTTTGTGCAAGTTGGCTAACAACTCTTTTGCTCTTATACATTTTATATGATCTGGCTATGGCTAATAGTAGTTCTCCATTGGAGAGAAGTCAAAATATTTTTTTAACCAGGTTTTGTCAATATACATGCTCTCCTACATTGTGCCTATATCCTAGAAATAAATTTCTCATCAGGGAAGGTTAATTTTCCAATCCTTTACTATAAGACTTACACTGCAGTACTAGAAAGTATTGTGCAGGTGTATGTTTGTGCCCACCTTGAAGTCACCTGTAAACCTATGACAACTCCATGAATGTTACAGGATTTTCTTAGGCAAGGAATATTCAGAAGTGTTTTTGCCAAATATTCAGCCTTTATTATTCAGTGGACCAAGGACCTCATAACCCTTTCAACACTTAAGTGTATGACCCAAAAACACCAAGTTGACATCAATTCCTATTTGAATATTTGGTACTTTTTCTTTAAATTTATGTGTTGATGGGCTCTCACTGCTGTACTTTTATTTCCTGTTTATCCCTTTTAACTAAGTTCCCCCTTTTTTTTCCTGGAGAAAAGTTGTAAATTCGGGATTTTTTTTGTTTTTTAAAAATTTGCCATTTACACACTGAAAGCTATTTTGTTACTTTCCAAATTTTTCAAGTTGGTGACACACTTTTTAGACATGCATCATTTTGTGACACAGTAATTCAGTAAGTAATTCAGCAAGTGGAGACAGCCCTTCCACCCAGACCAGGCCCACTACCGCTGCCCTTGCCAGGGTTTTCCTCGGCTTAGGGCGGCAGCAGCAGAGGCAGCCCCTTCACTTGGGCCTGGCCCATCACGGCAGAGATAGCTCCTCCACTGTTACGTTCGCACGACACACCTACACACTGCAGCCAACAGACTAATGTGTTGCAACGCACAGTTTGGAAAACTCTGCTTTAGTTTATAAAAGGCATTATGTAAAGCATGTATTGGCATGGTTTTGCATAAAAATACCATATTTTATATGCTAAATTTATGGGGGGTTTTTCAGCAAAAACAAAAAAATACAAGTGGTATTCAAATTTTTATTTATTTATTACAAATGCAGCTATGAGGTCCTAAACTGCATGGAACAATTAAACAATAAGAAACTTCTTTGCTTTTGCCAACTTATGGGAAGGTGTCTGAAAGAAAAAAAAGTTTCCTCTAGTCCGGTAGCGCATCCAGCAGAGACACTTTCTTACACAAGGAACTAAAAAAAAACACCCCAAAACACTAAGACCAGAAATTTCAATGATGTTAGATACCATACATAGTCTTACATAAAGGTTTACATGCTACATAGCTTTTAGAAGTAGTGTAGGGGGTAAATATATTAGCATCTTGTCTTAAATATTTCATTTTAAAAACATGTATGTTACAATCCACTTTTTCAGGGGGAAAAAGTTTCCACACACCCAGAAAAAAAAAGAGTTTTTAATTTTTCATCCCTGTCTCAGGATTTCATATCTCCAGTAAGTACCAGGAACAAGCGGATAAGATTCAGTAACTATCACACCAATTTTTCCTCCTTGCTTTCAGTCACAGATTTCTATACTGCATACAAACTTTCCATTTCAAGTAGCACCTTTCAAGGATATAGAGGGGCAGTTTATATATATGTTTTAATTTTTTCATAAGCTGAACATATAAACTTGTTGTGTGTCTTTGAGTCATTTCCGACTTACAACGACCCTATCTTAGGGTTTTCTTGGCAGAATTTGTTCAGAGGGGTTTGCCCTTGCCTTCCTCTGAAGCTGAGAGCCTCACTCGCCCAGGGTTGCTCAGGGTTGACTAGGGACCTCAGTTGTCACTTGTCTCCCAGTGTCCTAATCCAACATTCAAACCACTACACCACACTAACTATTACAAACCATTACAAACTACTACAAAGTCCACTATATATCTATCACTGAAAAATCTCACATAGCATTTTACCAGAGCTAAGGCTTAATTTTTAAGCCATTAACTAGAAGGCTCTCAAACCTAATTCAGTTTAATAGGAAGGGCATTTACTGCATTAAGTTATTTGTTGAAATAAATTATATTTGTTTTAAAAGAAATCCTAGAATGTGGTGGGCAAAATGTGCTTGAGGACCATGACTGGATTTAACCTTAATTTAAAAGCTAAAGCCTTCACATGGTCCCTGTTTCAATCACAGGTTTGAAAAGCACTTTTATGTTAACTGGTAGGGTGTGTTTGTTCATTCCGTACCTGGAAGAAACTTTAAGCATAAAGATTTATGACTTGAGACCTGATACTGAGAGCTGGAGGATAAAGTGCAATTAAGGAGGAGTACAAAGAAATAGCCAAAGACGTTTTGGTCCAGTTATAATTTTGCGTGATGCAACATCCTCTTAGAATATGCAGAAGTTTAGGGTGATACCAGAAACAAAAGTTAGGGCTGGATTGTGAGCACTGATTAACTGTTTATATTTATTGCTTTCTCTCAAAATGAAGAGATGTACAAATTCACCTCCGAAACATTCCTTGGTAGATATTTTATTTCCCTTTCTCTCTACTGCAACTTTCTTACCTGAAAGTTTCTTAGAGGAGAAACTGTTTCTCTTTTTTTGCTCCTAAATCTTAAGAAAAGCCTTTATTATTTTGCTTGTTTTTCCCTCAAACTCAGTAGATTATTTTCAAACACTTTTGCAACTTTTATCTTTTTGTAAAGTTTTTTTTAAAATATATTTAAAAATAATGAATCTGCCAGCACAGCCATAAATACATATTTCTATTATAGCTGCAGTGGTAAAATTAGCTGGACTGGAAGGTAATAATTAACATATTTTCTCTTATATTCCATGTATATTGTCTTACCATACTTCATGTAACCTTTCATTCTGTTAAAACATATCTTGGGCAGTTGTGATAGCTGGTTTGGAGACCTTGGAGCTATTTTGCATTCACCTAATGATGCCTTACTCTTTTCCTTTAATTTAGTACTTTATGTTTTAATCAACTTTGTAATATTTTATTTATGATTTTTGTCATTGCTTTATGGTGTCACACCATAACAGCTTGAGCTGTTGTGCTTCAACCATTATTACTACTGTTTTTTTTAACTGCAATGTATTGTTTATTTTCACTGCTCTTTGTAGAAATCAATGACTTTACCATTTTGTTTTATTATTGAACAAACATTAAATTGATATTATTTCTAGCAGAGCTCTGGCTTAATGAACACTCTTTATATGCTTCTTTAAGTAAAGTAAGACAGTAGAAATAACAAAAAAAAAAATCTTTTAGCAGCAGCTCTCCAGCAAGATTCTCCTCCTAGGAGAGATCTTGTGGTGAAAAGGCAGAAACAGACAAGACAGTGATCAAGGAAACAGAATGGCAATAGGTTCATTTTATATTTTACAAACCATCTTCCAGTTGGTTGATTGCTCAAACTCATTTGCTTTCCTTCAGCACTGTCATTTTTGCAAATTTCTATTCTATAAGTTAATTATGACCTATGAACCTCTGATCACTCATGGGTAATTTTGTGTAATTTTTCCCCAACACCATGTAAAAAAACCTTAGTTCCCAAGGGAAGAAATCTACCTATGCACCCAAAGGGAGAAATATTCTCTGAACAAACTTTCTTGTCATGTTATACAACTCTCCCTCCTTTTTATTCTACATTCTAGAAAGGAAGCAAGATTAAACACATTGCTAGGTTGTACATGTATCTGAAGATATCTGTTAATATGGCTCTAAATAAATGATGTTAGACAGGCACCAGCCTGGACAATGAAAGGGAACACTTTTTTTTTTCTTAGTAACAAAAGTCCTCTAATACTCTAACAGAAGAGTCTGATCCACTTAACATGGTAACTTATATCTGAAGAGAAAAAAATCAGTGAACGAAAAACCAAAGTAACACACACATATCAACAGAAGACACAGAACCTTTTATAACTATTTTTATAATTAATTTATAACTATTTTTGAACTTCTTGTGTGCCTTCAAGTTGTTTCCAAACCACAGGGATCCTAATGAACCTATCATAGGGTTTTCTTGGCCAGACTTCTTTGGAAGAGGTTTGCCAGTGCCTTGCTCCAAGGTTGAGAGTGTTTGGCTTGCCCAAGGTGGCCCATGGACTTCCATGGTTGAGTAAGGATTTGAACCCTGGTCTTCTATAGTCCTAGTCTAACCTTGAAACCACTACACTACACTGGATCTCTTTCTTTCTGGCTCTCTTAAATTCTCCATCTGCAAGAAAATTAAAACAAAAAAAACCAAACCCTACTGCAAAAATATCCAGACACATTTCTAATGCATGAAAGACAAAAGATGGGAGATATTCTTTTCACAGATTAAGCTGTCTGTAGTAACAGTGCAATTTTTGCCACTTCTGAAGTTTTTGTGAAGCTGCAAGACTTCAAACTTCATTCCAAAAGGAACTGATGTTACTGAAATATGTAATTTTATCTACTCTTGGGGAGAATAGTTTTTCAGAACAAAATAGTAAAGTTTCTGAAATAGAGAATAAATACAAACCTAAGACACCAATCTCAAGACCTTCTAGGCCTGCTTTAATGTTACTGTAAATAGTTTCTCGGTCTTCAAAGTTAGCAGTAATAGTTTTTGTTTCCACTTTGAATTTCTCCCCTGAAATGAAGCACAATCACAAAGTATTAGCAAACATGCAGCACTCTATCTCCATGATATTTCAAACAAGAAGAAACAATAAAAGCAACAAATTGAAACATTCCACCATGACAAAGAAGATAATGCTTCTGTAGTGTATGTATCTCTATTATGCAAAAATAATTCTGATATATTAGATTTCCTATTCAACATTAAGCACTAAGACATAACTTGCTTAACCATTCCACACTTACCCCAACTATTCAAAGGATCCAGTGGGCTAAACACACAGTATCAACATACAATAGACATTTAAAAGTGCTCTTAGGAAGCCATTTGTCATTAATACTGGCTTTATATGACTAACCTCTCAAATTGGGCCATAATAGGCAAAGTACAGCTCCAGATACTGTTCTAGTGCAAATCCCAAACAATGCAGCTACTGGGAACTGCTGTCTAAAAACATTCATAAGGCTGTACTTTGCCCACCCCTATATTAAAGTGAATGCATATCCAGTAAGCAAAGAATACACTATATAGTCTTAAACAGCACTGAAGCACTGTCCACTGAGCAAAATATTCATGTTCTTGATACTGAAGTGTATTATTTGTTACCTTTATATCCTGTTCACTCCAAGGAGCTTGAGGTAATTATGTTGTTTATTTTTACAATTTTTCCCTGAACAAACACCCTGGTTAGGCTGAGAGATGGTGATTAGCTCAAGGCCACTCACTAAGTGAGCTGCATGGATGGATGGAGATCTGAACCTGCCCTAGAGACACTCTAATGGTTAAGACTCTAACCAGTATATCACATAATTGAGAGTTATTTCCTAGAATTTGTCATGCAACAGTGACAGACATAAAAGAGTATGACAAAAACTCCTTCAGAGAATATGACTTAACCATCCATATAACAACTGCATATAGGATATCCAGGTTAGCTCCACTACAATGCTATGAACGGTTCTATTCAGAGCCTCAAAAAGTTACTTTTTAGATTATATTTCACTATAAATCTCAGAATCCCCAATAGCATGGAGAAGTGTGACAATATTCTGGGAACTGTAGTACAAAAAGTGTCCCTCTGCTGACTTTCTATTCTATCTATTCTCTCCCTAACCTTAATAGGTTAAAAAAATGCTGCTAGGACAGTAGATGTTTTAGGTAAAAACACAGTGGTGGCACACCGTTACTAAACTGTGGATAATCCTACTTTGTTGAAACAGGCCAACTTCAAAACCTATGGTTTGATGCTGGCTTGTTTAAAATAAAACACAATTAGGATTAACCTCAGTTTTTTGGATTCAAATACCTCATCAAGCTATGGCTAATGAAATGTGGAATTAAAAGCTTCTGAGCTTTCCTTTACGGATATACTGAAAGACAGAGGACTGAGTTTGTCTTAGTACTACTAAACTACTGTTCAGCAAAGAACAAGCAACATACAAGGTTGCTTAGTGCTTCTAGGATATTTCTCCTACCTTACAGAGTTCCCCCAACCTCCACTCACTTCCCCATGCTGATACTGGGAGGCACGGCTGTGGCAGGAAAAGGCACAATTTTTGCCCTTGAGCAAGGCACTTCTGCATTTAAAAAAGGGGCATACCCAAATGCTAACTGGTACCCACACAAGGCAAATATTCCTGACACACTACAGAAGAACTAAAGGGCAAAATCGTGGGAATAATGTCAGTGGTTGGAACAGTGGCAAGCAGGTTGCCTTGGCCTCTCATGAGTTCCCAGTTTTGGTTTAGTTTTTCATCCAAACCACTCTGGAGAGTCATATATTGCCCTCCATACAATTGCAGCCTGATGCAGAGCTGAAACTATGCCTCACAGAGAAAAATATTAGGCCTTGTGAGACAGTCAAAAGTATGAGTAAGAATCCTCCTCATTTTGTAGATTGATGCTAGCCTCATTTGAAACAATGAATTACTGGACTTCCACTCTTGGCTAGGGATAAAGAGCCTGTGACTATCTGACTGTTGCTAGACTCCAGTTCCCATGAGACCAAGCCAGTATGGCCAATGATCAGCAAAGATGAGAACTATAGTCCAACAAAATCCAGGGGGTCATAGGTTCCCCATTCTTGTTTCGAGTCCTTTCTTCATATTCACTTAATGCTAGCATGTGCTGACTCTAATCCTCCATTTTGTTTCTTGTATTTATTATATCATAACATTTAATCAGTTACAAAAAGCATGGCTTAGTTCTGTCTCTTAGCAAAAGCACTTTCTTATCCCATCAAGATAGGCATATTAGCCTTTCAGTTGTTAAGGGGGAAAAAAAATCACCTTCCCCATCCTCATTTTTGCTAAAATGGTCTTCCAGCACAAACTTTTGAAGTCCAAAGAATACTTTGTCAAATGATTCATGTTCTCATTTCTCTGGCATTTCACTGTCACATTTCAATCATCTCATCTTTATCTCTACTTCTGTTGCTGAAATACCTCACTTTCTTTAATCATATATACTACCTAACAAACCTGTTTAATTAGAATTCTATACCTCCTCTTGTCTGCTCTGCCATTTGAAACAAGCTCCCTGCTCCTGCTTTCAGAGTTTTTATCATCATGTTCACCTTCTCCCCGACTCTCAACTCCAGCCCCCAGAAATCAGCCCATGCTGTTCCAAGAGTACCTCCTGACTCTCTTGAGAGGCTTTTCAGCACTGCTGGGAGCAGAGAAAAGATCAATTCTGTGAGGAACTACTGAATACAACCTATATTAGTTCTAAAGGTTAAAAAAAAGACACAACAATTCTTCATACTGTAGTGTTAAAAGCAAATGTAATAATAGGAACTGGAAAGTTAAAAACAACTGCTTCAGGTTACCTCATAAAACCTGGCTTTCAATTATAGAAAAATACCTTTCACAAAAATAGATTCCTGGATTTCCTTTTTTAAATAACTTGCTTTAATCATTCACAAGGAACTGTGGAGCTAATTGTATTCAGCTATTTCTCTTCCCCTTCCTCTACCATTAGTAAATCTCCCTAACAGGAGATACAAGTGTGTGCTTCCTACTTCATCTTTCAGGAACAGCTGCATTGTTCAAAAATCTCCAGGGACGTGCTGCTATGCAAAATAACTACGTAAATAGCATTAAGTCTCTACTGCTGCAGTGGTTGTGTGATCACGTCAGAAGAAAATCAAGTCTAACATCTCTGTGGAGGCCTGCTATTTTTAGCTACAACTGCTCTAGTGCTATACATATTTGAAGTGTTGCAGTCAGTTTAACAGCAGAGAAAGGTATCACTGCTACTCCTGTTCTCATGTCTTCATTGTATAGATCTGCAGTTTTTACTACTAATAAAAGTAACCTGATATTTTGAAAAAGTGTGACACTAATATGAGTCACCAAATGGCTATTTCTATCATTGATTAATGCAAGATTTACAAATAACTTGGTTAGAAAATGCTTACTGATTGACAAACTTTATCATCTTAACACAGTTCTTTGACAGTTTATGTCCAGTGTCACATTTTGCATCTTTCTGTATCCTGTTTCACTATGATCCCATGCCCACAACTATGTAATGTGCTTAAATACCCATGGCTTGAAGAATATATTCCATCTATGCAGCTGAAGAAGCAGACTACAACCCACAAAAGTTCATCCTAAAATAAACCATAGATCTTCCCCTCCTTCCCCCGCTTTTAGTTTGGAAAATGTATTAAGTATTGTAAATAGGACAAAAGAACAAGGTCAACTTACACAGCTGAGTGGAAGATCTTTTACATAATTATCATGGAACTTAATATGCAAGAACACAGAATGCTACAACCCAGACTGTACCTCATAATGGAAGATCAACAGAAGCAGAGTTCTATAAATGGTAATGTGGTCCAAGCGCAAACGTTTATACCATAATACCTTTGGTAGACTATAAGAAACCACAAGGCTCTTTGCAGTTTTTGTTGCATCAGACTAACATGGATGCCCCTCTAGACAATGAAATATTTAGTTTATTGGGAGACAATATATAGGAATACCAGAACCAACACCAACATTCACAAGAAAGGAGAAAGAGAATCTACTAGGGAACGTATTCCTCAATGTTCACCTTGAGAAGATCCTTCAAGTTTCTTGGTAAAAACATATTCTTATCATTGATGTCCATTAACGAAAAAGCTCAATATGATACGACTTAATCCATTAGATGTAAAAACTTCTGAGGTTTACAAAAGGTTGCTTTCTTTAAGAAAAAAAATGAGAAGTAAAGGAAATTGAAAAACACAGTGCTTCTCAAAGCAGCCTTACCACTTGGACAAAATATAATTTATCCATAACTTAGAACTACCATTACAAAGGGATTGTTTGATAAATATCTGTATCTACAGTCCTGTGCAGGGATTCTCTTGGGATGGTGCTCATGCTGTTGAATTGTTACTACTGCATTCCTCACCACTGGCCTTGCTGCCTAGGACTGGCGGTTTAGCAGCAGCTCGAGGAGCCTGTTACTCCCACCCTCTGTCTCATTAAGTTAAAAAAAAAAACACGAAATGGGAAGTACACTAGCAGCTCTTGCCCACTGCTTTGCTCATGTGAGAAGTGATAAATTGAAGGGGGTAGCCTCTACTGGGGAAGCTTTCGATGCAAATTTGAACACTGTCTTCTAGGGTTCTAGATCACATGGAAAGCTTCTATGCATACGGGACACTCTGCTCTTCATGTGAAGAAAGCAGCAACACAGAGGGTGGTGCAAGCACCACCTTGAACATTTACTTAAATCTATAAAAAAAATACTAAATAGGTATCAGAGAGACACAGTGTGTGTCAGTATATATAAATAAAAACTAATTAAAGCATTTTTTCTAAGAGTTTTTCCAAGCATACTTTGAACAGAAGATAAAACTACAAGGTAGAAGAGCCTGTAATCAACTACATGGAAAACACAGACGTTTGTTATTATAATCCAGCTGTCCTTCATCGCAACTGCCACTGCCACTGCCCAGTCTTAAAGGGAGAGAAGATGAAACAGTTTCTTGCTGCACTTAATCCCCTCCCTCATTGCAAACCCCTTTCCTTGCCTGTTGCAGTCTTTAAATTGTAATCCTGAGGGCAGGGGTAAAGTACCAACCACAGTAATGGAACTATATAAATAAGTAAATAAATATTTATTGTTGTTCTTTCTTTGTCTCTACCCTCCTATCTGATGGAAGAAATCAGAAAGGATAAGTGTTGGTGGGGAGAACCTCTAAGAGTTCAAGGACCATACTGGCACCCTTTAAATCAAATGGGGCCTCCAGACTCCCTGTTGAATTTGCTTTAGCAGTAGTGAAAAAGATGCCACTTTTTCCTATCAAAAAAGGCACGTGCTGTCTACACCATTTTTTACAAACAGAACCAGACTTCAAGCAGCTTTAAGGAACTTCATTCAACTTCTAAACAAGACACATGTGGAATATGTGCATTGTTTTGGAAGAAAAATGGTAACTTTTTGTACTCTCACTACTGTACTCTCTCATGCTCTCTGATTAAGATTGCAGCTTAGTTGAATTTACCTGTCAACCTGAGTTAACTTCACTGTATGAAGAAGTCTCCCTTGAACAGGCTGGAATAACTTTGTAGTACAATGGAATACAATAGGATGTGCAACACTGAGTTTCCTCAAATGTAGTAACATAACAGCACTCGTCTCCACCCCTCACAACCTCTACCATATGGTCCTGAAGATTCCAGTTCCAATCTCAGGAACATATTTTATTTGAATCACTTCTTGTCATTTTGTGTTTCTTCTGGCATTTTACTCCACTACTATATGTTTCTTGACAGTGAGCTCTTGAAATGCCTAATGCACATTAAGGAAAGTGTGTTTTCCATGATATCCTATATTCTATGGGTTCTGCGACAAGAAGAGAAGTAATTCCACTGCTAATATTAAAATGGAACATCCAGTTTTATCCTACTGGATACTGTAATGTTGTTAATCCCATTTGCAGTTACTTTAGAATCTGTCCACAACCCCCAACTAGCAAGTTAAAGACAATTATCAACCATCCTGGTCAATGGGGAGAAGCAGATCATTGATTTAGATATGGTTTCTGCTAGACATGTGACACCAAATACATTTAAGTGACATTTAAGATAACTTGCAGCTGTACAATGGAATGAAATCCTAGACAAGTAGCACTTTATGAAATCAACAGTACCACATATGAGTTTTGCTGTATTCTGTCAGGGCTGACAAAGCTCCTGTACTTTAGTTCTATCTATACGGATGAGGGATATTCTTTCCTTTCATTTGCTGCATAACAGCTACGTGGGAAATTCTTATCATTGCTTGATTTTGGTTTGTAAGAAAATCAATTTCATTAAAGTAACTTGCATCAGTTTGACTGATTTTGTACTGGAAAGAAAAATGCTGTGTTCATTTCAAAGTTCTCCCACAAGGCTGTCATGATGCTGCTCATGTCTGCGTGTGTTCCTCATGTTTATGATAATGAATGCTATTTTTAGCCTTGTTGAAAGGCAGATACCTGCCCAGAGGTTCCTGCATGGATTGCACCATGGATTGCTAAATTGTTCAGAAGCTGTATAAACAAGACGATTTGAATCCTGTGTTTTAGAACCATTATTTACAGTAATAGCATTAGAGCCATTATTTGCAGCAAAATGCCAATGATTAGTTAAATGAATTTTCTTCTACACACAATTTTCAAAGAAGGTATAAAACAAATGCATGTTTGTTTACTAACACTTATTAAGCTTGTCAAAATGGAGCAAGGAATAAATACATTAGAACATCTCTATTTAATTAGCCCAAACACCTATCTGGTGCAGAGATCTGTTACCACAGTACACCTAGAAGTCCATAAGCAAGTCATGCTCCCAGCAACTTGTATGGAGTAAATGTTTTCTCTTATGCTGCAGTCAGCACATAACCATCGTGATTAATAGCCATCACTAGCTTTAGCCTCCACAAATCTGACTATTCTCCCTTAACTGTATGCTAAGATTGTTGGGCTACCATATTTATCTTAATGAAAATATGAAACCAGTTCGAACTACGATTCCAATTGTAACTGAAGTTAGAGTAGAGAGAAGAAAAAAAATTGTGGACTGATTGCCACATCCAAAAACCTAACCTGCTCATACTGGCCAGTTAACCATGGGAAGTTTTACCAGCTTTTTGTTTAGCAGATTTTAATGCTTTCCCATATTATTACTCACAGACTATCCCATCTTGGGAAGTATCATTGATGGGAACATTATCAGCACTCAATTTATGTCTATCATGTATAACAGGGGCTTCTGGAACAGATGTGGCAGTAGAGGGGTACTTCTACCATATCCTGGCTTAACAAAATCACTTTGTTACTAGTAAACAAACAAACAAACAAAACTTTAATTGGCAGATTATAATTAAAATAAATAATGAAGTTAATAATAATAGAAGTTACAACTTTAGTTCTTCACATTATGCAGACTATGTACAAGACAAATACATGGCAGAGAAGACAGGGCTTAATAAAGGAGAAACAAGGAGAAGGCAAGCACTACTAAATGACAGCAGATAATTTAAAAGGGCAGAACTATAGAAGCTGAGGAAAATCTTTACCATTGAAATAGTTTGTAACAGGACACTTCTAGAAAAGAGCAGAAAGTCTTAAGGCACAAAGAGAAGAGAGAAGAAAGTGGTTGCTCCAAGTGATGGTCCCAAATGAAAGCACCTCTGGGTCACTAACACAGGACATAAAACATTTAGCAGCAGGAAATTTTCCATTTTTTATTTTTCCTGCAAAAAAACCCCCAAAAGTTTCCAAAAGTACTTATAAACAAGTGATATAATATAACTGCAGCCCTCTTCCATTTCTTCCATATACTCCATCAACACACAGAGGAGTGAGAAAGCAACTGCTGGCCCTTACCTGACCAGTAGGTGGTGAGACTTGAGGTGGGCACACATTTAGATCTAAATGTTTCGATTAGTGCTTACTCCATGTGTCATCTGCCATTCCTAGGTCAGGTACTGGCATGAGTGATAGTTTTTAACCTCCAGGCAGTACTGGATGATGCTGATTACTTACATCAGAGGTAGATAATCCACAAGCTGTAAGTAGCCCCTGCACATTTTTCCCCATAGTCAATCTCATCAGCTGCAGTGCAGACAAGGACTGCTACTATTAGGAGCTCCTGGACCCAGGCTGTTATCAGGAGAAGGTACTTCAACAGCTCAGCAGATGTATGATTCGTGATAAGGGCCATTTAAAGGCATTTCATTTTTAAATGCCTTTGAAGTATCTCTAAAAATTTCTTTAAATATCTTGAGCTGTGTTTGCATGCAAGACATCTGTAGTATCTGTGCTTAGTTCTGAGTAGACTAGAGGCCCTTTTACACTACACAGTTAGTGTTATGATTATTTTGTCAAGGCCACATATACCTGCCTGGTATTTGACCACATTTTATCAGCAGTTGAGGCAGACCCTGATGCAGACACAATGCCGTTCTGAAAATCCTTCATTATTGCTAACGCCATCAAGGCTGCAGTCGATGAATTAAAGCCTGCTGGAAAAAACTTGTGGAATGAGGTTGTGGGTGATTTTCAGGCTGCCCTGGAGATCAATGGAGAAGTTAGGAGAATAGTCCATGCAGCATGGTGACTTGGTGGAGAATGATTTGCTGGCTGCTGGATGAGGAAGTGGAGGAATCTACTGATGGCCACAAAGGATTATCCAATGAGGAATTGAAGGAATTTGTTAAGACATCTTCAGAGGAAGAAGAAAAGGAAACAGAAGCAGAACCAGCCATGTGGACATTAGAGAAATTTGCCAAAGTTTTTTAAATTGCACAGACATTAAAGGACAAAATTATGAAAAACAATTCATGGATGGAACGCAGCACTAAAGTCACCTGTACAATCACTGAAGGGTTGCAACATTTGCTGCAACACTATAATGAGTTAGAAAGGGACAACTTCTGATAGCAGTGTTCTTCCAAAAGCTTCCAGCAAAAAACCCTCAAAGCATCCTCAACCACTGACACTGACATTGTTTGCTCCTGAGATCGAAACCAACCATGGGATACTGTGCTCATTATAAGATCATCTTCTGATGATGATCTGCCTTCTAATGTATCATTAGAAAGTCAATACTAGCCTCAGGTTATGGCATGCTACTATTGACCTACTGTACACAGAAACATTTTGGTTTTGGACTACACGTTGTTGCAATTCTTTGTTTTTCACAGTTGTGCACTGGTTTTAGACTGCAAATAATGGCTACAAAGCCTTCTTCCTCTTAGATGCTAAAGTTTTGCCAAGGTCTGTCAAGTTTCAGAGCATCCTCTCCAAGTTCCATACACATCTTGATATCTCTGTTGCTCATCTCATGTTTAAAAAAAAGCATTTGGTATTATCTGTGTTTTTCACTATTCCTGGTAAGTTTCAGAATGTATCTCCTACAGTTACAGGGGACCTACTGTACTGGTTCCCCATAAGTCTCAACATCACTGATCATGGTATGTTTTTAGTCCATTGGCTTGGGCTCAGGAGGCATTACAGTGGTTTGAGTTCACCCTGGAGCATCCATCTCAAAAGGCAGTGCTGGATGATTTCTCTTCCAGCTATGTCCATTGGTCTATGGTATATGAAAAAATTCTATTCTGTCACCATGTATCTGGATATCTAAAGCAGGCATGAGGAATATTTGTTCCTCAGATATTCTAGAAAACAGCTACCAACGGCCATGCTGACTCAGGCTGATCTAAAACAAAACTGGAGAGGGGTCATATAGAGCTTCGGAGTAATGCATTATCAGGATACAGAAACTCAGCTGTTTCTCTCATTCTAAACTTCCCAGAAAGGCAATGAAATTTCTGAACTGGTTTTAAGATGGGTGAGGCTTAATTCAGACAACACAGAGGTACTATCTACAGGCTGAGTATCCCTTATATGAAAATCTGAAATCCTTCAAGATCTGAAAATTTTGAAAAGTGGAATTCAGCCTTCTTCCTATGGGGAACTTGAGTGAATTACAGAGGCTTGCTTGGGACCACAGACATGTGCACTGCTTGCAAAGTCTATCAGCTGGCTTGGCACCATTTTTCCCCTTTCAGTTCACTTTGCACATGCAATCTCAAGTTAGTTGAGCAGGGAAAAAAGGGCACCAAGCTGACTGAAAGAATTTTCAAGCAGGTCCCACACAAGCCTTCATAATTCCCTCATGTTTGCTACAGGAAGAAGGCAAGAGAAGAACTGATGGAAGAGCAGTCCCACATTGTAAGAATGATAAATAATCTCATTATGTATATATAAATATTCCAAAAGCCAACACATTTACGGTATATGAATCACAGTGCTTGCTTTGGAACACATAGCTTTCTGGGAGAAAGGAGAAGGTATCATCACTATAAGCTTTAAAAAATATACTGAAAATCTAATTGTTTCCTTGTGGCTCTGTTTATTATGGAGACATTGGTTTTAGCTGAACTTCTTCATAAGACTTAGTATCATCTTGAGTTGAATTTCTGGATGTTTCTGTTATCATGATACAGTGGATTTATGCAATCTGGCTCACATTTTCAAAAAAACTCCCATTATTCAATGGGAACTAGGGATGAGAGGAGTGTGACAAGAAAACAGATGACTGCAAGAAAGGAAGCAGAGAACTTCAAAAGTAAGGATTTGAACTTAAAGCATCATAAAATTTTATTTACAACAAAACTGATTTTTAACAGCCTGAACCATCTGACGTGTACCGTCAATTCTTTAGTCAGAAATTCCCTTTCTGTCATTAGGGAGGGTATCACCAGAATATGAGGAACTATATAGGCAGCATGCAATTGCATCAGTGTTCACAGCAGATCATCTGTTTCTTTATCTTAATAGCAACTCCACTTGATAAGCTACACTGAATGTCAGGATTGACATCAAAACAGAACTAGAAATCAAAAAGCAGTTTGCAGTGCAGACTAGGAAACTGAATATGGAAAGTGGAAGAAGTGAAGAGCCCCATGGTGCATATCTAGTTAATTGTGTGCAAACCTCAAAATTACTACAGGCAACCATTTTATTATACATAATCAAAAGTTGCATCATTTTTAAAAGCCTGAAAATCACATTGAACTGGAAGTCAAACAAGCCCATTTTTATTTTTCTATGAAACTCAAATTAGTTGTCTGACATAACTAATTCCATTCTATGGACCTCAAGAAAGACTTGGAACACTATACTTTGGAGCAAAACCTTAAAAGAAGCTGGAGGTATGCTAGTTCCTGTTTATTGTTCACAACTAAATAACATTTTAAGAAACTCTGAAGTCTAATATAATGTGGAACCATGATCTGCTTATTACCACTATAAAGAATTTTAAGACACATAAAAAATCAACACTAGATTTAAAGTGGAATTATTCCATTCATGTTTAAGGCAGGAAAGGAGAAAACTGAACCCTCTAGATGGCTTAAAACAACAATTCCCTCATACCTGCTGCCTTGGCCTTCTGGGAGCTGACATTCAAAACACCTTAGAGGGCTGAAGTTCCCCAATTCTTGGTTTAAAGTGTTATACTGATTTATTTTTAGCTCTGCATATACTCAAGAAAACTACTCACTTATTTCACTGGCAACCTGATCCAGTTTTTCCTTGGATCTGCTGATAAGAACCACTTTCATTCCACGCCTTGCTAACTGAAAAAATAAATGGTGAGGGATTCAAGATAGTAAGTTATAACACTATGGTAGTACTTTATATATCAGCATCACTACTTATATGAGAACTGAAAAAAAAGACTTCATTCCTCTGTCCAAACAAGGAAGCTATGGGATTCAACAAATCCAACATTTGATTCAAACCAGGACTGATATGTAACAGAGAAAAATCAATTAAAAACATGGATTTAACACAAGGACTAAGAAATTAGTTCTTTACAATAACTATAAGATTATACTGGCATTGTATGTCCAAGGAAACATCTTTCATTCATAATTAAGCTAGACATTCAACTATTTCTAGGTCTCTTGAAAGACATCAGCCCACAAAAGTGACAGTGGCATACATGGAGGTATAAACAATGACATCTATACTACACTCAAGTTGTGAGCAGTACTGATGTAGTTTCTGGAACTGCCGAATCAAATTCTTAAATGTAGAAGTACACATATCCTCTGACTTACCTGCCAAACCTTGATGTCCAGTTCAAAGTGGAAGGATTAATCTCTTAAATCATGGGTAAGCAAGGGACAATCCTTGGGCTGCATGTGGCTCCCTAAGGCTGTTTTTGCAGCCACTGACCCTTCTAGACTCCCCCAACTACCCTTCTTCTGTCAAAAAGGAAGGGTAGATTGTCTCTCCTACAACTCTCTAGGAGCAGCAAATCACTTTTTAAATACAGTGAGCCCTCCCCGTATGTAGGCATTCCAGTTCAAGAATCCTCACAAATGAGGAAAAATGCAAATCCTCACAATCCATTATATGCAATGGTGGTGACACACACACAGATACCTTCGCGCATATGCATGTATGTTGCTGTCGTTTTAGGTACAGGGATGTGATGCTTTGCATCAGCTGGAAATCGCACATGCTGACATCATAAGTAAGAAAGGCACACTGTCATTTGCAGTATCTACTTTTACAAACATGCATAACAATTTTTCAGAATCTTAATTTTTTTAAAAAAAGTTTTAATATCCTCAATTAAGCAATCAACAAACAATAAATATAAATCTATATTACTGCCTGAAAACAATTTGCAATTTTCATTCAAAATTATGAGTTGACTTCCATGAAGGCCTCGGAAGATCCCATGGGCCAAAAACTGCCTCCCAGATCTACCTGATTTGCCCATTTCATCTTAAATGGAGATGTCAGATCACCAAACAGCAGAGTCCAATCATGGTCTAACCAATCCAACATACCGGTATGCTTAAAATAACATGTAAAAAGCAGAATGCTGGGTTGACAGTACACTGAAGTTCCTTTAAGCCAGAATTTCTGCCATAATTAACACTCAAAATGAAAAAGGGGTAACAAGAATAACATTATGAATCAAGTATACCCATTTTGACTAGGTTATTATAATCAAATATAGTTAAGATTACGAGTCCCAGTTGTGGTATATCTTTATTCATTCTAGACTATGGAATGATCTGCCAGAACAGATTCCACAGCTGAATATGATGTCCAAATTTAAAACAGCATTAAAGACCAGTCTCTTCTGGCAGGCCTAACCTAATGATCTTAAATTGTGAATTTTAAGTATGTACTGTCTGTTTTCAGGCATCTGTACTTTTTTTTCATTTTAATATGCATTTTAACTACTGTTTTAACTGATGTCCTGTTTTTAACTGTTCTATGTTAATCTACTGTTGTCTCCTGCCTTGATTGACAGGGAGAGGTAGGTAAGAAATAAATATTGCATGATGATAGCTGTGAACTGTTTTGCTGTACATCTAGGAATATAGATGGAAAACAGAGGGATGTATTGTTGTTTGGAATAGGTGCCTGCCCACACTGCCCACAAGAATTTTGGATACTATCAAATTGTTCAAAATATGGAAGGTACTGGAAACTTCTCATTTATTATACAGAGGCCAAGATATAAGGAGGCCAGAGCTTCTACACTTTTAATATTTCTAATGAAGAGTGAATTTAGCATAATTAGTCTGTGCTACAATGTTTTTACAGCTTCTCCCTCTTCCTCTCTTTTATGGATGTATAGCAAGTGCTTCAGAATACACAAGCTAACAACTCATAATAATTATGATGATTCACAACTAACAAAGAAAAGACTTTTTTTTCAAAAGGAAGCTCCAGCTGTATCTGACTATATTTAATAACATAGAGGCTGCAGAGTTAATGGATACTTTCTCTATAGTAAGGAAAAGCAATGACCATCAGTGCTAAGACAAAACCAACCATTTCTGGAAAGAAGAATGCAGTGCAACAATACTTTCCAAGGAGCAATGAAAAAAATGATAGAGACAACTATTCTGAATCGGTGCTTTGGCACAACTTTCAATAGTTGCTCTCTGAAGTACAGCAAATATATTTCTCGTATACTGGAACTCATCTTTTCTATTCTATTTTCTAAAGCTGATCAAGGGTACAAATTTGTAGACTGCACATATACTATGCCCTTTCAAAGTAAACTATGACAGTCTCTGGCATCATTGTTTCCAAAGGTGAAATGGCTTCAGACACAAACCACAGTTATAGTTAGCTACATATGCTCACTGCTAAGGGGGAAAAATAGAAGAAATTACACCTTACCTCTTCTGTATAGGCTTTTCCAATTCCATCAGTAGCTCCTGTTATAACTATAAAAAATGAAGGAGGAAAAAAAGACAGGAGTTACTATGTATTAAGATTTCACATATAATTAAAGTTTCATAAGTTTTTAACACATGACTTGACTTTCCAAAAGTGATACTGGTTTCTAGGGGGGAAAATGGTGTGGTATGTCTTCTGTTAATTAGGATTTGGCTTAGCATTCTAAATGTTCAACTAATAAATAGAAGGTTACAAGTATATTAATTTTATGCACAATAGATCTTACAGCCTTTCCAATGATTAAATATAATTGATTTGAAATAACATGCACACATTTACATGGCTAGGTTAAACGAGGGAGCGACCCATTTATGACACAGTTGAATCTCTTCTCCAGTACAAGTATTGTTTGTTGTTGTTGTGCCCCTTCAAGTCATTTTTGACTTAGGGAGACCCTAAGACATACACACCCTATGTAGATACAGAAAGACTACAATGAGTGTATCACTTATTAATTAATGCTAAGTAAAAAGGCATCATCTTGTATTACAGGGTGGGATATAAAGACTGAAACAAACACACACATTTTGCATATGCAGCATAAAAACCACTTCTGTTTTCTTTGTAGCAACTCTATGCTGACAGAATGTTTGCATAAATTTAATTACTTCACCTATTTCTATGATCTCAAATAGATTAGCTCCTCTTATTAGGTACTTATTGATGTACTTCCTTGGTTAAATACTCAAGAGGTATACTAAGTTGTCCCATACTTACCTAACACATGTTCATACTACTGGAAACCCATGTTATGGAACACATTTGTATATTAATCCACAAAGATCAAGACTACAATATTATATTATATATTACTTATCAGCTCAAGGCTTGTACTGTGAAAATGGTTTCCACTACAAAGTACAAGCTATCTGAGTAGCTATCACCATGATATCAGGCCGGATCTCATTTGGAAGAAAAGTGAGAAAAAGTGTGTAAGAAATAAATACATAGATGAATGAATGAATGAATGAACACAAAGCTAGGATAGCCCAAAATCTGAACTGGGTAGAGAGAAATCCCTTTTTCTCTCATTATCTTTATGCCAACAAAATCATATATTATTACTCTCCCTGTATCTGCACTTAAATCTGCTTTTAGCAAGAGTAAAGAAATCAAATCTTTGAACAGAAGGCATTCAAGAAAAAGTGGTGACAAAAAGTGAACAGCCATTATAAGCAAAATAAGAAGTTTTGCAGGGAGCAGGGTGCTGAGGCTTCCAATACAAAACACAGTGAAAGTGAAATAGAACCAGTCCTTTACAAGAACATAGCTGTACTTTTACAGAACAAAATGTGAACAGAGACCAGCCCTCCTTGACATCAAGGAATGTCTCATTTAATAGATCAAATTTAATCAACTAGAACTAGCCCATACTTTCTTCTGCAGCCAACAGAATTATTTTAGCATGTGTTGGTTAAAAAAGAAACGCTCCACCATGCATTTTAAAGCCTACTAGAAATGTATTTTTAGTAACAGTCCAATCAACTTTATCAAAATCAAGTACCACAAATAGACTGGAGGATCTCTTGAAGCAAATACTATTTTTAGCTACTGTCTATTCCCTGCAGTTACCCACCAAACAGAATAGTTAGTTATCCCACTCAGATTCTCCCTGTGACCTGTTTTTCCCCCTTGAACACCTGAATGCAGAAATCACTTGACTGATTAAAAATTAATACTGCTGCAGACCGTGACAGCTGCCTTTTGTCTGTGCACTTTTGGGTAAGGGGAGTATATGCAGTGACAGAGAGTTTGCATCAGTATTCCTCTTGGGATCTATTACACTGAAAGAAAACTGCTATTTCAATTCCCCTTTGTTGCTAAAAATAGCATTCCCAATTGATTCAAACAAACTGGGAACCAGCTTAGCAATGCCAAATTTAGAAGCTACTGAAGTTCCTAGGAGCGAACGCTAATGCAGTCTAACACATGCCAGCTCACATTTTAACAAGAACAAAGAAGATAAGCATACAGACTCTGCAAGTTAGTAAGACAGCAGCAACATAATACATTTACCTAACAGAAAACTTGGTACAAAAAGACCAAGACAAATCTAAGCTTTTAACCCCATCTTTTTACTTAAGGTACAACTCTGCACCTCCAGATATTTCTTTGTTTCTTTCCTTGCCACCCCTGGGCCAAAGCAGACAAAGGTAACAAGACACATTGGATTTTACAGAAAAAGAAAAACAGAAGAATGTAGTAAATGAAGTTGCATCCAGAAAAAATGGAAATATAAGAATAAATATAAAAGGGGATTCTCTTTTCTACTGCTCTCCTGTGTGTCTTTCTTGAAGCCACAGAGAGTTCAGCAAGCCTTTCAACAGCGTGGAACAAAGAGAGCTACAATGAGAAGGAAAATTCACTATGAGTACCTTACATGAGCATCTTTTTGCTCATTCTTTTTTCTTTTCTGGATCTAGTTCAGTGTTTCTGTCAATCAGACACAAGAGACTAACTACTTTCAAATGATCAGCCACAGAATATGTGCAGCACCAGAAAGGGTGGAGTGCCATTCATCATTTAAACACTACAGAAAGAATAAGAATCTAGTGTTAAATCTACCAATCTACCACCACCCTGCCATCCCTGACAATACAAGTTAATGAGTCATGTCCAGGGAGGTATTTGATTTTAGAGGTCATATAGGTTGCTTTTTAAAAGTCTCAATGGAAAGAAATAAAAATTT
This sequence comes from Ctenosaura bakeri, assembly GCA_948474755.1. Taxonomy (NCBI): domain Eukaryota; kingdom Metazoa; phylum Chordata; class Lepidosauria; order Squamata; family Iguanidae; genus Ctenosaura; species Ctenosaura bakeri. The sequence goes on along the minus strand of CAOLHI010000561.1, from coordinate 236,761 downwards.
CAACCCTTTTTCCATATATGAGGCCTGAGAATGACATACATTATGAATATTTGCATGCAATGCCAAATAAATTGGTTCTGCACTCAAAAGAACTTGAGAGAAATAAATCACCAGGAACAGATGGCATATGAGCCTCTGCTTCAAGCTACAGAAGCAAAATCTACTGTAGTTCTAACTAAAATCTGTCAAAAAATATGGAAAGCAAAAGAATGGCCCACCCTGGGAATGCTCAATATACATTCCAATCCCCAAGAAAGGGGACATGAGGGATTGCAGTAACCACAAAACCACAGCATTAATTTTGTATGCCAGTAAAGTGATTCTCAAAATTCTACAACAAAGATTTTTAACATATATGGAGCAAGAAATGCTCGATAACCAAGCTGGGTTCAGAAGAGGGTTCATATTGCAAACTGTTCTAGTTCTAAGCCAGTGTCTGCTGTCAGTAACAGGCTGAATAAGGCTCAATCCTGATAAGAACTGACATTCAACAAGTGTTCCTCATCAGCTGAAAGGCAGATCAGAGAAGAAAGAATTAACCTGTCTTGGATGGGACCATGCTTTCCTCAGTTCAGGTGTATTTCTGGAATTATCCCCTTCCTAAATACTTAGATCTCACCAGCAAGCACAATTTATAGATTACCAGTTCCTGCACATTTATCCTCCATAAGGCATACCTTAGTTATATCTCATTTGGATTTCTATAATGCATTCTGTGTGAGACTACTTTTGAAAAGTAAGATCATCAGCTGGTCAAAAATGCTGCAACCACTTTGTTGACTAGGACTGGTTACAGGTGTATACTGCAGATTGACTAGCCAACAGCCTATGCCCAGGTATAATATAAAGAACTGATTGCTATCTATAAAGCTTTTTATCAATGGTCCAGGCCATCCAGAGGACCATTTTTTCCAAATAACTTTGCCTGAGCTGTAAGAGCGCCTTCTCGTAGCCACACTGCATTCAGAGACATTCAGTAGGGAAGCAAGGAAGCTTTTTTCATGTCAGTCTATGGTGTTTGTTTCCCAGCAGGCAGAGACTTTTTGTTTTTGTTCAAGCATGCTTTTGGCAGTTAAGAAAAAGTTGGTTTCAAATCCAGGCAGGTATTGGTCCCCTTCACTCTTGCTGCTGTGCTTTTATGTTGCCATATTTAAGCAGTCTGGGTTTATGTTTTTAAATACTCCTATTTTATTTGATTTCCTTGTTAGCCACCTCAAGTCTCATTTTGGAAGAAAGCTGTGGCAGAAATGCGAGGCTGATACTTACTGAGAATGATCATTATAGGAAGGCTGGAGTAGCAATCCACTACATGACGGGTTAACTTCTAGTGCCGCCTGAATGAGGCAGCAGAAGAATGTTCTGTTCCATTGTAACTGTTGAATTCCTGTCCCTCTCCTCAGTTTAATTACATAGACTTGCCTGTCTCATACTTTTCTCCCTGACAATTTGGCAGCTAGGGAGGATGTGGATTGCTACTCCAGCCTTCCTAGAATGATCACTCTCAGTAAGTATCAATCTCTCATTCTCAGGAAGGCTGTCAGAGCAATTCATTACATGATGGGAAATACCCAAGCCTACTAACTACAGGTGGGAATGGCTGCCACCACTCTGAGCCACTACCTTTAGCACTGACTTTCCAAAATCTGCCTGCCTTGCTGCATACCTATCCAACTTATAATGCTTTATGAAAGTATTAGGCTCCTTCCAACTTGCTGCTTGGCAAACATCTTCCAGTGATGCAGTAACCCTGTACACCACTGTAGAGGACACTGACCTTGTTGAATGAGCCCAAACTCCCCAAGGTCATGGAATCATAACCAAGTTGTAGCAATAGTACATGTAAGATTTTATCCATCTAGAAATTGTAGAAGCAGATACTTTAACTGAGGAGAGGGACTGGAATTCATGGTTACAACGGAATAGAATGCTCTTCTCTTGCCTCATTCAGCTGATGCGAGAGGTTAACCCATCATGTAGTGGATTGCTATGACAGCCTTCCCAAGAGTGAAGTCAATAAATCTTACATTCTTTCCGCCTATCCGGTTTTAAGCATCTTGAGAACTGTCCCCTTGATGATTCTAAATTTTGCCAAAGTAATACTTGACCATTATTATTATTATTTATTTATTTATTTAGTACCCTTCTATCTGCTAAATAGGAGCTAGTGTGGTGCAGCCGTCTGAGAGTTGGACTATGACTCTGGACCAAAGTTAGAATCCCCACTTGGCCATGGAAAGTCACACTCAGTCTCACAGGAAGGCAAAGGCAAAACCTCTCTGAACATATCTTGCCAAGAAAACCCTATGGTGACAGGTTTGCCATAGGGTTGCCATAATTTGGAAATGACTTGAAGACTCACAAGAATAAGTTATATATAATTTCAGCTACACAATCAATTTGCAAGTTACACAGGTATACCTCAGTTAATGAGGCCTCTTTTAATAAAGCTGCTCACTCACCCCTTTTCCTACTCATTCTCTGTCTAACTAGACATTTTTTTTAGAAGCACTGACACTGGGAAGATGGTAAAGGAGGGCTGGAGAAACACAGACCTGTGGTGTTGGGTTGCAGCATGTCTGCAACAAAGATGCTTCAGTTGGGAAAGCTTCAGTCTACTGTAGTCTGTACCACCCCATAGTCACACATGGCTGCCTACAAAAGGCAAGGCACACGTGTGAACAACGCAACAGAGAAAAGAGGAGAGAAGATAAGTCTGCCTCACCCCTAGCATATTAAAAAAGAATAGGTCTATACGTTTGGCCAGCAAAGTGAAAATCATAAGGAAAATGGAAGTTGATGAAATGATAATTCATCTCTGGATGTAAAAGCCTTCAAGTGATCTCCAGAGCAGTGGTTCTTGACCTGGGGTCTGGGGACCCCAGGGGTCTGTGAAGCCCCGGTGCTGGATACCAACAGCGACAGCTACAACAGGAATGGAGCAGTAAGGGCCAGGCAAGGGTTCCACGTGCTGAAACTGCTCCCTTCTTTGTAAACAAGGGAGCAGTTTGGGCTGCGCACAATACCCTTGCTGCTGTATCCTGATGAAAGGGCTATGGGGGCAGGTGTGTGCGTGTGCTTCAACTAATGACTCTGGAGACCAGGGTTTGAATTCCCACTTGGCCATGGAAACCCACTGGGTTACCTCAGACAAGTCACATTCTCTCAGCCTCAGAGAAAGGAAAAGGCAACAAATCTTGGCAGGAAAACCTCATGCTGGATTTGTCTTAGCGTCACCATAAGTCACTTTCTAAAGTGGAAAGACATGACTGCCAGAAAGAACTTCCTTGTGTCAGCAGCACTTTGTTGTTGTGTGCCTTGAAGTCACTTCTAACTTATGGCAACCCTAAAGTAAAGCTATCACAGGGTTTTGTTTTGTTTTTAAAGATTTGTTCAGAAGTGTTTGCCTTTGCCTTCCTCTTTAGGCTGAGAGAATGTGACTTGCCCAAGGTCACTCAATGTCTGAGTGGGGAATTTCCAAGAACTGGAAACAACCTGATACAACTAATGAAGAAGACTGATTAATTAAACTCTTAGATATGTCTGTAACCAATAAATTAACTGCCTTAGTAAGAGGAACATTGTTGGGACCATTTATAAAAACATGGGACCCTTTAATACACTATCTAAAAAACAGATGGAGAAACCCAGTGGTAGAGAGTTTTACAGATTAAAATTGGACTTAAATTGAAGACATTGTACAGTTATATCCTTTAAGAAATTTGAGTGAATAATTAAATGATTTGATATACTTGAGCTTATACGGAACCAAAGGAAGATATCTATTTATGGATAAAGATTAGACTTTTTTATATATAAGATAAATATGAAACGAAAACCTGTCGAACAAATTGTCAATTGCTTTAATTGTTAAATGTTTGGGTATCTTCCGCGATGCAACAATACTTGGTATATTTTTTTTCTTCTCTTTTTTTTTCTTTTTGGAATACAAACATGTTCTATTTTACTATATAAAATCTGTTAATAAAAGAAATGTCTGAGTGGGCATTTGAATCCTAGTCTCCAGGAGACTTTAATAAATAAATATTTGAATATTTAAATCTAAATTTAAATATTTAAACCTGGAGTTAAGTCTTGGGAGTCCCCAGCAAAAAATGGTATTTGCAGGGGGTCCCCAGTAAGGAAAAGATTAAGAACCACTGCTCCAGAAAGTTCGACATATTCTTATTTACTTATGCAAGGCTTACCCGATCTAGCTGCTTCACTTCACATGTGCACACTGTTAGTTCTCGATATAAGGTTTGTTGAAACATGTTGATCTGCTCTTCTTTATGCGGTGTAAGAACTTACCCCTATTCTTTCCACATTACTTCTGCCTCTGGTACCAATCCTCTGTCAAAGATGTAATGCCTAGGAATATACTGACTTCATTAACTGAGGTACATCTGTATGTCACCTATTATGTCAGCCAGAATATAAATTCAACTGTACAATCACCTAGCAAATTATATTGTTGCCATTATGCCAGGTAGAAACTAGTTATGCGATTTGAATAGGGGTTTTTAAAAAATTCATTTCCTGGCAGAAACTTAAACTGAGGTCTCACCGGGGAAGTGTATTCAATTCAGCACAACCCAGAAGCAGGTCTGAGGGAAAGGCAGAATCTCTCATCCATGGATACTAATACAGTTTATATTTCACTTTACTTTGTATATAGCTGGTGCATGTAGGGAGAGAAAGAACAGAATTTAGTCAAGACACCTGAATCCACTAATTTCCCTTCCCATACCTTTAATATTTGTGCACTAGAACAGTGCAGTCGTAACAGACAATAAGCAGAGATGTGTAAGCAGCTACAAACAGAAAAGATGAATGAAATGTGTGACGTTAAAGATCTGTGAGCTGAGGAGTTTAATGCATGAATTGAAATACAAAGTAACTACCTTACCAATACCTCGAGTTATACACTGCAAGGCATAACAGAGAAGAAGAGACAGAAGGCAAAATGTGGTTTCTGACACATTTACAAAAACCGATGTTCTGTCACACAGGCGCTGATGAATATTTTCACAGGATAAAAATGGCAACCTACAGTCTAAAAATAGACCATTGTGCTGCAGACCTGTCTGGTTTGGCTACACTACTAGAATACCAAAGCATTTCTGTGCTGCTGCTACACTGCTGTAGTTTCACAGTGAAGGAGAAAAATGGTTATTGTATATATAGTGTTTGCAAAAGGAGGAATATATAGTGATTTAGATTAGTGACATATTAAATGTGCATTTAATGCACATTTTTCATAAGAAAGAAACTAGCAATGGTAAGAAATACTCAACACAAAATAAGGAAAATTCCTTTTCTCATCCCAGCCATTAAATCATTGTTTTGCTTAAATTTTAATTTCAGGAACTATGAACAGCACTCCATCATTTTAAAAAAGTTGCAGATTAATGAATCCCCATGAAAATTACTTTCATTTGTCATGTCTACTCATGTTTCAAATAGGCCATTTTATATAACACAGACTCTGTTCTTAGCTAATATGATGCAACTGCTCTAATGCCTCTCCCAGAAGCACTGTATATCAGGAAATATATAAGCATGCAACAAGATGTCCTGCCACCTCCCTATTTCTCGAATCTGATAGTTGTAGAAAGCAAAGGTCACTGCATAAACCACACATTTCTACAACTGCAGCATTCTCTATTAAATAGTGTTTATATTTCTTTTTAATATTTTTTTCACTAAACAGATAAATAGTTTAAATATTAAACAAAGATGCATGTCAAAATGTGGAAAACTGAAAAGCAGGGTGTCAGAGTAGACACATTTTAAAAGTAGAAGTGAGAAATTCCTTCTAAGGATTTTGGACTGCAGATTCCTACCGCCATATGCAGTACATCCAATGGTAAATGGCAGGGGGAGTTACAGCCTAACATCCTCTGATGGGCCACACACTCCTCATTTCTTTTTCTTTGTCCAAAATTTCTAACCGTTAATTCATTTACAGTCTTCCCTCCATATTTGCAAGCCTGACCTTCACAAATTTGATTATTCACAAGGCACGCACAAGGCTCCCCGCTTTCTCCTCCTCCTATTCCCTGGCCTTTGACCCCAGAGCTGAGAAGAAAGGGCAAAAGGTAAGGGAATGGAGGGGGAATTGCAGGGCGGTGTTATTTGTGGTTTTTCCACTTTTGCAAGGTTCTGCATCCTAAAGTCTCACAAAATGGAGAGGCCACTCTTAACTGTTTCATCAATGTGTGTATGTATGAGTCTTCAAGTCACCTGTTGACTTATGGTGACCTCATGAATTTCAGGTGAATAGTCAATGCTGTCTGTGTACCTGGAACTCTAGAACTCACTTAGGATTTCCATATTGATTTGTGCATTAGAACTACCACTACTACTTCTTATTTTTCTTATGATTATTATTAATTTCTTGCCAGCTTCTCCCCAAGGCTCAAGGTAGGGTACATCACAGATACATACATACAGCTAAAACACATAAAACCACTTAAAATACACTAATTTAAAATTCGTAGTTAAAAACTGACTTGGCAGGCCTGCCTGAAAAGATAGGTCTTTAGTACATTTTCAGATTCAGACAGTGTGTTTTGCTGCCTAATCTCTTCTGGCAGGCCATTCCACAGTCTAGGGGCAGCTGATGAAAAGGTCCTCTTAGTGACCATTGCCAGTCTAGTCCTGGCTGGTTAAAGTAAGTAGCCCCCAGAGGACCTGAGTGTATTGGGCAGATTGTATGGGAGGAGGTGAACCCGTAAGTAACTAGGACTCAAACCATATGGGGCTCTAAAGATAATAACCAACACTTTGTTCTTTGCCTGGAAACTGATTGCAGCCAGTGGAGTGTTTTTAATATCAGTATAATATGTTCACTCCTCAATGTACTTGTAACCAATCTGACTGCCATATTTTTGACCAGTTGAAGTTTCTGAACTTGGTGCAAAGGTAGCCCAATGTACAGCGCACTGCAGAAGTGCAACCCTGAGGTTACCAGCACATGCACTACCATCTTTAGATCTTCCAGTTCTAGGAAGAGGTGCAATAAAAAGCACTCCTGCATCTATCTAAGCTGAATACACTATTTCAGGGAGAGTGTAATCCCATCCAGAACTGACACACCTTGAACCCCAGATTGGGACCCTTAATAATAAAGCACCTCTGTCTTGTCTGGATTCAGTTTCAATTTGTTTTTCTTCATCCAGCCTACAACCCCTTCCAAGCATTCATTCAGAGGAGACATAACAACTGAATACCACCTGAAAGGTATGGGAGAAGTTCCATGGTAACTATCTAATACAAGTAGAGTAGTAAGGATCTGTCAACTTACTTACACACTGAAGTCTGTCCCACACAAGTGCGCACACTCACATACACACACACACACATATATAAATTGGCTCTTGGTTTTTTTGGATGGGGGAGCATCCTATTTATAAGATATAAAAAATTATACATAGCTATCCTTCTGGCTATGTGTCTCAATCTGCCTCCAAGAATGTTCAAATGTAACAGCACACTAACAGAAGTCTAGTTCTGAAACAACCACTGAAAATGCTTCAGATGTAATTGTGGGAGCATTCATTATATGCTCTCACCCCCCAATTTTTAAATCTCAATATAATCTGAATTAAGAAAGCCTATAAAGTGTATCCGTACGTGTATACACACACAGGTGTGTACCCGCAGCTGTGGAAGTAGAAGGCAATTTGTACAAAAAAATTTTTCTCTGCATTCTTGCTTCTGTAGCTCTTATATACACATGCAAAGACCTCCTAAAAAGTATACTGTATAGAGCTGTAATGAAATGAAGGAAATTGCACGATATCAAGAAGAGGAATCTTGCATTAAGTGTGCACTAAGTGTGCACAAGTTCAGCTGAATGAACTGCCTTTTACTAGTGGATACTACATAGAGTTACCTAGAATGAATTCATATACTGACATTTAGTCATACTCTCAGAACAGATGGAATACTAGTATTTATACTGCAGCAGCAGCCACCAAACTATATTGTGTAATATACTGGTCTTCTTACAAATACATGGTAATTTTTTGTCAGCATCATGTTCATAACAATGCATCTTAAAGAGTTCAACCATTCACTAGAACTCAGGAACCTAACAACAACGTCTGCAGCCTACCATTACCAGAATTTGGTAAAACTGGTACACAGTAAACTATTTTCACTAAAGAGCTATAGACACCCCATGCCTTATTCCCAGTTTCCCTCCAAGAATGGGTTTTCCAAGTTCAAGGAAAGGCTTTCATATTTTTTTTTTAAAAAATGCATTTTTAAACACTCTCACATGCATACTCCCCTCTCTACCCAAAGACCTCAAGGCAAAGTATAATAAAACACGATGAGTTTAAAACAAGGTAAAATAGTAACAATGATTTTAGAACGTTAAGTACATACTAAACAATTCAACAAGTTAAAACAAGACAGATTGAACCAGTTTAAATACTTTAGTGCTGTTTAAAACCATGCACATGTGCGGCTGCCTTGGATTCTGGGAATCTATTCTGAGACTGAAGTCGAATGAATGAATGAATAAATAAATCTGCATAAAACTAGTTAAGCCACAAAGGATTTGCAAACAACCATATTTTTATTTGAGATGGGAATGATAATGGAGGCACCAATCAAGCCTCCAAGGAGAGGGTATTCAATAACTGGGGTGCCACAGCAGAAAAAGCCCTCTCCCACATCCTTCAACAGCATACTGCTCTGATTGATGAGATCTACGGGGGGCACCTCCAGCAGACCTAAGAACACAGGGCAGGCACACGTGGGGAGAGGCACTCCTTCAAGTATTAAGGTCTTAAGCTGTTTAGGGCTTTAAATATCATTACCAGCAGCTAAGACAATTATTTTAAAATGGTGTCACTGTATATAATATTTGTATGTTGTTCCAGAGTTCAGTTTAGCTGCTGCATTTTGCACTAGCTGCAATTGTTAAATTGTCTTCAATAACAACCCCAGGTAGATTGCATTGTACAGCTGGCCCTCCACTTTCACTGATTCAGCATCATGGATTTGATTATCCACAAGTTATTTTATTGTATTCATTTATTTTTAAAAATTCTTACTTTATTTGCCCCTACCATGGGGGGGAAAATGTTCTCTTCAGGTTCTGCAGCGCAATTCTACAGTCCACTTCGGCTGGACATGAACCACAGAGTTGCACTAGAGGACCTAGAGATTCCTAAAGAGGATACTTTTCCAGGCATTGCTAAGTCCTCCAGTGTGCCTCTATGGCCTACTTCTGCTGGATGTTGACCACAGAATCTAGAACCTAGAGATTCCTAGAGAAATATTCTCAGGTTTTTGTTTCTTTTACAGACTTGTGATTTTTGCTTTTGTTTTCACTTTCAGGGGGTCTTGCACCCCTAACCCCTGCAAAAGTGAAGGGGTTACTACAATAATCAAATTGGGAAATTAGTTGTGCATGGACTACTATGGCTAACTTACCCCTGACTAAAAAAAGCCATAGCTGATGCACTAAGTTGCTTATTGGAATTCAGTTTACTGGCTCCTAACTAGCCTACTACAGCATCCAGGCACTGGTCCAAGTCCTACGCAGCCTCAGACAACTCCAAAAACAAATAGAAGAGCTGAGTGTCAACAGCATACTTATGGCACACCTTCCCAAACCTCATTATAATCTCCCTCAGAAGTTTCATATAGATACTGAATAGCATGGGTGACACAATGGAACCCTGGGGCTGAAGAGGAATCTCCCAAGGCTACTCTCAGGAACGAGCCTCACAAACAAGAAAGGAACCACTATAACAGAGTGTCCAAAGCCACTGAAAGATCCAGGAAGATCAACAGGGTAAAACTCACCTACAAGCAAGTCATCAGTTAAAGCAACCAGGGCTGTTTCAATGCCATACCCCGGACTGAAACCAGATTGAAATAAATTCAGATAATTGTTTCTTCCAAGAATACCCACACATCCTAAGTTGTCCAGTCATCACATGCTAAACCACCTTGGCAAAAAAGGAGATATTAGCAATGGTGTGGTAAATCTCACATATCTGTGGGTGGAGCGGGATCCTCTTCTGGAGTCCCCAAAGCAGCAGGATATAGTGAGGGCATTTATCTCCTCACATATACACCCAATCCAGCCATTTTTTTTCCTGCTAGATTTTATAAGCCAAGGGTTAAACCTACATGGGGTGGGTGAAACTGTTTCAAGCATCTTGTTCTCAACATCAGGCCTCAGCAACTGAAACTGATCCCAAGAAAACTGGCCAGATGGACCACTAGACACCTCCCTATAGTAGTAGTAGTAATAGTAGTAGTAGTAATAATAATAATATTGTATCCCGCCTCTCCACATGGATTGAGGCGGTGAAAATTAAAATACATTAAAATACATTAAAAACATACCCACTCCTACCAACCCACCTAAACCAACCCTTTAAAATACACAGTAATTAACAATCCATCAATCACTATTAGCAAACACAATAACTATACACAATACACAAGTACAATAACTATAATGTTAATGTTTACAATAACTATAATGTTAAGTTGCGAATGAATATAAGCCACTTCTCCTCAAAGTGTCTTGCAAATTTGTCACAGCAGGCAACCAAAAGATTCTACTCCTGACATCTCTGTACCTGATTCCAATAAGCTCCCCACCACTAACTTTGCCAAGTATTACATGCCAAGGATGCAATAGCTGACGTATAATATGACTTCTCCCCCTGAACTCACTGCTTCATAGTACATACAAAGATTTTTTTTTGGCCGACTTTTGGTTTTGCTGATTTTCTCTGTGACCTAAAACCACCTGCACCTATGTCACCTTCATTGTCCAGCCTGTTTCACTGCCCCTGAAACTTCTATAAAACAAGGTGATTTATGGGGTCCACAGCACTGGATTGAGCGCTTGGGATGATTTCATCTATGGCCCTTTCCATCTCACCATTCCACAGTGAGACCAAACCTTCAATTGAATTGTCAGCCCTATCAGCATTGTTGATGCAGGAACTGTTTCAATTATACCTGAGATCTACCTGTGTTAATGATTTGGTTCAGCAAGTCTGATCTATGTTTAATAACCAAAACACAAAGTACGTTAACCATGTATGTTATATCCGTAGTTTTTCCAGTTGGTGGATGTAGCTGCACAGAAATGTTTGACTGGAGAAGAACTCAACAAAATGTAATCCCATGCATGTCTGTCCAGCAATAAATCCCACGGTTTCAGCTTAACTGCTTCCAACACAGTATGTATATGACTGCAACATTAGCATAACTTAATCATGGCACTGAAATAACTTCGAAGTTTTATTGGTAAATTATTCTTATTAAGATTTATTTAACATCTAGTGAGTCAAAACAACACAAGCTTCCTGCAATATATATATATATATATATATATATATATGGAAATGGTTAATACTGATTCTGGCATCCTGTGCACATAACTGTGTACTGTGAAAAAACTAGTTACAAACCTGTTTTAAGAACTGTATGTGCTCTTGTAAAGGTGGATAAAACCACTGCAATTGTTTAGTTGTGATAGACTAATTGCAACCTGACTTATTTGACTTATTTTATTTAGAAATGATAGCAAGGATACCAAATGATTTTTAAATGATCTTATATTGTACTTCAATATGAAGAATATTGGTCCTACTATTCCTTACGAAGCAAAAAAAAAAAACCTTTGTGGGCACTACAAAGGCATCAGTATACTATATTCAGCAGCTCTTGATTCTTCTGTAGAGATGACAGCATGAGGATTAGACAGTGTCTTGGTCACATGACAGCTCTTCTTCTTGAGATTTAGTCACATCTAATCACCATTCATGCAGCTCCACTCTACTGCTCACTGAGAATACAACACATTCATATTGGCATCTAAGGACATGAATGGTACTTTTCTGAGCCACAGTGTCTATTTGTCCAAAAAGTAAAACAACTGAATTATGATTAAAAACATGGTGTATGTCAAGTGCAAATACAAAGCTGCCTTCTTCACAAGTTGTTTAAGAAAAGTCTGTTTTAACACTAAGAATTCAGCTTACTTCGTAATTCAGTTTTTTCTGCAACATCTGAAGTATGATTACATGTCTCAACATAATGTAAGTGGGCCTAGGAGTTTCAGCCAACCTAACTCCTGGGGAATGTTCAATTACAGATTTAGAAGTAGTGAAGACTTTTTCTTTAATTTGTGAAGCAATCTTAAATTGTTTAGTTTAAAATGTTAGGGCTGGTTAGCTATTACACAATAGTTATTACAAAATGCATAGGAAAGCTGTGTGTCAATACACATTCAGCTATTTTTATACAGAAGGATGGGAACCCAGTGGAAGAGCATATAGTTTACATGCAAAAGGTTCCAGACTACGTTCCCAGCATTTTCAATTGAAGGATCCAGTAGTGAATGAGAGAAAAGACTACTATTTGAGGTTCTGGAGCTGGTGCCAACCTGAACAGACAATACTGGCAGAGACTAATATTTGTCTGATCTGACCTCTTCCAATCTGATGGCCTTCAGATGTGACTGCTTAAGAATCCCCATGATTCCCAGTTGGGTGGCTGAGGGCAAGAGACACAGTCTGAGATTGCTGTTCAAGATACTACTTTCCATGTAAGAAATGATGTACTGTATAAAAGTTTAAATTAAAATGGGAAACAACATGATCAAAAGAAAGAACAGGTTGCTTACCTGTAACTGTGGTTCTTCGAGTGGTCATCTGTGCCATCATACACTAGGAGCTTTAGCGCCTGCGCGGTAGCGTTCGGAAATTTCTAGAGCTTGTTCGCTTGGCGGGAACCCCTCCCCCACGCCGGTACTGCGCATGCTCCTCCCGCCGAGCAACGGTCTCTCCTCAGTTCTGTCGTCCGCCGTAGAACCTACAGGGACCTGAGAAAGAGGGGAGGAAGGGCGGGTGTGTATGATGGCACAGATGACCACTCGAAGAACCACAGTTACAGGTAAGCAACCTGTTCTTCTTCTCGTGGTCTCTGTGCCTTCATACACTAGGAGACTGTGTAGCTTACCGGTCGGACGGCGGGTCAGGTCCTACAGCACGGAAGCCAACACCTCACGTCCAAACCGGGCATCTCTGCGCGACCGGCAGTCGAGCCTGTAGTGGCGCACGAAGGTCGATGGTTGGGACCAGGTCGCCACACGGCAGAGTTCATGCAGGTCAACTCCTCGCAGGAGGGCCGCAGAAGTAGCCACCGCTCTGGTGGAGTGGGCTCGAAGCAGGACTGGCGGAGGCTTCCTCGCGAGCTCATACGCCAGTTCAATAGTCCTCACCACCCACTTGGAGAAGCGCTGGGTGGACACTTTTAGGCCCCTCCGACGTCGCCCATAGCAAACAAAGAGATGCGGCGTCTGTCGGAAGGAAGCAGTCCTGTCCTTGTAGAAAGCCAATGCCCGACGCACGTCCAGGGAGTGGAGGGACCGCTCCAACGGTGTCGTCGGGTTCGGGAAGAAGGCAGGCAGGATGATGTCCTGGTTGAGATGGAAACTGGACACCACCTTTGGCAGGAACGAGATGTCAGGTCTCAGGACCACCTTGTCCCTGTGGAAGACCGTGAAGGGCTCATCGGAACGAAGAGCTGTGATCTCACCCGCTCGCCTCGCTGAGGTCACCGCTACCAGGAAGGCAGTTTTCATTGTCAGGAGCCTGTCATCCGAGGTCGCCATCGGCTCGAAGGGCGGCTTCGTCAGCTGCGAGAGCACCAGCGAGAGGGACCACGGCGGTAGCGGCGGCGATACCGGCGGGTAGAGATGATGAAGTCCTTTCAGGAACCGCTTAACGGTATCGTTCCTGAAGAAGGCCGAGGCAGCAGATCGTGGCGGTTGGTATGCCACGATCGCGGAGAGATACACCTTCAGGGATGGAAACGCCAGGCCCTGTTGCCGGAGGTGCAGGAGGAAGTGCAGGACGGTCGAGAGCCCCGCGGGCGATACCGGCTCACTCCTCTCGTTAGCGAAGGTCAGGAAGCGTCGCCACTTGTATTGATAGTTGCGACGGGTGGATTCCTTCCTGGCCGCGACGAGGACGGTACCGAGCACGGGATCGTCTAGTGCGATATCCTCCAGGCATGGAGGGCCAGGCGTGGCAGGTCCGGATGGAGGACTCGGCCGCCGGAGTGGGAGAGCAGGTCCGGTGTCGGTGGCAACCGGAGCAGGTCGTCTCGCGCGGCTTGTAGCAGGGGTGCGAACCAATGTTGCCTCGGCCAGTACGGGGCTACCAGGATCGCGTCGGCTCGGTCGGCGAGGATCTTCGATATCGTCCGGCCGAGCAGCGGGAACGGCGGGAACGCGTAGAGGAGTTCCCCGGTCCACGGAAACTGGAAAGCGTCCCCGATGGAGGCACGATCGTGGCCCGCTCTGGAACAGAATCGGCGACACTTCGCGTTTTCCCTGGTCGCGAAGAGGTCGATCGATGGTTCGCCCCAGCGGTCCCGAATCAGTCTGAACGCCTCTCCGGAGAGAGACCATTCGTGATGGGATGAGGTGTCCCTGCTGAGGGCGTCTGCCGTGGTGTTCTCCTGCCCGGCCAGGTGAACCGCCACGGGATGCGTGTGCAGGCGAATGCACCATTCCCACAGGCCGAGCGCGATGTCGAGCAGGGTCGTGGAATGAGTCCCACCTTGTCTGTTGATGTAGCAGACGGCGGTGGTGTTGTCCGTCAGAATCAGGACCGTGCGCCCCGCCACAGCATGGCGGAACGCCCGTAGGGCTTTCCAGACGGCGAGCAGCTCCAACGCGTTGATATGGAGAGCGGTCTCGTCGTCGGTCCATCTGTCGCGGACTCTGAGATCGCCGCAGTGGGCACCCCATCCATACAGGGAGGCGTCGGTCGTTACCGTCACCTTCGGTGTCGGCTGTTGGAAAGGCATCCCCGACATGACATTGCGTCGCGACTGCCACCATCGGAGGGATGAGCGGACGTCTCCCGGCAGCTGCAGTCGGAGTGTCTGTTCGTCTCGCAGGGGGTCGAATATGCGGACGAACCAGTGTTGAAGAGGTCTTGCTCTCAGCCTGGCGAGATATGTCACAGCGGTCGTCGCAGCCATGTAGCCCAAGAGCTGCTGGACGCTTCTCGCAGATAACGTCGGGGCCGTACGAGCGTGAGCGGCGGCCCGGATCAAGGTTTGTGCTCGAGAGTCTGGTAGGTACGCCCTGGCGGAGGTCGAGTCGAGCGTCGCCCCGATGAAGTCCAAGATCCTCGCCGGCTCGAGGTGGGACTTCTTCGGATTCACTCGTAGACCAAGGCGGGTCAGGAGTGACAACGCAATGTGGACGTCGTGGTAAAGTCTCTGTTTGCAGGACGCCACCAACAGCCAATCGTCGAGGTAGGGGAAGACGGAAGCGCCCTTCGTCCGCAGGTAGGATACCACCGGGGCCATGCACTTGGTGAAGACCCTTGGGGCAGTCGAGAGTCCGAACGGCAGCACCTTGTACTGGTAACAGGTGTCGTCGACTGCGAAGCGGAGGTACCGTCTGTGCTGCGGGCGAATGGCGATATGGAAGTATGCGTCTCGGAGATCGATGGAGGCGAACCAGTCCCCTCGATGTAGGAAGGGTAGGATCGACGGTATCGTGACCATCTTGAACCTTTTGGGGCGGATGTAGTAGTTCACCCCTCTGAGGTCTAGGATCGGCCGGAGGGTACCGTCGGCTTTCGGTACCGTGAAGTACCTGGAGAAGAAGCCGTTGGTCTTGGCCTCTTGCGGGAGCCGCTCGATCGCCCCTTTCTGGAGGAGGGATTGTATCTCTTCCAGGAGGGCCGGACTCGACGGCGTGGAGTAATAAACGCCGCGAGGAGGAATATCGAGAAACTCGATGGCGTAGCCAAGACGGACGATGGAAAGTACCCAAGAGTCCGTAGTGACATACTGCCACTCCGCTAGGTGACGAGCGAGAGTCGGTCGGTCTCCGAGCGCTGATGGTAGGCTGAAGAGTGGGTATTGGTGGGTCCTGCCAGGCACGTCAAAACCGAGACTTTGTCTCAGAGGAGGACTTCTTCGACGAAGGCGGGCGCCGCCTGATCGTGCGTCTGGCCGATGAGCCGGAGGACGGTCTCGACTGTCCAGACTGGGCCGAACGCTGGAACGACGAGGTGGAAGATCGTCGCCAGGATGGTCGGAAGGTGGAGGCCCTGCGGGTCTGCGTGGCCGGCTGCAGCCCGATCTTTTTTGCGGTCAGTCTCGCCTTGACGAGATTGTCCAAAGCTTCGTCTGTGGACGAATTGAATAGGCCTTCACCGTCGAAGGGGAGATCTTCAATCCTCCTTCTGGTGTCCTCCTGGATGTCGGCCGGTCGAAGCCAAGCATGGCGGCGGAGGCCGACGGATCCCGCCATGACCCGGGAGGCGATCTCCACTGCGTGCCGGGAGGAGGCCATCTGGTGCCGAGCGATGGAGATAGCCTCATTGTAGATAACGGAGGAGGCTTGGCGGATGTCCTCCGGTACCGCTTCCATCGCTGGTTGCAGGCGATCGAGCACCTTCTTCAGGTATGCCGCGAGGCAAGCCTGAGTGTTGGACAGCCTGATCTGCAAGGAGGCAGCCGAATAGAACCTCCTTGCGTAGGCGTCCAACTTCCTGCCCTCTTTGTCCGGCGGGGTGGTGTGTTGCCTGCCGGAGCCTTTCGTCTGCGCGGAATCGACGACCACAGAGTTCGGTGCAGGGTGATTAAATAGATAACCGGCGTTATCCTTCTGCACCCTGTAGAGGTGTTCTAACCGCTGCGGTATCGGCTGAGCCGAGGCCGGTCTATCCCAGGCGGCCTTCACCAGTCTGGATACCCGGGGCAGGAGAGGCAGCGGGGCCGTGGAAGGTCGTTTCTCCTCGAAAACGGAGAAGGCTGGATCGTCATCCTCCGGCTCCGCATCGGCGATCTTAAGGCCGAGGGTAGTGGCCGTGCGGAGCAGCATCGCAGAGAACTGGTGGACGTCCTCTGGAGCAGAATCTGGGATCGGGTCCCCGAATCCCAACGGAGGAGACTCCTGGGAGGCCGTCTCAGACACCTCAGACTCCGCACTCGAGTCGTACGACTCCGAGCTCGGTGAGTCCTCTCGCCGCTCGCTCTCCGGCTCCTTCGTAGTCGCCGCAGGTGTTGCCTTCCTAGGCTTCTCCGCAGCCGGGGCGGTGGTAGCAGCAGCGTCCCGCTTGGGATGGCTGACCACGGACTTCACCCTCTTGGTGGTGACCGGGGTAGTCTGGCAGGCTGACGTCGTCGTAGCCCGCTCAGTCACTACCGACTCCGTAGGGCGCGTCACCGTTGCCGTGACCCTAGGAGGTGGCGATATCGCCCGATACCGTGGTGAAGGCTCCCTCGCCCTATGATATCGAGGGGAGGGAGAGCGGCTGAAGGAGCGGCGGTCCGACGGAGATCGGCTTCGGCGTCGACGGTACCGAGCCTCGTCCCCTCTAGGCGAGCGCGATTCGCGCTGTCGACGAGGTGACCGGGACCTCCGGAAGGTCTCCCAGCGACTCGGGCCACGATGGTACCGATCCCGGTACGATGGCGAATGCGACCGATAGGAGGCCGGGCGCTCTCTCCACTCAGATTCCCTCGCGTACCTGGCCACGTAGGACGCCGAGGTGTATCTGGAGGCAGACGAGCGAGGTTGTTCCTCTCTTGTCTCCCTCGGAGGCGGCGAGGCCACCGGACGCTCGGAAGAGCGGGACCGGAACCTGAAGGAGGTCGAACGCCGCTCCGGAGAAGCAGAGGGCTCTCTCTGCTGCAGGTCGGCCGACCTGCGACGGCTAAGAGGGCGGTGGCGCTCCTCCACCAGGGTTGGAGGGTCTGCCACAGGCGAGTCCGGGCGCTGTTGGGGAACGTCCTCGATCTCATCCTCCGAGAGGTCGACGGACTCGCCTCGCCCTTTGGAAGGCTGCTGAGTAGGAGGAGGAGTAGGAGGTTGAGCGTCCCCAGCCGGGGAGCGCTTCTTTTCCTTCTTCTTCTTCTTCTTCTCCTTCTCCTTGCCCTTGCCTCCGTCCGGAGCAGGGCGCTTTTTTGCAGGCGTCTCCGTAAGGGGAGCCTCAGCCTTCCTCGCCGTTGAGGATCCTTTTGCTGACTTGGCAGCCGCCGACAGCTTCGGGATCCTCGGCAACGCCGAGATCGGCGTTTTCGCCGGTACCGAGCCCGATACCGACGAGGTGGACGGAACGGCAGCCGCCGATACCGTCGATGGCGTGGTCGTCTTCTTGTCGGCCATCTTGGAAGTGGAGGTCTCGTCTATCGCCCGCAGAGACTGCTCCCAACAATAAGATTTGAGTCTCGCGGAGCGGTTGCGAAGAGTTTGGGGAGTAAAATCCCTACAAATTTGGCAAGTCCGGATATTGTGGGACTCGCCCAAACAGAAGAGACACTCCTTATGGCCGTCGTTGAGGGCAACCTTGCGGCCGCAGGACACGCACTTCTTAAAGAGCGCGGACATAAGACGAAGAAACGCCAAACTCCGAAATCCAAAAAAGACGAAAAACCGAAGGGGGAGTCCGAAAGAGAGGTCAAAGACAGTCCAAAAGTCCGTAAAACCGTGAAAAAACAGCAAGCCAAGCACGACGTGAGAGGAACAAACTAAAGAACCTTCCGTACGCGGCGGCGGACGAGAAAGAACTGAGGAGAGACCGTTGCTCGGCGGGAGGAGCATGCGCAGTACCGGCGTGGGGGAGGGGTTCCCGCCAAGCGAACAAGCTCTAGAAGTTTCCGAACGCTACCGCGCAGGCGCTAAAGCTCCTAGTGTATGAAGGCACAGAGACCACGAAGAAGAATTGATTTTCATTTGTTACAGGAGCAACTTGTCCAAAGCATTGTCTAAATCTTCTTTCATGATCTGCACAAGATGACATACAAAAGTCAGAACACCATCTTTTTCATACATAGGAGCACTAACATTTGCATGGCTATCATTTTAGTTATCAGCAGAGATATTCTTTGCAACTCTGCTACCCGTTGACAAAATTGTTAGTCGTCTTCTCCTCGAGAAGAGTTAATTCTGGAAATTGCAACAAAAAGTCTGAACACCTCTATGGCACTATTAGATGTGGAGAAAGGTCAGGAAGCAGTCTGGGATTATGACTATCCCAATGACTCACCTCTTCATGTTCAGCTCAGAAATGGACAGCAAATGCTGTCCAGAAACCTCTCAAATTCAGTACAACTTTGTTATAACCCTGACATCAGGTTTAAGTTAGAAAACTTGTCAGACGATGGCAAGCACAAATACGCACTACTGTGCACAAAGCCGTTTTGTCAAATGAACCCAATAGGTTTTATACCACACATGTTTGAAGAAAACAGAGAACTCCTGTTCAAACACAGATCCACTTGAATCTAAATTAAGTGAAGCTCCAATCTATAACCAATAAATGACAATATTCACTTCTGTGAGAATATGTTGTCACTGGTCAGAGAAAGAGGTATATTGTGGTGGTGGAGCTCTTAGTAGAGAGTTGTGAGAGCCATCAGAGAAGGTTAGAGTAATAGCAAATTCTGTCTACCTTGGCTCAAGACCTGAAGTTAAGAACTCAGGGACTTTAAAAGTACTCCTTTAATACCTCATCTTTGTGAGCCCAACTCTGAAGAATTTGGCTGGCATTTCTTTTTTAACACACATGAAAGCCACCCTGAGACAGCCACTCATCCAAGTTTTTTCTTCATACCTAGAAAAGTTGCCTTCCCCTCAAAAGGTGGTCTAACTAAACACCTGTGTAACTGAAATAAAATGAAATGTACACACAAAATGCAAGTGGGATTAATTTAAACAGTAAGATGTTGAAACACAAAATACTACAGATTATATTTTAAAAAAACCATTTCTGCATTTCAATTGAAGCTGGAGCTATTTTATAACAATGCTACTTTCCACTGTGGAACTTGTTCGATAAAAATTATGTAATTGCAGAAAATGCTGCTGTTCTCCCCACCACCAATAATACCATTACAGCTATGTATACTTAAGAACAGTGAAGTCATTTCTCAAGTTAGCCAACAGAGGATGCTATTAAACAATACACTGAAAGCTTCCTTTAGCAGCCAAGATAACATTCTCCACAGGGACAATTTCAAACTTAAATGTTTTGCCAACAAACATGACAATGTAACAATTATCTTATTGAACCGATCATTTCGTATGTTTCCACAGAAAATACATCTAAGGGATTTAAGAGGAACTGTTAGATAGAAAGCAAGTGTCCATTACTACATGCCCTATATCACACATAGTCTCTATTAACAATACGGCATAGTTAATATGCATCAGATTAATGCCTGACAATTTTCAAAAACTGCTGACTTGATAATGCTTCTAGTTATGTTTCTTCAAACTGTGAAAGGGAATGGCAAATGTATTTGTAACTGAACTCTCCAGCACTTAACTCATAAAGCATTTCAGATCCTTTTTTCTAGTTTCAAGTTATGGATATCCTAGCTGTCACCCTATTATTTACACTATGTATTATTATTATTCTCATATTAATGTGTTGTAACCTTTTGTTCTTGTTGGTGTTTCATCTTCTACATCAGTAAAGCTTGACCTGAAAAATTCAACATCAAAACCAATCTTTGATGTTAACAAGGACCCCTTGACAAATGACCTAAGGACTTGAGCAGCTGCTTTACAATTGCTGTCTTCAGGTAGAATACTAAACACATCTAAGCTCTACAACCCAAAAATGGCAGCCAACTCTTAAAAACAGTCACACTGCCTACTGGCCTTGAATTCCCACAATGCCCTTCATTTTTCATTAATCACTTCTAGATTAGATAAAATTGCTGTACAGTTGTTTGTATCATCATAGCAGTCAACAGCCTAGGTTGTGAATAATGTAAATTAAATAATGTAATTTCATCTTGCCTTCTTACTCACCTAAAGGTGCACACAAAGGGGGTATTCACACACTATTTTTCATAGACTGCCAGTGAAAGATTATTCACGTTCAGTATGCAGTTACATTAAAAAAGGATAATTTGCTAATATATTGTAAGCTCCTACCGAAAGAAACTTGATCCATCCTTTTACACATTTTAACCAAAGAGGAGATTTTCACAGAGAGCTCTGGGCTGAGCTCTTCCACTCAAACCTGTTCTTCCTTGGCAAGAAGCATGGCTGATGAGTACAAACATAATTATACCTTTTGAGTGTGAGTTCTTCAAAGGAAACAAATGCTACTCTCTTACTTTTACATGTTTCCCTTGTGATATGAGTTAAGAACAGAAAAGAACAGTCCTAGGGACTTTCCACCTGATTCAGCAAGAACAGTAGAATCTCAGACAGTCTTGTGCTGCATATACCACAAGCATTAAGTCCCATTAGTGGACAGCTTAACTCGTGCACAGGGATTGACAAGTGTGGTGCAGAAAGAGATAACAAAAGACTGTGCTGCTCATCCCACAGGACCACAAAAGTTGAAGCTAATCTTAGAACAACTAGCAGCAGCAAGAACACTGGATTAGCCTTCAGAAAGCTGCACTACAGACTGTCCTGTATCTACAATACAAAAGATCTTACTTCTAGCTATTGTTTCTAATTATTAAAAAGCAGAAGCAAGTGAAACCCATCTGCCTAGGTGATGGTTAACAGCTCCTGTTATTCAGCCATTTGAAACTTTTCCCCTTATAACAAGGTTGAGCAATTTCAGATGCTCTTGAACTGCAACTCCCAAAATCTTTTATTACTGGCTATAGTTCCTGGGGCTGATGGGAACTGCAATCCAAGCAGGTTTAGAGGGTGACAAGTTACACCCTCTGCTCTCCTGGAATATGCATACAGCCAGTCAGTGACCAGAGCTATACACTGACATTTCGAAGTAGCTATTTGCAGAGTCTGACACTACCAGGGTATAAGAAAGCAATAGATCCCTCCTTAACAGTGAAAAAAGTGGTTACTCTAAAGTAAACCCCATTTATGCTAGCATAAAGCTCTAAGAAAATTCCAGCCTGAGTTATTTTATTATTTTAATTTACACATGAAACAACAATCACCTGGGTGCTTTATACAGGATTAATTTAAATTATCAGGTAACAACAATTTATAGAATAAGAAATTATTGAATCTGCATTCATGGTTGTATTTTGGACCTAAATCCTTTCTTAAACTAATTGTTTAAGAAAATTTTGAAATCTGATTTAAATTAATAATTTTTTATTTTTATTTAGTAGTGTCAGGCTAAACTATGCTTAGACAATATGAAAGGGATTGCTAACCAACTAGCTCCTGCTTCTGTATATATGCTATAGGCTCTGTTAAATTTTGTAATTTTCTAAGTCTTCTGTAGAAACATCTTCGTATTTCAGTAAGTAAAATATCCTTTCTCTTCCCAATATGTAAACATGAACATTTTGATAACTATATATACTTACTTGGATC
Source organism: Ctenosaura bakeri (assembly GCA_948474755.1). Taxonomy (NCBI): domain Eukaryota; kingdom Metazoa; phylum Chordata; class Lepidosauria; order Squamata; family Iguanidae; genus Ctenosaura; species Ctenosaura bakeri. Next base: position 214,419 of record CAOLHI010000561.1, on the reverse strand, counting down.
CTTAGCTATACAAACAAGAAAAGACTACATTAATATAAACCTGCAAGTTGTGCAAAGACAAACCATCACAGTAAAGCTCAAACCTTACAAATGCTTCAAGCTAAGCAGCCTTCCTTCTTTCTTAACCACAGGTTAAGTGTGGAAGTGTCTAGAAGCTGCAAAAGCTGAACTAGTATGATTTTCTGAGAGTAGAGAGAATAGACTGCCTCAGAGGCTGAGGGACTCTCCTTCTTTGGAGGTCTTTAAACAGAGAATGGATGTTCATCTCTTTGAAGTGCTTTGGTTGTGTATTTGGTGGATGCTAGACTATGTGACAACATAGTCTCTTCTAACTTTGTGACTCTGTGATGCTACTATACAGAAAACAATCTACAGAGTCTCATGATCATATCTATTTCTGAAGGCTAAATCTAATGTTAATCTGCACTACTTCTGTTATGTCAGCTTCAATTTATGGTGAGCCGATCAATGAGAGCTCTCCAAGACTCTCTGTATTCTTATGTCTTCATCATCCTCTTTAAAGTTATGTACATCATCTGTGGTCATTATTCTTGTTTTCTTAATATTCAACTGTTGCATACTCTGTTGCATACTTCTACATACTCTTTCTTGACTTTCCTCAGCAGTCATTCCAAGTCTTTGTTATGTTCTGCCCAGATGTAATTTGCACAGTTCAAGTTGTTGGTGTTTCTTCCCCTAGTTTGCACACCTATTTTCGCTAATCTTGTTTGCTTTATTATATGTTCTGCATTTAAATTAAACAAATGGGGTGGTAGAATGGAGCCTTATCCAACTCCTTTGCTGACTGAAAGCCATTCTGTTTCTCTTTGTTCTGTCCTGACAATGGCCTTGGGTGTTAAGTATAGATTATACATCAGGACAATCAAATGCTGTAGTATAACCATTTCTTTTAGAATAATCTGTAGTTTTTCATGATCTATACAATCAAACACTTCATTGTAATCTATAAAGCACTGGTTGCTTTTCTTCTAAAATTCTTCAGTACATTCGCTTAGCCAACAGATGTTTGCAACATGACCCCGAATGTCTCTGCTTGAGACATCTGACATTTCTCACTCCACAAATGACAAAATCTTGGTGGTAAACTTATTACCATTACTTTGCTTACATGGGAGATTGACGCAATGATCCAGTGGTTAGTACAATCCCTGGTAATGTCCTTACTTAGAGTTTGGAATGTATATTGATCAGGCCATTGTTTTGTTTTCCATATTTGTTGATAGATGTTAATTAGAATTTCAATGGTTTCTGTCTCCGTATATTGGAACAGCTCTACTGGTTTGCCACTTATTCTTGGTGACTTATTTCTCATAAGTCCTTTAAGAGCAATTGCTACTTCACTTCCTAAAATTGTGGGTGCATCATCAAAAGGTTATTCCCTGAAGTTTCTTTTATACAGCTATTTTGTGTCATTCTTCCATCTGTTTATTTTTGCCTGGATCATATAGCAAGCTCCCCCATTGGTCCCATAATATTCCTGTGAGGAAAGGTTGGACATGACCTGTAGTCCAATAAAATATGCATGATGCACACTGAGGTTTGCACCTGGGAATGACAGTGACTGATGTAATCCCATGTAACTCTTGCTGAGACAGTGTAATATGTAACTACGGCAGAGGGTTGCATCATACATGGGAACATGCAAAGTTGGCTAAAGTTGCACCAGAAATGTATGTATATAAGGGGGTGTGTTCTAGCCAACTGTGTCCTCTCAATTGTCCGATAGTGCGGCCGGAGTCTATGTTGGATGCATATCTTCACTTCCTGTGGAATGCTGAAACTCCGTTGGAGTACTGTATATATGTATGTATCGTAGCTGGAAAATAAAAGCCTTCGAGTTGGAAGATAATATTGCGTGGGCGTATTTTGTGGCTTCAGAGCATTTGCTGCTAGTGTTTAAACTCTGTAGGGCACGCTTCTAAGCTGTGTGTATAATCTCTGCTATATGGTGGTTTTTGAAACACTTGACTCTGGTAAGCTGTTTTTGCCAGTGCTCAGTGCAGGAGGGAAGTGCTATCGCGGTTTCTGCGTAGTTCCCATCATCCACCATCCCTCCACAATTCCTACTCTTGGTTTAAGTTTCCCTTCAATTTATTCTAACTAGTGGATCAGGTCTCATGTTCTAGCTTTTTGTTGTTCTCGTCTTATTTCTTTAAACCAATTATTAGAACAGTTCTCTTTATAAGCAAAAGCTGCTAACAGCTGCATTCAGGATTCTGATCCTATTTCTGTCACCTTTTATTTTTGTTTCTTGTCTGAAGAGTTCCATTAGTCCTTGTTAGAGTAACACAAATGAAATCAATGGGATCCTTCAAGTCAGGACTTGCTGGGTCTTGCTTTTAGTCCTGATCTTTTAACTACATTTCTTGTTTTCCTATGATCAAGTTTTATATGCATTATTCAGCAATACTGGAGATAATGATCAAGCTATACCTGTCATGCAAGAATACTGACAACACCAATCCAGTTGTAAAGCTAAGTAATTCCCATGCCAAGAGAAAGCAGTATTCAAAAGGCTGGCTGAATAATATTAAGATGACATTAAGCCAAAATATACTTTCCAAAAAAGTATGAATATGTTGGCTTGGTACGATGTACTATGAGTGTGTTCTGTCTTTCTGTACATAGAGTTAGATAGTGAAATTTCCAGTGCCTGAGAAACTTCCTTTAGCTAGCAAGAGAAGTTGCCCTTGCACTCTGCACCACAGCAGCTGTTGGTATCAGAACTGCTTTCCTAACACTACGAAAAACCATCTCCAAGATACAGAAGGACCTCAATATATTCTAAGGCTATGAGAAACAATAACACAAGAATAAAATATGCCAACAGCATGGTAAGCCAAGGACATACAGATAAAGCTGTAAGCGACAACAGTGGGCACAGTTAAACAAGCCAGGCCTTATTACTCACAGGATGGTATTCCAACTGCTACAGCACAAGGATCTCCTTTCTTCCATTTAAAAAAAAAAATCAAAAAAATAATAATCAGAGAATGGAACTGAGCCATCCAGTCCCAAATAATGAAATATACTAAAATAGGAAGATTTACTAGTTCTGTTTGGTGTCCAGGGTAAAACAAGATTTATAAACTAGCATATCCTTACAGCTACCCAAGTTGGTTCAATAAAAGGCATTTGTCTGATAATCTTTTGAAGAAAAAAATACCAAAGCAGACCAGCAATATTAAAGGCTGCTGCTTAGATTAACACAGTAACACTGTTAAAGTTTCAAAAGCCTACAGAAATGCCCTGCAATCAGTAACAGGGGCTTAAGATACAACAAATGGAATTTTCTTTGGATGTCAACATTGTAAATATTTTGGCCTTTTGTTTTAAAACCTTTTTTGTTGACCAAGATATTTTAACTGGTTGACACCACCTTTTTCTTTGTTGCTGCTGTTGTTTTAATACATTTTAGATTTTTCGCTTTGTTTTATGTTCTTGTTTTCATGATGGATTAAATACGATTAGTCCACAAAGCAGGTTCACTGAACGAATGGAACTTGTTAAGTCAACATTTTAAGTCCCACTGATTCAATATGTCTACTCTAACTGGGACTAAATACTGGATTTAGACCTATACTTGTAAATCACCTGCAATCACCTTGCATATCATCTGGTAATGGCAATTTTAAAATGTTTCAATAAACAAAACTACAACTGCTGTTGTTTAGAACTTTATTCTTAACTGAATTAAAGGGCTACACGGAACAAGTCTTCTCAAGAACCTGTGCTTCTCTCACAAGACGTAAAACAGACTTCTGAGCTGCAGCTAGTCTTATTTTTCCAAAAATGCAGACAGACCCTTAACTCCACAAACATTTGTTTCTGCCTTCCACTATGCATTACTAGATGTGTTCTGATACCTTAAAGCCTACAATCTTCAGTTGATGACTAGATAACTGCAGACCTCATGCCTGCAACCTCTGGCCTAATGTTTGAACTTCTGCTTTAATCTGCTAATTTTGTGTTCTAGAAAACTCAAAAGCTTGTGCACGTTCATGACATTTTGCTTCACCCTATAAAAGCTATTTCCCACTGTGGATTTTGTCTTGGTTTTTGCCACAGACTAGCACAACTCTGTTTAGAAATACAGCTAATCTGGAAAAGAGAGAATGCATATAATGTTGCAGTCATGCGCCTTCAAGTTGTTTCTGACTTATGGCGACCCTCAGGCAGCAATCACAGGGTTTTCTTGGCAAAATTGGTTCAGAGAGGGGTTGTCTTTCCCTTCCTTTGATGAGAGAGTATGACTTGCCCAAGGTCACCCTGAGGATTTCCATGGCCAAGTGAGGATTCAAACCCTGGCCGCCAATCATAGTCCAATGCTCAAACCACTATGCCATGGAGATACACAAGTTTATATTCTTTTTTTCTTACATCAGTCAATTTAGGACGGACTGTCAACTCCTGCTTCAGAACAGACTATTAAATGCTGCTACTATGGACCAGAATCACAACACACTACACAAGATCATGCCTTTTTCACTATACATGTCCAGAATATCACTTCTAGCAATAGGAAACAAATGGGAATAACAAATATTTATGTATTTTTTAACATCCATAATTAAAAACACTGTACCAAGAAGCCTACACCAGAACACTGCCAAGACCTTTTTTCAAATCTTGATCTCAAGTATAAAAATTGTGCTGAAAAGAGTTCAAATTACATGAAGGAGTCACTAATCCTTTTACACATTTTGAACACACTGAAAGAAAGATATTTTTTTTAAAAAAAAAAAATAATCAGGATGCAGCCCCATCATTTCTCTTCTTTTTGGTCTCCCAGATGTGACTGCAGACGGCCAGCGTGTGAAGCCAGTCACTAACCCGTGGTAAGTGACCCTGAATGCGCATCTCCACTGATTGCTATCGAATACTAAGAATGAGGGTGAGGAGTCGCCTCTGAAAATCTGGGAGCCCACGCGAGTCTGGGCAAGAGAGAGAGAGAGAGAAACGGTGGGCTGGGGAGAGACCGGCCTGCCTGAGATAAAACAGAGGCCGTTTCCGCACTAGCCTGTTATAGCGCGATGATGCCGCTTTCAACCTCCTCTGGAATCCTGGGGTTTGCAGTTTCGGGAGGGGCCGGACGGCCCCTCCCGAAACTGCAAACCCCAGGATTCCAGAGGAGGTTGAAAGCGGCATCATCGCGCTATAACAGGCTAGTGCGGAAATGGCCAGAGCTGCGTAGGATCCAACAAAATGTGAGCAAAGCGGGAACAGCGATGTGGGCGGCCGAAGGCTACGGGACCAGACAAAGGCCTAGGAGAAGAAGGGCTGGCCTGGGTCGCAGGGCGGCCTCTGAGGAAAGCCCGGCGGACGAAGCCGCAGGGGAGGCGCCGGAGGAACACAAGGGAGCGGACTCACCTGCCCATGCGCCCAGGTGTGGGCCCACCGCCCCCGGGTTGCCCAGCACCCACATGCGGACGGCGTACACTATATACCAAATCTGCAGGCAGACGATGTAAGCGACGGTCGCCGCCCCGACCCAATAGAAGAGGCCTGCGCACGAAGCTAAGAGCCACTGGAAGGCCTCCATGGCGCACCACCAAGGATACACAACGACGGCCAAAGCGCGACTGAACCCTCCGGGCACCCTTCAGACCGGTTCCACAGACCAGCCCCGCCCCCGCGACGCAGCTATTGGCTAACTCAATCCGACGCGCGCTTTCCATTGGGGACCGCGCGGCGCCCTCTAACTGGGAAAAGAGGGGTATTACGATGTTTGCACCACCAACCCCCCTCGCTCTCCTTCACGGATTAGCCCGTCCCGCCCTAGGTCGCCTCCGCGCGCACATGTTCGCCAACGGCCCAATCGGGGGAGCTCCTATTGGCTGAGAAGGACGTCAGTCGCGTAGAGACCGCGCTCTGATTGGGCGGCGCTGTTTTTAGCGGGTGTATTGAAGAATCAGGCGATGTCGCCCGGACGAGAGTCTAAGGTTCAGGAAGCGTTGGAAGAGAGGGAGCGGTTGTTGCCTTGGGGCCGGAGGGCAGGATGTGGCTTGAAAGCTGGGAAAGTTTGGGTTTTTGGGGGTTTTTTTGAGAGAAATAAATAGATACGGATACATGTACAGCCTCTCACTCTTCTGGTGCTCGCTGGCTATGAAGTCGTTTCCGCACTAGACCGTTATAGCGCGATGATTCCACTTTCAACCTCCTCTGGAATCCTGGGGTTTGCAGTTTCGGGAGGGGCCGGCCGGCCCCTCCCGAAACTGCAAACCCCAGGATTCCAGAGGAGGTTGAAAGTGGAATCATCGCGCTATAACAACCTAGTGCGGAAATGGCCTCAGAACCAGCGAGCGCCAGACCAGGATACGGAGATCCCAGGATTCCAATCCTCTCTCAACCATGGAGAGGCACTGGGTAATCTTAGGCAAGTCACAGTCTCTCAGCCTCCGAAGAAGGCAAAGGCAACCCCCCCCCGCTGAACAAATTCTCCCAAGAAATTCCCATGACAGAGTAGCCGTTACCTCAGAAATGACTTGAAGACACACAATAACACCCTTTCTTTCATTCCCATCTTTGCAATGAAGGCTTGTGGTAACAGATAATATAGTGGTGCAGTCATGACACAGTCCATGTTTATCAGTTTTCATCTCTATGAAGAGCAGATCTTCTATAAAGCTAATCTTAATTACTCATCCAAGAACAAGCTGGGCCAGACTTACGCAACTCAATGGGGCACCTCACAAGAATAGATTGCTGCTAGGAAAATCCACTCCCACAGCACTTTCTCCCTACCCTCCCTTTGCATATACAGGTACAGTCATCCCTCCACATTCGCTAGGGTTAGGGGCACGGGACCCCAGTGAAAGTGAAAAAAAAATGTGAATAAATCTACCCCCTCCCCAAACCATATTTAACACACAAAAAAGTATGATCGCCATATTCACCCACCCACCATGGATTCCTTTGAGGCTTCATGGTTCCTTCACAAGGCAGAAGTGGGTGGCTGGGGGGCTTACTGCTACCTCCACTGCTTCCCCACACCATTTTAAAGAGGGAATTACAAGCCTTGTTCGCAGTTTCTCAGTCTCACAGGGCTTGCAGTCCCTATTAAAAATGGCGTAGGAAGGCAGCAGAGGTGGTAGAAAATAATCCGTGAATAATCAAATCCGCAAAAGTGAAACCCTCAAATGTGGAGGGCTGTTTTGTGAAGACTGCAGAAGGAGGTCTTCTGTGACCTACTGAAGAACTTTTAAAATGGAGATACCTGTAACTAAGAGTTCTTTAGTAACTGAGTAAGCTGGGAATTACAGTTCAACAACATCTAGAGCGACATCTGATTCCCAGCCCTGAACTACAACATGCCTGAGAGTTCAGTCTCTGGTTAAACACCAACAGTAAAGGAGAACCCATCACCTCCCACTATTAAAGAATTCTTAAATTTTCTAAATGTTTAGCCAAAATCTTTGTCTTTGAAATTTCTGCCTAGTGATTCTAGCTTTGTTCTCTGGATTAAAAGAGATAGAGATTGCTGTATCTTCTTCATGACAGCTGTTCAGGTATTTGAAGAGAGCGAGCATCTCGGTTCAACCTTCTTTCAGCTAAACATACACTGTTCTTTTAACCAGTCTTTATATGATGTTTCCAACAACTACCAGGTTTGTCAATTTTCCGTGGACACACTTCAGGTGTCAATGTCCTTCTTGGAATGGGACACTCAGAACTGGATGCATATGTTCAGGTAGCCTGAACCACACTGAATAAAGTAGAACTATAAATTTCACAACTTGTATTTTAAATACTTGTGTCATCTCACCTACTGACATCTTTCTTATAAGGAATAGCACTAATTGACTCTCGATGGCTTAATATAGCAATATGGGTGAATAAATTTCCTTACAAGGGTAGCCTAGCTGCCTGTTATGAATATGACTTGACAGCACCTTCTCTTCCTTGTACTCACTTAGCAATCAAAAACAGAGAAGACATAACCAATTTTCCCATCCTCATACTCTCCAAATACATAGGAGTTGGAGTCCCATCTAGAGAGCACCAGCTACAGGCAAGCTGAAACAACTTCTGGCAGCATGTGAACTATAACTCCCCCCCCCCAAAAAAAAGACCCTTTAACAATATACTCCAAAGGAAATCCCAACACATGTGTTCTCATCTGATTTTGGAAGTTAAGCAGGGTGCTCGGTTATTTGCATGACAAATTATGATGCAAAACAAGTCCAAAGGAGACTGACCAATAAAGAAAACAGCCTGGAAGCCCAACCCTATGAGAAACAGTTAAGGAAGCTGACTATTTCTGAAGGACTGTCATGTGGAAGATGGACTGAGCTTGGTTCAAATTATAATAAAGGAAATTCTGACTAAATATTAAGATGAATTTCTTGATGGTAAGAACTGTTCTACAGTGGGGCAGACTCTCTTGGAAAGTGGGGGACTCTTCTTTGTTGGAAGTTTTTAAATAAAGGTTGGATAACTGTCTCTCAGAATATTTTACTGGATTCCTACAATGGTAAGGATTAGACTAGATTGTCCTTGGTATCCCTTCCTATTTGGTGATTCTAATGTTTATCAAGCTAAAAATCAGCACAATAAGAAGGAGGATTCACACCTCTCTACCTTTCTAACATTCTCTTCTGCTAATCTTGCCACAAGAATTCACTAGCCTATTAGTCCTTAAGTTATTTTCCCCACACTTTACTACTAGTTTGGTATAGCATCCTTCTTTTAGCTATAGTACAAGACCCAGTGTAGTGTACTGTTTTGAGCATTCGACTATGACCTGAGGACCAGGGTTTGATTCCCTGCTCAGCCACAGAAACCTGCTGGGTGACCTCAAGCACATCACACACTGTCAGCCACAGAAAACCCCATGATAGTTTTGCCTCAGGTTCGCCATAAGTCGGAAACAATTCAAAGGCATACAACAACAAATTGATACAATGTCTGCTCTGACTGCACAGTTAAGCCCTTCTACATCTCCAGACACTACAGTTTTGATTGTTCTTGCACACTTGTGAACCATGACATAGGCTGCAGAAATGCACTCCATTTGAGAAACTATGCAGTTTTAAGATGATCTTTCAGGACAGAAGTGCATGCTCCGTCCACTGACAAATTTTAATCTGTCCGTGTGGGAATCATGCAGCTCTCCAGCATTTATTGGACTGCACCTTCCAGCATTCCTTGCTACTGGCTATGTGGGCTAGCCCTGCTGGTAGCCGCAGTCTAGCAACAACTCGAGGATCACAAGATTCCCACCCTGCTGTTGCTGGACTACAATTTCCAGCAGCCCTAGCCAGCATAGCCAATAGGAGTTGAGTGCTGGGAATTAAAGTCCAACAAATGCTGGAGGACTGCATGATTTGCATTCCTGCAATGAAGACAAGAAGAAGATGTGGACCCTCAGGAAAAAAGACTAATGAGAGAAGAGAAGCAGGTAGGCCAGCACATGCTGCTGTGGACACATAAAGAAAAAGAAACATGCCCCACCCCCAAAAAATGTAGAGGAAGTGAGATGAAGATAAAAGGAAACTCCTTTGTGAACCAAGTTGCCTATTATTACATGATAGTAGTCTAAATGACTGTTGAGAACTTCTCTTCCTGCAATTAGAGAAAGCTAATTGGAATTGCACTCTTGTATTTTGATCTGTGTGAGGACATGAACAGATGACTTTCCAAATGTCATCTGACAAGCACTTCTGCTTTCTTCTCATTTATGCAACTATTAATCTTGTACAAGGAGATATTCTTGCGACAGCCTAACTGGCAAGATGGAACCATGTTAGAACATTGAACATCCAGGCTTTGCCAACATGTTTAGTTCTGACCTTTGGCATACATGGCTATAGCAGTTCTAGGTTTGCTTTGATTTTGTAACAAAAGCACAATGTCATGCATAGCTTTCAATATCCTGTGTTCCAGTACTGGAATACCAGAACTACATCAGTAATACTTTACTTGTGGCTTGTCTAATTTCTAATTTTTTTAGTTTGGATACTTTTAATATATTTTTCTCCAACTTTGTCCAAACCATTTACAGTTAACTAAATAAAACAGAAGTAATTACGAAATCCATTGCTATATACCTTAGGCCTACAGAGTGATAGGGCTACAGATTTAGCAGAACAATTATGGCCATTTTCCTATTCCATATTTAGTACTCCATGAACTATGCTTTGGAACATATTGAAACAACCAGGGTCTCTCCAGAAAGCAGGCCATCTTAGATAGAAAACACTGACATTACACTTGGTTTAAAACGCAATCATAAGTATATTTACTTGCTATTAATTTCTGTGGAATTTAGTCTCTCAGGATTGTATTTAGAATTATATTTATATACCTGTTTAATCTGAAATAAATCCCACTGTTTTCAGTGGCGATTACTCCCAGGTAAGTGGATGCAGGATTTACAGACTGAGTCAACTGAGATCTTTCTAGCTAATTATCTTTGGTTGGTGGCTTACAACAAAAAAGTTTGAATAATGTATCGAACTCTAGTGAGTATCAGTGTGCTGTCATGTTCCTTTTCATAAGCATTATCTAAAGCAGTGGTTCTCAACCTTCCTAATGTCGTGACCCTTTAATACAGCTCCTCATGTTGTGGTGACCCCCAACCATAAAATTATTTTCGTTGCTACTTCATAACTGTAATTTTGCTACTGTTATGAACCGTAATGTAAATATCTGATATGCAGGATGTATTTTCATCGTTACAAATTGAACATAATTAAAGCATAGTGATTAATCACAAAAACAATATGTAATTATATATTGTGAAATATTTATTTCTAATTACATCTCGGGGGACTACACAAGCTTCTTGTGTGTGCCTTCAAGTTGTTCCTGACTTATGTTGACCCTAAGGTGGGCCTACCATTGGGTAGGAGGGTAGGTGGCTGGGCAAATGAGAAGAGGGCAAGTAACTGCAACACAAAATTCAAGCAAGAAGTTTCCAGAAGTAGGCTGGAAAGAGAGAGAGAAGACTGCCCATCTCCTAGGAAAAGGAGGTCTCCCCCTTGTTCTGAAATAAACTCCTCTTACAGGCCTGGCCAGGAATCCCTGGGATAGCATGACGAGCTCCCCACCTCTGCCAAAGGGGCTGAGACCCGTGCCGGGCTGCTGCCCAACCTGCCTGCCGAACCCCGCGGAGCGCCGGGCTGCCTGGAAGCTGCTCCAACCCGCAGGTTTCTTTCCCGGCAGATGGACGCTCCCGCCCCACCCCGCGCAAGGCTTCCATCAAAACACCTCCCCCCTCCTGCAACCCACCGACCCTCCCTGCCCAATCCCCATGCGAAAGGCACCCGATTGGGGCGTTTTTGCAGCTCTCCGCCCACCCTTCCGAGTCAGTGACACTGGTGACAAAATGGCAGCCCTGGAAGCTGGCAGTTGTGCTCGGTGCACACACAGGGGTGGGGGTGAGGGAGGGGGCCCAGGGGCTCAGAGCCCTCCCCAACGCCGCCACCCCCCCGCACTCCCGTGATAGCAAATCCAGCGTGAGGGCAGGTGGCGCGTCTCCTTCTACCTCTCCGCCGCTTGCCCAAAGCACGGGCGGGAAAGGCAACGCAAGCCGCCCATGGCGAATGGTGCTGTGGGCACCGAGAGCCGGGAGGGAGGGTGGGAGGGAGGGGCGAGCCCGGCAAGAGGCGGCGCCGACCAGGCTCTCCCGTTGCGGGGCGCCCGGAGCTTCCCCGCTCACCCGCAGCCCCGTTCCCGCTGCAGGGCCTCGCTCCAGGCGCGGGCTTTGCCGCCCTCCTTTCCCAGCCAGCACTTGCTCACTCGCCTTGGCAGCTCCATGGGTGGAGGAAAAGATGGTGCCGTGTCCTACTTCAGAGCCCGCCTGCCCGCGCTTTGCTGCCGCGCCAAGGAACAAGAGGAGGAGGCGGCCCAAGCGAGAAAGGCCGCTGGTGGGGCGGCAGCGGTAGCGAGGAGGAGGGGGTGGCGCTCCTCCAACGGTGCAACCCCCCTGCCCAGAGCAACAGCCGCCTCCTCTCCCCTCCTCCCAGCGCGGGGTCTCAGAAACAGCCCTCCCATTGGCTGTGAGGCCGCCAAATAACAGCAGGGGCTGGCTTTTGGTGGGAGGATCAGTGACCTTGCTTCAAAAGGGGGCGGGGCGGGATAGAGGAGCAGCGACCCCTGTGAAAGGGTCATCTGACCCCCCCAAAGGGGTCGCGACCCACAGGTTGAGAACTGCTGATCTAAAGGTTGTCTCAATCAATTTTTATCCAGGCACTGTAACAATTACTATGAGTTGTATTGCCCTCTTTAAGAGAGTGTAGGTAGCTAACCCACCAAAATGAGTGTCGACCTGGTGAATTAATGAGCACCTGAAGAAACACACTGGGTAGTTCTGCCTGTCTCTCAGGGAACAGGAACACCTGAAGAAACAGACTGGATTGTTCTGCCTGTCTCTCAGGGAACATGCCTGCATGTGCAAGATTTACATAAACTGCTACTTGCACAATACTTAATGAAACTGCAAGCTTATTTTGATTGTAGGAAAGTCAGAATGATTTACTACCAGCTTAGCATTACTGCTCCCCTATATCAAGACCAATAGGCTACAGAATGGGACAGAATATTGCTTAAAGTGTTCAAAAGGGACCCTCCCTTATTTCACACACACATATAGAAGGCTCTGTGGTCAGAAGAATTAGGAAGGCAAGGCAGAAGGAACAAGAATGCATTGTTGAAAGCTTCACATAAGAAATTAATGAAGGGAAATTTTGCTTTGTTATAAAGGATTGTGACAGAAAACTGACCTAGAGAACCAGATGCCATAATCTGTGTTGATGGGACAGGAGTCTTATACTTTGGCAGCACTGACACTGAAGTCATTCACAGAAAAATAAGTCAGGAAGGCACTAAATACCGAAGAAGGAGATCTCCATGTGCACAGAAATATGGCAGTCAGGGAGGTGGCTAGCTGTACAAAAAGCCTTCCCAATCTCTTCCTTGGGCTATGTGTTTTTGCACTGAACAGGGCAAGAGTTTGTACTAAGGCTGAGTGAGCAACCATGTGAGACTGTATAACCAAACAACCAGATTTCCATACTTCCATGTGTGTGACAAAATATATACTTCACGCACATAAATTGCTGATGATTTATTGAAAAGACAGAATACATTAACAGTGCTAAGCAAAATTGCACATTCATATGTCATGCACTGATGTCTAGTATTATTTAAATATGGTGCCAGACAGTTTGATCATATCTTTCTTTACATTTAAAACTTCACTCAGCAAACCACCTAGTGAGGTGTCTCCTTAAATCCTCCACTTATCTTATGTGATCTGATATCAAACACATGTCCACTGAGAAGCTAGCTGAATAAAAGAAGTCCCACTGAGTTCCAAAGGTTTTCTAGGCCAGAATGTGGTAGCTTTGGACTTCCAGTTGCCTGGGCCTAAAGCAGCCTCAAAACATCTGAAGGGACAATTCCTACCTGTGTTCTAGGTGAATGTGCACAGAAAAGAACATACAAACAGCAGAATACAGAAGCTATTTGAAATATACTGTTGACATGAGGCCAGACCACTGGTAGTAAATAGCATCCACCATCATTGTTAACTTTTTCTTGCTTTTTTTTTTCAGGAATCAAAGGCCTAAATCCAATTGTTAGTCCCAACTCAAGTAGACTCACTCAATCAATGGAGCTTATATAATTGTTGATTTACCAATGTCCACTGATTCAAGCCAGTCTACTATAGTGCACAATAATAAATGGATTTAGATCATGACACAGTATGGCACAAGTGCAGGGAGATACTGCACTCTGATACTAGAAGTGACTTACACACTGTTTCTTCAGTCCATGGTCTTTGACAGTGAAAGAGATCTGTACAGGGAAAGGAGGAAGCAGTAAGATTAAAATTATGAAAAGAACAGAAAAATTAAACTGATTTCAAAAACATTAAGGAAAAAAAAACTCTTGATGAAGAGAGAGGAAACATAAAAAGAAAAGCATTTTCAAACATTACGTTGGATCTAGATTTTTCTGCTGCCAGTATAGCATTTTCAGAGCAGAGCTCTACTGTGAAGGCTCCCATTGGTGGGAAGTGGGATTTTATTTATTCATTTGCTGATTTCCCCCTCCAGCAACCCCTCTATAATTTTCCACAGATTTTCAACAGGATAGCATTGACCACCAAAAAAAATCTTCAACAATTCTGTCAGTAGAGGCTCTTTAACACTATATAACTATAGCACTATGCTTCCACTTTGTCCTGACCACATCCTTTGGAATCCTGGGATTTGCAGTTTAGAGAAGACTGTTTAGAATTCTAAGTCAGAGAACTCTAGTGCCTCATTGCTGTTGTTGAGGTGTGCCTTTAAGTTGTTTCCAACTTATAGTGACCGTAAGGCAAGCCTGTCATGGGATTTTCTGAGCTGAGAGTGTGTGATGCAATCAAGGTCACCCAAGGAGTTTCCATGGCCAAGCAGAGAATCAAACCCTGGTCTCCAGCATTGTAGTCCAATGCTCAGACCACTAAACCTAACTGTAAAGGATTCCACAGGAAGTTGCCATGGCAGTTGGAATGGAAACAAAGTGCTTTAATTTTGTAATGTGAAAGTGTCACAGAATTTAGTCTTTTGTATATAGGATGAGCTGTTCCATTGCAGAAATCAATGTCTAGATCAAAAACTTTTTTAAAAAAAGTAATCTGGATAGTGGAATAATAGTGGATAATGTGAAAAGGGTACCTTGAGGTAGAGAAGCTAAGATGCAAGAGGGAAAAGGAAAAATAAGCTACAGAATCTATAGCCTGCTTCTTTACCTTCCATCGCTCTATTTCTCTGTTCCATGAGTTTTACTCTCCCTAAAGGAGAGGGGGAAGGGGAATTCCATTGAAGGATCAAAAGTGTGCTAAGGAAAGGAATGCCACTCTTTGTACCCATTGTTTCACAAGCAATCCTCATTTAGGATCATAGAGAATTGGAAGATACCCCAAAGGCCATCCAGTCCAACCCCCTGCTATGCAGGAACACACAACAGATGGCCATCCAGCCTCTGCTTAAAAACTTCCAAAGGAGGAGACTCCACCACACTCCAAAGCAACACATTTCATAGACAGAGAGCTCTGACCATCAGAAAGTTTTTCGTGAGGTTCAGGTGGAATCTCCTTTCCTGCAGCTTGAATCCATTGCTCCTTGTCCTAGTCTCTGGAGCAGTGGAAAAGAAGCCCACTCCCTCCTCAACATGACATTGACATTTATTCTCATTTGACCTTGCAATTTGAATATTTTGAACACTGTATGAATTTAATTGACTGCCAGGTCTTATGGTACTACGCCACAATGTATTATGTATAATTATCTGGCTCAGAACATCCTATTCCTGTCCACTTTGCCTCACTCATTCCAAGCACGGCAATGTTTATGCATCCCATTTCTTGTTTAACTACGTATGCCTTCCCCTGATCTATGCTTTCACACTCCATGTTCCTATTACATGTGTTTTGTAGCTTCAGACTTTTTCACTGCTAAGCACATCAACAGCTGAATGTCCTTTTGGCTTGAGCCCAATTGTGTCTTTAACTACAGTGCCACTTGTAGTTGTCCTCTGCTCTACCCCAGTAGTTCTGACCTCGGAATGTCACCTTCTGCACTATCTCTTATTTCATTTTGGATTGCCTTATCATAGGGCTTTCGTGGTAAAAGACATTCACAAGAGGTTTACCATGCATCCTTCTGCACAGTACTAATAAGCATTAACTATGGTGCCGGTGACAGTGCTGGTGCCACTGTCTCTGAGAGATCTCCTGCCAGTCTCATTCCCTGCTGGTGCTGCTGAACAGTAGCTGTTTGGCACATGTAATCTGGCTCCTCAGCAAAAGCTTGTCTGACATGGGAGACTCTACCAGCTCATAAAATTAAACACATGCAGACATTCTAGAACCCTGTGTGATCAGGGTTTCAAATTGCTCATTGGCATCATCATCATAATCATCACCTCCATCAAACCCATCTTTGTTGGTATTCTACTTTTTTCCTGACACTGGGACTCACAACCTAAAACAAGTACAATACAGCTAAAAACATACAAAATGCAAACATTACAACAGAATGTATTCATGAGTACAATATTAAAACAATTTAAAAACGTACATTAAAAAAAACAGTTAAACAGTTCAATTTAAAACAATACACCACCCTCTTAAAAGTCTGTTCATCAAATACCTTTCTGTTCTAACAGCCTGCCAGAATAAAGTCTTTTCCTGCTGATGAAAGAACAAGGAAGGGGCTATTCGGGCTCCTTGGGAATGGTATTCCAAGCACAGGGGCAGCCACTAACAAGACCTTATCTTATGCACACACCAACTATGACTGTGAAGGTGGTTGGACAAAGGGAAGAGGCTCTCCTGAGGATCCCAGGCTCCTATAGGCTGATATACTCTCTCCACTAAAAATTCAAGATCTTCCTCATGAGTATAGTCAAACTATTTTCAAACTTTTTAAAAAAAATAGGACAGGGTAGGTTTGGTGTTTTCTTTGCTGTTACTTTTCTGTATTACATTAAAACTAATACAAACTTTATGTGTGAGAGAGATTTAAATTTAAACACCTCTTATATACCCACACCCACACAGAAAAGGTGTTTTGAAGGATGGCAAAATTGCATGAGACATGAGGTGTGTGACATGATTTCCTGACATTTTCTTTCTTTCCTTCGGTGGGCTCCAAATTTGATTGTGAGAGCAGAGAGTTTAAGCCTTTCACCAATGCCACATAGCCAATCCAAATTAACCATAGTTAACAGTAAGGCAGGATCCTGATGCCTTTCCATTTTAAGATCAGATTGACCAAACAGAAAGATTTCCAGAGTCCACAAACATTCTAAGGTGAGGATCTGG
This sequence comes from Ctenosaura bakeri, assembly GCA_948474755.1. Taxonomy (NCBI): domain Eukaryota; kingdom Metazoa; phylum Chordata; class Lepidosauria; order Squamata; family Iguanidae; genus Ctenosaura; species Ctenosaura bakeri. The sequence continues at coordinate 197,579 of CAOLHI010000561.1, read as the reverse complement.
AAATGTACACCCATCAAACATATTGTCAGCTTTGTTGTCATCAATCTTTTTTTCTGAGGGAAGAGGCATGAATTCAATCCAGCTCCCTCAATCCAGCATGAATTCAATCCAGCTCCCTTTTAAGAAATTACCATGAAGATTGATGCTCTTTGTCGAGAATCTGCTGTCAGCTGTTAGGTGACTTGCACAAATCTGTGGATCTTATTTTATTTTCCCTGGGGCCTTATCTTGTCTGCAGGATTCTGGGACCACCCAAAGCATCTGGCAGGTAATGGACAGAAGGCATGGTGGTCCTCAGAATCTGCCATCATAAAAGGTAACGGGAAGTCCTTTTCTCATTCTCAGCTTTCAGGAGCTGAGTAACTCTTACTCAGGAGACCCATCTTCTCCAAACAATTCAGCATTTTCAGTGAACAATGTGCTCATTTTTAATCTGAGAACTTTCGTACTGATTGTTCTATTATCATTCCATCTAGTGTTTTACCATTTTTATTGCTATTGTTACTCAGTCTGCTGCTATCTGATTTGTTTTTTTAGCTGTTGCCATTTTTAAAACAAAGAACAACTTTACTTTTATAGATATTTATTGGTATCTGCCCTGGAAAGGTTGTTTATAAATTAAAACGCAAGGTAAGAATCTCTGAAATAAAAATCAAATTAGAGTCAAATACAGTCAGCACTCCGCATTTGTGGGATAAACACTCACAGTTTTGATTATTCACCGCTTACTGGAGAGAAGAGGATGGGATTGGGGGGGGTGCTTCTTGACCCACTAGCAGTTTTTCCACTTTCATGGAGGTCCTGCGCTCCTAACCCTTGTGATAGTGGAGAGGCAACTTTATTCTTTTCATGCAGAGATGTGCAACCTAGGTACTTTAACTGTTGTGCAAACTCTTCCACAAATTGTTGCAGCATAGTACAAGCAACTATTTTCCTTCCTGTCATGGTTCTTTTAATCAAATCCAAGTTATACAAATTCATCATTATCTTGAGACGGGCATCAAGTCATTAATTGTTTTGTCTTGTCACAAAAAAAAGCTAAAGGCTGAATACATTTTCCCTTCAGAGTTTTGTTTTCTTCTTCTGTTATTGTTCAGTATACAATTCAACAACTGGCTACTGGGATCACAGCTATTAATAATAGATAAAAAAAAATATAGGTAGGCTTCTATTATCCAGAGTAGTGACACACTGGTTTCTGTTCTGAAGAAAAACAAAGAACAAAAGATTTTTAAGTTAACCTCACCAGCTTCATCAGATTTCTCCATGGGACTACAGCATGACTAATTTTGTCTAGATTCAAATCATTATCTTCTTCCAGAATTTTGAAACTCAGAAACTGAAGTAGAGACCCCATATATAGTTATAAAATATGGTTAAGTTTATAGAATGTTTGGAAAAGATTCTCCTGAAAGTATACCAAATCAATGAAGCAGCCACTGGAGAGGGTTAGTCTAGCTTGCCTCGATATGCTAATAATTATAGCAGTGAATATGAGGAATCATCTGAAAGTGTGTCACAAGTCAAGGGATTGCCACATGCTGCGTTAGCAAAGATAGTGATGAGTTCTTGTTTATGGATGCAGAGTACTATTGCTACATACTGAAATCTTCTATAACATATTGTCTGGAATGAAAACATCAGAGACGCAAGGGTGTCAGAGAATATTACACACATTACAAAACCTCAGAGGGGCGGGCAAGAAGAAATGTCTTTGTACTATGTTCCTATAAAACTGTCCTGCAAACTGGTTTGGGAGGCTTGGCTCTTTGGAAGTTATTCCAGCCAAGTGCCTGTGCGCAATAAATCTCTTTTTTTTATCTCCTGGTCTCTGAGTCTCAAAATTCCTGCTACAGTTATACTTCAAAAAATATACTGTAAACAGAGCTCTTTATTTGAGCTTTAATTCATTGCATCTGAAAGTAGCTTTCAGAATTGGATTGCTTGCCAACAGAATTCAACATTATGAACACTATAACTGTCCAGAGATTAAATCTGCTCTTTCTATTTTAGGCCTACTGTGACATATATGGGAAAAGCTTCTTTTGGATCCTGATCTTAAAATACAACACAAGGAAGTAAATTTATCTAGAATGAAAGGAACTGCATGTTTAGGACCTATAAGCCAAAATGTCTGTCAACAGTAGATTCATTTCAGAGTTTTTTCTGTAAGACTATTGATCTGTTCTAAATTATACAAAAGAGAAGAGTATCAATTGATAATGTACAGGAATAAACATACGTGCATGCTTATATATAAGCAAAGAAAAGGGGGAGGAGAGCCAGCATGGTATAGTGGTTTAAGCTATGACCCTAGGTAGCAGAGTTTGATTCCCTGCCTGGCCATGGAAACCCACTGGGTGACCTTTAATGTATCACACACTCTCAGCCTCAGAAAACCCTATGACAGCTTTGTCTTAGGGTTGCCATAAGTCAGAAATGGCTTGAAGGCACACCACCACAAAAAAAAAATAACAAATAGAAAAGGGGTAATATATGTTTTTATTGGGCCTTGCCAACCAGAAATGTCAAGAATTACAAACACAGTATTTACTTAATATCTGGTTTATCACATCAAAACCCTTTAAGTGCTTTATTAAGTAATTAATATACAAAATTATATACGGCTACATATAATTACCATTACATTTTAAAAATTCTAGAGTTGAATAAATTACTGCTTAGGCATTACTGCTATTTAAGAAACAATTATTTTGCAAGTCACAATATTGTCTGCTTCTTTGGCAATATTTATCCCAGCCTATGGATCTTAGTCTGAAAGGGAGATTTTGTTTATCTAAGAACTAACTTTTACTCTATCCTCTTACTTCATGCAAGTACCTTTCTGCCATGGATGTAACATCTGGACATGTTCCAAATGCTTTTAAACAATGGCAGCTGGTGACTCCCACGTCACTGGAGGTGGTGAATCCACTCTGGGCTTTAGTCCAAACTGTAAAGGAGGTATTCAAGGTGCTGAACACACTTTGGGGATGGGATCAGCAGCTTGAACAGTTCTTTTAAGTTCATATTAAAGCTGTAAGCAGATACACAAATCCCTTAACCTGAAAGCCACCAGCTGCCACTAATTTTAAGCATGTAAACACTTGCAGTAACGTGAAAATACAGATATATACACAGACTTTCATGATACACTAAATTGTTAGCTTAATATGGGAAGTTTTAAAGCACGAAGGTGAAGAAAACAACTTACAGGAATTTTTACCCCCAAGAATAAAATAGTAAAATGACAAGGGGAAAGGGGTACTAATCAAAATCACAAGCACGCAATCACCCAGCGAAAGATATAAGATACATCCCTGATATGGGCCATTTCCACACTAGACTGTTACAGCGCTATTATTCCACTTTCAACATCCTATGGAATCCTGGGGAACGGAATCCTCAAGGCCCCTCCCTAAGCTGCAAAGCCCAGGATTCCACAGGACGTTGAAAGTGGAATAATAGCGCTATAACAGTCTAGTGCGGAAGTGGCCATAAACTCATTCGACCCAGCCGATCAGCGAGTGCCAGCCGAATCCCAGCAAGCCAGCACCGAAATTATAGGGTATTTGAAACCAGCTATAAATACGTCTATAAAGAACCTGCCGGCAGCAACGCAGAATCCCCCCCCCACCTGTAAGGCAACAAACAGCAACAACAAAAACAGGGAGCTACCCCCCCCCCGCCAAAAGCAAGAACCGAGACAGAAACATGACATCCCGCGAGCCTAGGAACGCGAATCACGACGTTTTCCTCCCTCGCGGAGGCGGCAACCACGGAGCCCCCAAAACCATCGCCTTCTCCAGACGCCCTCTGCCAACTAATCAACGCCCACCCGTCCCAAGACGACATATTCGCTTCGGTCAATCCCACATTTCTACAATTTGCTGTATTTGGAAGAGCGTGAGGGGGGAAAAATCAGGCTCCTGCCACAGAGGGAACTCTTCCCATTCCGTCCCTGGGAGCGGCCATTACAGGCATGAGCGGCAGAGTTTTACGACATCTCCCAGCATTCCTTGCTGCCTACAATTCCCGTCCTGCCCACCTCCGAGGCCCACCGTTAACCCGTTCGAGGCCTGCAGCCAACCTTGTGGCTCCAAACCACGGGCGATTTTCGGCACTGTCCTTTCATGGCCGGGCGTACAAAACAGGCAGCGCGATAAAAACAGTCGCTATGTCAGAATCCGCTCCCCTGCAGCTTCTAAATAACACCCAGAACAATTTTAGCCTAAGAATGTTTTTTTAAAGTTCTGCAGAACAACCACAAACCTGCAGCTTCAAGTCATCAGGTGTTTACTGCGAAGTTCAAGTTTAGTTTTTATGTCTTTTTCATTTTTCTAGCTATTTTTTTTAAAAAAAATACAAATCTTTTTATTATCACCATCAGCACCCATATTATGGTTTTGTTTTGCCCCTCTGAAAAAGCAGGTGACATCTATTTTTCTACCTCAGTACGTCTTGTAAAAATTACCAGTAAACAAAATTTTGACCAACAGACTGCTGTTCCTGAAACACCAGCTCTCTTCCCAAGAAGTCAGATAAAAACAACTTTAAAAAAACAAGTAGGATAATATTAATACACTATGTTACATGATACAATTTCTTCAGCCTTTGAAAAACCGGTAGACCGTGTATCTGCGACAACATTCTGGGAAATAAACCATCAGTCTAAAATAAACTGAACATTTAACTTAGGCCATTTCCACACGAGTCTGTTGTAGCGCGATATTCCACTTTCAACCTCCTCTGGAATCCTGGGGTTTGCAGTTTCGGGAGGGGCCAGCTGGCCCCTCCCGAAACTGCAAACCCCAGGATTCCAGAGGAGGTTGAAAGTGGAATCATCGCGCTACAACAGACTCGTGTGGAAATGGCCTTAGAGATGAACAAAGCATCACAAAAAGAATTCCAGTAAACTTCCTGAGCAGCTTTCTAGTAACATTTTCAAAACTGGGCATCTAAATTCCTTGTTGCCCCCTTCTTCCAGCCAGTCTAATTAGTCCAAACCCTGTCTCATTAGTACAATTACTACGGTCATAAAGATGTTACTTGGTTAGGAATTCTTTAGACCTAATAGTTTGACAGCTACCAAAGAGATCTGAATCAAATTCAAACAACTCAAAATAACGTGGCCTTTGCACGACACTGAAAAGTGGACAAAACACCATTACGGGCCATAGACTCGTTATTCTAATTGTTCTCCCATTTATTATTTATTTTAGACAAAGAAAACAAAGCAGTTCAAACAAATAGCAAAGAACTTTCTTTAACAGAAAGAGATCTATAATGCACTCCCACACACCTCTGTAAAGTTTAGCTTTCAATCTAATCTTTTGCATCCGATACCTTGCTCAGAAGGAAACATCTCTTTGTGCCATATTCTCCAAGTAATACCATACATCTCCAAAGCAAATATAAAGACAAGACTTTCCAAATAATGTTCATATGCTTACTTATATAATGCTCAGCATGGTACTCCTTCAGTTAATTTTTTTTCACCTTAAAATTTCTACGGAAAAATCCAATCCTACAACAGTTAGCATTGCACAATCAACATCTTCATGAAAAAAGCAGTTTAGTTGCATTACTGTACATTTTTTCTTACAAATTAGCCACAAGCACTTTACAGGCATTGTAATATATTGTTTCTGCTGGTTTCTTAAGTACAGGCCCACCACAATTAGAAGAGAAAAATAATACCAACTTTTGTATACATGTTTCTAGGCAATCGTCTAGAATATACCTCCATAATACAATGTCCCTAATTTCTGCATTTTTACAGGATTAAGCAATGTTCTATTCTTGTTCCACATTCTACCATACTTCTGCATTTTAGCTGAATAAATCTAGTGTTTTAACCATTTCCATTCAGTATTATACCAACATTTTTTCTGTTTTACTCAATTTTGTGTTATTAGTTTATTTTCAGTTACATTTGTATGTATTATTACACAGTTTCTTGCATGGTGTCATGGCATGAAAAATGTATTGCATGTTGTCTTCTATGCTACCTGTGATGCAGCAATTTAAACTTACAGCAGTAGTTTGACAATCAAGACATCTATCTTTTCTGATTCTACCCTTGTTTTTCTCTGTAAAGCTAAGTCCAATCCAAATATGCTTCTAGTTCAGTGATAACATATGTCAAAAAGTAGTTCTACAGACATTTCACTAATTCAACTGTGAAACTTACTCAAATTAAAAAGTTCAAGGTAAGCTTTCCTTTCCTTCTAATACCAAACTGATCTGCTTATCATCTGGGCAATTGGGAATATAACAACTTATATTTCCTACTGTAGGAATCAACAAAACAGGCAGGTAACCTTGAGCACAATCTCATAAACAGAACTACGCAATCTAAGGAATTAGGCATTATTTTTAAAACTACTTATTCTGAAATACAACTATATTCATTTCAATGCAAGACACAAAAGGCAATACACACCTAAAAGACTTCATCTCTACCTATTATGTTAAATCTCAGTATTAATTTTAGCACGCAAATTACTTATTAACAATCCACAATCAAGACAAAGTTCATATACAGCAGAAGAAAACATTCAATGAGCATCAACAGCAGGATGCTATGGATATATATAATATACAGGTGAAGAAGACAAAATGAACATGTGGCATGTGGAAAGTGTGAAAGTAAACCTGGAGTGTCACCCGCTGGCCCATATAATTCATAATGCATAATGCATTCTTTCTCCCAATATATGGATGGCCTTCTTATGTATTTTGTATTACATGAACGTGCCAGTTCTTAAAGCTGACATATTGTGAGTTCTTTATTTGAGGGTTTTATTTTATTTTATTTTTGTTATTAATATAACTGATTTTCAAATCAATAAACAATGTCAGAATAACACAGTAATTTAAGTGGGCCTTAAATCAGGTACAGAAATGTTAGGCATTTTTAAAAGTTCCATAAGTAAATAAAAATGGACTTTAGTGTCATGGGTTTCTGGATATGAATAAAAGCAATAGGGAAAAAGCCACTTCTCATGTTAAAATATTGACAATAGGTTAAAATCTACTTTAAAAGATACAGAAATATTGTAACGTATCTGAGAGTAATACTTCATCAAAGCATTATTTTTAAGTTTGAGCAGAATTCTTTCTGTCTCCTCACAAAGGAAAAAAATACTGGAAAACCTAATTAATATTTATTTGGTTAGTTTTGGTTTGTTCGAAGGAAACTGTGGAATAATCATTTTTATACTGCTTTCATTCAATTCATATTAATTTTACCAAATGTAAACAAGCTTTCCTTTTGCTTCTAAAAATTTTCAGAAGGGAATGGATTGTTATGGACTGCTAGCAGTTTTGAACCTTTGTTTTTTCTTAAGATAATATCGATAAATTTTATTGATTAGAATTTAGTGTTTTGTAGTTCAAAGTAATCAGTGTGAAATAATAGGCTGATACAGAGCAGGTGAGCTAAAGAAGTACAGTAGCATGCCAAATACTTTTTTTAACATGTCTTTATCCAACAGTTTCAGATATCAACTAAAATAATCCAAAATACAGATCAAGTAAAGAATATTAGATTCTCAACACTGTATCCCAACCTTTTCTACTTTAAATAGGAGCATGCCTTCTTTATTGAAATTTTTAGCCTTTAGGAACAGCCCTGCCACCAAACTCAACAAGTTCAAATCTTTATTAAACTGCAGTCAGTCTTTATTTTTTAAAATATCGTCTTGGACAATTCAGTGTGAATCCTTCATGCACACAGCTTATCAAAATGAATAAGAATGCCAAACAGGCCCGGCACACCTCTCATTCATTTAATTTGGGTTTACATGAAAAATATATCTGGTGCTCCTTGTTTTAACATACTGGTCTGGAACGTTTAAAACATCATTATAGATGAGAAAATACTGCTTAGACTTCAGTTATTACATAGCCAGCATAAAAGTATCTTCTACCTGGAATTTTGTTTTTGTGTTCTGAAACCATTTTAACTTACATACATAAAAGGAGCATGAGATTGCCCCCCCTTTTTTACATAATATTGAATTACTGACATGATACCACTCAGTGAAACTATTTGTCCACATAAATGTGTTACTATGTTTCATAATTAATACTTGTTCAAGTATATTAAACTCAGTTTAGATGCTTACTGTATATGATACAGAAATAACTACCAGAGTTTACGTAGTTTATTACTCTATGGACCAAATGTGTCATATTATGCAACTCTCATGCAATTACTTATTTTCTCAGCCCATTAAAATATTTAGGTAATAATCCAGTGCCTTACCTGTAAAAAGTTACTTGTATTTTTCAGCTGTCATGGCAGTGCCTGAAATCTGAATCTTCCAACATTTCCTGGAAAACTAAAGAGAGACAAAAATAATTTTAGCAGACAGTCAGATACAATTTAAAAATGATTAAAGCAGAGTTAGAATTCTTATACTCCCAAAGGTGTGAGTGTGATACACCTGAAATATATGTTTCAAATTCCCCAGAAGGCTATAAGGAAGAGTATTGAAAGGCTCTTTTTAAAAAAAGAAATTACAGTAAATTTGATGCCAATTTTTCATTATGCATACCTGTGCAAGATCACAATTAGGGCCATATATATTAAATTAAAACTTGGGGCCTGTGTTTTTCATCAGCATTACTTGTTTAATTTTTTGTTTAACTATACATGGTACAACGTCCTTCTTAATAAGAAAGAAAGAAAGAAAGAAAAAGAAAGAAAGAAAGAAAGAGAAATGTTTTACATGTTATTGTACATTGAAAATAAAAAAGCTATCTTAAGAGGGTAGGCCTCCTATATTCGTAGGAATAAGGGAAATAGAAGATATTCTTCTTCACTGCCCGTCTTCCATTTCTTATTACAAATGGTCAATCATTTCTAAATCAGGAGAATTTATATCTCTATTCCCTTTGTATTAGAATATTTATCAAATTATACAATAATGCTGCACTTATACTGTCATATATAAAGTGTATTCCATAACCACAGGAGACACACAAAAAAGGGTGCATCCCTCTTTTCACATGAAAACATCTTATATATAAAATCCCTTTACAATACTCACTCTGTTTATGCTTTTTTGCATCTAACATTACAAACACAGAAATTATTTAGATTAGTAATAGCGTTAATATCCAGAATATGGCAGAAGCAAAAGGGTTCTTTAAAGGCTATTGTTTTATAAGGAAAAAATGATAGTTTGACTTTTTTTTTCAAAGTACAATCATAGGAGTTAATCTAAGCAAGTTAAACTAAGCATTTGAAATTGCTCCCCCCTGCCCCAGAAAAATGCTTGTGCAAATGTTATTGTGCATCCCTCTTTCAATGGAGTTTCAGCTGCTTACTAGTGTTGCAGGGAACATGCTCCTCCCTAATATAAAAGTTGGTGGCTAAGGAGAAGAAAGAAAATATTCGTATCTAGCATTGAGTCCAAAAGTTTTCACAACTTTTCCTTCTGGTTGCTTTTATTACATATAATTAAGCAGTTAGAATTTTTTATAAAAGGTTCCAAGCTTTTAGTATTTAATCTGAAATTAACTTACATCTTTGTCTAAACCTAAGAAAAAGAAATCCAAAATGGATTTAGGGAGTAACACTATCAGTTTTCATGCTATATCTTTGTTTCGTTCTGATAGGCAAACTTCGTCTGTGCTGCCACGCACAGAATTTGTTTAATATGAATTCCTCACCTTAAAAAGCAAGAAGAAACAAATGCAACTCCTCTAATGACCTATTGATGTATTTTAAAAAGTTATCCTCATGGCACTGAGCAAAATATGCATTCTGACAACAATATTTCTTCGTTTCTAGTTTTTGATTTACACGAGGGAGTTTGGGGCACAGAAAAAAATTATATTCAAAATTGTAATGTAAATGTATATGATACAAAGGGAGCCAAATGGAAGTTCTATTAAGAAGAAGCCTAGTGACATGGATGTTAGAAATATTTTTTAGAACTGTAAAAACTTAAGAGGATTTTGAATTTGATTCCTTTTTAATATAGCCTGGACAACTAAATATTTTGATTTTCACATATGAGGTCATACATTAGGCATTTTTAGTTTGGGTGGGGTGGGTGGGTGAGTGGGGGGGTGGGTGGGCTCATGTCACTTTCATCTTCTTTCAGCAGTTTAGAATATGTGTTTGGGTTTGCCACCTGTTATAAGAACAGTTCTAAACAACAGTTTCTAAAGATCTAATTCATATCATAGGCATATGTATATTAGTGCTCAAAATAATTGTGACATGCACACGTTTGTATGTAGGTGTGTATCTAGTATTAACAAAACATCATTCTGAGGAGGGGGTGAGCTTAAAGAAACAGAAGGAGTAGTCGTGTCATGTGAAGTTAAAGATATTACATTTATATTTAAATTATAGGTTGTGTTCATTACCTAGAAATGCAATGATGATTCCAATAAATTCAATTAGAACACTGCACTATGGAATTTTAGAGCCAGATTTTATCCAGTATAGAATTTGGGCTTAGCTTTAAAAAATAGCTTGCTCAAACCTCTCTAACAAACACTGCACCTGTATAGATATTAATAATTTTTTCCTTTTCTGTAAACCCCTATTTTTTTAAAAAAAACTGTCTAGGAAGAGATTTTGTAACCCTATAGTTCTATCAAATATTTTTCTGCATTTATTTAAATCTTCTCTTACATAAGGTTAACTACAATCACTAGTATGGGCTATAAAACTCAGGGAAAGAATTTGCATTTGCCTCTTTCTCCCCCTACCTTTTTTTGTTTATTCTTGTCTTCTTGTCCTTCATTTGTTGGGGCCTAAAAAGGGTCTGCGTGCAACACTGCTATATATTATGGACATACTAGACACGTAAGAGGCATAGCAGTTAAAAGCACAACATCGGAAACCTTTCCATAGCTAACGATTTGCATAAAAGTAACCTGATAGGGCCATTTTCAGTAGTCAAAAATGGCATGAGGAGAAAGGGACATAAAACGCACCTGTCTGTCTTCCAGTTGAAGCCTCAATGACTTCACTGTATTTTTTAAAAATAAATAGAACTACAGATATTGTGTAGTTCAACCTTTGTTAATTCTACCTCAGAAATTCCATTGGTAGTTTGATGTTTGCAGACTAAAGTCATGATGAAAAGAAAAAGAAAAACAGGAACACTTCCAGGGCAAATCCTAGCTCTCACATGCACTGGCTGGAAGGGACCAGAATGCTGTGAAGATCCTGATAGCAAGGAAGTTTAGATGAGAGGGTGAGTTGTCAGCCCCCGTAAACCCCAGATACACAATGGAAAATTTTGTGAACATGAAGCTACTACCTGCGGTTTCATACTTTCCAAGATGTCGCAGACAAAAACTTGGACATACATGACAAAGCAACATTAGAGTGTAGCCAAGATGGCAAAAGTTATTCACAAGAAATAGTGCAAGCTAGATCAGGCAGCAGCAGTTTGCTTTTTCCAAAGCCTTCTTGGCCAAGTCTAGATTCCACCCCCTCCTGTCCTTTCCCTCCTGCTGAGTTAATTGAGTCCAAATGACCTTTGCACACCAAATTCAGTTTGTAGTAACTGAGGTAAGCTGAAGATCAAGGAGGAAAGTAGGAGGATAAGAGAGAAACCTGGACATTTTAAAAGCAGATGAAAATGTGGGATGACAGAGAATTAATCAGGACTGTCCCTGCCAAATTACGGAATGCAGTTTTCCTGCCAGCAATAGCCATCAAAACAGGCCATTCAGTATGCAGGGTAGAAAGACACTGAATCTATTGAACCAAAACTCCTCTGTGCCCCAAGATCAGAGTGCTCTAGGAACATTTCACTGAGATAGATATTTCCCTTCCCACTGCAGTTAAAACAAAAACAAATAAAAACTTGCAAAACCCGGCCTTTACCTCTTGCCCAGGCAAGATTAGGACAGATTAGGATTTCTCTGTCAGTGCTTAGCGAATTTTGTTTGATTATTAAAAAACAACAACTCATCATACGCAACATACAGGATGGATAGATGTAGAGAATACATTTCAGACTTGATTTAAAAGAAACTTTGTGGTTCACAAGGACCAGGGAAAGCATATTGCAATTCCATTTTTAAAGTCTGTATAGACAGATTCAGAGGTTCTTGTTCCACTTAAAGACTCAACGTGGACTAGGTAATGTGGGGCACAAACCTAGAGATAAGGCCGGCCCAAGAAATTTTGCTGCCTGAGTTGTTTCAGGAAATACACACATTTCTCTAAGTTAAGGTACACAGTACCCAGTGCTAGCCAAGTTATTTTGCACCTGGATAAGAAATTCCCACAGGTTTTTCCCCCCGGCTGTAAAAATAATTTTTTCTTCACTTGAAAGGAAATAACAAGAAATTTGTTATCCTTTTGTGAAGCCGAAAGGGACTGCCTAGTCCCTGCCTCACAGTAGAACTGTCTCTAGGTGGCTCCTATGAAGCTGCCCTACACGAAGTCACACTTAACTAGCTAGTATTATCAACAATACCTAGCAGCAACTTTCTGGGTTTTCAGGCAGATTTTTTTTTTTTCTAGCACTATCTGGAGATGTTTGGCATTGAACCTGGGACCTTCTGCAAACTAAGACTGTACTCTATCACTGAGCTATGGCCGATCCTTTTATTTAGAACAACTTGCTTTGGGCCAGTTAAATAAATTACAGTATATCTATTTATGGATAATGTTAGTTTGGGAAGAAAAGTGAAGGATGGGCATCTCTGGTACTATATCAAAAACTCTACACTGAGGACTCTATTTCCCTCCAAACACACAGTAATATGCATATTTTGGCTTCAAGTAACTTTTGCTTGCCTAGTATATTACCCAAATGTAATCTCAAATTTTTATGATAAGGGGTACTGTCATGTTATAGGACTGTAGTCTCCATCAGGGGACTTTAGTAACTATATATCTTGTAACTCTAATATCTGGTCAGGAAGATTTTTGATTTTTTCTGTTCTCCCCTCCATCCCAGCCTGAGAAAGAGGGTTTTTTCCCCCATACCAATTATATTTTCTTGGTCCAATAAAACTCAACATTTACATTATATTTTGACAACTTAGTATTGCCCAACTCTGACTTTTATTTTTTTTTAAATGTTCTTTTCCTTCATTTTAATATGGAGATATTTGAATCTTAGCTGGTTCTTCATAATTCACAATGTTTGAGATATCTGTGAAAGAGAGCAACATCTTCAGCCACACCGTTCCTACCTGTGTGCACCCTCTAATCCATCTAAGTGTAAAGCAGAGGGACTGTCCTATATCTATATTTTCCTTTCTGACAACAAGGTTTTAATAATTTCCTTGGGGACACATCACAGTTGCTACTTCAGTGCCTTTTTGTGCAACCTTTTGGAATAAGAATATTGACTGGAAGGGTGTTTTGAGGCAGAGCAGGGCAAAAAGGAAGTTATTTCAGTTTTCTATTTTACACCACCGTCTCATCAAATTTTTAAAAAAATTCAGTCTAATAAAAACCCAGCTTAACACGTTCTCTCTCACTAAGGCACATGTGTTAGTTTATTAAGCAATAACATTTAAAAGAATAGGACCAAGTCAGATTCTGATGATATGCCAGCTTCAGAGACCAAGGGCATAGCAGGATTAAAGCCAAAAATTAAGGCCTTATAAGCACCTGTTTTGGAAATATTAACAACATTGAAAAGCAGAGATTTAAAACATGCTGCTTGGATGGTAAATCGGTTACAATAATGGTTGTCAGACCGAAAAATGAAGATACGTCTTGTATCTTTAATGGGTCTGCAGAAGAGGTAATTTGCTTGTTATCTGTTTGTGTGACAAGCAACACCTGTGGAACTTCCCTCTTCTACACAACCATTAAGATAAAGGAGTCGTTTCTAGTTTTCAACCTGGCAGTTCTAAAAGATTACAATCTATGGGCACATCCACACTGATTAAAAAGCAAGTTCTAGATTTTGTTCCTGTTCTATCTGATTTTATTTTGAAGATCCATACACATTTTGCTTATCCCAGAATATTTTCTGGCAGCTCTAGGTACAATCAGAAACTTTTTATATCAGCTCCCCTGTTCAGTTTATTTTAACCAAGAATAAAATTGGAAAGGAGAGGAACAAAATGAGGGACTTTTCCACCAGTCTGGGTGCGCTCTTACCGTAATTACTAATCAGGAACCTAAGCCAAAATAGTAACAAAATAAGTAACAAAGTAACAAAAGTAACAAAATTGCAAATTTCCAATGTGGGACACAATCTTGACAAGATTGTAGAAATCCTCTTTGTAATAAGATGGCCATATATTATTTTTAGTTATTTTAAAGTTTAAACCTACTTGAATTTTAGGAGTTCAAGATAACCACATTACGGTGATTCTGTGCCTTAATAAACTGAACATTAAAAGGAAGCAAGGAAGGAGCTAAGATTCATTGCTACCCCACCTGAACATTCTCCGGGTGATGCCTATGAACAACTATGAAAGACAGGTATGTGATAAAATAATATAAGACAGGGCCTTCTACAGTAGAATTTTAACCAACTGCTCTAACTTTCTTTCTTCATGATGTATGAAGATCACTTACGTCTGGCACTTGCCTAACCAACTTTATGTGGGTAGTGTTCTTTGAACCTACAAACATAAAGTTGATGTGCTCAAGAAGAATGCCCCCATTTTTTCAGAGCTTAATCAACTTGTTCGAGGGTTAATTAAACCCTTGAATTGAATAACCTGACTCATACTTAAACTCCTGTTCACATGCCTACCTCATTTCCCTGCTTCATGTTTTCCTGTGCGTCTGTTGCTAGTTTGGTTCAGGGTTAAACATTTGGACAAAAGGATTGGAATGGACAGATGAACAGGACACTTAAGAGCATGTTTTATTTCATGTTTTTTTCAGAGTTTTGTAACCATGTCTAACCAGATTACCTAGCATCAAAAAAGAGTTGTCCTACAGAGTGAATGCAAAATGTATTGAAAGCAGTTTTTTTTTTTTTATTAACTGACACAAGGTTCTGTTTTTTAATTGTATTTTTTAGATGTATTTTTATTGGGAGTGGGTTTCTTCCTTTTTGTTTTGTTTTGTTTATTGAGTGTTTCATTTTATGTCATATTGATGTTTCAAATTGTTGTGAAGTGCTCAGAGTGATGCACTGTCCCTTGTAGTGACATGTATATATTTGAGTTTGTAAATGAACAAATAAAAATGCTCAGGTTTACAATTTTGAAGAAAAACTAACCAATAAATTCTCACTTTCCCTTCCCTTCCCCAATCCTCTAATAATAAAATGTCAGCTTAATTTCAATACAAATGAATTGGAGCAGATCCTTTATAATCCATTTGATTAAGGAACTGAAATATTTTTTCTTAGTAATACATCAGCTCATTCCCAAAGTAATGTGAATAAAGTACAATCTTATATTTGTTACTCAGAATTAAGCCCTACTGTAGCCAGTGGAATATACTATCAAATATTTGTGTGTACTGCATCATTCTAAACCAAGCCTTTTAGTAAAATAGTTTTAACACAGATTAGAAAACAAACCTACAGTTCTTAAATGTTTCCTTTAAGTTCTATTACCTATCATGTAGCAAGGTTTCTGTGCAACTTAAACAATAGTCTCCTCAGCTACAGGGCTATGATTTTAAGACATAATTCATTACAGCAGTATAAACTCCTGCCCTTTTTCTTAAAGCATGAGCTAAGAGTCTCACTGACTCCAAGAAGCTTAAACCAGCATAACATTTTAAGTGTAAGTACTCTCAGCTATGAAATGAAGTTGCATGAAAGGTTTTTCCAGTCA
Source organism: Ctenosaura bakeri (assembly GCA_948474755.1). Classification (NCBI taxonomy): domain Eukaryota; kingdom Metazoa; phylum Chordata; class Lepidosauria; order Squamata; family Iguanidae; genus Ctenosaura; species Ctenosaura bakeri. The sequence goes on along the minus strand of CAOLHI010000561.1, from coordinate 181,826 downwards.
GGCTTTTTGTTTCCTGAGATCTGCTTCACCTCATGGAACTACTATGCTGAGCTACATTGAGGGAGACAGTTAGGTGTCACATACTGGCTCCTATTAGAGCCCCTTGTATCTCAGTCTTTAAACATGTTTATATTTCCTTTCATATTGCAGCATTTCTAAGCTGATCTCCTGATTATAACCATATGTAGCCAATGAGAGGCCCAAGCCAACCAAAAGATTTAGCTGACAAGTGCCCACCATACTGCCTGAAAATTAAACTTATTATTTTATTTTAGAAAATGAATTTTAAAAAATCCCAATGTGGTTCACAAATAAATATTAGTTAATATTATTACAGTATAGTTAATATCAGAGCTAAATACAACAAAGCCAAACCAAAAAAAAAATAAAAATCAGTATAACAAAATATTTAAATAGCTCATTGCAAAATAGCCGAAGCAATGCTGGCAGTGGTAGGAATTTGGAAAATGCCCGAGCAAACAGATACCTATAATGATAGAAATGTTCTATGTTAGGATCCTGTTTATTTTTACTGAATGGCAAAGGCCCCTCCTCTGTGCTATGATCAAGTGACCTTCAATAGCCTGGCATATGCTAGACAAGACCTCCCCCTCAGAATGTAAATATCAGTGGAGTCTATCTGGAAGAAGTTAGTGTCTTTATGTGCTTACAAACCAAAACCAAGTCACTGGTAACTAGTTGGAAGATAGTGCACACTTTTCAGCACTGGAGTCATATATGTATGGTAGGAAGCTCTACTAAACAGTTTGGAGAACACTAAATTCTCTACTAGCTCAAGGTTCCAAATCAATCTCAAGGACAAGTCCCACATAAAGCACATTACAACAGTTCCATCCTGAAGTTACCAGCAAGTGGATAGCTGTGTCCAGGAATGGCCCTATTTGATATACCAGGCAGCATTGGAACTCCTGGCTTTTGGAATTCCTTGCCTATGATGACATTTAGCAGCAAACTGAATACATAAAACAGCATGATATGAAAATGTTTGGGCACTATCTTGGCATCTGCACAAGAGCCAAGAAGTCATACATGGTGATGATTTGGTTCTTATGTGGCCCTCGCTATTAAATATTATCAGTCTATCCCCTACTGGCTTTTGGAACCATCTTCTGAAATGCATTACCCAGACCTAAGTTCAGTGAAAATAGAATTTATTCCACTTGTATTTGAGGATGGAGTTCATTTGAAAAGACAGACTCAAAAAATGAAGCTGAATGCCATTCATGATGTCATCTTATTCCAGAAGAATTTACTTTAAAAGAAGTTGAGTGACTATGTGCGCATATCACACTGTTGGCATTTTATCACATAAAATAAACTTTTTTAAAGAAATAATGTTTTTTTAAAAAAAATTAAAACAGGGCATGTTTTTCACTTTTCAATGGGTACAAATATACTGGATATTAAATATATTGAAATAAATCTGATTGTTAGTCCCACTTAAATTAGACCCACTGAATGAAAGGATCTTATTAAATCAATACCAAGTTAAGCTCATTAATTTCATGGATCTAATTCAACTGGGACTAACAATTGTATGTAGCCTAAAGACACTGCCATATACCTTTCTCATAGTTTTACAGTTTAGGCAAGTTTTTAATCTAAAGATAACTGCACAATACATATCACCCTACAGTTCATATGGAAGCCATACAATGGCAGCTGATGTCTTCCGTGACAGTGGACTGCAGGAGTATAGGTCTTAGCTGAAATGTTAAAGGACCTATCCAAGGTACTGAACCTATTTTATGCATATGGTTAGCATCATGGATTCTTTATTCAGACCAAAACAAAGAGCTGGATCACTGGCCTGCTGACATGAAACCTGTCATTGAAGCTGTAAGAAAAATAACTGGAGATAAATCCATCTGGAATGTTACTGTGCCAATGTCATTGGAACTGAAAAGCTGTATAACAGCATGGTTGTGGGCACATGTAAGAGCTGCTCCTGGTGCTGAATTAATCTATCCAATACTATACCATAGTTCCTAAAGCTCAAGATCTGAGTTCTTAAAACACAAGTAGGAAATTTAATTTGACAGCATGCCAACAATTTGCTTAAACAGAACTCTTAAGCTTTAGTGGTGCTCACTGAGATTAACACTGCTTATATCACATGCTACACTGTGGGCCCCATGGTCAATATCCAGAAAACTACACTACTACTTTTGTTTTCCCAAGGGAGCTTTGACTTTATATATTTTTCTCGTCTGCCAAATGGAATATCATTATTTTACTAATGGGGATGAATTTTTCAAAAGCAGACTGTGATAATGTGATCTTTTGCCAAGAAAGGAATTAAAACACACACACACACGGCATACATAGATCCCTACCTATGACTTTAAGTACAGTTGGCTTTACATATGCTCAAGGAAACAGGAGCTGTTTGAATGTTCTTTTTTCTTCTTGGAAGTATTATCAAGATCTCATGCACATTACACTCTGAGCACATCATACAATCTTCTGTTTCAAATATGTGAAAAAAAAATCCTTGTTTCTTTAAAACCAAATTTTACAGCATTTTTCACCTTTGTGGAAAGGACAAGAGATCCCTTCGAATTACTGAGGCTGATTTATACAGATCAGAATGTTAAACACCGAAAGTCTGCAAGGGTACATAAAACATAAAGATAATTTTAATGAACTGTTTATTAATTTCCTACTTTCTGTATTAAGCAAACCTTCCAGCTGCTCCTAGATACAGTAACATAGAAAGGATTGTATTACTGCTTAGTTCCATGTAATATAGTAACATGCTACCACAACAAAGAATTTCCAAGATGCTGTCTTTAAAATGGAAAAGATTAAGACCCAGGTTTCTAGACAGTACTCTTTAGGATGCCTTTACAATATTTCAAGCTTAAGTAAGCTTAAGTAATCACTAAGGTAACTTTTCATAATTTAAACTACTAGAATGTCTTTATATAATCAGCAAGGGTTCTTAAAGTAAGAAATTCTGGGTGCAATCCAATGGTGCTGCCTAACTAGAGCAGGCCACTGAAAGCTATGAAATTTATATTACTTATATCTAATGGGCTCCATTCATTTCAATGGGTCTGCTCTAGTTGGGACTAACAGAATTTATCTCTTGTAAACCTGGATTTATCATAAAGTTGATTTAAGCTACAGTAAGACATTATTACTACAGAATTAATTTCTCCCCCCGCCACAAAGAATAGTCCTCCATTGCATTTTGTGAGTCTGAACTGGGGAAGGATATTCTATATATATAATACAGTGTCCTGAATTAGACCTAATAAAAAAAAAAGGTGATTTTGTGTGTCTGGTTGAGGCAGTGTCAGATTTTCCTTAAACTTAATATATTGCGTAGCATAAGTCGAGATTACTGTACGAATCAGCAAAGAAATATAAGTCAGGGTTAAGTTAATTGAGAAATTGTCTTCCCTTTGCTTTATAGCACATTTACTTAGAAACAAGATTTGTTTGTGCTGAGAATCAGAGTTTTGTCACATTGCATTTTCCTGATAATAATAATAAAAAAAAAATCATGAGAAGCCTCAAACAATTGTTTAATTTTTTTTCCAGAAATAGATTAAAGGCCTGAGGAAAATATTTGAAAAAGAGCAATTATGGAAATTTCCTTAAAAGTATGCTAATACTGAAATCAAGTAACTTTGTTGGTAGCTAAATAATCACCCTCATTAGTTACATTTTCCAGTTGTATTCTCATACTAGCCTTAAAAGGTAACTGTTAATGAACAAGATAGTTTGGAATAAATGCAATGGGTATACATTCTCCTGTTCAAGCTATAAATTGGAAAACAGCCAAAGGCAGGAGTCTTTTTTTTAAAAAACTTCCTTAATATATAATTTAGCATGTTAATGATGTTTAATTACTGGGTGAAAAACTGTAGAAATTTTAAATTTTACTATTTACCTTCATGTGATTTCTTTTGTAGCACTGGGACTTTCATAGTATTCTTAAATTCAGCCTTTACTGTATGTTATAATTATCATTTACCAAATGCAAGTCTAATACTGTAAATGAAGGCATGTATAATATGAAAATTGATAGAAAATTTATTTTCATATTAAATTGATTGGGAGAGGTATGGGGACAGTCTTTTCCCTCTATACAGATACCTATGTGATTTTCTTCTGCATGAAGTTTTCTGGGGAGAAATATTTTAGATTTATTTAGTTACAGACATAGTGGTTTGAAACTTATGCATACACTTCATAGTAACGAGTCTTACATATGGCTTAGTTACTGAGCTGAGTTCATGCATTTAAATTTAAAAACAGAGGACACTGGAAAGCTGTCAAAATAGATCTTTTCCAAAACGTTTTATTTAAGACAGTTTTAAAACTAGTTTGTACTGTGTTAAAACACAGAACTATAATGTTATGAAGGCTGAGCAAGTAATTCTATCTGGCTGCCATATGGCATCCTCCACCCTCTCTGTTTTAAATTCTAGAACAAAAGCCTGTTTTAACAGTGCAATCCTATATATACTTAATTTGAATTAAATCCCATTTTGTTCAACTTGACTTACTTGCAGTGAAGTAGATAAAAGATTACATCTTTATAGTCCAATCGTATACATGTCTACTCTGAAGTACCCAGTAACTTCAGTGGGACTTACTCCCATTAGTTAGTTACCTCTGGTAACTAAAAACAGTGGGCTTTTTATAATCATAATGAAACATGTTTTTCAGTGCTTTACTGTGCAATCTCATGTGCATTTATTCAATAGGAAGTCCCAATCTTTTCCAGCTGGCTTCTTGCTAAGAAATTGTCAATAGGATTGCAGCTATAGGTAGTTCATTTCAAACCGTATAATTTAACTATTCTCTCTTTTAAAAACCTGGTAATAAGTACAAACAAACCTTTTTAAAGGCATGATTACTGTGATACTAATTAGTTGCAAATTGTTACTCTAGGGTTACAATTCTTTCAAGTATAGGGAACAAAGTATATTGATAGATTGTGTTCAATTTTATTTGCTTTGATTTTTTTTGTTTTTGTTTATAACCCTATGTAATATTTGCACATAAAAGAGTTTCACAGTACAAGAAACACGTACAGATATATATTTTATGGTGGCAAGTAACCTGTTGCAAAAGTAATGGCATAGAATTTTCAATATCACTCAAGCAGCCTTGGAGCTTCATTATGTCAGTGCTAAATATTTCTTCTGCAGTCCTCAAGCTGAAAATCCTGTTAGCAAAGTTAAACTCATCTAGTTACATGGAATTACTTTAAAGGATATACATTTAAGAGAAACAGATAATTTAAATTCTCATTTAAAATAAACAAGTCAAAGTTTAATTCTCAATGAAGAGTATATGGTTACAGGTATATTCTCCAGTATTTTTATAGTTCAAGTGAACTATCTCTATATATGTTGTATATTAATGCTAAGTAGGAAATTCCAGGTTTTCAGATTTCATTGTGTTATCTCTCCTGTTACACATTACATAAATCTACTTAGACATACCTACTTATTTATGTTTGTCCCCTTCAAGTTATCTTTTTCTTTACACTAATTCCAAACTTTCCTCTGATGAATGAACTGATGGTGTCATTTGCTTTTAAACCTGGTGCCTGCTAATCAAATAAAAAGTTCAGCAAGGATTAGGAGAGAAGCAATCATTTCAGAACTCTCTGTTTAAAAGAAAAATTACCTGATTTACAAGGTATAAGTCTTCATTTTAGGCCACAGGGTGAAGGGAAACCATGAACCTCCCAGCTTTCAAAACTCCATACCCAATTGCTCTGAGAGGGTAATAATGCATACTGCTCTTTTCTGTCAAGGACATTCCCCAATATTGAGGCAGCATGTAGCACAGCAGTTACATTTCTCTACCATTTATCAGTGCTAAGCACTCCCTAAGCGGTTTACAATGTTTTTAGCTAATTGCCCCCAACAATTTGAGTACTCATTTTACTGACCTCTGGAAGAATGGAAGGCTGAGTCAACCTGAAGCCCTGCAGGATTGAACTCATAACATTGTGGCTGCAGTACCAGTATTTAACCACTGCACCACCAGGGCGCACCAGGGCATGTAAACTCCTAGCACTCAGAGATAAAGAAGGGGCTGCTATTATTTTCCAGTTCCATTCCTGGGAACATAGACTTAACAATTGTCCTGTTGGTAGAAGCCCTCCTCCCAGTTAGGTACAGTGACTGTCCCCACACAGATATACCACTTTCAAATCACAGGGGATGAGTCCCCACCCCCTGTTCCCACTTGACCTTATTTCTCTGCTTTATTATCTTTTCCAAATTTCTTTAAACAATGTTTTTGTGGCTATTACTCTTCCCAGTCACATATATATGTGTCCTTCCTTCAGTGAAAAATCAAAAACATTGAGTTAAATCAAAGCTTAAGTGACTCACAGTTTGGGCCCTTTGAAATCAATAAGGTTTATGTTAGTCAAGGCTACCATGTCCCACTGGCTTCAATTTGGGACTACAGTGTGATTGATGTAGCCTGAAACCAGTCTGCTGTTTTCTTTTTTTTAAAGCTAGAATTCAGAACTACTGAAGATAGTTAGACATGCGTTGAGGGTGTACACCCTACAAGAGCCACAGACATGCATTCAGGGATGGTGAAGCATAACACACAGGCCACACGCTCCCCCAGTTCATCTGTAAAGTCCCCATGTGACAACCATTGCCAATTGCCTCCCTGAGTGGTTTCAAAGGAGCCACGACTGCTGTTTTCACACTGCTAACATAAGCAAACAACTATCCTGACTGATGTTGTTGCAGGGATGGGAAAGTTCAGCCTCTTGTCCTCAGCACCTCTAAAGCAGCTTGGGCCTATGCTTCCCTCTTGATAATGTTCGGCATTCAGCGGCTGTCATTTGCTGTCCTCCATCCATTTCACCACTTGGTCTTCTGTTCACTTATGACAATCCAACACAGGTTTAAGTAGACCTATTGTCACTAAAACTGGGGGCTTTCTGTACTACACTGCTATAGTGCTATTATTCCATTTTCAACATCCTATGGAATTCTGGGGTTTGCAGTTTAGGGAGGGGCATTGAGAATTCTCAGACAGAGAACTCTTTGGTCTCAATAAACTACAAACTCCAGAATTCCACAGGATGTTGAAAGTGGAATAATAGCACTATAACAGTGTAGTGCAGAAAGGCACTTTGTGATGCACAAGGAAATGTGTGCTGGATTGTGACCAATTTGTGCTTTAGTTCTTCTTTTCTCAATGACTGGGAATTCATCTTCTAGATACATTGGGTATAGGAACAGTCAGTAGAAAATTTTTTTAGTTAGTGCAACAATCATGCCTTATTTGAATGTTCTCCTCCATAAATAAAACTCATTTCATCAGAATTATGAAATATTTTTTTCATTAATATTTTGATACATAGGGAATTTTCCATGCAGTTCTCCTGTAAGGGTGAACAAAAGCAAATTCCTTTCTCTCAGTTTTAATATGGGTATAAAATGTTTCTTAGACCTGTGAGAAACAGAATTGCTCTTTTTATAAAAGTTTCTGAAATAAATATTTCCTGCATGTTATCAAAACAGTAGGAATATATCCAGTTACCCTCTTTTAATCTTCAGCCCAATTGTGGTTATAGCTCATAGGAAAAAGGAAAGAAAATCTGCTTTCAAGGTAAGATTTTCAATTGTTAGACCAATTTATAATTTCCCTTTCAAAAAGATAGTTTTGAGACATTTCTATGTAGTAGGTAGTCTTCTCCCCACTGAGATTTTAATTTCATTCAAGGAGTTATTCAAGTTCCAGATTTTCAAGAAACAGGACTTATTTTATTTTACTTCTAGATTAAATTTTTGACCCAGAATCCATATATTGTTGTTTGTATTAGTTCTATACTGTAAACTGACTTGTTTTCTTTATTAGGAGAAAGGCAGGTTATAGATGACAGAAATAAGTATTTTAAAACTGTACAATGTAGTGTCAAATTTGCATTTTCAGCATCACCTCATATTCTGATTAATACACTGAACACTTGTGCAATGACAGTCTAGCATAATGTAATAATTACAAGACTCTGAACATCACTGGGTAGGTGGGGACTTATCTGGCTAATTCCATCAAAGTTGTCTTTGAGACACAGCTTTGTAATCCTTTGCATCTGGAACTCACTTAAGTTTATAACCTTACGGCATTCAGATTGCAGGACTGTCTTCCCCCACCACCACCAATATAGCTACTATAAACACTGCAGTATGCCACAGAATGTCATCTGTACAATACTGTGCAACAGTAAACAGGTAGAAAAGCTATCAGGAATAAAAACTTCCTTTTCCTCCAAATTTAAAATCTATTAAAGGAGGGAGTATATTTAAAATCTCATATATTATAGATGGCCCAACTGGATCTCTGTGCACATTAGCCTTCAAATCCTTTAACAGTGAAAGCACACAGAGCCATTCACAGATGAGTGCAGATAAATGCAGGGCCAGGACCAGGGTGTCCAAAGGGATACCAAATGATGGCGTGAGTATTATAAACTCTTGAAATATTTGGCAACCAAATTCCCTTAAGTCCAGAGTTTATAGGATTTGTCCTTGTCATATGCAATATTAAGACTGCAAGAGTGGGAGACAGATGTATGTGTATCTGAACTGATACTCTTGTTTGCTGACTGTAAGTTTTGCTTTCCTAAGGAATGCCAATCCTTTCCAATTAAGTAACACATAAATTAGCATACAAATATTGGCCTTTGTGAAATGCATTTAAAAGATCAGCAAAAAAAAAAATCTCTCTTGTTAAGAAAGCTGATTAATAAAATACATACTTCATTCTCCTCCTTTCCTGTGACACATTAGTTTCAATCGTTCTGGTCAAACTGTTTAATTCAGATTAAGCTGCCACATTTTTAATAGCAATAGAGAAGTCATGAATGGGTTTATCATGCAGAATGCAATTGATTGTATTACAATGTTGCACACATTTAAAGTCTTTTAATGTTTGGTGTTAGATTGCCATGGTGGGGTGCTATGAATAAGCAGTCAAAAAATAGCTAAATGGAAGCCATTAGTGATGACTGACAGAGGAAAGGTTAATTTTTTGAAAAAATGGCTGGTTATGTCCTATGTTATCTATTTCTTCAGACATGTCCATACAGCTTTTTAAGAAGACCTAGTACACTACTGCAGAATATCTAACCCTTGCATTGCATACATACTGTACATAGTGACATTTCTGGTTGACCAGAAGAGTGACAAAGAAACAGTGCAACCCGTGTCAACATCCAGGTTGTTAACTTACTTCATCCACAGTTTTGTCTCAGAAGGGGAAAGCAATAAGCCTTTACACTTCTGTTATTCCTAGTTAGACACAGCAACATCTGTCTTGGAACATGGGATACTGCCATCAAGATAGGTCACTAATTTGCCCTTTCTGGTGCTGAGTGTTCTCCACCTATGTTGATTCAAATTAGAATTAATTTCATGGTATACAGAATAATGAAAAATCACTAGTAGCTATATAGGTGAACCAGAACTATCTCAGACTTTAGTTGAGGGGTGGGCAAAGTATGGCCCCCAAGGGCTTAATTTTTTCCCCTCCCGAACCTCCCAAAATGAGAACTAGAGTTCATGGAGGGCATGACCAGCCATTTGGAGTCCCCCTGGGCCCTGTAAGAGTCAAAACACACATTTTTGCAATTTTTTAAAAAGTTTGTGCCCTAAATGGAGGTGTACAGGGCTTTTCCACCATGTTTCAATCACTTCCTATTGTTAAAAAATGCACTTTTTTGGACTTAAAAATGGCCCAGGAAGATCCCCTCCCCAAAAATGGTAAAAATACCTCCCATGTCCTCTAGAGTGCATTTGGGGACATTTGAAGCATTTTTTTATTTTATTTTTACTAGACGGAGGGGAGTGGGTATGGTGAGGAATACAGCTGCTGGCCTTCCACAATTGCCCACAGGAACTTTGGGTGTCAATTTGTAAGTAACGGCATACATTTTTCTGTTCTCAAAGTTTCTTAAGTGGCTTTGCATGCTCCACACAATAACATGATGGCTAGAGTATTGGACTCAGACTTAAGGGATCCAAGTTCAAGTTCCCAGGAAGGCACAAAACTCACTGTGTGACCATAAGAGAATAGTCACTCTCATTTGGTGTGACTTACCTCATAAAATTGTTGTGAAAATAAGCACTTCAGTTTGCTGTGGGAGGGAGGAGAGCTATGTCTGCTGCCTCAGGCTCCTTGGAATAAAGGTAGGATATACATTTGGCTAAGAAATATAATCATATATCAACTATGTAATCTATTTTTCAGATAGGGGCCTTTCCCATCCAGGGTCTACCTGAAGGTGCCTAAGACTGAACCTGAAAACTTTTTTCATGAAAAGTATATGTTCTTTTCCTGAGATACAGGCTCCTTCTGGGGCTCATTCACATAACCCACATATAGTGCTATTGCCATTGCCAGGGTTCTATTCCCTGAAATTCTGGGTTTGAATTCAGTGAGTCTCTAGACTTTTCTGGCTGAGAATTCTAAATGCTGTTCCCTATACTACATATCCCAGGATTCAAGGGGATATTGCCAAGGCAGTAAAAAGTGGAATGTGGCACTGTAATTGTGTTAGTGTGAATGGGGCCCCATTCATCCATGGCTCAAAGGTAGTCCCTCCATCCCGCAACTCAGAAGCCAATGCCAACAGCGGTTGCCACCACAGGATGGCAAAAAAACTGCCACCAAAGTATATGTTTTAGTCTTTATAGTACCACAATACTCTTCATTGTTTCTATGCATGGAAATGCACTGTCCTTAAATTTATATTTTCCCCTAAAAGTGATATCATTGAGGTACTTGGTTTGTGATGGATGGATAAGTGCTGATCTCAGTTTTAACTGCCTCTAGGATACCATCCTCCCCCTAGAAACTAATGATTGTTTCCATTCAAAGCTGCTTTATCCCCCGATTCCTACATAAGATACCAAAGGAGTATGATTCATAGGATATGGGCTTGTTTGCATATGTCAGAATGTTTTCAAGTACAAGATTTAAAGTAGTAACTGCTTAAATAGCTGCATAATAGTAAAGTGCACAATTGAATTACAAATGCTCTGTTTCAGTTCCTTATTCCATTATTATATACTAGTTCCCTTCAACGGTGTAAACACAATATATATGGTCCTGCTGGCCCCACATTTGATCTTCATAGCAACACTGTAAGGTAATTTAGGTCAGGAGATAAAATCCAGGCTACATTTACCCAAGAAACCTTGCTTCTTTGTGTGGATTTCAACCAGGTGCCTATCATTTCAATCTGATAATCAGGTATTTACATAGAGTCATAGAGCTAGAAAGGCCAACCCCCTACTCAATACAGGATCTCCAGCTGAAACATACCCAGCTGTCCAACCTCTTTTTGCAGACATCCAGAGATGTCTTAACTGCCAAACTGCTTTCTCTGTCAAGTTCCTTCTAATGTATAATCAAAATCTACCTTCCAGTAACATAAAACCATCGGGCTTAGTTCTAACTCCAAGGACCTTTCCACACTACACTGTTATAGTGCTCTTACTCCACTTTCAACATCCTGTGGAATTCTGGGGTTTATGGTTTACCAAGGCCAAAGAGCTCTCTGGCTGAGGATTCTAAAGGTCCCTCCCTAAACTGTAAACCCCAGGATTCCTCAGGATGTTGAAAGTGGAATAATAGTACTACAACAGTGTAGTGCAGAAAGGCCTTAAGACAGCAGAGAAAAAGCCTGCACTCTCCTCTTTGTGTCAGTCTCTGGCGTATTTAAATACGCCAAACTGAATATGCCCAGTTCCTGCAACTTTTTCTCATTTGTTTTGTTCTCCATGCACTCCATGGTCTTCCCTAACCTTGCTCTAACTTGTCTATATCCTTTTTAAAATGAGGTGCCCAGAACTAAACACAGTACTACAGATGAGGCCTGACCAGCACAGAATATAAGGAGACTATTATTTCCCTCAATTTGGAAGCTATGCTTCCATTAAAACAGGCTAAAATAGCATGCACCTTCTTTGCTGCAGCATCACACTGCTGTCTCATGTTCAACTTGTGATCAGCAATGATCCCAGGTTCCTTTTCACAAGTAGTACTTCTGAGCCATGTATTTCCCATCCTATATCTGTGCATTTGGTTTTTGTGACTTAAATGTAGAATTTTGCATTTGTTTCTCTTGGATTTCATTTTATTAATATCTTCCCAATTTTCTTGATTATCAAGGTCTGTTTGAATTCTACTCTTATTTTCAAGTGTTTTAGTCACTCTTCCAGTTTTGTATCATTTGCCAACTTGACACACCTTACAAATAAATTAACTGTTGGATCACTTGTTTCTATTTTTGCCTCTGAATTACTGGGTCATATCTGACAAGTTATTTTCTCAGCCCATGCTCTGGTTTCTGCAATAGCTGTTGGCTCCCACTATTGCTTTGGTAGGAGGACTTGTAATTTATTGCTTGCAAAACAGTCTGGAGGATGACACACAGAGCCATCATTATCTTTGTCAGATGCACTCACCATATTGAAATCAATATATAAAGAACAGAACAAGAAAAATATAACACTGAGTTTTAAAAAGCTGTTCTTGGTTCAGAAGTGTGATGCAGTTGCATGCGGTATTGTACTCCATTCGATTAAAATAATAAATAACTTCGTAAGGCTTTAGTACAGCCCATAAAAGTTGCTTTTTTTACACAGTATGTTTCTTTTTAAGATATTTACATTTCCCGAGATCTGTTTAGGTGTAAAACTCAAGTTAACAATATTTGCTTCTGAATAAATCTTCTAATTCTATATCTCAGTGCATAATATTTTATTGAATAAAGTTCCAGGTTTCTTTTTTTTCCCCAGTAGCACTTAAGTAAATATGTTAAGTTCATAGCATTTTTAATACAGATGAATGACTGAGTGTACATTTAGCCCAAAAGCCTGGCATAAAGACTTTATTCATTTCAATAGGAGATGTGCAAAGCATCATGTTGGTAGCTAGAAAGAAAAGTCATATCAGGATGTAGTTCACATTTCTTGCAGAAATGTGAGTACATCATGTTGGTCCTAGAAGTACCCTTGATGAGACTATTCTAACTAGTCTGGACCTCGTGACAATGATTTTCTGTTGGCCTTGTCAGAATTAAGGTACAAATGAATTCTTCTGCTGTCATACCTGGCAATTTTTTTTCCTGCTCAACGCCATACTTTTGTTGGTCTAATTTACAGTACTCAGACAACAGATACCATGATCACTCTGGAATAAATACTTCTAAGCATAATATTTCAACTGGTATTAGTGATTATTTTAATGGTGGGACGATTTACTTTCCTGGACAGCTGTAGAAGGACTATAGAGCTAAGATCATTTCCTTTACCTTCCTTAATTTATTTTTGTAATCACTCCTTCTTGAAAAACTAGCTACCTTCATTGCCACGACACCAGAAGCACAGGGATGTGTGATGTGACATGTTACACCATCACTGGAAGACTATGTGGGAGGAAAGATGGTTGCTCCTATAGGGAATTTTTATTGTCTTTAGCCATTTATTCAGTTCTGTGGGCTTCAGGTATAGCCATAAACCAGAAGCTTAGGAAATTTTACATAGCCTGGTAAATGATATTACTCTGAGTGTAACTACACTCCACAGTTATAGCAATGTTCATACTAGCTTACCTGGTGTGGCACCATCTTACCAAGAACGTGTAGTTTGGGGAATTACTTAGAATTCTTTGCTAGACATTTCTTGTATTCTAGTTCAGGAGAGTTGTGCTAGAGTTTTCTGGTAGAGACTTCTAAGTACCCCACCAAGCTACGAATACTGGGATCTCGTAGGATGAAGCTATGACAGTTAAAATGGTATCAAATTACTATAATTGTACAGTGTAAATACAGTCTTTATCATCTTTGTAGTGATGATACAGTTTTAGCATTTTCTAATATTCCTCAGCATAGCTCTGCACAACGTACACACTGTTTGTTCACCCTGTTGGATCACAACCGGTGCCTATGATATGTTTTGGTAGCATGACAGGCATTCTGCCTACGGTCTCAATACTCATATACACGAAATGCCAGTGAAGCCAGTGGGATGAATGTGATGGTTTGGCAATGACAGTGTTTTGAATTGTGCCTGAATATTGCAGACAATCTTGACTAGTCTAGACATTACTCAGTACAGGCAAGTACTGCCACAAGTAAATATCATTTTCCCTATACTGTGCCTGTGGGGTAAGCAATGGCAAATTCATTTTTCATTCTGAAAATAGTGGAGTATGGTTCACATCATAAATTAGTGAAGCTCAAACTTACCAGTAGAATGGGGTCATTTATGAAATGTGAAAAGCCAGATAATTCACACTAAGAGGGTAATAATCTGCCACAGAGTTTGGAAATAGTAACTTCACTGGACTACAGCTCCCACAATGCCTTGGCCAGACTGTAAAATTCTTCATGTTTGGGAAGTGAAACAGAAAAATTTACTTGTGTTACACTACAGCAGCTCTAGAAGTCAAATAATTAAATAGTAGAGTTTCCAAATATATTTATATTACTTACCTACTGCAGTGTAAAACCCAATATGCATTGTCTTGCTGTATTATATTTAGCTTGAACAGCTTGTGTTGTACAGGCTGTTTAAGACTTTGGACTCTTGACCAAGTAAAACAAATGATCTAAAAGAAGGCAAGTGGTTTTTTAAATGTAAAAACAGAATATCTGGTGAAAGATTAATATTAAAGTTAATATTATAAATCAATTCCTGTTGAATTCAGATGGAATTGGAACATTGTCAGAAAGGCAAACATGTGTGCTTTAGATGCTTTATTGCTGTAATTTTAATTGACATTTAAATAAATGGTAATTTCTCTTCTATTTTGATCCTTTCAGGTTATTAAAAGAATAGATCCGCCCCTTTACCCTTATATGTGTGTTAGCTGCAGACCATATATTTCGCCAACAATGGTAGCATGTGTCCAATTACAGGACGAATAATTGAGGCATTATAATTGTGATTTTGTCTGCAACAGTTTAAAATATCAGGGCTAAGGGAACCTTCCTCTAATGTGGAAATAGATCTTGAGAGCTGTACTTTTCAAAACTACAACTCCTAGAATCCCTCAGGTGGCATGACTACCGGGTGTACTGCTGGAGGGATTCCATAGCTAGAAAAGTAGCTTTTCCAAGCTCTTTCCCAAAACTTCTTTCTTCCTACCAGCTTCTGCACAAGCATTCTAGCATTGCAGTAGCATAACAAAAGAATGCACAGTTTAAAAGAGCTATATTTTTCTAATTAAAAAAAAAACCCAATTAACTTATAAAACCCTATAAAATGATGTGGGCAAGAAGATATGAATATGTCACTCATCACTTGTCACCCAAATATTGAAATCGAAAAGATGCCAAAGGTGGTTATAACCTATAATATCCAATATGCCTAAAACAGAAGCACTCACCTGAGGGGGTAAATAGAACCATAGAATCATAGAACAGAATCATAGAATCATAGTTGGAAGAGACTACATGGGCCATTCAGTCCAACTCTCTGCCATGCAGGAACACACATCAAAGCACTCCCAACAGATGGCAATCCAGCCTCTGCTTAAAAATCTCCAAAGAAGGAGACCCCACCACACTCTGAGACAGCATATTCCACTGCTGGACAGCTCTGACCGTCAGGATGTTCTTCCTGAGGTTCAAGTGGAATCTCCTTTCCTGCAGCTTGAATCTATTGCTCCTTGTCCTAGTCTCTGGAGCAGCGGAAAACAAGCCCACTCCCTCCTCGACATGACATCCCTTCAAATATTTAAACATGGCTATCACATCCCCTCTTAACCTTCTCTTCTGCAGACTAAACATACCCAGCACTCTAAGCAACTCCTTATAGGGCATGGCTTCCAGATCCTTCACCATTTTGGTCACCCTCCTTGGGACACACTCCAGCTTGTCGATATCCTTCTTGAATTGAGATGCCTAGAACTGGACACAGTATTCCAAATGAGATCTAACTAAAGCAGACTAGAGTGGTACCATTACCTCCCTTGTTCTAGACACTATGGCCATTTCCACACAGGGTATTTAAAATGGTGCAGTGTGTCCTCCATGGAGGATGTCTGCACCTTGGAGTGGATTGGGTTTGGACTACTTACCGTAAATCCACACCTCAGTCCGCTCCAGAATGACCCCAAGTGGTCCTCCAGCGTGCTTTTGAAAGACCTGATTTTTCTGGTCTTTCCAAAGCATGGAGCACACCACTGCAAGCCTGCTCCCTTGTGCAGATTCGCAGGTTCGCACCAAAGCGAGCCTGCGATCTGCCGAGGGCAGGCTTTAGGCTGGCAAGCTTCACTGGTTGGTTGAGACCCACAACCAACCAGAAGCCACCATTTTGGACACTGGAGCAGTGCAGAGCGACGACCACGCACTGCTCCTCCTCATCCCGGACCGGACAGCCAGAAGATCCAGTAAGTAGCAGCGCAGGCTGATTCCCTCACCCCGTGCAGAAATGGCCTATATTCCTATGGATGCAACCAAGAATTGCATTGGCTTTCTTGGCTGCCGCATCACACTGCTGACTCATGTTCAGCTTCTGATCTATCAAGACTCCTAGATCCCTTTCACATGTACTGCTATCCAGCCATGTTTTCCCCATCCTATATTTGTGCATTCCATTTTTTCTGCCTAAGTGCAGGACCTTATATTTCTCTCTGTTGAAATTCATTTTGTTAGCTTTGGCCCAGCTCTCCAATCTGTCAAGGTCATTTTGAATTTTGAACCTGTCCTCTGGTGTATTAGCAACCCCACCCAATTTGGTGTCATCTGCAAATTTGATCAGCATGCCCTCTCCTCTGTCATCCAAGTCATTGATGAAGATGTTGAATAGCACTAGGCCCAGGACAGAACCCTGTGGCACCCCTCTAATCACTTCTCTCCAGGATGAAAAGCAGCCATTGGTGAGCACCCTTTGGGTTCGGTTGGCCAACCAATTACCAATCCACCTAACAGTAGCCCTGTCCAGCCCACATTTTACTAGCTCCTTTGCAAGAATGTCATGGGGAACTTTGTCAAAGGTGTTACTGAAATTAAGATATGCTATGTCCACAGCCTACAGCTAGAGCCTACAGCTAGCTACAGCCTATACAGCTGAGTACTAGCTATGTGGTATCTTTATTGGAAAGACGTTTTACACAATTTCCCCTTTTGAAAGTATTAGTATTAATTATACACAACTCATGAGAAATCACAAATTCTTTGGAGATAACATCATCTAAGGCTGACCCAAATGGTGTTCTGCTGCTGAGGCTATGCATGTTTAGCCTTCTAAACTTGGCCTTCTGAACTGCATAAATAGAATCCATGTGGGACCCCACCTCGCCCATTACTTCAATTGCTCCAAACTTATCTGTTCAAAATATTTGCACTGAATTAGTTCAACAGGGCCTGGGCTCCAGAGAGAACAGCAGGGAACAGATTCTTGGAAGGGAGATTGAAAATAAAGGGGAAACTATAGTTGCAGCCATTTTGGTGCCTGTGTTATGTGACTACAAATTGCTTCTAGCAGTAAGCAAAAGTAATGCACACAACTTGTCCAAAGCAGGGGAACGTGAAGAGGCCTTACAACTAAAAGAGGCTGTCCTTGAGAATATACTCTTGGAATTTTCACAATGATTTTTTTTACCCCCCCCCCTCAGTTGGATAGATTCTCTCCCTACAATGGATTTTAAATTCCTCCCTCTTTATCTAATTTCTCTAAAATAGAATCAATATTTCAGAGAAGCATTCTTGCTTTGAAAATATTTTTTCTCCTCCAATTCTGTTTTTGTTTGTTTTTGACAGTTGTATAAAGTTTGTGTTTTAAGGCTGAGTTTTAATGGTTTTCTTCTCTCAAACTCCCCCTTAATTAACTAATTCTATATGTGTATATGTGTATATGTTTGTGCATGCACACACAGATACGTACACAGATACAGATACATGTCAGGGCTTCACACTGTCATAGGAAAGAAACTGTAACTTATAGGTATGTTTAATACTGGGAGAAATTTAGTATCTATTTACTCACCTTATAGGGTGGGTTTTGTTTTTTTTTGTTTTTTGGCAGAGCAATGTCTCATTTATATTAACAATGCAGTCATACATAGTCATAAGCCCCAATGAATTAACTGGGACTTGTTTTTAGGTAAATGTGTACAGGATTGTAGCCTAAGACAGTCTAAAAGGCTACTGGAATGTTTTTCTGTATGACAATATTTTGTCCAATTTGTATGATAAATGTTTTATTTAATATTTTGTCCCCAAGTTTATCTTTTAAAAACTAATTTCATTTGATTTTATTTACCTCCTGGAACTAAAAGCAGTAACATTATTATTGTTCACCCCTACCCACTTCCATTTTTATCCTGACAATAGCTTTGTGAATAGGTTAAACTGCAGTGTTATGCTACAAGAAAGCTGGGATTTGTACATCTCTGATGTACATTGTGCAGGAGGAGTGCGGTGTGACTCTGTAGTTTATGCAGTGACAATGGATTGGAGACAAAGCTGTAATTTTTGAGCAGATCTGATAAGGACATTTTGATTTTATAATTACGTTTTGTATACTATTATATTTATTGTCAGTGATGCTGTCCATCTGTGTGTACACACACGCGCGCACACATACACAGTATTGTATTTATTGATTTACATTTTTTCTTCTTTTTCAGAATTTCCTAGACTGAGTACATAAATCTCAAGGTTTCTCTAGTTCAAACAGCAGTTTCCTAAGTTCTTCCTCATTAATAACTTTTGGTCTCTTGTTATCTGGGCACAGCCTTTTGATCATGCACTTGGCAATACAAATCCTGGGTTTTACCTGTGAAATGATGGCGGGTATAAGCATGATCATATTTATTTATTAATCATGAATTAAGGACCTTTTGGCTTTGTAAGGGCTCTGAATCAACTTAGAATTTAATGATGTTAGCTTTAATGTGATACCATAATGAAGAGATTGAAAACATGAAATAAAATAAAGAGGTGATAACTATTTTTAAAACTGCCAGCATGATGTGATGGTTTGAGCATTTGACTGTGACTTTGGAGACCAGGATTTGCATCCTCACTTGACCATGCAAACCCACTGCGTGACCTTGGGTAAGTCACACTCTCTCAGTCTCAGAGGAAGATAAAGGCCCCTTTGAACAAATCTTGCCAAGACAACTCGTTGATAGGTTTGTCTTAGGGTCAACTTAAATTGGAAACAACTTGAAGGTGCACAACAAGAACAAATCATTTCTGAAGCACAGATTAACAAATAGCTATGCATGCGACAAATAAGAATTGTAGCCAAGCAGGTACATTGATGTTTATGGTACAGTAGCAGCTATTACATATGACACCAGCATGTTGCAAATGGGGGAAGGCTCTTTCTCAGTCTCAGTTTCCTCCCATCCCTATAATCTGCACAGTCATTAAAGGGTGGGGAGTAGGGAGAATACAGCCAAGATAGCAACCAGAAATACTCTCTGTGTATAAGCCTGTCCTCCTTCTTTTTTTTTTTCCTCTCTGAGATCTTCTGAGGAGGTCCTTCTCTCTGTCCTACCGCCTTACACATATATCCGGTGAGAACAAGGTAGAGGGGCTTCTCAGTGGTTGCTCTCAAGGATGTTAAACTCCCTTCCCAGAGAGTGAAACTGGTACCCTCCTTGCTATCTTTTCATATGCAGATTAAGACCTTTTTGTTTAGGCCGGCCTTTGCTTAGGGGGAAAAAGGCCTGTTAAGTTCTGTGTTGCTCTATTGTTGTTGCTATTTTAAATGGGTTGGTTTTAACTGCTTTTAATTTTATCAATAGTTTAATTATTTTTTAACTTCTGTATAATGAAAAACTTTAGCTTATGTGTTTTAACTTTTGTAAGGTACCTTGGTGACAATAACAATGATGGTGTTTTTGTAGGGAATAAGATAAATTCGTACCCCTTGACTGTCAGTGTGCTACAATTAACAAAAAGCAGACTAGTAAAATGCTGTATGGTTAGAAACCATTTACCATAGGTTCATTCGGGAGACTGCATTGGAAAGCGAAATATTTGAAACGGGAGCATTCATGGACAAATTGGTTGGCAGATGCAAAACTGGAAGGATGGAGGGAGCAGAAGCTATTTGGTCATTGGTTCTGAGCTCTCCCCTTCCTCTGCTCCAGCCATTCTGCAGTGGATCCAGAGGGTGACATCTTGCTCCGCCCCTCCCCAGGAGATGAATAGATACTCCAAAATGCAGTAGCAACAGCAACAGCAACATGATTAGAAGGCCACTTCTGGAGTTGAAAAAAATATTTTTAAAAATGTTCAACAGGGTAGCAGATATTGCAATCTATTTAAAAGTGAATTGCAACCTATTTAATATAGCAACCTATTTAAAGGTGAATTGCCTCTCATTTCAAACTTTCACATGAGGCAAGTCATGTTTTTTAAAAAACTGGAAAAAAGGGTAGTCCAGATTACAAAAACAGATGCTTCTTGTTCTCGTCCACCATGCTTTGTCTACATGGGACTATTGCCTTAGGCCCACATCTTACTAGTTGCTTCAGAAATTTTATTTAAAAAGCAGTTTCTGTTTGTGAGTGTTGTTGATGTTGCTGTGTTCTTTCAACGCGTTTCCAACTTAAGGTGACTCTAAGGACAAACCCATAATGGGGTTTTCTGGGACTGAAGTGTGTGACACACCCAAGGTCACCCAATAGATTTCCATGGCCAAACTGGGAATTGAGCCCTGTTCCCCAGAGTCATCTTCCAATGCTCAAAGCACTACAACACATTGGCTCTTTGTTTGTGGGTAGCACAGGTTTTATGTCTCTTATTTTATGAATAAGAAAGCAGTATCAGATTATCCACTTTAATTTTTATTTGGAAGTGGACAATTCCACAAATCTTAACAAATCAGGGGACTGTTAGTTCTATGAAGTGATAAACAATTCTGAAGACACAAAACATCTACAAAACAAAACATCTATAGAGCCTTAGTGACGCAGTGGTTGAATGCCGGTACTACAGACACAACATTGGGAGTTTGATCCTGCAGGGCTCCAGGTTGACTCAGCCTTCCATCCCTCCATAGGTCAGTAAAATGAGTGCCCAGCTTGTTGGGGGCAATTAGCTAAGCACAATGTAAAACTGTTTAAGGAGTGCTTAGCACTGATAAGCGGTATAGAAATGTAACTGCTATTGGTATTGCTATAACATCGCAAATACCTTTAGAATGGAAACAGTTCACACATTTACCAGTAAATAACTGTTGGTGAAAAAACTGCATGCTTGTGTGAACCAGGCCTTAACTCAAGGGATTATTACTTTCAACTGTTTTGCTCCGTTGTTTTAAGATTCATCATGTGCTTCTCTTAAGAGTGGAATGCATTTCATGTCACATGTAGTTAGGCCCTGAAATACTTTTAACATCATATATAGGGGGGTTCAGAAGCCTAGTGTCATGTTAGCTTCTTGCATTTGAGGTGCTAAGGCATCTAGTTCAACATGGGCTTACTGGCAATCACTTAACTAAGTGCTTCATTCCCAGCAAAGCCATCCAGTTAATTATATGCCAGAATACTAATGTGTGTCATGCTTATTCCCAGATGTTTTTAGTGTAAATGCTACAGGTTAGCTTCCAATAAATCATTTTCAATGCACCACTAATGCATGTTGATTGAGTAATATAAACAAATCCACGGTCTTGATTACATGTATAGGACAGATGGGTATATATATCCTATAGACATGAGCTGGCACGGCCATTCAGTTCTGAAGGCCGAGAATACATATCTTAGAATATGGATATAATTATCACTGAATACAAAATATTTTAGTGCTCTTTTTTTATTCTGCTCTTTTATTGATTGTACTTGGATTTTCAGGCATATAACTTATATCTTTTCTATGTGAAGTGCCTTGGAAATAGTAACTGAAGTATGGTACATATATCTGCTAAATGAACTGTAACTATATCCATTTAAACAACTATAACAGTAATGATGTACAGTATATTTCTCTAGGCAAATTACTTTTGAAATCTGCAGCAATATACAGTGAGCTGGATCCAAACTTGCTGCTTAGTGATACCTGGAGTAGGTCCATTTGAATAAATAGGACTTAAATTAATGATGACTATTTCATTTCCATTGATTTCATTAGACCTAGCCCATTTCTGCACTAGCCTGTTCTAGTGCTATTATTCCACTTTCAAAATCCTATGGAATCCTGGGATTTGCAATTTAAGGAAGGGCCAAAAGTCCAGGATTCCATAGGATGTTGAAAGTGGAATAATAGCACTAGAACAGGCTAGTGCGGAAATGGCCTATGACCAAGTTCGCATCCAATCCAGAAGGCAGAGTTGATCTAGACAATATATTACTATCATCTTATCATATTCATTGACTTCCTTTCTAGTCATGGATTTTTTTAAAAAAAAGATGTGATTACAAAAGTTTTGTTATCATTTTCATTTTCTAACTAGCTATTGAGGACAATTCAGGAATTGCATTATACATGTGTTATAAATGCTTCACAGACTTTTCATACAGAACAGATTTCTTGGAGGTACTATTTACTATTACATTCAAACAAATATATTTTGATCAGGTCCAACAATAATGAACCAGTTTTCTCCTTGCAATGGTAGACTGGGCAAGTTGGTATGATGTCTTTGTGTCATCTTTCTCTTTCATTGAATCATAGAGGGCCATATAAATTCTACCCATTGCTTTCCATTAGAAATGCAGAGCTTGTACATCCTCTGCATAAGGACCTCCAGCAAAGGAAAGCCCATCTACCCTCTAAGCTAATGACCAGCTTTGTGACTTTGCTCGTCATTAAGGATGGAGGGATGGGAAATGTTAATGTTCCTGGATTTTTTTCCATGCCTGTCAGCTGCAGTGTGAGCTGCATCTGGGAACTGTACACCTTCCCCATTATGATCTATAAACTGGCAGAGAGAAGAGCCAGTAATGTCACATATGGTTTCCCTACTTCAACGGAAAGAGAATGTCTGGGATATATCCTTCATAGAGTCTTCATTTTCCAAAGCATACTTCAGTCTCTTACCACATCACAGTTCAGAAACCACTGGACACATGGACACAACGCTAGATCTGTACAAGACGTATACAGATGTAGGCTTTAGTTGCTATATGCACATTTACCCATGTCTGTCTGTCTGTCTGTCTGTCTTTCTTTCTTTCTTTCTTTCTTTCTTTCTTTCTTTCTTTCTTTCTTCTTTCTTTTTCTGACTTAACCTATGAGACTATTTGTTTCTAATAAGAAACAGAGTATTTATACTGCAATAGGAATCATAACACATACAAGTAAGAACCTATGCATACACACCCTACTCATATACATACCTAAAATAGGTTTCTACTTTCTGGAAGGAACAGAGATGGTTTCCTTTTTCAGAATAATTTTCCATCTGTTTTACTTGAAACACACAGGAAAACTTGTAGAGAATGACTGCAAAAAATACAAAAACAAAAACAGCAAGTTGAGGTTATTTTTTTTTTAATTAAAAAGCCTCATTTTCTTTTCTTTTTCCACTGAGGGAACAACTCTCAACGTCCTCTTTATACATGGTTTTGTTTGAAGGTCCTTGCCTAGTTTCTTCGTACATTTTAACATTGACTACTGCCTGATGAACTGGTTTGTATACCTGGCTGTAATTTTCTTAATAATTTAAAGAAATAAAAAAGAAGAGACCTGGCACTTGGAATAGCTAAATAATGCAAGTCACAGGTTATAAAATAATGCAAGTCACAGATTATGAAACAGCTTCAGCTCAAGTTTTGTGGAGATACCTCTTATTTTATTTTATCCTATTTTATTTACATCCCAGCGTAGAAACTCAGGCAGTCTCAACTCCTGAACCACATAGTAAGTCGGCTAAATCTTTGACGGTTTTAAACCCAAAGGTTATAAACAGGCATCACCTAGAGATTTTCCCCCATCAAAAGTCATGAGGCTGTAACGTGTGTATGTATTGTTGTTTTTTAATTAAGGAGGGGCCAATGTGGTGTAGTAGTTTGATTGTTGGATGACAGCTCTGGAGACCAGGACTCAAATCTCCACTTGGCCATGGAACCTACTGGGTGACCTTGGGCAAGTCATACCTTCTCAGACTCAGAGTAAGGAAAAAGCAACCTCCTCTGTACAAATCTTGCCAAGAAAATCCTGCGATAGTGTTGTGTCAGGGTTGACAAACGTCAGAAATTATTTGAAACCACATAACAGCAACAGCAATTTATTTTTAAAAAAATAAATAAATTGGAAAATGAGAACGGGGTTTCCTCCAGTTTCTACATTAATTTTAAAACTCTGTTAACCTCTTCATCTTTTCTTCTCTTTTCCTACTCAATTGTGAACACAGCAGACCTGATCTCTACTGGGGCTTTAGCAGGAGGGGTTGAGTGAGGCTCTTTGCATCTTGCTGTGGTCTCAGTCTGGATTTGGAAGAGGACTGTACCTATAGTTTACACGACCAAGTCATACATTCATACAAACAGATCACATTTTGGCAATCTGAATTGCAGTCTGTCCTCTCCTGATAGCTGGATTGGGATGGCTGTGGGGAGAAATGGTTACAGCCCCTACTCTCCAAGCCGGGACAGAAGTTCAAATCAGGTTCCCTATAATTACTTTTGAGTTGTGCCCTAAAATCACGTGCACACACATTTGTTTAAAGGGCAACCTCATATCTAAACCATTAATATAACAAACATATGTTGTCTAGTAGAATAGGTGGATTCTACAAATGGTAGGCTTAGTCATCACCATCTCTGGCAGACTGTTATCCAGATTTTTTTTTTTTTTGCCAGATACAAGCAGCTGTTTGTAGTAATTATATGCAAGGCAAACAGAAATCACTGCAAGCATGTTGAAGTAGAAATAAGAATCTGTCTCACTGGCATATGCAAGGGTCACTGTCACACAAATTCCATATTATCATTGGTAGGAGAACCAATAAAAGACATCCAGCTCACCTCTGTCTAACCAATGTAAGTTTTTATATGAAAATTCAGCTGAAAATCCTTGTTATTTTACAATTAAGAAGCTAGAGGACTAGATAACAAAATAGCAACACCATGAAAGAGATGCCCTAGATGGTTCAACTCTGGAATTAAGAGCTGAGGTAGCTAAAATTTAGTCTAGAAATACTTCAAAGAAGCTCTAAGGCAACACCTCTACAGGTAACTCCAAGATCTATGTAGGATATGGAAACTGGCAAATGGTGCCAAGGTAAAATGCAGTTCAGCCAAACTTACTGAGTGCAGAATAAACACTTGCTGGTGACTTTGACATAGACAAAAATGCAGACAAAAGCTTTAGAACAAGTTTAAAATATATAGATACAAAAAGAGATATGAATGCTAGGTAAGCAAACCCTTTAGTCAGCAAAATAACTATCTGTACATAATGCCAGCTAAGCAGGCACCTGCCAGATAAGGTAAGCACAGGGACCCTGGGAATTTTTAAGGTGGGGAACCTCAACTTTGAGCAAAATTATTATTAATTTTACCTATTTTACCTATTTGTAGATACATTTTTACAAAACAATAAAACCACAAAATACATTGCATTAAAATATCAACATCTGAAGTCAGAAACAATCTGACTACTGTGAAAGTTTTGGCTAAATAAAAAAAAATGAAACATACAAACCTGATTAAATAACAATGAATAAACAAAATCAATATGTCAAGCAAAGGTAACAATATTTAAGATCACATTAAGAGAATCCAAAGATGCACATCTGCGCACTCATCTGCCCATCCAGTAAATTATTTTAAAAGTAAAAGCTATGGAGATGTGTCAGAAGACATAAAATCACATACATAACACTCTAAAAAAAAAATAAAAATACAAAACGTGTACCTCTATCAAGCTTGAGGACCAGAGACTCCAGATACAATCCTGGAGTTAGGGGTGTATACTGAGACAGTCACGTTTACTGCTGACAATCAATTATTTAGGGATGATGGGAGCAAAAGATTGTGAATCACTCCAAAAGCATCTTTCTAAACTGATAGAATGGGCTTTAAAATGGTAAGTGAAAAATCCGTACAAACAAGTGAAAGTTATGCATACTTAGAGGGAAAAACATCGACCTTCCAATATACACTGATGGGATGTGAGCTGGCAACAAGTGATTGGGGATCCAGTGGTCATGACTGATACCTGTTTCAAATTATGACCCAATATATGACTGCTGGAAAACAAAAGAGAGACAGAGAAGAAAAGGCAAATTCCAAGATGGGCATGATTAGAAAAGGAATCAGAAACAACACTGCCAATGTCACACAAACCCATGATGCAACAAATAACCAAAATACTGTGTACAGTTTTGGTCACTGTGCTTAAAAAGGATGTTGTAGGGCAAGAAAATATGAAGAAAACAGCAACCAAAATGGCGAAAATACTGTCCTCACCTATGAGGATAGATAGCAATGTTTGGGGCTATTTATTGTAGGAAAAGGGCTTGTAAAGCAGGACATGATAGTGATGTATAAAATTATGCATCTCTCATATTTCTAGAGCCTAACATCATCCGGTGAAAATGAATTGTGGGAGACACAGGACAAATAAGTGTATAGAGCATATTTAAACAGGGCAGAGTTAAACTGTGGAATTCACTGCTACAAGATGCAGGGTTGGTTGCCACTTTGAAAGGGGATTAGATACATTCGTATAGTAGAGACCCATCAGTGGCTACTAGTGCCGCTGGCTGTATATGTCAACACCTGTATCAGAGGCAATATGCTTCTATGTATTAGTCACTGGAGAGTATAAGATGGAAGGTACATCTGCACTCATGTTTTGGTAGTGGGCTTCTCATAGACAGGTGGCTGGCTATTGTATAAACAGATGATTGGACTAGATAGATTCTCAGTCTACTGCAGCATGGTTTTTCTAATGTTCCTTCATCAGCCCAAAGGCTGAAGAACAGGAAATTCTGTGGGATTGTAAAAAAAAACCAAACTGAAATTAAAGAAACTAAAACTAAATTAAAAAATCAATAGCATAGTATAATATAACTGATACAGAAGCAAAGCTTTGGGAAGAATGCAGACCTCTTCCTGGTCTAGGTAACAAACAGCAAATGATGGACTCTGCTTTTCTTTCTGGGAGAAGTCCCACACATCCCAACTCAATCCATCCAGTGGCCAAAAAAAGATGTGAAAAAGCACTTCTATATTTGTGTTCTTTGTTAATATAAAGCCTCTATACCTTTTGGACATTTCCTGCCGTCCCTTTGATTCTGCCTCACTGTGGCTGTTAGGAATCTGTACCAACTGAAAACTGCTTCTGTCATTATTATCAACTTACCAGACTAAAAGCTTACACTTAATGAATTAATGTACAATAATAATTTTCTTCTGCCTATATTATACACAAACCAGGTCACTTGGAAGAGTGCCCTGGGTGATTGGTGGACTCTCCTTCATCAGAAAATGCAGAGGTTGGATGGCCACCGCTCAGAAATCTTTTACTTTGGATTCCTGCCCTGAAGATGGACTGGATGATCCTTGGGATCTTTTCCAACTTTATGATTCTGTGACTTAGATCTGAATCTTCAATGTCTGAGAGTTCCCAAAGCATATGCACAGTTAAAAAAAAATCCAGAAAAAATATTTTATGGATGCTGCTATGGTCAAGTTGGTAAAAGGTATTGTTACCGCAGCTTCTAGCCCAGACTTGTGGAATATTAGATATCATTTTGATATCACTAATTTAGTCTACTATACCCCTCTGTTCTCCACATGCTTTCAGGGCCCCTGGACAAGCTCGCAGACAGGCACAGCCGCTAATCGCTGCAATTTTCCACACAAATACAGGCAGGCCAGAAATAGCCGACCTGCCACTTCAGGAGACCTCAACGCAAGTACCACATTATGTATGCACGTTACTTACAAAGAACTCCCTGCCCCAAGCAGGTAGTTTGACTAACCGAATACTCATCTGTCAAGCACTCCATATTTGCATACTGGCTACTCTATTGACAATTCGGATTTAACTCAAGATCTCGATCTGTTGCCCTGCCTCTCGTATTGCTAGCTTGTGCTCTTTTGACTAATTCCCACCTTTGTAATTTGGAGTGCACTTAGGTGTCCCTCACGGTACCCCCAGAAATCAGGGTAACAGTATTGATGAGGAAGAATAGATACACCAGCAGAAGCTGCATCAGTTTGACTTTGCCTGAATCTACAGCAAAGGACAAGATTCCATCTGTTCCCCTCCCCTTCCCTCAACTGAGTTCAATCAATATAGACTATTTTTGCACTCTAAACTCAGTTTGCAGTAGTTAAAATAAGCTGTTGACAAAGGGAGAAAGTGGGAAGGGAAGAGAGAAACTGAGAGATTAGAGAAAGTGAGGTGACAGAGGATTAATCAGGATTGATTCTGGCAAACTGGGACATTTGGAAAGTATGTGTGGTAGAATTTAAGAAATGTAGAATTTTCAGTTTCAGATGAGAGTAGAAAAATTTTAGATGATTCATGAGATTGTGCATCTAGGATGGGACTGTGATTGTATCTGTGGAAGAACATCCATCTTAGAAGTTGTCATGGCGTTACAAGAATTGTTCATTCCCTAAAGCTGTTGGCCATTTTTCAGTAATAACACTCTGAAAGAAAATAACTGAAAACCAAGTCTATATGTGCGTGCGCGTGTGCGTGCACACACACACACACACACACACACATATACACACATACATACTACTATGCTTTGCTATACTCCCCCATTCCCATATTATGTTGCAAAATTGTTTCAGTTCTGCTATGTAAATTGCTTATGGGGCTCTATTCTTATTTTCAGAGTTATAAATAAAGGGATTCCTCCAACAGACCATCAGAAAAATAAAAATGTAGTCATACTATTAAAAGCAATTATAAAGCATACCACCTACTTCATGATTTGTTTAAAAACAGAGTAGCATCAATAACATTAGCTGGTGAATGATTAGTTCATTAGTTTTCAACCCTTGGCAAGAAAGAATGGGGTTTCCTTGAGCAAGGAACTGCACAAGATGAATGCCAGGAAGACATGGCCACGGATCCAGATTAACAAGGACCAAACAATAAGTAAAGCAACTCCATCCAGCTGAGGAACATCTCCACATCTTTGTGTTACACCAGCATAAATTGTAAACTAAGAAACTAAAGCAAGGTGTTTTGGGATTTCAGAATTAAACAGAAACACTAAAGCTGGTCAGTGAGCCCAGGGCTACTGCCAGATCTTGAGAAAATTACTTTTTAGACTATAGCTCCTCAAATCTCTAGCCAGCATGTCTGCTGACATTTGTAAAAGAGCTGTGGTTTGAAAAAGTAACATTTCCAGACTTTGCCCATGCTTGCCTTGCGCATAATTACAATGAAGAGACTAGCACACCAATGCTGGACAGGGACTCCAGGAGTCCAAAAAAGTAACTTTTCTAAGCCTGGTGCCTTACTCTTTTTACAATTGAAAGCCTACTCTGAATCAATTATAGGAGTGCTTCTGTTCACAGAAGAGCATGTTTAAATCCTTTCATGCATTCCCCAAATTATAATGTGAGCAATTGTTCTTGCTTTTGTTATGGAGGTCTTTTATGTGTTGGTAAAATCTTCACCATATTTCCCCCACAATTTTTAGTCAGGTAGTTGCAAGCTAGTTTGTCTCTTGAATTTTTTTGTTATGTTTGAAATGCTTTTAAACTGTTTTAATTCCATGTTTAGTTTTAATACAGTTTATTTTCCTTAGAATTGTCTTCTTCAATTCTATGTGTGTTTGTATTTTCACCAAGTGTTTGGTACACAGTTTTATTTTTTTAATTTTTTTTAAATTTATACTTTTACTAGAACAAAGATTCCTTGTATAATATAGATATCTATATAACTTATACAATACAAAGATTGATACCTTATATCGTTCCATATCAAGGCATCAACTTGTAGAATCTTATACACAATTCTTTTTACATATAAAAGTAAGAAAAAAGCTTACACAATATTTAAAGAGAGGAGAAGAAAGAAAAGGGGGAAAAAAGAAGAGAGAAAGGGAAAAAAGAGAAAAAGCTTCCTTAACTCAGTTATTTATTACCCTATTCCTATAATGAAGGATCTGTTTTTTACATGGTGATTATAATTACAAGATTCTACTTATTATCACTCAAAGATGATCTTATATATATATATATTATCTCATTTCTTAAAACTCATGTTGTAAGCCATTTTGGGTCTTGTACTACAAGAAAGGTGGCACATTCAATCAATCAATCAATCACCAATTAAAACATCACGTTTGTAGTTTGTATGGTATTTGTATTTGTATGATAATAGATCAAATGCCACATGGCAAAGCTACATACAATGGCAGATTCTACTTTCCCCCTGCTCTGCTTGCTAATCATATGGAACCCCAACACTGCATATATGTTACTACATACTACATACCTGTACAAATGTAGAATGGCTGAACACAGGGAGAGGGCTCCTACCCCACCCACCATCCACCCTGAAAGCAGATGAACAATTTGGAGTGGGTTTATAGACTGAAATAAGGAGAGAAAAAGAGAGGGGAGGGGGAGAGATGTGAGCTAGCTGACCATGAGATATAGAGGCTCCTTCTCTATGAATCTGACACAGCGCCACTAGATTTGCCTCTTGCTACAGGCATGCCTGTTTGGCTCCAATCTACCCAAATTTTATGAAATACTACAAAGACCCTAAGTGCTCAGTGCTTGGTCATCCACAGGAAGCTAAACCATGGACAGATAGTGGTATAGATATATGAAAATATCTTATTCCTAATTATGTTGGCAAATCAGGAAATGAGCTTTGCTCTGCAGTATTTGCTCTGAAAACCCCATGCTGGCTCCTAGTAATCACACTGCTTCCTTGTGTTTATATCGCTGTCAAGGCAGAAGGTGCATTCCCTAGATTTGTTTTTTTTATACCCTGTGTTTCTGTCTAAAAAATAAAATAATATCAGGATTCCTTACAATGGGTCTCCCATCCACATAGTTTGCAAGTCCAGACTTGCTTAGCTTCAGCATCTGAAGTCATCACTGAGCTTGGAACTTGTTATACATGATAACTATTTACCTGTAATTAATTTCTTTACCGAATAATAATGTAATAATATATTATGTAAGACAGAACTATGGGCTGCTCCAGATTGGATAAATTTGTAGGGACATTGCTGCAGGTTGTGGTATTTGCTGCTGTAGGTCTTTTTTGTCTTTTCTTTTCTTTTAATATCCAAATGGTGTTTTTTTTTGGTCCTACATTATTTTCTGGAAATTCCCAGGATGAACTGCAACTGTTTACACCTATCGGTGAATGGGAATATTTTTAAAAAAAAGAAAATTCTAAGACATTTTGGAATAAAAAGGTCCTGAGGGGCTCATTTTTCTCAACAGTTGTGATTTATACTGTTTTTGAGGTGAAGGGCTCTCCCTAATGATGTGTATGGTATCATGGGCTGTGGAATCTGCATGCCGTTTGAATTTCTGCTTCTCTTACCTACAACTTCTAATTCAAGATGAACAGTGGGAAGCTGGAGGCTCAGGGATTCTTCTTCAACCCCTCTCTCTTTCTCTCCTTTTTAAAAAGTCTTTTTTAAGAGTTGCCATAGTGCATGGCTGTGTGGGTGAAATGGCACTTCTGCAATCTAACATTTCTAAGATTTTTTTTTTAAAAAGAATTGAGAGTGGAGAAAATTTATCCCCAAGCCATAGGAGAATGAAGCACAGCAAACCATGTCCCCAGTTGTTGTTGTTGTTGTTTTTTTTAAAAAAAACCCTTTGGAAGGGCCCTAGTGTAAATCCAGAGCCTAAACACCTTAAAGGCACCAGATCTTACCTGATTTTGGAAGCTGAGTAGAGTCAGCACTGGTCAGTATTTGAATGGGAAAATGGCAACAGATACCAGGTATTGTAGGCTATGTTTCAGAGGAGGGACCTGGCAGAACTACCTTTGAGTAGTTGCCTAAGAAAACCCTAGGCAATTCATGGGGTTGCCATAACTTGACAAGTGACTTGGATGCATATGCATACCGACACATGCACACACACACACACACACACACACACACAGAGTGCATATCCAGGAAAACATTACACTGAACAACAGACAGCAACAAAATCGATGAAAAGGGCACACTGACACAAAATGAGAAGACGCAGAGGCAACAACAACTGACAAACCAGAAAAGCCTGATGAGCTACATTGCAAGAGCTCACTCTTCTTTAAGCTAATCTGGAAGAGCTCTGTATTACTTTACAATTGTGTAACTTAAGAAAGGACAACTTCACTACTTTTGTGCTGTAACTTTTAAGTTATTTTTATAATTATCAGGGTGTGATTTCACTAAGTGATAGAGGGAAAAGATCACTGGGTTTCAGTGGTTGCCTTGTGCTGTGTGTTTTCATCTGTGGAATGCTGGAGGATGCATGCAGCATGGGAGACAGGATGGAAAACTGAGACAATCCATAGCTTAATGGCCATGGGGCTGAACAGGAGTCAGAGCCTCTCAGTGCCAGTCTCTGGAACAGGCCCTGTTGATAAAAACAGTGGCTGTTTCCGCACAGGGCGAGGGAATTGCCCCGCGCCGCTACTTACCGGACCTTCTTGCTCTCCGGTCCAGTCCAGGCTGCTCAGGAGCAGTGCGTGCTTGTCGCTCCACACTGCTCCGGCGTCGAAAATGGCGGCTTCTGGTTAGTTGAGAGTCTCGACCAACCGCTGAAGCTCGCCAGCCTAAAGCCCACCCCCGGCAGATCGCAGGCTTGCATTGATGCGCGCCTGCGAATCTGCATAAGTGGCATGCTCCGTGCTTTTGAAAAACCTGTTTTTAGTGGTTTTTCAAAAGCACGTTGGATGACCACTTGGGGTTGTTCTGAAGTGGGCTGAGGTGCGGATCTACATTAAGTAGGTCTGACCCAGTCCGCTTCCAGGTGCAGACATCCTCTGTGGAGGATGCACTGCACCGTTTTAAAAACCCCGTGTGGAAATGGCTAGTGTTTCCTACTCTTATCTTATAGAACCAGCCCAGTAAAATGACATGAGCAATGGTACAGAAAGCCAGTGAAAGATCCAGGAAGATCAACAGGGCAGTACTCCCCTCTCTTTCACCTGCAGCAATCTGAGCTATCAAGGCTGACATGGTACCATATTCTGGCCTTAAGATAGATTGACAAGAAGTTCAAATAAAATGTTTCTTACAAAGTTGCTCAGCCACCATATGCTTCACTAACTTATTTCAAAAGGAGATAGTGATAGGGCAGTAGTTCTCACAAACATCTGGATTCAGTGACAACCATTTTTAGGAGAGGGCACACTGCCATTCTCCTTCGAGGCAAAAGGCACTTTCCATATCATAGGGAGGCATTTATCACTCCCTGGACCAGCCAAATCAATCCATTGCTGTTAGATCTCACCAGCCAAGGTGGACAAGGGTCAAATATACACGTGTTGGAACAGACCCTAGTCTTTATTATTATACTGTAACAATACCTGAAACTGACCCCAAGAAATCTGACCTGATGGAACATTGGACACTTCCCCAAGCTCTGTGATAATGGTTGCCTCTAGTTCTGAGTGAACAGGAACAACTTGCCCTTCAAAGTGCCCAGCAGGCAACTGAGGGTTCCACTTATGGTCTCTCTAAGCCTGATCTCAATAGGATCCTAACCCCTCGGAAAAACTCCACTGGGCAGTATGTTGAGGATAAGATAGCTGCAGTAGCAGTAGCAGGTTTGTGGTTCTTTTTGTCAGCCTCACAGCTGCATAATTAATAGAATCTTTGGTTGAATTTGCTCCATGGCAGATGCCACCTGAAACAGCTGTCATGCAGTCTGTTTCATTGCCTGTTTGAGGATGGCCCACACCAGGTTTGAAATAGAAAAGTTATGGCATGATTCATTTTGGCATGATTAAGCTTGATAAGTGACAGGCCTTTTCCATTCCCTTCACTTGCTTGGGGTGTACTGTTGGTTGCTTTCTCTATTCTACTTGATAGTTTTGGGTAAGGGCTTGCCTTTGGTGAAATGGAATATTTGCAATGGGCATTGGCATAATTGTAATGCAACAAGTTTATTGTTTTTATTGGAAATGCAAATTTTCCTCCCTAGGTGGCTGGTAACAGGTGACAGGCATCATTTGCTCTTGTTTGAGATAGCAGACAGAGTACCCCTCTTTTTATATTTTATTTATATTTGGAATCTTTGGACTGTGCCAAAAATGATATTCATAGTTTTGCACATGATTCTATAAAATTTGAAATCTTTATTTGTCTAGAAGATCATTTCTTGTTTCTATCTAAAACCTAGTCTACTGATTTGACATTAGGGAAGGTATTTAATGCTTTGGATCTATCACTCCAAATGACAGCACAGGTAAATAACAGCACAGACAGATGCACAGACAGCTAGGAGTGCTTACTCTCTTATACCAGCTGTGCCCCTTTGTATAGCCACAGGACCTCAAGATGGGAATGCATGCAACTGGTCAACTCAAGACTGGACTTCTACAACATGCTGTACATTGGGCTACCTCTGTACTAAGTTCAGAAACTCCAGTTAGTTCAAAACATGGCAACCAGATTGGTTTCTGGTACATCTAGGAGTGATCATATCACACCAATATTAAAATCACTTCACTGGCTGCCAATTAATTTCCAATTAAGGTACAAAGTGTTGGTTGTCACCTTTACTCTACATGGTTTGGGTCCAGGTTACCTATGGGATCACTTCCTCCGCTATAATCCACCTTGAACACTCAGATCCTCTGGGGGACATTTACTTCAGTCCACCAAACCTGGGCTGGTGACTGTTACCCAGAAGAGCCTCCAGACTTTTCAGACTGTGGAATGACCTGCTGGGAGAGATTCAATAGATGGATAGGCTGTCTGAGTTTAAAACAGTTCTAAAGACCAGTCTCTTCTGCCTGGCTTATCCTGATGATTTTTAAATTATTAATTTTAAAGTCTTTATTGATTGTTTTAAATATGTATTGATTTTATATGCTCTTTTAACTGTGTCATATGTTTAATTTCTTGTTCCTCACCTCAGCCCATAAAAGAGGAAGGTAAGACAATTATTATTACTATTGTTGTCATTATTACTATTATTATTAGTTGTTATTGACGTGAAATCACCATCACCACCAACACCATCTGATTATTTGGTTCACAGGTCAAAATCTGAACTGATGATTTGTAAACTGATTTGTAGACTGGCACACCTGATGGTGTCCCAATGTTATTAATTACGTAGCAACATTAATTCCATGGAACCTATCTTGTATGACTAAGATAAATCTCAATAAAGTGCTGATATACATTTGGACAGATGGGCACTCCTAAAGTGGATTCCATGGGGTAAGGCTAATACACTCACAATAAAGTTCAAACCCTGGATAGTTTGTGTTATGTTACAGATGATTCTTCTGTATCTCGTGCAGATATATGTCTCTTTTCTAAAATTTAACACCTTGTTTCAGAAATTTATTTGGAGATCCTCAGCATCTCTCACTTCTTTAAAGAGGATGAAGCTTCCATTTCACGAAAATAGATTTGTGGATTTACCTTACCTTGGTTTATAGCACTGGCCTTATTTTATTACATTGTAGCAATGGTTAGGGTCATCATTCCACCCCCCCTCTGAATTCTCCAGTTTGGACTTCTTTGGCTATTCTTGTTTGGTGTCTCCTCAATGGATGGCATTATGATCTATACTTGTTACATAGGTTTTACTCTTTCCCCAGGTCTTCCAGCTAGAGAACTCTGGTCCATAATCCCAAAATTCTTAAAATCTAATATATTTTCTTTTACTAAATTAACATTGTGGGAAAATTCAGTTTTGAAAGTTGGAAAGATGGCTTTTTTGTGTGGAAGATATAGACTGATAAGGAGATTTTTTTATTTTGGGTCAGTTAAATGGTTGTGATAGAAGTATTTCTCATTTTGTAGGCTGACTGTTATTCTTTATCATCTGTCAATCTTTACTGGATGGCAATATCTCTGGTTACAGCATTTGCTGGTATCTAGACAGGCCCTGCAACCTTGAGACCTTCATTGTCTCATCTGCTTTTGCAGTTATCAAATAAGTCCAAAAAAAGAAAAAGAAAAGAAGCCAAAAATATTTGTTTATAAATATCTGTGTTGGTTAATAAATACGGTCTCCAAGGTATTAGAAAAGAATGGAATGAAGAATGTGATTACCCTGTTTTGCCAAATCAATGCACTGCAGATTTAGTTGCTATACCCACTAGATCTCTAATCTTTATTTAGATGTTATTCAGCAAAAACTTACATTTTCTATACACTAAATAAAGGAACACCATTCCAGTAAGGGTTTGAGTGCTGGGTAATATGCTAACATTTCCCTTACATGTTAATTAATGATTTGGGTTATATCTAGTCATAGCTTCTTCTTTGGGAAGGGGTTATTAACCACATGAATTTTGTATTGGAGCATTCTTTCAAATCCACAGCTGTGCATGTATTTTAAAATAATTTGTTTGTCTCTTAGAATCTAGCTACTGGACAGCAGAAATGAAATCTCAGTGCCCTCTGAGTGCCCAAAAGACATACTGCAAGACTGGAAAAATAAATGCCCAATTCTGCAGTGCGGTGAGCTCAGAACTTTACATCCCTTTCAACATTTGAATATGTGGCGTTTAGACGCTTTAGGTGAGTATCTATTGGGCATTTGATTGCCTTTTATTGAGGTCTAATTATAGACTATAGACACTAACTGTCAAGCAGTCAGACAGAACTAGTTTAGAAAGCATATACTGTGAGACTGGCCTATAACTAACTCTGTAACACCAAAGCATTAATTAGTTTGCCATCTTCTGAAACAATACTCAAAATGTTATTGGGGAAAATTCAGACTTGGATGCTGTGGGCCCAATTAGCACAAGCAGGTGATGTAGTAATTCTCAAATTATAGGCTTACCTCCTAGGATTGAAATTGTATTTGCTTCTTGTGGTGACAGCTGATACCAGATAAGCATTTCATTGTGGTATGATAGTTGTAGCTATTACATTGGAAGGAAAGAATGAGTGAACTGAAGGTAGAAACACTTGTTAGCAAACATTTCATCAGCTCAGAACACATGTCATCTTCATTACTTTCGGGCAGGGTTGGGAATTGTGTGGTCCTCCAGATGTCAGTGAACTACAACTTCCAGTACTCAACACCACTACCTATGCTGGGTAGGGCTACTTGGAGTTGCAGTTCAGCAACATTTAGAAGGTCATAAAGTTCCAACTCCTGCTCCGGGGAGAGGGGATGTGAGAGCTGAAAAGGTGTTCAGACTGTGACAGCAGTTGCTTTATGACACTCCCATATAAGCAAAATACATACTGAAACAGACTAGTTATATGGCTGCCCATACAAAGTGAGGGCAGGAATTATTGTCCTCATTCTTTGTTGGCTTTGTGATCTTGTCAAACAGCCAGATTTGTTGAAGTAAAATCATGTAGCTACATGATCCTTGATTTTCTGAGATTACTTAAGTAAGGAGAAAGACAAGAGCAGCAGAAGATTGATGTCAAAGCAAGAGAAACAGAGAGGGAAAACAATGAAAACAGCACCCCATACACAACACAAAAAAGAAAGAAAGAAAGAAAGAGAGAGAGAGAGAGAAGAAGAAAAAAAGTACAGTTAGGCTTGGAGGAGACAATGTTTACTATTCGAAAGTCCTCCCTCTTCCCCATCAAAAATGTATGTTTGAAAATATTCACCCATAAGAAACATAGTTGTGTGACATTAAGACAACATCTGGAAAGATGCCTACATGTATTTATGCGTTTCTGAAGCTTATGTATGTTTCTTTGGTAGTAAACATAACTGATTTAAATGGAACTTATCCCCCAGTACATGTGCATCATAGCACTGCATATTTAATATGATCAAATGAAATTCGAAGTACCTAAAGATGTATAAGAACCTATAGTTAGTTGCCCATAAAACATAACATATATTATTACTTGCATAATATAGATGAAGAGTTACAGATAGTAGTATCATTAAGAAATGTGTTGATGATACAATATGATCCTTGCTGCCGGGGGTGGGGAGGCTAAGACGAGTGTGCATTTGCCTTGTTTCTCTAGAATGTATATACCGGTATATAAATGTATGTCTATAAATGTATGTAGAATGTATGTCTGTAAATAAACACATAATGCAAGAATAGCATGACCTGGCTTGGAATGTCAGACTGCTCTAGAAAATAGCTAACAGCTTATCTAAGGTCCTCCAGTCACAGGTTTTAGTTCACAGTTAAGTGAAAATAGTCATTATTTTATTACTGTATTTTAATTATACACACACACACACACACACACACACTTATATTATATAACATAATATATAGATATATTATATTACATTATTATGTTATTTTATTTTATGTTGTATTATATTGTATATTACTGTATTACTCTATTTTAGCACATGTAGCATTATGTAGTTGTTTGAGTAACAGACTACAACTCTAGAGATCAGAGTTCAAATCCCTGCTTGGCCATGGAAACCCACTTGGTGACCTTGGGCAAGTCACAGTCTCTCACCCTCAGAGGAAGGCAAAGGCAAAGCCTCCTTTGAACAAATTCTGCCAAGAATACCCCATAATCGGCTTATGTTAGGATCACCATAAGTTGGAAATGGCTTCAAGGCAGATAACAACAATAGCAACAACAACATAGCCACACTAGCATATGTTTTAATGTGCAACACATATTATTTTACATAATATTTCATTACTATCCCTTCAAAAAGAAAGTGATTTTTCTAAAGAACACCTTAAACAACCATCAAATTTATTCTTTTGCGATCATTGTTTAGATCATTATAACATTATCAATATTCTTGAAATGTTTCACTTGCAGCTCTGCGATATCTGTTGGACTGACAATAAATGCCCTATTATTTATGCATTTTATTGATTTATTTAGTTTATCTCTCTCTTTTCTCCTGACATGGGACCCAAATCAACTGTTGGTGACAAAACAAATCATTCCATGGTGTTGAAGGAAAATTCCCTCAAAGTGATTCATGTTATGGATGCACCAGGTTAGGTCCAAAATAAATTCCAAAAAGAACTGATGTTCAGACTCTTTATGGGATAAAATTGCAAAAAATTGGCATTTTATCTATTCTCGGACAATGAAACTAGGTTAGAAAATCTTGATAATTCCACAGAATTCAAATGGTGACAATTTTAGCACTGTCAACAAATATTAAGCATACTGGTGCTCAATATATTTACTTCTTAAATTTGTCAGAACTGATATTATTTGTCCCTGCACTGGGCACATGTCAAAGTTTCTCATTCATGCAGTTCCCCAATGTATATGTGCAGAATGTCCCCAACAGAACAGACCTTCTTTTCTTTCAGAGTTCCAGTGTCAGAAAACCAAGAACAGATCCACCACAAAGAGGAGACTTCCAAGATGGGGCCTCCATGTCTGTGGAAAAAGTCTCAAGGACAATCATTATTCCCTTTATGGTTTTGGAAATCTGAGCCTAAATATCTTCTGTATGGCACTCAGCCCATAAAATATTTGTCTATTTATGCTGTATACAGCAGATACAAATGCTATGCATCTTTGTACCAGAATCCTTGTACCCAATCACCTGGCTAAAAGACCATTTGATCAAATGTTATACTAGTGGAAAATCTCAATGAGGGAAGAATTTGTTATGAATATAGGTCTCCATATGGCCTTGTAGCAAATGCAAAACTTACTTTTAGATGTTATACTGAGTTGTCACATTTATGATAGAGGTTGGTAGTCCAGATATTTTTGGTCTACAACTCACATCAGTTCCACTTAGCATGGCCCCAAAAGAGGAACTGTTGGAAATATCTGGGGGAGCGGGGAAACATTCTTTGGCTACAGGAACCTTTTCCTCATTCAAGGCACAAAAAATGCTTTTTGATTTCCCTGACTGTTTAACATAAATTAAAAATGTGCTCTGACTAGGGAAAAAAAAGGCAGCATTGTATAGTGGTCTGAGTGAGGGACAAAGATCCAAAGAGACATGTTTCAATTCCCCACTCAGCCATGGAAACTTGCTGGATGACCTGAGGCCATTTCCGCACTAGACTGTTATAGCGCTATGATTCCACTTTCAACATCCTATGGAATCCTGGGGTTTGCAGTTTTGAAAGGGGCCAGATGGCCCCTCCCGAAACTGCAAACCCCAGGATTCCATAGGACGTTGAAAGTGGAACCATAGCGCTACAACAGTCTAGTGTGGAAATGGCTTGAGACCTCTCAGCCTCAGAGCAAGGCAATGTTAAACGCTTGAATAACTCTTGCCAAGAAATCCTTTGAGAGCCAGCGTGATGTAATGCTTTAAGCCAGTATGCTGAGTGGCTTGACTCTGACCCTAGAGAACAGGATTCAATTTCCCACTTGGCCATGGTAGTCCACTGGGTGACCTTGGGTGCATTACATACTCTCAGCCTCAGAACCCCCCATGACAAGTTTGCCTTAGGGTCACCCTAAGTCAGAAACAACTCAAAGGCACACAACAAGAGCAGCAGCAACAACAACAACAGCAACTCCTTAGCACAGGCTTGCCACAAGTCCACGTTGACTTGAAGGTACAAACTAATAACAAAACCTTGCTAGAACATATATATGACTTTTTAAATAAAATTAATTTTAAAAAATCATGCATTTGACAGCATTCACAAGTGCATTCAGATAGTACATGAGAGGTGGAAAGGTTTCCATATTCTTCATGTACTTGTTTTTGTTCTCTCATTCTCTCTCTCTCTTCTTTGAAAAAGCTGGGCTTATGTGGCTATCTGAGTAGACAGGACCCATGGATAGGGACAATGAAGCACTTTTCTCCTTAAATATCTCATCCTGCTATAAACAAGATGTTCCAGAATCTCATATTACCTATCTTGCTCAAAACATTATACTTCGTTTCCGCTATTTGCAGACATATTTTCTTGGTTGTTAAAAAAAATGTTGCTATAGTGAACAATCAAGCAAATTATTGTTTTTTAAAAAACAAACAAACAAGGCAACAATCGTACATGTTTATCTGAGAGTAAATCCCCCTCCACAGAGTTTATTTTGGAAGAAGCATACATAATCATACACTTTAAATAGTCTTTTTAAAAGACCCTCTTTCACACTGCAGAATTATAGTACTTTGATTCCACTATAAATGTCATGGCTCCATTCTGTGGAATCCTAGGATTTGTAGTTTCATGAGGTATTTAGAATTCCCTGATAAAAAAGGTCTATTCCCTCTCCCCCGCCCCCCGGCGCCAATTACATATCACAAGATTCTGTAGGATGCAGGCCTGGCAGGTAAAGGCCATTTTTGCACTAGACTGGTATAGTGCTATTATTCTACTTTCAACATCCTATAGAATCCTGGGGTTTGCAGTTTATGGAGGGGTCTTTGAGGCCCCTCCCTAAACTGCAAACCCCAGGATTCCATAGAATGTTGAAAATGGAATAATAGCACTATAACAAAATAGTGCGGAAATGGCAGTCATATAAAAAATGCCATAATAGTGGAGCACAGAAAAGACCAAAGATTCCATCTCAAAATACATTTGTAATGAAGACACATTTCTAAAATCAGAGGCTATTTTTACTGACCACACATGGTAGCTTTCCCTAGGCTCAAAACCAATCTCAGGCTATGGCCACAACTGATGCTTAGGGCCCTTTCCCACTACACAACTGTAGCACCAGGATTATACTTTAATTTCCATGACAACATCCTTGGCTTTATAGTCTGGTGAGACACTAGGGCTCTCTGGCTGACTGTTCTAAATACCCTTTCCTAAACTGCAGATCCCAGGATTCTAGAGAATGGAACCATGCCAATTAAATGGGAATATAATTCTATAATTGTGCAGTAGGAAAGGGTCTTTAGATTTTTTTTAAATCATTTTTGTGCATTTAGAAATGAATTGCCACTATACTTATTATTACACTACATACAACACTACACACAGGGACTGCTTTCCTCTTCTTTTTTTAAACCCCACATTAACAATATTCTCTTTTGGGAGAGAGCCTATGGAACTTGGTGTTGCACTTGAGCTGCTACAGAAAATGGCCTCCTTGTGTCAAGATCTTTCTCTCTACCTTTTAGTTATACCTCATGACCCAGAAAAGCATGCCAAAATGATGGAAGAAGATATCTTTTCTCATTTTCTCATGTCCCATTCTGTGGAATGTGGGAAGGGAAACACACAACATGGCACGATAACAGCACAACCAAACTTTCCTTAACCTTACAAGAGAGAGACGGATAGTTCAAGAAATGCCCATATCAAATATAATGTGCTTTGTAGAGGTGACCTCACTTGGGAAAATACTCCTAAGCAGTCTGTCTGGGCAAAAGTCCTATTTGACTCAATGGGATTTAATCCTGAATACACAAGTGCAGCATAGTGGTGTAATAGATGATGCTATGCCTTAAAATGACCACTTCTTTCCAGTGGCAGAGCTTGGAGTGTGGAGGGGGGCTACAGCATGAGGGGCACGATCACTGTGCACAGGGACGTGGCCAGGGTGCACAGGGTGTGGCTACAGGCTGGGATGTCCCCCAAACATTGCTGCCTGGGGCAAATTGACCCTCCCACCCCCATGTCCCTACGCGACTGCTTCTTTCATTCAATTTCCTTC
Source organism: Ctenosaura bakeri (assembly GCA_948474755.1). Taxonomy (NCBI): domain Eukaryota; kingdom Metazoa; phylum Chordata; class Lepidosauria; order Squamata; family Iguanidae; genus Ctenosaura; species Ctenosaura bakeri. Next base: position 139,182 of record CAOLHI010000561.1, on the reverse strand, counting down.
TTTTCATTTCAGCCTTTTCTTTCCCAGTTTCCAGCTTCTTACACAGATTTTCACTACAGCAGAGATACAGGAAAAACACCAGGAGTCGATACACATTCTACTTCCCTAAAAATAGAAACATCTAGCTCTTTTCACTAGGAAACTAAGGCCCTTTTCACATGGGGTTAAAAAAACGGTGTAGATCGACCTCCACGGAGGTTGTCTACACCGTTACGCGAATTGGGGTGGATTACTCGCAAGTAAATCCACACGCCAATCTGTGGTCAGGTGCCTGCAAGTGGTGCCGTCGCGTGCTTTTGAAAAACCACATTTTATGTGGTTTTTCAAAGGCACGGGGCATCCAGCCCCGTCGCAGCGCCCGTATGGATTTACGGATGCGCGAAAGGGTGTCCCTGCAGATCGGGCAGGGGGCGGGATTTCCAGCTGGTGAGCTTCTCCGATTGGCGGAGAGGCTCCGCCAGTCAAAACCCGCCATTTTGGGCGCTGCCGGGCGCCAAGGACGCCGTGGGACGCTGCTGCGTGTAGAGCAGCGAAATGCGCTGCTCCACGTGGCGACGGAACAAGGTAAGCCCCATTTTGGCATGGCTTGCCCTGTTCCACCATCCGCGTGTGAAAAGGGCCTAAGTAAGCAGTCATTTCTTTTGATGCAGCAACTCAGAAGGTTGGGCTTGATCAAACAATCTAGATCATTAAGAAAAATCTTTATCAGTGTTATAATTTTTCTACACCCTTCTTAACTTTCCAAAATAATTAAGGGATCAGCATGATGGTTTTAGGTACAAAAATATTCCAGGCCACCCAGCAATAGCAAAACCAAGATCATAGTCTGTAAGCTTTTTGAAGTTGGCTACCCGGATTTAAGCAATTCTAGGCTTGTTCAGTCATGGTCATTCTAATGCAAGTAAACTGACTTGTATGTCTACATGCTTATTTCATTTGTGGATTGTCTTTATGAGCCTTACAAAATACTAGTAATTGATTCGGGCATCAAAGAAAATAAACAGGCCTTTGGAGCCTCCTATTGGAGATCTGGCAATTTTCAAATTTTCCAGTTCACCATCTGTTTTATCCTTTCTGTTCTTTTTAAGATAATCTATCATCTACTGTAGACACTTGAAGGAAATAAAAAAGGGAGAGAGATATAAATTTATGAACATGATCTAATATAATGGAATAAGAATTTGATCTAACATCAAAAAATACTTCCTGATCACTAGCTTGCTCACAAGTAGTGATTGCAAAGTGGCTGTCCTTGGAGCTTTTTTAAAAAGAGATTTGAATAACATCTAAATATACATAACTATTAAACAGGATGCAAGATACAGTCCTCATTGTTAGGCAGAAGTATGCAGTGACCAAGCCACTTTATAAGGATTAATAATTCCACTTATTTTTTGTAGGGGAAAGAGATTTCTTCCTAGATAGGAATTACATTCTTATATTTAGACGACCACTATTCTTTTCATTATAATAAGTGCAGGTGTAGTCTATGTGCTTAACAGAGAAAGAATGAGGGTGGACTGTTGATACATACTGCAAACAGACCTGTGCATCATTGAATATTTGCTATATTATCTTCCCTGCAGGATGTGTATCGTAGTTAGCCAAGCTACCTAGCATGAAAGCTGAAGTTTTTATCACAATGATATCATTCCATTCTTCATCAGAACTTAGACATGGATCAGACACAAAGCAGGGGTCAGAACTAGTGTTTCAGGAGCAGTGAATCCCAGATAGCAGCCAAGCAGTAATAGTTTCAGATTTCAGTGGTTACTTCACATGTAACACATTTCAGTAGGTTAACTGGGAAGTTACCAGGGCATGGGTCACTATAGTAAAGCTCTCCCTATTTTAGAAAGGCACTCTAGCTTTTGCCACTTGAAAGCACTCAAACACCACAAAAGTTACAACAGAGGTTACAAAGCCGGATCCAAATACATTTCTCTACGAGGTGAGCAGCCCCATTTAGAACAGAAGGAACATCTCCTCTCTGTACAGACTAAGCTATCACCAATTATATTCCTGGTAAGAATGGGAACACTGAAGTACACTGACTACAAGCTCCAACTAAGAAAACGGGTCCAGAAGGATACTATGATTAATAGTAATGAAGGCCACTGAGAGGTCCAGGAGAATTAGCAAGGATAAACTCTCTCTACCTGCCTCGCAGCATAGGTATATCCATCATCCCAGGATAGGCCCCAGCATCAGAGTAGCCAAAATAGTTTCTGTATCAAAACCAACTCTGAAACCAGGCTGAAATGCCTCCAAATAATGTTCTTCCCAAGTGCCTGGAGTTGCATGGCAACTATTCTTGCTCAGAAAGGAGGGAGATATTAGCAGCTTGTTGATTTTTGAGACAATCTTCATGATTCACAGAATATTTTTGTAAGAATAATTTCACAACCCAGGATTATTCTGCACCCTGAGAATGTATTCTGTATCTTTAGGGCTCAGTTCATCAGCACCTCTCTACTCAAAAGTCTATAAGCCAAGGAGCATAATGTCACAGTCACAAATGGTAAGCCTCATGTCTCTCAACATTTTGTCTGTATCAAGTTACAACTGACATTCATTTAATAAAATAATACCAGATGATGCTCTTTGTATGTTTTGCAGACAGAATTGTTTTAGTTGTGTCATCTAAACAAAATCAAAATCAAATTTTTTTCTTCAGATGGTCAGCAAACTTGCCAAAGCTTCTAGCATTCCTTCACAGCTTTACTTGATCAGTTAATAAAGGCCCTAAACTAGCTGAAAGAGATTCATAAGACAAAATTATAATGACACATTAATAATGAAGTTTGATTTGTTGAGTTGCCATCATTCCCACAGAGTAGGCTCAATAATGATGAGCCTATATGGATATTAAATATTCTCCACTAACTGGTTCAAACAATAAGAAAAGACATACGCTCTCTAATATGTGTGGTTGAACTTAGTTTTCAGTCATCAACATTCAACCTGCCTCATACCACCTGACTCCATGCTCCTCTTCTGCTGTAGTTGTTGACAGTTGTTACGAGCAAGTGTGTCTACTGATTGAATAATTTATTAATCCCAGGGAAGAAGGCTGACAAAATCCCCAGTTATACCAACTTGAAATTCCTGGATGGCTCTCAAGAACTGCTCAACTTCAATCCAATAGATCCCCTACTCCTTTGGGCTATGCCCTCTGCTGGTTTATGATGGATTACCACCTGCCCTCACACAGAGACAGCAATATACAAGCATGCACACTTGTCTACACACACACGCACGCACACACGCACATGCTCATCATTATGAGATGTGTCTGTGGAGCAGTTGTGGGAATAGTTCATATGTTTTTGAACCGCAGCATTCAAGATTCCTCACCATTGATTATGCTGGCTATAGTTGCTGGAAGTTGCATCTCAGCTAAATCTGAAGGCTACAGAGTTCCCATCCCTGATGAAGAGAGAGGTCTTGTATACAGGGCAAAAAAGATATTGTTTCCTTGTGGAATACTTGTCAGTTATAGTCAAGCGACACAGTATTATAGCAACCATTTAAATATATAAGAAACTAAAGTTTTGCATTCAAGTACAACTTTAGGGTGGGTACTGAAATCCCAGTCTGGACCAGAACCTCCAGGCAAAGAGAATCTACTTGCATATACTTATCATATTCTTCTCTGGATTCTATTTTTAGATGTGTGTCTGCAAAGTAATAACATTTTGATACCACTCTCACTATCACAACTGTATCCTGTAGAATGCTGAGTTTTTTACATTCATGAGATACTTAAAATTCTCTGCTAGAGTGCTCTAATGCAGTGATTCTCAGCCTTAGGTCCTCCAGATGCTCTAGACTTCAACACCCATAAGTTCAAACCAGTATGACCAATGTTCATGGATTCTGGGAACTGAAATCCAAAACATCTAGAGGAGCAAAGGTTGAGAATGACAGCTCTAATGCACTTTTCTGAATTATATCTCTAGAGCTGAAAATACCTGACCAAACTACAAATCCTATAGAATGTAGCCATGATAGTTAAAGTAGTATCAAGTTACATTAACTGTGTAGTGTAGGTATACTGTAAGTCAAGCTAACAGAGCACGATTATTTAGTTAGGAAGATAAATAGATAGATAACTATATTTTCATTATGACCACATAAACCTTCACAGAAATTCGGATTTAACTAATGAAATGATTAGATCCATTTTCAAAGGAATTAAATCAATTCATTGCCAAGTCAAACGAATCTAACTAGGATAACAATTCTCACTACTATGTGCACATTCAGAATTTCCTGTTAAACATATGAAAAAAGAACTGTCTAATAAACACAATTAAAAGGCATAGGCTTAGGACAGTTCAGGACGAATGTCCACCCACTATATTGATTAACTCCACAGAGCTCACATTCAGGAATTTTGTGATGAGTGCATAGTTCAGTTTGCACTTCACCTTTCCTCAGATGATTATATGTATGTTTCAAATTAAACATATATTGCAACACTCCACATCTTCAATATTTAAACCAGTAGATTAAATCAATACTTTTCCTAAATGCATTCAGGCATGACACACATGGATATTCCCCCCTCCCCTGTTTTTGGTCTCCTACCCCTCCTTTCCTAGTTACAAAAATAAATGACTTCCAATGTGTACACTGCAAATCATAGCAGGTGGTAAAATGATCTTGAAAGAGTGAGGAGAAGCTGAAACAGCATAAAATCATGACAGAAATCTTACGGGTATATTATGCTTATACAACTGGGAGGTTATGCCAGAGGATCTAGTCTTTACATTATGTAAGGAAATACCCTGAACCTACTTGTGCAAGAGGTTTGCTCAGCAGAGCAAGGTTTCCAGGCAACAACCAGGCAGAGCTTTGGATCCCACTACGCAGGTGACCATACATTGTCTGCACCGGGAAAGCTCCCTTGCCTCTGCCCTCCCTCTCTGGCAGCCCAGATACCACATGAGTGTGCTGGTGTAACTTTATTTTCTGTGAGCTTTATACAGGATTCTAACCTGTATCTTTATGTTCAGAACAATTAATGTAGTGCCACCCTGTCATTTTAGACTGCAGATGGTAGATAGTATTTTTAAAAGCTCCATCATGTTAAGTATCTCAGCATATTGTAGAGAAAGGATCTATGTTATCTCTGTTTTTGATGTGCTGCTTTTCTACTGATAGATATTTTATGTGTTTCCTTTAACACAAGACATACAGTGGTCAAGATCCTACATGGCACTGTAGAATGTAAGGGTTCTGCATGTGGAAGTACATTCCAGGTGCCTTTTCAAGAACTCATGGACTCACAGTTAAGCTGCTACAGCCCCTCCCCACATGGCTGGTGGAGAGCAGGAGGGACTGGAAAAACACCTGGCTATTCCCCCACAGCCAGAAGCAGAATGATTACTTCATCCACTGAGATCTGATGGGCCTCTCTGGAGGTCCCATGGAGTTGATATAATAATTCTGCATCTCACAACAGAGATGCAGCCAGAGCCTTTTCTGATCCCCCACCATTCTCCACAGGCCACAAGATGGCCATGAAGGCTGGAACAGTTTAGTGGTGAATCCAGGAGTAGGGAACTCTGGTCATTGCAGATGATGGAAAAGAATACTAACCTTTGCAACAACCAAAAACAGACCCACACAAGCTGTGTGGACTGTGTATGCCACTAACAGGATGCCAGGCAATGCAGTTCTGTACCTGATATATAGCATGATTGAACTGAACAGCTTTTCATCACATTAATATTCCTAATGTACAAACTGACTTTTAAGCACTGATGACTAATCAAACCATAATTGCATAAATAGTGGCCCTAGGCCTAAACCCATCATAAATAAAAAGTAATCCACCTGTAAGTGAACACATCATCATAGGAAATTTCATTGCAATGGAATATCTGCATCCCACTTGTTTTCTGACAGGAATCTGTGAGCTATAATTTGAAATCAGCCCCATGATAAGAAAGGGGAAGACCTGTCTAGAGACGTTTGGATGAAAATCTGGTGAATGGTATCAGATGTTGCCACTGAGGCATCACTCTGGGGACCCCATGTTCACCACTGGGCCACGGGCTGAATTGGTCTTATCTCTAAAAATGTAATAGAGACAATAGAGACAAAGTAGGTGTCTGGAAGCACCTCCCTACAATGTACTCCTGTGTTGTTAAGACGATCAAAATTTCTACCAAAAATTGTTGCAATCATAAAGACATTACTTTGGGCTTTTAATGCATTTCAAATATATCCAATGCCCAGCCAAAAACACATATGAGAAATGCATTCTGCAGACAACAAAACATGTATGACCTAATGCATAGCACTGGGAAAACAATGGGATATGCTTTCAGTTCCTCCCTTGGTTATATGGCAATTTTGACCAGCAATTTAGCAATTAAACGTAGCCACATTAATATTCTCACTCCAGCTAGGATCATTTATGTGCACAGACCTGAAGTATTTTTTTTTAGACAGCAGCAGCAACAACAACAACAACAAAAATTTCTGAATTCCTCCCCCTGTCCTTTGAATGCATAGATACCATCAAGCAAAGCAAGGCTAGGGGATAAGAAGCACCCTGTCATACACAGGACTGGGATGAATCTTGATGAGAAAGTGACAATGGATAATATATTGAAGAATGAAAGAGAAAATAAGGGTTAGAAGCAGAGCTGGCCAGTATTAGCTGCCAGCTTTCATGTCAGTGGAACAATGAAGCCACTGTGTGTTTTAGGCTGAAATTTAAGGTGCTAGCCTTATCCCCAACTTAGGTGCAGAATCCTGGAGACCCCCTTTAAATTGTGGATCCAGACCAGGAATAGATTCATTGCCCCACTGACAGGAAAGCCACCAGCCATCACTGGAACTGGCCTAGCCATTTTTGAGAAGGAGCACATTGCTGATTAGCTGCAGGTAGAAGATGCAAGACAGTAGGAGTGAAGTGATGGAAGAAAAAGCTGTGAGTACAGTCTATCCTGCTATCCAGATTTTAAGGCTTCAGACACAAAGGAGGATGCTGTCCTATTGCAAGTACTGAAGCAAAATTCAGTTGCTTGTTGGGTTGATTTTTGTAAATGGAGGGGGAGGGAAGGACATCAATTTGTCCTGTGATTCAAAGAGCAAAACACCCTGGGCTGGCCCTGGTTAACAAACAGGGTTATCATTATATCAGAATTATTGTCAATCATTATATATTACCAGATCATTACTGGTCTTCCCATCTCCTTCCATACATTATCACATATTACTGAAATCTCTTGATGTAATCGATTCTCGATCTAAAACAGAGGTAGAAAGTGTCTGGTCCTCCAGATGTTGTTGGATTTCAGCTCCCAGCGTTCCTCACCATTGGCTATGCTGGCTAGAGCTCCTGAGAGTTGCAGTTGACAACATCTGAAGGGATACATGACCCCTACTCCTGATTTGTTCTTTTGGTGTATTTACACACACACATATATATACACTTTATAGACCATCTTGTAACAGCGGTTCCCTGGACTGCTTATAAGGTAAGACAACACAAATTAAAATGGTCACAATTAAAATGCAAGTCAAATACAGAATCTGGGGCCATTTCCGCAGTAGCCTGTTATAGCGCGATGATTCCACTTTCAACATCCTCTGGAATCCTGGGGTTTGCAGTTTCGGGAGGGGCCAGTCTGCCCCTCCCGAAACTGCAAACCCCAAGATTCCAGAGGATGTTGAAAGTGGAATCATCACGCTATAACATGCTACTGTGGAAATGGCCTAAAATATACCCTGTAGAGTCAAAAAGGCCAAAAACAGAGTAGAGAAATACTGAATTAAAAACATAATGCAGAAAGGAAACCACAGAACTAGAATAGTGCTAAGTTATCACATAAATTAAAAGGCTTGGTGATGAAAAAAATATTAAATTAGGTGCCAGGTGGGGCTTTCTGAGAACATTACTGGAAAGGCCCTTTCACACACAGCCACCTGTTGTACCTCATGTGGTGAAAGCACTGGGAGAAGGGCTTCACAGAATGATGCTCTGCATCCTAATCCTAGATCACAGATGAAGAATACATGGCCTTCCAGATGCTGTCTACAACGCCCCTCATCATTGACGGAAGTTGATGTACAACATCTGGAGGGCAACCCCCATTCCCCATATTTGTTTTACATCCTTGCTCTCACTGAATGTTAATTGCAGTGTATCAAGTGGCAGTCAGTGCATGGCATGTTGGCTTACTGTCCCAATTTGGTAGGGACAACCCCAGTTAATGTTATCTCATCCCAATTTTTCAGCTGTTTTTAAAATGTCCCAGTTTCTCTCACTTCCTCCCACTTTCAAAATTCAAAAGTAGTTTGCAGTCAATTAATTTAGCAAGGCAGGGGGAGGAGAGGAGGGGGAGAAATCCTGCCCTTCCCAGTGAACTGTACCAGCCTTTCCTGGCTTGTGGATTCTTCCTTATTAATAACTTTTGCTATCTTGACTACACTGTGATGCTGCTTGGCCACATGCACTCCAGTTTTCACCTGTGAGATGGTGGAAAGTATATTACTGTCTGTACACACACATTCTCATGGTAGTCATCAAAGAATTGAGACCTCTATTACCTGCTTAGATTGCATATATTTTCCTTGTAGGAAGTCTGATTAAACTCAGTGTGACTTAGTCCTCAGTTACACAAAGCCAACTTTATGAAAACTTGGACACAGACTATTTTTTAAACTTAGTACACATATGTGTAATACATCATGTTAAAACTTATACATACTTTTATAATTTACAAGTCAAATTATGTATTAATTAGTTTTTTGGTGAAAGTACTGTCACCTGAAAGTATAACTGCCATGTTGTACAGTGATACTACTGCCAACTTCCCTACAAATCATATTAAAAATATCATTTACTAATCCAATATATTTTTGATAGAAATAATTTTACCTAAGAGAGAATGGGCAGCAGATTTTTAAAAAGGTAAGTGTAATCAGATATTTTTCACAGTCTAAGGGGTGGGGGACTTTTTTGGAAGGTAGTTTTATTATAATGAAGAACAAACAGTCTTGCTCTAGGAAGAGAGAAGTATCTTTTCATCTTTTGCAGTATGGGTGCAAAACAAGTTCTGAAAGACCTTCATCATCAAATATGACTTATCATTCTACATCTGCTATGCCCTTAAGAAATCAAGGGCTTGAGATATAGCAGAAGTACACTCTGCTTTTTGGTGCATACAGGAATGACTCTTGTTGTTTTTCAGTTCAAACTGATATCTCTCTTCATGTCCTGCTTCTGGCCACCAGAAAGTAGGATGCTGGACTAGATTTATCTTGAGGAGAAAAAGCATCCTCTCAAAAGGTTAGTCCTCTTGAGCTTTGTGTTTTCCATGTTCCTTATATTCCCTCTTCCTTCCTCTACCCCATCATACTCAGGAAATTTCCCTTGATTGATCAATCAATTATATTTTCCTTTGAGATTAATCCTTTTCTCTCATGATTCTTATAATAAAAGTAGACTTGCATGTAAAGCATCATAAGAAGTATGTGTAGAGATAATTTGATAAGGAGAATTCCTCCAGACATGGCAAATAGGAGATCTCAATATTGCTGTAGTTCTTGTGGAGTAGGGGAAGAGTTGTTTATTTTTTAATATCTAGATGTTGTTTCTGTTGTCCTGGATTATTTCCTGGCAAATCCTGGCACCAGCTGCAACATTTTATTCCCACCCTCAGATGGGTTTCGCTTTTAATTCTGAAACATATTAAAACAAGAACACTTGTTCTCTTTTTTCCTTTTTTTAAAAAAAAGTAGTGATCAGTGCCTCAGTGAAATGGCATTTTGCACTAGTACAGAATAACTCAAAGAAGAAAAGTTTGCTAAAATAAAAAGGAGGAGATAATGTGTCTGTTAAATCAGAGGGCCATCTGAGCCATACCCTTTTTTTTTTTTTTAAATCTTTGGAAGAGCCTTAGAACACATCTAAGACATGGACAGCTCCCTAAAAGAATGGAATCTGAAGACACTGAGGAGAGAACAAATGTCAAAATCGAAAGAGCTATATTGCAAGAACTCTCAGTTATTTAGGCCATTCTGGAAGAGCCTGTAGCCTTCTTAATGTATAACACTCCTTAACCATATGGTGTTTAGCTCCCTGTTGAATGCTTGGATCTCTATTAGTTGTTCATCTAATGGAACAGTTCTTGTATGAGACTGCAAGAAGGATATGGGATCTCTCTCTCTCGCTCTCTCTCTCTCGCTCTCTCTCTCTCTCTCCTTATAGATGTAATTGCTCATGGATTGAGAAATATTATCAGTAAATTACCAGAACTTATTGAAAAGGTTTCTGATCAGTGCATGAATTGTGTGACAAACACATTTTTTCTTACTAGAAACACTTACTGCAAACTAAATATCCATTCCTATGAGCTTTGGAAATAGTAAATCTAGTAAACTGTATGGAGCCTCCACATTTGAATGATGCAATATAATCATTACTCATTTCTGTTCGCACAGTTTAATTCTGTCACAACCTGCAGTTCCATCACAATAAAGTTTGTGAAGTTATTGTTCTTTAATCATACAAGTTAACAAAGTTCATTTTCTTTCTTTATGTTTAGATATTGTATGCATGCCACACAAAGGACGATGGTGCTGGTTCTTTGGGTATCCACTTTACAGAATTATACACCATTTCTAGCATATAGAGAAATTCATGTCCCAACTGCCATAGCTATGTTACACCAATACGCTAATCTTTTTTGTGACTCCTTGTGAGAGCCTTGACTCCTTGGCTATGGAATGCCCTTCACATGGAGACCTGATGAGTACCAGCACTGGCTTCATTTCAGCAGACTGTTAAAACTTGGCTGTTCATCTAGGCTTTTGGGTCTGAGTGACCTGGTCAATGGTATTCTGTGTTTCTTCTGCATTATAATGAACTGTTTTAAACTGTTCAAATCTTTTTAAAAATACAATTATTAACCTATGTTTTCCCAAGTAACTATACCTCACCCAGAGCTCTTTCATACTACCCAATTTTCATACTACCTAATTTTAGCATTATGATTCCACTAACTTCCATAGATGTATCCAATGAAACTCTGGGGTTTTTAGTTTGGTGAGGCACTAGAGTTTTCCAGGTAAAAATTCTAAATACCTCTACCTAAACTGAAAATCCTAGGGTTCCATAGGATGTTGCCATGAGAAGTGAAGTGGATTCACAGTGCTATAACTATGTAGTGTGAACAGGTCCCCAGAGATCTTTTTATAGAAGATGGAATAGAAATATTTTAATCAATAATAATAAAAGAAATGTATGACATGAGCAGACAAAAATTATTTCTGGACTGCTTTGCTTCAAATAGCATGAGGGCTCACGAACTTGAACGTTTTGCCATACAATAAAATTCAAGTAAATGAAAATTACATTCTTCTCAATATGAGGTCTCCTCTTAAGCACTTTAGTCTGGTGTTCAGAAGGGCAGGCCATTCAAGGAAGGCTAAGCTAGTGGCTATGTTGGTTAGCAGATTCCAGGAGTTAGTCTAAAACGTAAGATTTCAAAGCTCTATGAGCATGTTATTTTTCATCCCATAAATAGTGTTGCTGAACTATAGAAACAACTCAAGTCCTGAGATTTCAGAACCAAATCCTGAAACCTACAATGGCCCCAAAGTTGTTACAAGGAGTGAACAGCAACAATATTTTTTTAATTTTTTTTTTATTTATATAACTGAATCACAAATACAAAACAAGAAAAAAAAATTAAACACCATGTGATATACATAATAGTGAATAAAAAATTTTTTTTTCTTTTTCTTTTTTTCTCTTCTCTTAAGCAATACTAACTTTCATTGTTATTTTGCACCTTTACCCTTAAATTTATAAATCTGTTCAACTGTTATAATTTCACATTTAATTCAATATTTTTCACATCCCCTTTAATCTATTTCTATTGTTAATTCTTTTAACTTTTTTTTTTAAAAAAACATTAACATCACTTATCCATTTAAATCTATAAATCACAAGTTTGACACACACACCTACTAAGAATTACAAAATATACAACATAAAAGAAAAACAAAACTAAAACTAAAAAATACCCCCCCCCCAGAGCCAACTTTTTATTTAATCCACTTTCCAAAATTGCCATTCTTCTTTTGACAGGGTAGTATTACTATCTCTTTTCACAACTTTATCCAAAAATATTTTCCAAATTTCTTCAAAATCATTCCCTTTAACCAAACCTTTCATAAACCTAATTCTACATGTTAGTTTATCATTAATTGCAATTTTCCACACTTCGTTATACCATTCCTCTATTTGAAATTTTTCATTTGCTTTCCATTTTTTTGCTATTATTAATCTCGCTGCAGTTAACAAATTTGTTATTAATTCTTTCTTTACTTGAGTACACTCAACTTTATCATATATAGACAACAATGCAATATTTGGACATACTGGTATATCTGCTCCTATAATCTCTTTTATCTCTTTAAAAACCTTTTGCCAAAATTCCTTTATCTTGTTGCAATTCCACCACATATGCATATATGTACCAATTTCTTGACATCCTCTCCAACATAATCTTGAATATTTCTCATCTATTTGATTTAATTTCACTGGAGTCAAGTACCATTTCCACACTAATTTATAATAATTCTCTTTTATTCTTATTGATAATTTTTTTAAATGACGTTGTTTCCAAATTTTTCTCCATTCTTGTATATCTATATTTTGTACTATCTCTTCCTCCCACATTTTTCTAAGAAAATCCTCTTCTTGTTCTTTTGCTAATATTTTATATATTTCACTTGTAATACCTTTTAGTATTTCATTTTCTTGCATATTTTCTCTTTGAATAATAATTTGTTCAAATTTAGTATATTCTTTAAAATCCTTAACATATCTTTTCATACTCTTTGTCCATTGCTCTAATTGTATATAATTTAACCAGGATATTTTAGTTTCCTGCAATCTCTCTTTCATTCTATCTTTATTTATCATTATTTTCATCCATTCTTTTAATCTATAAATTTTTTGTTTTTTTATTTCTTTCTCTATTATTTCTCTTAAATTTATTGGAAATTTTTCCATCATCACTATCGGAGTTAATATTGATATATTCGGTAATAATTTTCTTTTATTTTTTTTCCATATTTCTATTATATTTTTTATAAAAGGATTTTCTATCTTCTCCATTTCTTTCTTTGAAAAATTCCTAAAAATATATTTTCTAATTTTGTCTCAATATTCATATCTTCTATCTCTAACCAATCTAAATCACCCTTTCCTGAAACCCCCTCTATGATATATCTCAATTGATTTGCATAATAATACCATTTTAAATTTGGAAGTCCCAGGCCACCTTCTTTTTGACTTTTATACCAATATTTCTTATTAATCCTCGATTTTTTATTTCCATTACAAAAATTATTTAATATCTTTTGCCACTCCTTTAATTCTTCCTCTGATATTTTTATTGGTAACATTCTAAACAAAAAGTTAATTTTAGGTAAAATTTTCATTTTTACCACTGCTATTCTACCAAACCACGATAGCTTTATATTTTTGTAGTCCTCTAATTTCCTTTTTGTTTCTAATCTTAATTTCTTGAAATTTTTTTCCTGTAATTCTTGTAAATTTTTTGTAATCTCTATTCCTAAATATTTAATTGATTCTTTTATTTTAAGTAATCCTCTTTTACTACTTATAAATTTTTGTACTTCTTCTTTAGTATAATTAAATAACATTATTTCTGATTTGGCCCAATTTATTTCTAATCCCGTCTTCTCCGCAAACTCTATTAAATGTTTATCTATCCTATCTATCTTTTCAATTGGATCCTTAATTGTCAACAATGTGTCATCTGCAAATAAGCTTATTTTATTTTTTTCCTTAACTCCAATTCCTTCCAAATTCTCATCATTTCTTATCACATTCGCTAACATTTCTATAACTATTGCAAATAAAACTGGAGATAATGGACATCCTTGTCTCGTTCCTCTTGTTATTTGAATCTGTTCTGTAAATCCATCATTTACCATCACTACAGATGTATTATGTGAATACAATTGATTTATTAACCCTTTAAATCTCTCTCCTAATCCTATTTTATTTAAAATTGTTTTTAATGCCGGCCATTCCACACAATCAAAGGCTTTAAATATATCTAGGGCTAAAATTCCAGCTTTTTGTTTATCTCTGTCCATTATATTTATTTTATTTATCGTTTTCCCTATTAAATTTGCCATCTGTCTTCCTTGAATAAAACCACATTGATCTTTATGTATATACTTATAAATAAATTTATTTAACCTCTTCGCCATTATTGCTGTCAAGATTTTTGCATCTTGATTTATTAAAGATATTGGTCTATAAGAACCTGGATCCATAGGATCCTTATTTGGTTTTAAAATTAATATTATTAGTGACTGCTTCCATGATAATGGAATTTTTTCACCCCTCAATATACTATTATATAACACTTTTAGTTTAGGAATTAAACCTTTTTTAAATGTTTTATAATATTCTGGACCTAGTCCATCCAATCCTGGTGATTTTCCTCCTTTTAAATTATTTATTACTTCTTCTATTTCCTCTTCTGATATCATTTCTTCCATCAATCCTTTATCTTGTTCTGTTAGTCTTACTTTCCAATTTTTATTAATATACTCCTCTATGTTCTCTAAAGATTTATCTTCTGCTGAATACAATTCTGAAAAAATTCCTCAAATATTTTTAATTTCTCTTTCATCAACCTTTTTTCTTTACCAAATTTATCTTTAACTACGCCAATCATATTTCTAGTTTTTTTTTATTGTACTGATTTAGCCAGCATTTTAGAATTTTTATTACTATATTCAAAATATTCCCTTTCCAAGTATATTAGATTTTTCTGAACTTCGTCCATTTCTATCTTTTCTAATTCATCTCTTTTTGCTTGTAATACTATCAATTTCTGTTTAGTTCTTTCTATTATATAATCATTCTCTAGTTCCTTTATTTCTTTTTCTAATTTTAATTTTTTTTCTCCTAATTGTCTCTTTAATTTGCTTGATTCTTTAATGCATAATCCTCTTACCACTGCCTTCATTGTATCCCACAATACATCTTGTGTTACTTCCTTATTGTTTATATCCCAAATTTCTTGCCACTCCTTCTCTATTTTATTTACTATCTCCTTATAATTAAATAACTTAGTATCCAGTCTCCACCTTTTTGCTTCTCTATAATTCCTTTTCATAGTTATATCCAAGTTCATCAGAGCATGATCTGTCACTTTTATTGTTTCAATTTCTGTATTTATTAATCTAGGTATCATATTCTTTGAAACAAAAATATAATCTATTCTTGAGTAATTTTTATGAACTGATGAATAATACGTATATTTCTTTTCTTCACCCTTTATTAACCTCCAAACATCTATCAGTTCATTTCTACTCACTAATTTATTCAAAATTGTTATATTATTATATCTATCTCTAATTGATGAATCTGATTTATCTTTCCATCTATCCATCACCATATTAAAATCACCTGCGATTATTGTATAATCTCCTTTCATTTTTTTGATCTTATTAAATATTTCTTCATAAAACTCTTTTTGCTTCTCATTAGGTGCGTAAATATTCATTATGACATATGTTTCTCCATCTATTTCACCTTGTATAATTACATATCTACCTTTTTCGTCTAACTCCACACTTGTTACAATGAAATTGCATCTTTTGGAAATTATTATTGCAACTCCTCTTGATTTGGATGTACCAAATGCTTCCTCATAAATAGCTACCCAGTTCAATCTAAGCTCATTTTTTTTATCTCTTTTCCCATGTGTTTCTTGTAAAAAAATTATATCGGCCTTATCTTTTTTAATATCGATTCTATCCTTTTTCTCTTTATTATTGACCCCAAACCTTTCACATTCAATGTTGATATTCTCAATCTATTCTCCATTTTTCATATTTTGAATTTTCTAATCCCACTCCCCATTGGCTCTTTAATGTGATGGTGCTCCCCTTCCCCTTCCCTTCCCTTCCCCCCTCCCACTCCCCTCCCCCTTCCCGCCCTCCCCTCCCCTCCCCACACAAACATTTGTCCCCCCCTCTTCCTCCAAAGCGCTTCTGCCTTGGAAACGACCAGCCATGGTCCTGGGGGGTGTGTGTGAAGGTATGCCAACTCCCGGCATAGAGACCAATACCCTCTCCCGATTTATTTTCTTTCCCATATTTTTTTTCCCTCTCTTCCCCCTCCCTTCCCTCTCTCTACCCTCTTGCTTTATATATATATAAATCTATCTCTATGCATTTATAATCTATAAGAATATATTTTACTCAGTAGTCATCTACCCTTCTCCTACTCTATAAAGTTCTCTTTCTTCTTCTTCTGTTATATCATATTGTTTCTTCCAGTCCTCCTCAGCCTCTGTCCTTTCGTTTATCTCCCGAAGTCTTCTTCTTTGCTCCTCCTGTTGCTCCTCCCGCTGCTCCTTCTTCAGTTACTCCTCCCACTACTCCTTCCTCAGTTGCTCCTCCCGCTGCTCCTTCTTCTTCCTTTTCCTCTTGCTGGATCAGTTTCAGTTCTTTCAGGAGTTGCAATCCTTGTTCAAGAGAATTTATTCTGTGGTATTTGCCAGCATACTGGAATTTCAGAAAGATGGGATATCCCCAACTGTATCTTATCCCAACTCTCTGTAGAACTATGATGCAGGGTTTCATTTCCCTTCTCCAATTTATTGTTTCGCGGCATAAGTCATTATAAATTTCCACTGTGTTATCTCGATACTTCAATATTCCTGGATTCTTTCTAACAGCTCTCATCAAATCATCTTTCTTGTTGAAATTCGCAATTCTCATTATAATATCTCTGGGAATTATTCCTCTTTTTGCAGCTGACACACGATGAATTCTCTCTATGTCATGATCTTCCCATAAAATCTCAGGAACAATGCTTTTTAGCCATTTTAAAACTTCCTCTTTCAAGGATTTTTGACTTTGTTGTGGCTGCTCTGCGAGTCCACGAATCCTCACATTGTTTCTTCTGTTCTGGTCTTGGAGCTGGATAATTTGTCTCTCTAACAAAGAAATCCTGCCATCATGTTCTGCTAGTCTGGTCTGCTGATTCCCTTGGGTTTTTTTTATATCATCCACTTTAAGGTCCAATGCTTTTAACTCCTGTGAGATTTTTTCCTGCAATTGCCCCATTTCTGCCCTTATATTAGATGTTATTGTAGTAACAAGAGCTTGATTAGACTCTGTAATAAGCTTGTGTATAAAAGTTTTTATCTCTTCATTAGCTCCGTTCGCAGCTTTCTTCGCCGCCATTTTAATTACTTTTTCGTCTCCGTTAAAGTTTAAGTTTATATTTTCAAAATCTCTAACTAGACGATTATATGTTTTATCTGTTGCTGTAGGTCGCTTCCAAACAGGGTGTTTATAGACCTTTTTTTTAGGCGGCATATATCTCAAGGACCACAAAGGGGGGAAAAAAACTGTTTTGCTCTCGTCCGTTTCAACAGTTATTTGCAGTTTAAACAGAGTCTTTTATTTTCCCTCCAGTTGGAGAAGAATCGAAACCAATCCACCATCTTATCTTACATTCTTTCCCACATTATTCAATTAATTACTCACATTCTTTCTTTGTTTTGAAAAAGGCTTCTGGAATTATTTTATAATCATCTGTTCCGGGAGTCGAATATTTAGCCTCTCTCTGCCATCGTAGTTGGCTCCTCCCCAGCAACAATATTACAAGAGATTGATCCTAATGACATCAAAGTGGAGTGGGCCCTGGTGATCCCATTGATGTGACAAATTAAGCATTAACCAAGGTAGTTCAAGTGAAGAACCCTGAGTACCACAAATAAGAATGCATTTGTCTTGTTGGAAATGTTTTCCAAGTTTTGTATTGAACAGAAAAAACAACAACAACAAACTTTTACCATTACATTTCTCACAACATTGCAAGCACTGCTTATAAAGACATATGGGAGTTGTAGTTCAACAAAAGAAAGCTGCCAAGCTTTGTTCTTAACGAATTCACAGTAACTGATTTTAACAACACATGAGAGTTTTGGTCTAACCAAAGAAAGTATTCCAAGCTCTTCACCAAACAGAAAAAAACAAAGTGGTCTTGGTGTTTTTTTTTAAAATCATTTTTGCAAGCACTGGTCTTAATCAGTTGTGTAGGGATAGGGGGGTGATAGGGGCAGTTTGCCCCAGGCGGCAATGTTTTGGAGGTGTCCCAGCTTGTAGCCATGCCCCCATATGCTGTGGCAATGCCCTCATGAACCACGGCCCTGCCCCCCCTCCACATACTCCAAGCTCTGCTGCTGGTTTTAATGTATATGAACTGTACCTCAAACAAATATTTTTTCCTAAGCAAAACCAGGTTGTTTTAAAATGCCAACTCCATTACCCCCCCCCCGATCAGGCACTTTTTTCTTTTTCTTTTCCCCACTCCTATCTTTCCAGTGAGGTTGTGGAATCCTCCCTTATCCCCAAGATAGTAATCATCACATTATAGGCCATTTCTGAATATTGTCGTAGTCCCGCTATGGGGATGTGACGGCAGCAGTCTGCAGGCTGTGCTTCTGCACAATGTCATTATGGTCCCACTGCCATCCCACCTTCAGTCATCATGATTGTGGGATATTTGTTTAACAGATTAAGTCCGTTAAGTGCCCGTGACCGCGTGATGCTCCCATCCTTCCCTGCCACGCGGAAGGGCAGAAACCACAATGGAGGCACTTCCTTCCCAAGAGCAGCATGGGAAAGAGCCTGGCTGCACTCAGCAGCCAGGTGGATGTCACCTGCACTCCCTTCTGCAGAGCGCTGGCCAGGTGTGGAGGGAATCTCTCCCCTTGCACTCCTTTCTTGGCAAAGGCACAGCTGGGATTATGATGGGCGGACAATGAGAGCAGACAATGTGCGGAAATGGCCCTAATTATGCAACTAATAATCACCAACTTATTTGGGAAAGGGGGGATGATGATGATAGCTCAACAAAGTAACGCTATGTATACATGACTGCTACAAAGCAAACCCTATTGAATTTAATGGCACTTACAAGTTTGAAATGCTGAGAATTGCAGATACCCCAGGCATGAGTTCAAGGAGGGAGGCAAGGAGAAAAAATTAGAGAGATACAGAAGGAGAGAAGCAAGGAAAAGGAAATGGAAGGAAGATGATGTAGCTGGAGGAAATGGAGGGGAGTATGGAAAGAATGGGGATGAGAGAGAGAGAGAGAGAGAAAGAAAGAAAGGAAGGAAGGAAGGAAGGAAGGAAGGAAGAAAGAGAAAGAGGGAGAAGACAGATATAGCCAGGAGAATTAGAGGATGCAGGAGACAATGAGTATGGGCAGGGTTTGGAGAGAAGGGAGAAGGAGAAACAGGATAAGAGAGGGGAAGAAGTAAAAGATGGTTCACCAGATGTGTCTATGGGGTAAAAAAGGGAAAGAAAGCATGAGAAAGAAACAAATTGAGATTTTTTTAAGAAGAAAAAATATTAGGCAGAGATGCTCAGTATCTTGCTTTTTGCTAAGAATGATTCAATCCACATGTATGTCTCAGACCAAAAAAAAAAAGGAAATCATTTCAGCATCAGTCATTTAGAATATGGTAAGAAAGGTGGAGACAGTTAAGAAAAACTACAAAGCAACAGTCCTGTAGTATCTTATTTAGCAATTTATGAGGTAGAAGGAAAGAGTCTGTAACACCTGCCGCAAAGCGGCCCCCAGGACTGGAAGCCACTAGCCACCAGCACACGATAACACACACACACACCTCTAATACTAAGATTCTGTCTGCCCTGCAGTCTTAATCATCCTGCTTGTTTGATATGAGTACCAGAGACAAAGGTCTGGTCCTGAGATCTGGGAACCCAATCCTGTAGCTACTTTGAACACTTTGTGATTCTGAGTTTTATTATTGATGTTGTCCTTCTAAACTCCTGTAGGTAATGGGATGTTGCTTCTTCATCTTCTTGGCATTAAATAAAAAATTGAGATCCGAAGTATAGAAACAGTACTTTTTTTTAATGAAAACTCCCAGAATACCCCAGGCAGTATGACCAGCAGTCAAAAAAAGTAACATTTCCAAACTCTGCTCCAATCTTAATAATATAATTTTTAACATTTATTCATTTGATTTGTATCTTGCCTTTCACCCACAAATGGGCCTCAAGCCAGCTGGAACTTCTCAAGTTTGAAGTCAATTTGAGCTCACCAGGGAAAAAGCAAGGGTAACATAAATGAAATACTGTTAGTGTTAAGCAAAATGTGGTGCTGGAGAAGACTTCTATGGATACTGTGGATTCTTAAACAGACAAATGAATGGGTCCTACAACAAATCAAGCCTGAACTCTCCCTAGAAGCCAAGTTGATTAAACTGAGGCTGTCATACTTTCGCCACATCATGAGAAGACATGACTCACTAGAAAAGACAATAATGTTTGGTAAAAGACTGAGGGCCTTTCTGCACTGTACTAGTATAGTGCTATTATTCCACTTTCAACAACCTGTAGAATTCTGGGGTTTGAGGTTTACTGTGGCCAAAGAGTTCTCTGGCTGAGAATTCTAAATGCCTCTCCCAAAACTACAAACCCCAGGATTCCATAGAAAGTGAAATAATTGCACTATAACAGTGTAAGGCAGAAAGGGAGCCCTGGTGGCGCAGTGGTTAAATGTCAGTACTGCAAGCCACAAGGTTGTGAGTTCGATCCTGCCAGGCTCCAGGGTTGACTGAGCCTTCCATCCTTTCGCAGGTCGGTAAAATGAGTACCCAGCTTGTTGGGGGCATGTATAGAAATGTTTCGAAATACATGCTATTTGTAAGTTGTTCGCCGCCTCGATCCATATGGAGAGGCGGGATACAAATAAATAATAATAATAAAAAAAAGAAAGGCACTGAGTTATAGATGGATAGACTCAATCAAGGAAGCCATGATCCTGAGTCTGCAAGATATGAGCAACCTTGCCATAAGTCAAACTCAACAACAAAAGCAAACAGACCATTTCTCATAGGTGTTAGACTTGCCTGTTCTTCCACCCGGCTGAAAGAAGGCACAGAGCTGTTACTGCAGCTCCTAAGCCGCACTTGGGGCGATATTAGATATCACTTTGATATCAATAATTTGACTTTCTTCTACCATCCCTCTCCACGTGTCTGCGTGGTCCCCCTGACAAGCTCACAGACAGGCACGGCCACTAATTGCTGTAATATTCCAACATAATACAGGCTGGCCAGAAATAGCCGTCCCGCTGCTTCAGGAGACCTCAAAGGCATGTACTCTATTATGTATGCATGCTACTTACAAAGAATTCCCTGTCCCGAGAAGGAGGCTTGATAAGAGAATACTCTACTGTTAGCACTCTGCGTTTGCATACCGTCTACTCCTTTGTCAATTCGGACCTAGCTCAATCATGCTAAATTCTGACCTTTCGGAGGCTTTGTCTCCAGCCCGAAACTCATTGTTTTCCCCAAGTACAGACTAGTCTGTGGCTACATTTCTCCCTATAAAAACCCTTGATTTTGTGAGCTTCTTTGGATCGCTCTCGACTTCCATCCTGCCTTGCTGCCGCTTTGTTTGGCGAGCCTTCCCCTCAGTCCCACGTACTGAGACTCCATATCTTTGAACTCCTATTGCAGACTACCCGGGCTTCAGGACAGGTGTAGTATTGCCCAAACCAACAATTCCTCTTAAAAATCCCTCTATCCCACTCCAACCTTTATTTCTATAGGTATCTGTGTGAGTGTGCTGCATACACTGACTGTATTTTAATAAAGATCACAATTATTCTGTGTGCTCCTTGACTTGGCCTGACCCCGTAGACACTGGGTAAAAGATCTCACTCCATTGTCCTGCCTCTCGCATTGCTAGCTTGTGCTCTTGGCTAATTTCCCCAACTTATATAATTGAGAGTGCATTTAGGTATCCCTCCCGGGACCCCCAGAAAACAGGGTAACAGAGCCCTGCAGTCCTATTCGCCCCACTTGTTTGAAATGGGACTCCAAGGTCTTACTCTCACACTTCCATTACATAAACTATCCACGAGCATCTGTAGTCTCTCATCATAACTGTGCATTTATGGACATAACAAACTCTTTTAGGAGATCCATCATGCTGAATAAAACATTGTTATCAAAAAATGACAATGTTAAGTCACATTATGGTGTGAGGTAGGAGCATTTTTCCAGAAAGATTCCTTTTTCCCATCAGACTAAGGCAAGTGGGCTGAGGATGGAGCATTCATTCATTCAATTTATATTCAAACCTGTCTCCATCCCACCACTTACTTAGGCTCATCTGGTGGTGAAAAGGGAGATGGTCTTTTGGTGGCTGCTCCCAGACTTTGGAATACCCTCCCTAGGGAGTCTAGGATGGTGCCCTTCTTGCTCTCTTTCCACCAGCAAGTCAAAAAATTCTCATGCTGTCAGGCTTTTAGAAGATGACTGGGATGGGCTTGGTTTATATCCAGTCTTTTAATGAATGTTCATAGTTTTGACTGTATAAATTGCTTAATTGCTTTTAAAGTAACTTTTATATATATACTTTTTAATGATATTTTTGTATCATTTTCAATCTGTATAATTTTTAATAAATTGTGAGACACCTTGAGTTCTTTTACTGGGGAAAAGGCAGGATGCATTTGAATAAAATAATGAAATAATTTTGACCTTTCTCCTGATATGGGACCCAAGGTGGCCTACAAAATAGATTAAAACGAAGTGCAGCTAAAATCCAAGTAACAGAAAAGTTTTAAAAACATAAATCCTATTAAAACAGTTTGAAAGACATTTAAAACATAGTAAAGAAGACAGAAGTACAGCACACTCCATTATAAGACCCTTCTACCATAACCAGTTAACAGCCAAAGTCCTATCTAAACAAAAAGGTATTTGCCTAAAAGTGAAAAGGCAGCAAAGAGCGGGTCAGCTGAACCTCCTATGGGAGGGAATTCTACAACCTGGGAGCAACCACTGAGAAGATTCTCTCCTTATTAAATGTGTCTCTGATGATCGTGGGAGCCAAGAGAAAGCCCTCCCCTGAGGATCTTAATGATAAATAGAGAGCTATGTTAATTTAATTTACATCATACAAAAGAGTATATTATACATTATATTATTATATATTATATATTATTATTATTATATTATATAATTATATTATAAATAGGTATTATTATATTATTATATTATATGTTGTATATTGTAGTATATTATAGTATATTATATACTGTAAATAATAACAGGTCTTATGAACAGGTCTTATGAACATGTCAAAAGAGTATATTATATGTTGTATATTATGGTATGTTATAGTATATTCTATATTGTAAACATTAACAAGTCTTATGAGCTTATGCCTGTAAGAATGAAAAATTTTAATAAAAATAAATTAAAAAAAAAAACTTCAGCAGGCTCAATGCCTACATGGACAAATGGACAGACAAATATATTCCTAACATAATATTCATAAAATAAAAGGATCAAATCAAAGAATGGGCAATAAAAAATCAACATAACTTGCTTATTGTTGACTGTGGAGGAGATCTTCATTGTCACCACCAAGTTTTCATAGCAAACTTAAGAGAACAATAGTCTTTGCCATTCAAAAATAGAAAAAGAAAATAGAAAAATAGAAATTGTTACATAATTAGGCATCAGTTGATCTCTTCTGCTGATAACATTACAGATGAAGCCAGTATAACAACTTCTCATGTAAATTTATAAAAAGATCTGGTACATTAACTGTTCGCTTTTATATATAATCTCTAAATAGAATGATGGGAAGAGCTAAGAAGAATATTCTTTCAGCTAAGAATATATTAAAAATTAAATACTTTCAAAGGGAAGGAAAAGAAAAAAGATTTAAGGATTTTATTGAATGGTTTCTTTAACTAACCACCATAGCATTCAGAAACACAGCCTGTTAATTTGGACAATATCACATATTATTCATTATGTTACATATTACTGTCAACCTACCAATAAAAACATTGTGGCCATTTATTTAAATGGCATTTATTTCCAATTACATAATTTTGGGAAATAAGGTGGGAAGGAGATTTTAGTGATTTCTTAGGATACATAGTCATGTATTTTCATTCAGGAAGCTACAATCTATTGATCTGTCGGGCCACAGTACAGGGGAAAAACTCAATATAGAAGGATGCTTGCTTCTGATAGTTTCATAGTCAAAATATTCTTTTCTGGTGACTATGGACTTCAAAATGTATTAGATCTGTTGGTATATACTCTACATAAAATCTTGAGAGTTGAAATTAATATTTAAAATTAGATTTTAAAATGAGACTGATCATTTGGCCTTTTTTTTTCTTTCCAATTTTATGCTGGGTTAAATAAACTGACCTGGGCAGTTGGTATAAAAAAATCTCAGATTATACTGCCTGAAAATATTCTGAGGTAAACAAAATGGGTATGGATCTTCAGAATAAAATTGGAAAGAACAGGAACAAAAAATCTGAGACTTCCTGGTCTGTTTAATAAGTCTAGATGTACCCTTGACCAAAATTTGTTATGCCTGGTGTAAAGAAATCAAACAAATCAACCAATGAAATTAATTGGCAGAAGATTCAGAAGAGACAAAAAGAAGCAATTCTTCGTGTAGCATAAGTTTAAGATTTTGTTATTGATATAAAATCTGTATGTTTCCTTTCATAGAAATTCTCTCAGTCATGACATACACAAGAAAGAGCCACATTATGGCTAATGTTAATGATAGTGCTTTTAGTATTGTGGTGGTACCTTCAAAGAACACCCTCTCTGTTAGTATTAAGACATAGTATTACCTTAGAATATGTTCTAATACATTCTTTTCATACATTTTTCGCTGAGGTGTCCAATTATCTTGTTGCCTGCCTGCCTACCTTCCTGCACTCCTTCCCCAACTCTTCTCCCTTATATGGGGCAGAAATGTTCATGCTCAGCTTGGGGGTGGACTTATTTCTGCACCTCTTGGTGGCAGGAGACCACACATGTGGATCCCACACCTGCCATCCTGCTGGATCTGGCATGGGCCAGATGGTCAGGCTCACTGATTAACAATGAGGCAAGTTGGTCAATACCTGGATCTGGACCCATGCATGTGCCAACCCTATCAAGCAGCTGTACTCAATACAAGTTGTGGCCTTACTTTTCCATTCATACCTGTGTGCTGGTGTGTTATTTCATACAGAGCAGGACTTGCCCCCAAACACACAAGACTCATGCTACTGTCTTTTCACACATTTTCCCCTGAGGTGTCTGATTTCCATATATTATTTTCTGCCTGTCTGCCTACCTGCCTGATCTCCCTCCATCCATCCTTTGTATGTTATATATGTGAGTTTTATGCTGTGCACCCACTATGGTATTCTTATGGCCAGCAATCTATACATTTTAAATGCATACATACATATGGAATTCACTGCCACAAGACATGATGATGGCTACAAACCAGGCTCATAGATAGAAATTCTGATTTGGAGTGTCTTCCATATTTATCTATCTATTTTATTTTATTTATTTTATTTATTTCCCACCTCTCTCTCTCAGAATAGGACTCAAAGCAGTTTAAAATACAAGTGAAAACAAAATAGCTAAAACAACTTGTAGTACAAAAGTTTGTCAGATAGCTAATGTGGTGTAATGGTTTGAGTGTTAGCCTATGGCTCTGGAGAACCTGGTATGAATCCCTACTTGGCCATGAAAACCCACTGGGTGACCTTGGGCAAGTCTCACTCTCTCAGCCTCAGAGGAAGGCAAAAGCAAACTTCCTTTGAACAAATCTTGCTAAAAAGACCCCGTAATAGGCTCATCTTAAGGTTTCCATAAGTTGGAAATGACTTGAACACACTAAACAAAAACAAGTCTTAAATCCACGTAACAGGTCGAATACCTACATTTCCTCTGATAAAAATGGTTGACTGCTTCTTCTGTAGGACAGATCTGGCTTATCCCCTTGAATATGAGAATCATAAGAATCACATCTTATTGGTTCTTTGATGGATTCATTTGATGAAGCACTTAACAGTAGGAGGCATAATAAGACATACAAATTGGTTGAGTTAGATCAACCTCCATCTAATTTATTGGCTGCTTCCGATTGTGGTTAGGTAGATGCAACTCAGAGCTTATTGGCAAGGCACGAACTTGCTTATGTCTTGCTTATTCTTGATATATGTTCCTCAGAGGTCTGAGACATTTGAATATGAAAGTTCAATCGCCTTCAGCAGGCCCTGGAAAGAGCCTTACTTTTTTTGGTGCTGCAAATAATCTTTATTCAGTACTCCTAAAATGTTGCAGGGCACCATTTTAGGGGATTTGGGTCATTTCTAAATTTTAATTATATTATTTTATAACATGATAAAATATATTAGCATATTATATATTATTGCTAATTGCATTGATGTTGATAATGATGGTATAACTAAAAAGTAATGCAGCAGTAACATTTTATCAATACACTAGCAACATTATATCAATGCATTACTCTTTAAATAATGTGTGACAATGTTAACAAGTTACTGTTTAAAAAGTTAATGATTTTAAATTATTCAAACTGCAAAAGACTTACATGCTGACATTATGACACTTACTTTTCTCCATTTTACTACACCCTATCATATGCAACTGATAAAGTAAATATATTGTGCTGGAATTAGCCTTGCACAGATGATAAAAAGGCATAGAACATTATTGGAAAACCCCAAGACAACAAGACTTAAATGATAAAAATTAGCAAGAAAAATTGTTCCTGCTCTACATGTCAGTACAGAAAGAACACTCTGGGAAATAAAAACTATTTTCTTCTTTTAGATTGTAAAATTTAGACTGTACCCACTTGTCTGATAGTAAGTCACATTGGACATAGGGGGCTTACATCTATGTATGTTTACATAGAATTGATCTGTTAGGTAGATGTTTGGACAGATATCTCCAGGAGAAACATACATAAAAAACATTTTTAAAAACATTTTTCTCCAATTAAATGTTAATCATTCATTATGTTGTAAGTGACGATACAGGCCTGAAAGACTTTGTTATGATTATCTGTCTGAAATGACAACCATCCAATTGGCTGCAACAGCTATCAGGCCATTTTAAAAAGTCAATATCTGGATCTGTCTGAACTAAACCCAAATTGGTCCAAAGCGGTTGAATTATCAAATTATTTTAAAACATTAATATCTACATCAGAACTGAATGGAAGAGTAAAAAATACTGGTTAATTCAATTCAAACTTATACCCAAGTACTTAATTATTTGACTTCCTGTTGATTGATATACTCTTCTTGAGCTTTTGCTCATGTGGAAAGCCTGCTGTCTTCAGACACATCACTTTCCATATGAGGGAGTGGGGCTAGCTGCTCCCCTGCTACCATGTTGAAGAAAATGTGGGATGCCCAAACAAGGCTAAAATGGGATGAGCGAAGATGTGCTAAGTCACTCTCTGGTCAGCTTCAAATCCCTGCTCAGCCATGAAGGAGGATAAGACTTTGGACCAGTTGCTATCTCTCAGCCAGGTCGCTTTACCTAATTTACCTTAGAGGAGTGTTTTCAAGTCATGTACACCATGCTGACCTCTTCACAGAGATATAAATGTAATAAATAAATGTAATAAATGTAGTCATATTGATACTGATACATTAAAAATGGTCTTGTCAAGTGTTAGTTGGATTAAACTGTTACATGTTTATACTGGCATACCTCAGTTAACAAAACTTCTGACAAAGAAACTCCTTTTTACAATGTCTTTTTATGGACACCTTTCCTCTTTGTCCTCTGTGTAGCTGAAAGTTTCTGGGTTTTTTATTTTTATGTGTGTGTGTGTGTTTGTGTGTGAGTGTGTGTTTTAAGAAGCACTGGCCCTAGGAAGATGGTGAAGAAGAACTGGAGAAACACAGATTGTTGGGCTTCATCAGCATATCTGCATTAAATAATGAAAATGCTTTTCTTCACTTATGCAAGGCTTAACTGACCTTATTGTTTCATTTCATGTGTGAATATGGTTAGCTTTTGGATAAAAAGTTGCAAGGAAATGCTCATCTGCTCTTCCTTATTGTAGTTTAGGAGCCTCTACCTACACTTTCCATGCTATTTCTGCCTCTGGTATCAAATTTTCTGTTAAAGAATTAAAGCCTATGAACACATCAACTTCATTAACTGAGACATACCTGTAGTGCAATGGCAAAGAACTCAACGTTTTGAAATTCTTCTTTATGCTCAGCCTGAATCTCCCATATTTAAACTTATTACTAATGGCATTAGCATCAAAAAGGAGAGAGAGAAAATTCAGAGATTTCACAAGGGGAACAGAGAGATATCTACAATGGTTACTGTTGTTGTGTGCCTTCAAATCACTTCTAACTTATGGAGACTCTAAGCCAAACCTATTATGGGCTATGTGTGTGTGTGCGTGTGTGAGAGCTGCCCAAGATCTCCCAGTGGGTTTCCGTGGCTGAATGAGGAATCGAATTCTGGTCTCCAGGCTTACAGTTCAATGCTCAAGCCATTACACCATGCTAGCTCCCATCTACTATGGTACTGGGATTGAAAGTTTGAGGGTGTTGGCTATTAATTTGATAATTCTTCCAATTCTTGGGGAGGGAATCTCAAATTCCACTGCAAATTGCTGTGAACTAAATGGATGTATTCTTTGTATCTTGTGCTGGGTGTGTTTTCTGTAATGTAAGGAAATCTCTTTCCGTCTGAAGGCCACAATCCATTGCATAGCAGTTATTGGAGTCACATTCTAGTAGCAGGAAGGGACAAAGGCAGAAAGGTACCTGAATATATGCTAATTTAAAGCTTCAGCTGTCAGTAAGTTCAGTCTTTGGAAAGGTATTTCAACCTTTTAAACTGGCAGGAGGGGGCACAAATGTTGGGAAACCACCAAATGATGGTGTTGCAGGGAAGGGGTTGTAGTTAACTAGGGAAGCATAGAAAAATAGACCTCAGGGGGCTGGATTTTGCCCCAAGATCTGAGGTTCCTCAATCCTTGCTTGTGAGTGCAGTGTCTTCAAGATTAAATATTAAATAAATAAATAAATAAATAAATAAATAAATAAATAAATAACAATACATTTTCAGAGCAGCAGCAATAAATTGTAACACAGTCTGCAAACTCTATATAGAGCCACTTAATGTTTCAGAACATGATGCTGCAATCCTACATACATTTACCTGAGAATAACCCTTGCACAAATTTCTATTGAAGTAAATATGCGTAAGATTGATTTGCTAGAGAGTTAGTATTCTATACAGCAACAGCCAGGTAATAATCACATGTACTGTAGACCACATAAACAAAAAGATGTTGCATTGGCACAACCACAAGCTACTACCACAGGGTCACTTGCCCAAGTTCAGAACATTCTAATACAAACTACAGCTACTATAGTAATTAAACAGGATTAAGAAATTTCATTGGCTACCTGACTTTTATGAATTTTATGCTGCTGTTTTCATTAATGAACACTGAATTAAATGCTTATGGATCAGTGAAAGGGAGAGATCTCTTTGCCCTGCTCTCTTAAGAGAAAAAAAACACCCTAATATAATTCTCTGGAAACCTATCTATGTGTGTTTGTGTCCATGTGTGTTTGTGTGCATGAGAGAGATCGAGGGAGAGGGGAGGGAAAGAGAGAGAGAAGTGTGTGGGGGGGAGGAGATTTTACATGTCAAGTAATGTGGAGCAAGGGGAATAACTGAAAACCAAATAATTAATTTCCATTCAAGACATGATTGCAAGAAAGTACTGCTCCAGTACAGGTCTACAGAATCTTCTTAATGTTTTCAAGATGAATGTTTTCAAGTCCCATTGCTCCTGGACAACATGTAAAGTTAAAACAAATGTATGGCATACACAGATATACTGTAACACGTTGCAGGGGCTTTAGTGCTCACATCTGTTAGGGTATCCATGACAGACCCTGGTTTGCTAAGGATTATTACAGATCAGCCATATTAATTTTCCTGAGTGCTGAAACATAATGTCTCAGCTTCAGAGATGCTTTTTAATATAGAAGCAAAACATTACCCATCTCAAACTCTAGTTTGGCCATTAGTGATGAAAACCACAAAAGAAATTTAGGTGTTTTTTTTTAAAACCTCTATTGCTTTTCATGAATCTATCTGATAAAAACAGTAAGTCGAAACAAATATTAGTTATACCAACCCAGGTCATACTTCTAAATGATCCAGCAAAGATCTGAGTTTCTGTTTTCCATGTAACAACCAGACAATACACATATATAATTTGAAATTTAATCCTTAAAGATGTGAATCAGCACATGGCTTGCTTAGAATAATTTAATCTTCAATACAACATCCCTCAAAATGCTTTTGAAACCTATTTCTGCATTGTGATCAGTGCAGATTTGGAAAGAGGTTCTTCTGAGGCCTTCTGTCTCAGGTGACAGAATAACTTGACTGGCTTTGGGTACTATGCTCCTTGGTTGGAGCAGGGCATGAAATGTCTTGGTTAGACCTGTGCAGAGTGGCCTCATCAGGTAGACTCTGTCCCTTTTATAGATCATCTGAAGATCGCCTATGTCTGTCTGTTGTTGAATACTTTCATGTACAGCTCCATATTTACTAGGTTTATGGGTGCAGGATGCAAAAAAGGGAAAATCACAAATATCAAAATGTGTGTATGTGTGTCTGTGGGAAGGAGGCTGAGGTATGATGGGGAGAATAGGGACCAGGGGTCCAAACCAGGGCCCTTTTCGCACTAGGCTTTTTGCGCGAGCGGGGGCGGGCGGCTTGCGGGAAAAGCCTAGTTCGGGAGCCTGCCGGTTCCCCGCTGGTTCCTTCCGCAGCCGAAGGAACCAGCTGGGAAACGGCACCGTCCCGGAGGCGGCGGCGGCTCGCGAGTCCATCCTCCCCCGTGCGCGCAAGAAAGGAGCCCGTCGCTCCTGGTGCGCGCGGGGGGGGCGGGCGCGACTGTCGCTCGCTCCTGGCGCGCGCGGGGGGGCTGCTCGCGACAGCCTCCCGATCGCGCGTGCGTGCACGGGGGGGCGGGCGCGACTGTCCCTCGCTCCTGGCGTGAGCGACAGTCGCGCCCGCCCCCCGCGCACGCCAGGAGCGAGCGACAGTCGCGCCCGCCCCCCCCGCGCGCGCCAGGAGCGAGCGACAGTCGCGCCCGTCCCCCCTGCGCACGCCAGGAGCGAGCGACAGTCGCGCCCGCCCCCCCGCGCGCGCCAGGAGCGAGCGACAGTCGCGCCCGCCCCCTGCGCGCGCGCACGCGAGCGGGAGGCTGTCGCGAGCAGCCCCCCGCCCGTGCGAAGCAGGATGCTCTCGCATCCGCCGCACTAGCTCCCCGCCCCGCCCCTTCCTTCCGCACGGGCGGAGGGAAGGAGGCGCGACCCGGCCGCTTCCCCGACGCACCGCACTACAGGTGAGTGTGTGTGGGCGCCGGGAGCGTAGCGCGAGCGCGGGGTGATTTTCGCTTGAAAGCGAAAATCAAAAACCCCGCGCTCGCGCCGCTGCAGCCCCGTGAGAGCGCCGGAAGTGGGAGTGCGTCGTGCGGAGCGACGCTCCCACTCCCGCACGGCTCACGGGGCTATTTCGCCCGGGAAAGCCCGTGCGAAAAGGGCCCAGGTCAGGGAAAGGAGAGGAAAGAGGGGCATGAGTTGGCATGTTGGCCCTATACTTCCTCTTTCTCGTTCAGTTCCTTACTCGAGTATGTGAGGGTGCTATCAGGAGAGGATTTGTATTGCTGAGAAATCAGGCTGTGCCATCAGCAGCTGATGGAAGAGAAAGAGGACCAGGTTTTTAATGGGCTGCGTGGCCTGAGGAAAGGTTCCCCTGGAAAAGGAGTGTATCAAATCTATGAAACACAAACCTGCAAATGTGGAGGGCCAACTGCAATTTCTGACTTATGATGACCCTAAGGTGACCATATCATGGGGTTTTCTTGGCAAGATTTGTTCAGAGGGGTGTGCCTTTGCTTTCCTCTGAGGTTGAGAGACTAACGTGCCCAAGATCACCCAGTAGGTTTCCATGACTGAGGCCCTTTTCACATGTTTTTTTTCTAGCGCGAACGCCCCTTGAGCGCCACGCAAATGGGAGCGTCGCTCCGTATGACGCACTCCCACTTGCGCCGTGCTCACAAGGCTGAAGTGGGGCGCGGGTGCATTTTTTTGATTTTTGGCTTTAAGCTGAAAATGCCCTGCGCTCGTGCAATGCTCGCGGCACCCTCGCGCACGTACCTGCGTGCAGTGCGTCGACGAGCCGGGTGGGTCACGCTTCCTCCCCCAGCGCAGCCTACAACTCCCATACTGCGCTGCAGAAGGAAGGGGCAGGGCGCTAGTGCAACAGTCGCGCAAACAGGAAGTGACCTGCGGTAGGAAGGAGGGGGGAAGCGGCAGTGTTTCGTACGAGGCTTCTCGTGCGAGACGCCCTCCCCCGTCGTGCAAACAGGTAACATGCGAAAAGGGCCTGAGTGCGGATTCAAACCCTAGCCTCCAAAGTCATAACAGTCCAGTGCTCAAACCGCTACACCATGCTGACTGTACAGGCTCTTTAAACATTTGAATAGAGATACATTGTGAGGAAGAACCTACTTATCGGATGCCTCCTCTCACAACTTATAATTCATTCTGCAGTTATATAACATAAAAAGGGCATTACTGTAAATCCCTGCCAGAAAATTCTTTAGTATTTTATTTTTCAGGGTATTGTCACTTCACATCACACTATTTTTGCATGGGGGACTGTTCTATAAATAACTAGGTGATTATTTACACACACATATCACTCCTCCTTTGAGAAACAGCATATCTAAGATGCCAGGAGGTCTCCCATCTAGAGCTACTAACATCTGGTAGAGCTACTAACGTCTGGAGGGGTGGGGAGAACCTCTCCACAACAATAAATAAATAAATAAATATTTCTTGAACAATGCTGGGAGTGGTGTGGAATAGATGGGGGTGTAAGGGAGAAGACAGATAGACTTAGGGCTGAGGCCAGATCCTTTATTTCTTCTGAAAAAGGGTATTCTAGGTCTCACCACGAGAACAGAAATGAAAGCAGACCAGACACGGATAACTTATTATGACTTGTTAAGGAAACGAGAGCAAGACTATGAGATGAAAACTACACAACAACTCCATGAAAAAGGTCATTCAACACAATGGCTCTCACACAGACAATATTATTTAAGATTTCTCAAAGATAAAAAGAATAAAGACTTCGAAAAGACCAAATTGGATTTGGAAGTTCTGTTATGTGATGATGAGGAACATTTGATTGCCAAACTATATAAATTTTTGTTGAAAATGGAGATGGAAGAAGAGCAAGTGAAGGAATATATGATCAACTGGACAAAGAATTTTGGATTTTCAATATCTATGAATCAATGGGAAAGACTATGGACAAAAGAAATTAAAAACATACTCTGCTATGATCTATGAAAATGATTATAAATGATTATAAAATGACATTACGCTGGTATCTTACTCCAGAAATACTTTATAAGATGCATAATGAGATGAATAATAGTTATTAGAAGTGTTTGGACCATGTTGGCCTTTTGTATCATATCTGGTGGACTTGTGAAAAGGCTAAACAGTTTTGGACGATGATATAGAATATAATACAAAAAAATTTGAAATGTCAGATCGTTAAGTCTCAAGAATTGTTTTTATTGGAAATTTGGCAGGAAGATACCAGCTATGATAAACAAGGACAGAGAATGATTCAGTGTATGTTATTAGCAGCAATATTAGTCTATGCAAAATACTGGATCCCTACAATTAATGAATGGCTCAGTAGACTGAGGACAATTGTGGAAATTGATAGACTGACAGATAAGATTAAAAGGTTCTCCAGAAAAGGATTTTTTTTTTGGGGGGGGAAGGCAATGATTGATTGAATATCTGAGAGAAAATGATGGTGAAACTATGATTTTGGGGTTCTGAACTTGCTGTTACTATTTTGTTTTGTTCTGAGCAGAGAAATGTATAACTTGATATCATGCAAATGAGTTAAAGAAAATGATAGATAATTCTAGTTTGTT
Organism: Ctenosaura bakeri; assembly: GCA_948474755.1. Lineage (NCBI taxonomy): Eukaryota > Metazoa > Chordata > Lepidosauria > Squamata > Iguanidae > Ctenosaura > Ctenosaura bakeri. The sequence continues at coordinate 105,210 of CAOLHI010000561.1, read as the reverse complement.
GCTATATTCCATTCTTTTCTTTTTTACACACACACACACACACACACATTACATATAGTCTATTAGATATTTAAACATTTTAATTTGATTAATTCATTTAGTTTTTCTAGTAAAGGTATCAACTAATTATGATATAAATAAATATATGTATACTTACTGATTCAAATATTTTATTATAGAATTATAGAATCAAGATTATATACAAATGTTAATTTTAATTGTACATAATAGATTTACTATACTAGTGTTTATAATAGAAAACTATGGGTAGTTGATAGTTGGTGTGGAAATCACCTTTGGGCATTTCTACACCAGACTGATATAGTACTATTATTCTACTTTCAATATCCTGTGGAATTCTGGGGTTTGTAGTTTACGGAGGCCAAAGAGCTCTCTGACTCAGAATTCTGCAAATCCCAGAATTCCACAGGATGTTGAAAGTGAAATAATAGCACTATAACAATATAGTGAGGAAAGGCCCATTTTCTTAGTTATTTGTTCTTTTTAGTTTAGATGGATTTGCTGTTAATTGATCAATCTTTTATCAATTAGTTTAGATAGTTTAGTATGTTAGCATGGTTTTTTTTGGTTTATTCTTAATATTTTTAGAAGTTTATTTATATTGTGTATTGTGTGTTATCTTTTTTCTTTTAAATATTTAATAAAACTTTTAAAAAAAGAAAGAAAAAAGATATTCTAGAGGAGCATAGGACTATGGAGAACAGCTGGGGAAGCTGCATATGACCACTTTGTCCACTCCTGACAGAGGCCCTTTTTGCACCTTACCTGGTGCTGCTGGCGTCAGGTGGGGATTGTGTGAAAAGCCTCCTCCAGGAGAGAATCGCGTCCCTGTGCTTCCCTCCACACCAGCTCTGTGCTGGATGGAAGGAAGCACATTAGCTTCGCCCCTTCCTTTTGCAGCACAGCTAGGTACTTTCCCAGGCTGCGCTGAGGGAGTAAGTGCAATGGCCGCGCTTCCTAACATTCCACACACGAGATAAGTGAGGGAGGGACGCGGAATTGCGCATCATTTTCAGCAAAGAGCCAAAAAAAAATATGATATACTGTACGACTGCCACGTGATTGTTATGGGAGTGACACACGATTGCAAGGACGTCATGCGGAGCTGTCTTTGTGATCCCACATTGCTCCCGTGGCCATTTCGCATGGGAAATGGTGGGTGAAAAGGGCCAGAGAAAGCTAGGGTGGAGCCTTAGACAATATGGGTTGGATAGAATTATCAGATCAGAACAAAGCTAGAATCGAGAGTCAAACTTGATGATATCCAAGATGCATGTAAACATTTGACAAGTCTTTGACAAGACCCATATGTTGTGTTTTAAAACCCTCTCCGCCAAGACCTATAGGTGACATTTTGCTGCCTGAAACAAAGAACAAGATGGTATCCAACTGTCCATTCCATACAGAGAAATCAATTAGACCAGCAAATACAGTCTCCTTCAACACTGGCAATGGGATAGCATCTTCCGCTATACTTGAAACTAGCAGGATAGGTTACAACACACTCTCCAAGATTTCACAGATTCAAACTGGGACATGTGTGATCAAGCAACATCAGAATGGGATCAAATGGCAAAAGTTATTAAAGAGGAAAACAAACAAGCTAGGAGAGGCCATTGCAATCACATTTCCCTGAGTATACTGGGAAGGGCAAGATTCTGCCCCTTTCACTCCCTCCCCCCAGAGGCAACTGAGTGCAAAGTACTTTTTCACTTTGAACTCAGGCCATTTCTACACTACACTGTTACAGTGCTATTATTCCACTTTCAACATCCTGTGGAATTCTGGGATTTGTAGTTTACTGAGGCCAAAGAGCTCTCTGGCTGAGAATTCTAAACACCCTAAATTGTAAACCTCAGGATTCCACAGAATGTTGAAAGTGGAATAATAGCATTATAATGGTGTAGTGTGGAAATGGCCTCAGTTTAGAGTAACTCCAGTGAACTGAGTACTAAGAGGAAAAGTAGGAAGGGATAAAAGAAACTGGCACATTTTAAAAGTTGCTGAGGACATGGGAAGAGAGAGGAGTAATCAGGAGTCTCCTTCCAAAATTGGGATAGTTGGATGGTATAATTACGGGGCGAAGGAAGGCAGTGTGACACGCAAAGCTCTGTACACCAACACTGGGAACAGCCAAAAAATTGAAGAGGTACAGCAAGGAGGCCACTAGCCACCATCACTGACCTGCCCCCCAAATCTTCTGCTAGAGGCAATTACCTCACTTTGTTTAATGGTCAGGCTAGTTTCTCTCTTTCCCTTGCTATGATCAAGTGGAAACTCATCATCTGAAGTTGCTTCTCACCCCAGAAGGCACTGTGCTACCCATGTCAGTGGTAGTTTACCTGCTGGTCTTCCTAAGCATTACATTACCTTGGCATTACATTGATGGCAACTTTCTTCCTGATTATAATTTTATTTGCTTGTTGAGTGGATTTTTACTACGACAGCATCCCTCACCACACTTGAAACTAGCAAGATAGAGAAAACAGTTTTTTTTTTTTAAAAAAAAGGCTTCCCAAATGTCATGGTCCCAAGCCTGATCTCCTCCCATCTGGCTGCTAGTGTTAAAGTAAAAATGAGACATATTATATGGCTTCACTTTATAATACATATAAAACAAGACACACTATATGGTCAAATAAATGGCCTGAAGCTAGCAATTAGAGCATGGCAAAATCTTATGACTTGTTGGAAAAGTATGGCAGAATTTCAGTTTTAATGTGATATTTAGACCACACTTGATAGGAGAGTTATGTGGGCTCAACCACAGAAACACCAGCTCCTGGAGACTTATCTAGGGATTACCTAGTGTTTGTTGTAGTATGGTCAGAATCATATAATGCTTTCAAGAACCACTCAGAGGGGGGAAGGAATAACAAAACAACAACTTTTGGGGTAATGTGGAAACGTATTCCATCTAACAGCTCAGAGGAACCTTGTTGTGCTAATATCAGGAGAAATTGCTTAAAAAATCCTGTATAACAGATATTTAACTCTCTTTATATGAAAATACCTACAAGGCATCTCTTGGAGGAGAAAATTGTTATCATACTTGGTGGTAATAGTTTTTGACTAATAGTTTTGACTAAAAGTGCTTCAGCAATGATAAATGGGTGGCTGGGTGTCTCATCTTCAATGAGTTCACCAAAAGCAGTTATTAGACACATTACAAGTACTAAAAATAACAGAGGTAGACTAATATTTGGGTCTCATTATGGGTCTTATATGGGAGAAAAGCAGGATATAAAACAAACAAACACTACTGGCTGTCTTGCCTTATCAGAGATGACTGGGAAGGAATCAGATATTCCATCAATAAAATCATGGCATATATGCAAAGTACAGCATAGGAACAGTAAAACTAACAAACTGTATCAGGGTCAGGGAAAATTTATTTCTGACCGAAAGCAGGGCTGTATGTTCATGATGTTACTGTATACGTATTTATCTATACAAATCATGATTATTTTATTTCATTCAGTGCTGCAAACTTTTCTAGAGGTCTCTCAGTCCCAAACTTTATGTACTTTATGATTATATTTTTAATTATTACAATGTCAAAAAAAAAAAAAACCTAAAACAAAACAAAAGAAATCAGGGGCTACAACAGCAATCCTAGCTAAGAAGAAACAAAAGCCAGGCCTAATTCCCCTGCTTAATCCTTCGTTCTTTATCTAGTTAGTCTACTTTGCTTTGCTTGACAATACAGTGGAAACTGAACTAGGACAAAATAGAAGAGACACTTCAGTTTTACTGAGGTGCAATACTGCATGCTATTTTTTTTTTAATAGAGAAAGAAGAATGGATATTAGGAAACTGAAAAGAGGGAAAAGAGAATCACAAGCTGTGGGCAGGTATTTGGTCACTTGGGTATGTTGATCGTCCAGGATAATTTTAGAAAGAGTTGTGCTTCTTTGTTCTCCTTTGGTAACAGATTTTTGATGACATTTTAATATATGTTATGTACACTGATTGTGTTTTGCTATTATTTTGAGTAATTTTGGTTATTGTTGAGTACGAAAAAGCAGAGTAACAGCAGCAGCAGCAGCAACAACAACAATCAAAGAAAATCAGGCCTTACATCCAGGTAGCAAGTAAATAACAGATTATATAATGGACGTTAATTTGCTTGGATTTTTTTAAGAGAGAGAATTGGCCTGATTCAAAGGAGACAACTGGATTAGGCAGGTCTAAATATTAGTTCATTCATGAAAACATTTTTCCCTGTTGCACACTATACATTATTCAATGGCAGAAGTTGCCATTCTCACAAGGATTGTGGATAGATTTATAATCTGCATAAATATAATGTGCTGAAAATATAATTACTTTAATTATATTACAGGATTTGTGCAAAATAAAAACATGTTTTTCTAAAAACATATAAAATATTTTAAATACATCTATTATTATTTCTTAAAAATAACAAAATGAATTTTAATTTTTTTTCCAGATGCTCATTTTTTTTTACCTGATTTCTTATACAGTGTTTGGAAGGTCTTATATTCCTAGAGAACAAAAGAGAGAGGGAATTTTTACAACATGCACAGTATCCAACTAAGAATACCTCTGTGCACCCCTATTGCTTAATATGTACTCATAATAATGAGATACCTAAAAGTATTCTCATTTCATCTAAGAGACTACAACAGGACATGGTAGGAAGTACGTACACTTAGGTATGTCCTTTATGTATATAGTAACCAAACTGGTTTGGTCTGTGAGAATGAGGAAGCCTTAGGGAATGGCATCTGTTATATAACTAATTTAAGCCCTTTTCACATGGCATTTGCCATGTGAAAGGGCCCCTCAAATGTGGTGTGATTGTGAGGAGTGATCTGCACGATGCACTCACAATCATGCAACACTCCAGGGTAGAGCAGGCGCTGCTTGCGCACTTCTTCATTTTCAGCTTTCAGCCCAAAATGGTGCGTGATTGTGCATTGCTCCAGGGCCCCACGTGCACTTGCCATGCGTACGGAGCCTCTGGAGCCACAGTGGTCATGCTTCCTGCCCCAGCGCAGCCTGGGAAAATTGCAGGCTGTGCTGCGGAAGGAAGAGGCAGGGCTCTCATGCTGCCTGCTCTGGAGCAGGCAGCTTGTGAGGAGCTGAAGCAGTGGGGATGTGACAGCCTCTTGCTGGAGGCTGATCATGCGATCCCCGCACCCCAGCGCCAAAAAAAGGTAAGGTGTGGAAAGGGGCATAGTAAACACTTTTTCTGTGTGTGTTTCTGCAATTTTGTAGTAAGACAAATAAGAAATAATTAATGGCCTCGAGGTTTGAGGAGTAACAAGAAAAATAAAGGTGGCAACTGTGGAGATCCAAAGAATGAGACCACTCATTCTACATTCCCAAGATAATATTGGTTCTCCATGACATACAGTACTGATTCTGAAACACATAAGATCTTCCAAAGTGATTTGCAGAATGATACAATGGCCCACTTCTCAAAAGGGGGGGCAGGAGGATTGGAAAATAAACATTTTTACCAGGCATGCCTAAAGTAGCTCTTCAGATCTTTGAAACAGACTGCAATGCCAAGGATACCTATCACAGAGTAATTCACATAGTGACCAAATAGACCTAATAATTCTGGACACACATGGCTGTGCTCAGCTGTCAGCTCTGATGTGATAGATTACGTTCTTAATATCATTGTTCAGTCCTGCAAGCACTTATATCCATATGTCTGTTGATTTGTATGTACTACTGTATGCTGCCATTGGCTGTTTTAACATTGTGTGTGTGTGTGTGTATTACAAGAGGGGGATCTCAATTAAAGCAAATCATCATAAAATAATTTCCACAAGGGTAGCTATGTTAGCTTGTGTTGTAGCAGCAACAGGAGACAGCCTTGTGAGGCATTAAAAACAAACACATACCGGTATATTACAGCATAAGCTTTCATCAACTAGAATCCACTATATGAGGTATGTCTGGAGTCCATGACACCTTCAGCCACAACACATTTGTAAATCTTTAAGGTGCTGTTTTTAGTTGTTTTCACATCATGGAATAAGTTGATCGGTAAATACTAAGAATGGGTGTTTACATAATTAAAATACATATACCTGCATGCTTTAGACAAATTGAGGCTGCAACAATTTGCACTTATTGAGTATAAGATGTGTAAGTGTAAGGTGTAAGATCACAATCCTGGCTTGCCAAGATGGCTTAGGACCAGCTGAGCTGACACTAAAGCTCTGCTGAATCTAAATCCCTTGCAGGGATATTGGAAATTACTTAGAAGTAGCCCAGCCTTAAATTAACTTTATGCCTGTGGCTACATCCTTGGTGTTTGTGTGGATTAGATCTGGCATAACAGAAGTTTTTCCCTTATTCTGCCCCATCTTAGACCCTTTTCTACTTCTTCTCCTAGCTGAGATCAGCCATGAGATCAACTGTATCAGCAGGTATCTCTGCTGGCTAATATCTGAGATCAACCAGCAGAAGAAGGTTATGCCAAATTAAAGGCAATTCAGCCAGCTGAAGGCCAGTTCAGGGGGTAGAAGAGCTGCCTATTTCTAAGACCTCAGAGCAGCCACATTTTGGATTAGGAGTGTAAGTTTTGTTGAAGAGAACAGCACTTATTTGTATTATTAACCATTATGCTGGTCACACTATTAATGATACATTTATGAACTAAAGCAGTATGTTCACATTAAAATTTGCCCTCTGCAGTTAGACTGAAGGGCAAAGGAGGGCTAGGCCATAAAGCTGCATTATATCATTCCCTCTTGCTCCAAATGTGATAAAATTAAGCATAAGGATTACCCCCCCCACCCCAGTTTTAATCCAAAATGAGGATATTTTTTCCTCTCATAGAAATCCCACAGTAGTGTTTTTCCTAGTAAGAAAACATAAATAGCTGAAATGAACAGGGAAGAGCTGAAATTGAGTCAATACCATTAAAAGTAATGTATCTTTGAAAATACTGTTGGACTTTCAACTTACTCATTTTAAAACTATTTTGGCATTGCCATGTTACTGTAGCTGCCCTGTAAATATTTATATTGAAAGGACAGCTTAGAAACTTCATTAATAAATATGACAAAATATTTTTCTATTCCAAATTCCCATACAGAAGGGAAAAAAAGAAAAATTGTTTCCTAAGAAATTGTTTCCTGTCAGTTTATTTTATATTAAAGTTATTAGATTTCATATTAACAAAAACTATACTGCGCTGTTAATAATCTCTACATGCATCTATAAAGTAATATTGAATATGCAATTTGCTTTAAAAGTAAAAAGTCCACTAACTGACTAAAAAAAGATTCCTCAACTAAAAATGTCTAATTGACTACTGCTCTACTGAACATATATGTTTCCATTTTTCAAAGCAAATAATACTGCATATGCTAAAAATGTAAATACCTTTCCAGGAGATTACAATCACTACCGTTTGTATGTGTGCTTCAGGTAACCTAATCAATCAGTTAGACATATTTTATTCTATTCTTTTCTGAAATTTTAGCTTGCCAGAAATAATTTTGTTGTTTATGGCTATAGTAATGTTGTATTCCATGTAAGTGCATATAAATACCTGCATTTGCTTCTTTCCATCTTCCCTTTATTTTGTATGGTGTCTCGTTAGCTTGTAAACCTCCCTGATAGGGCCCCTCTTTTAAATCTTTTGCACAGTACATGATGGGACTGCTACACAATAACACATAACAAACAGATACACTTTTTAAATAGCCCTAATTTTGATACAAGGTGTTAATAATCATGCATACACATTTTTTTAAAATGACAAAATCATCACGACCACAATCAAGAAGAGAGTTAGCCAGGTTAAACTTTTTTGCTGAATTGCAATTCAAAATGGCTTAACTATTAGGGCTGACAGAGGGTTGTTGGTCCATTCAGTTCTGTAACTATATCTGTGGCAGAAGAGGAGTGTAATATGGAATCAGTTCCTTGCCACTCCTTAAACACATAATCCTTACTGCCAGAACTGAGTAATCATCTATTGCAGTAGTGAGTGTAATGTGGCTCTGCAGATGTTGTTAGACTATGCTCCCAGTATTTCTTGTCATTGGCTCTGCGGATTTACTCTGATAGGAGTTGCAATCCAACAACAACTGGAGGAATACACTTTGCTTATGCTGCTGTATTGGGAGATGTGGGCATGGATCCAGTCAGCAAGCTCATTATGCACAGTCCATGATGCTGTGCATGAGTTAGCTTGTTTGACACCCCCACCCCAGCACCATTTTACATGTGCACCAAATATCTACCAAACATTAGCACAACTCTTCAGGAGAAAACTACTTTCATTCACTAAACACCTTTTCTGGAGTAGGGAAACCATCTGCAGTGATTTAAGGGATGTCGAGGGGCAACCCCTATTTGGAACACCAATGGCCTTTCTGCACTACAATGTTATAGTGCTATTATTTGACTTTCAACATCCTGTGGAATCCTGGGGCTTGCAGTTTAGGGAGGTGCATTTAGAATTCTCAGACAGAGCACTCTCTAGCCTTAGAAAACTACAAACCCCAAAATTCCACAGGATGATGAAAGTGGAATAATAGCACTATAACAATGTAGTGCAGAAAGGCCTTAAGCCTAGGGACAGAGAAATCAGTCAGGTTAGCTTTCTGGTGTGTGTGGTTTTTGTTAAACATAGTGTTCTTGTCATCCTTTATAAGAAGACATTAGCAAATACTGCAGAATGGCTCAAACATAAACTGAAATCAAATTCACCCCCACCTGCACCAAGCAGATTCCATAAGTACTGATATTCCCAGCATCAAGTGGACTATGCTTATCAAACAGGAGAAGCCTCTTAGAATCAGCACTTTGTTACACAGTTGAAAATACAATTCAAACAGGGACTTTAAGAATAAACATTCATAGTGCTAGGGCCATCAGTTTCCATTTCACCCATTTCAATTTTTCTAATTTAATATTTTTTTTCCTATTTCAAATTGGAAGAAATGTATGAAATGTCTGAATTCTTACTAAAAGTGGACCACAAGGGAATTTTTAGCTATCCATAACAAAGGCTCTTCTCCAACTCCAACCTCAGGCTTATGCTAGAGAAGTTCCTCTACTTATTTGAGTAAGCCTGGCCTCCCGGTTTAGAATGTTTCAAAGTCTAATCAGGTATGGCTGATCTCCTGTTCTCTCCTGCCCAAATTATTATTATTATAACATTATTATATCTTCAGGATTAATAGATAAATTGCAGATGGGATGATAAAGGAAGGGGTTATTTTTAAAAAAATAGCTCCTGAGAATGGCTGACATTTGATGTGTTTGTTATAGAAATATAATTTAAAAGCATCAGAGAAAAAAAGGAGGGAGGTTCTCAGTGAATTTTATTTATTATCCACATTTACAAAATGTTAATGAATTTCATTACATTTGTCAAAGTTTGGATTCTTTACCTTTGTTTTTAGCTTGTGCAGTAAAATTGGATTCTCTGACTCTATATTTTACCTTTTGCTAATTTTACCTTTTTGCTATTTTTCAATTATGAAAAAATGTAGAAATTATTATTTTATATGAATTTAAATGTTTAAAATGGTACATTTTCAGGTTGTGTATCTTTGTTTATATCCTTTCTGTTTCTCTTTTATGGCAATTAAGTATAAAAAGTATATCTAATATACATTTTGGATACACATAGGATGAGATATATGTTAATCTTAAGAATCTGCAGTTTTTCTGAGATCACAGTACATATGTCATCCAGGCCACGCAATGACCATGATGTCTAGTCTCTCCATATCTAAATACTGAAGGCAGTAAGGAAAATTCTCAATTAATGTGACCCAGGAACGTTTTTGTAATAGTCAAGCTGCATTAAAATCAAGTTGGTATTCCCAACTTAATTCGGACTTTTACTGATTTGATTGCCCCTAAAGAATTTATTATGACTTGACATCATAGAAGTTTGCATATTTGTATCTGCATCTGATGATGTCTGTAACAATTCAGGCAAGTAACATGTACTTAACCTTCATTAATTTCAATGAGATTTAAATGTGCAACCAGATGCCTGAATCTGGAGCCTCATGTTCACTGTCAGAGTTCCTATAAATGCTTCAGTGCCATGGGAGAAGTTCATAAGCATCTCATTGTGCATCTGTATCTTCCTCTGACAAGGTGGGGTGGAGGAGCTCCACATAGTCAAAAATGTAGTTGGAATACCTCCCTGCATTTGTACTCAGGTCAATAATAGTCAATTTTTTCACTTCCAAATGTTCATCCTCCTATCAATTGCTCTAGGTCCTTGGTATTCCAAGTTTATAAAGGGAAGCAGTCATCCTAATGTCATCCAAAAACTAGACAGTCATACTTGGATTTGAATATTAGTCTCCCAGGATAAGTTCACTGCCCTTCCTTTAGTGCTATGGATTTTCCAATGCATATGTATCTTATCTAGAAACTTTAATATACATGCAGTCTAATCACTTGTTTTTGTACAGTGCAATATTTGGGATGTTTAACTAGTACCTACATAGGTCAGCACTAAGAGAAATAGATAAAGAATTGAGGTTGGGAGTTAAGAAAGGCAAAATGATCACTATTGGGTATTAAGTATTTTAGGTGTTATCAGCAAGTAGCAAGCTAGTATTAGCCTCATGGCACACACACATATGCCATTTCTGATGTGAAGGAATCAAATACATTTTGGATCCCATTTGGAGGAAAAGTGGGATATAAATTTGACAAATAAATAATTTTTTTAACAAGCAACAGTGAAAGATCATAACAACTGTTACACTGTATCCTACCATTCATTTGCTGAGCTTTCTGTCTTGCCTCTGATGTTGGTCAGCAGCTGGAAAAGTAATACATTGTACACAATGGGGGATAAATTGAGATGTTTCCTAACCTCTGTAGTCTTCTGATTTTATACATTTTATAAATGTATTTTATACATTCCAGTCTACAAGGGCAAGATAGTTCATTGGACAGAAACATTATTCTTCCTCTGTTGCTGGACAGACTTTATCAAACATGAGCTTGGACCCTGCTAACTAGCTCCTCCGTGTCTGTATTTCATCAGTGTTTGTGGTAAACATGGATAAGAGCAGAGGAAGCTGAGGGGTACAGGTCCTGATTGACCACTCTTTCTTCCGGTAGTTTTCAAGGCATGACAAGAGCAAGCAATACATTTTAAGTCAGGGATGGGACAGTTCTGAGGGGAAAGAAGGAACAGCAGGGCAGGGAAAGAAAAGAAAGAAGAAAAATAAGCCAACTGTTCTGCTTCTTAAGTCAATTTGTTGTGAGAAAAGGGGCCCTTTTCCCCTGAATTCCTTGGTACTCTGCTTTATAGATCCAAACATCTGTGAGAAGGATGCATCAGAAAGTTTTGTGCATGGATGCTTGGGTGGCTAGATGAGCATGGTTTATTTTTTCAACAAGATAAATGCCAAAATGCAGACTGGATTCCCCTTGCTGTGTATTTAATTCCCTATTTTGATGCAAACTGTGTTTCCAGAAATAATTGCCTTTCCAAGAGCAAGATTCTCTTCCAGTTTGTTTTGTTACTTGAGTCCTCACCCTCTCCCAGCACAATATACCCCTCAGGTCCTACCCAGTATATCTGTGGATATCTATGGTAGCACATGACCTATATGGAACCTCTCCTTAATAGGCCTCATTGAAATGAATGGCAACATGGCAAGGGTATTTGTACAGCTCCTGTTCATTTTAATGGAGCTTCTAGAGGAGAAATTCCTGGCAAATTATCAATTAGCTCTATCACTGGACAACAGATTTGGGGTGTCATATGAGAAAGCAGATCCTCAGTTATTTAGTATGTTATTGGTGTATTTTTATTGCTGGGCATAAAGAACAGTGCTAATGGAATCCTCTGACTCATGACCCCCCAAAAAAGGTGTGGAGTGACGTTGGGCAAACTGGGTGGTATCACTGTTCTTCCTAAGGCAGTACACATATTTTCCAGCAGTCCTGCGGACTGTGTTCCATACACCAGAGCTGCCTGTAACCCACTCTGTCTTTTTGCTGTACTTTCATGGCACTTAAGTTCTGTTTCTAACTGCCTTGCAGTAGAGCCACAACTGAAGGCCAGGCCTGTTACAGTTGTTACTTATCATGTTATTCACCTGTTTAAAAGCAAGATCCCAAAGACCCCACCTCATTCTACTATAACTGGGGGGAGTTTTGCTGATTGTCGAGGGCTTCACAGACTGCCAAACACTGCTAAGGGGAAATAAAATAAAATAAAATAAAATAAAATGGGAAGTGACTACAAGCCATTGGGTTCTGGTTGTGAAAGAAAGGTTGGCTTGCTTTTTAAATATCTAACAGTGAGCTCTTCCATATGAGCAAATGTATTGAGAGGTTGTGGTATTTATTGCTGTAAATTTTTTTTTAAATTCCCAATGACAATTCTGTTGTCCTAGATTACTTTGTGGCAGTTTTCAGCATTAGCTGCAACATTTTATCCCTACTCTCAAATGGGTTTCCTTATAATTTAGAAACATATCACAACAATCAAGTATCATTACCTCATTTATCTTTTGTTTATTTGTTTGTTTTTTGAGATATAGCACATCAGTGCAATGGCACTTTTGCACAATAGCACTATTAACTCTAAAAAAGTTTTTAAAAAGAAAAACAGAGAGGAGAAAATTTGCCCTTCAAGCTTCATCAAACTACACCCCAATTTAAAAACAGTTTTGGAATAGCCCTACTGAAGATCCAAAAATATCACTGCAGACAGTCCCCCTAGAAAAATGAAAACAGACATGGAGACAACAACTAAAAAAAACTGGCAAAACCTACAGAGCTATATTGTGAGAACTCACACTACTTTAGACCAATCTGAAAGAGCCCAGTGCAAGGAGGCTGCATTTTATTTAAAAGATGAATTGCTATTGCTTCCAGGAAAGACAATACACTTTCCCTTTTCCCTTCCTTTTTTTTGCAGGGGGGGATTTACAATAAAAGAACAATCAGGGAAGTTTAGAGTGGCCAGAGGCTGCCAAACAGCCAGGATGGTCACATCCTTGGTTTATTTAAACACTGCACAGGAGGAGGTTATATACCTATGAAGTTAATTCTCTTTGGCTGTGATTCTTTCCTCATTAATTTTGTCTCCTAATACAAACCCTCCTTTTCCCCCACTCCAGTATGGTGAAGGATGAGGCAGGAATCAGTTTGAGGCCTAACATGACAGTTGTCCAAGGACAGCACATTACTTTTTCTCTCAGAGATTAAAAAGATCCATCTTTTTTTTTTTTTTGATAATGTTCCAAACCTCCCAGCCATCACAGGTCTTCCCAAATGCTACTTTCTCCATATAAATGAATGGCTGCTGGTAGCTGAAGTGGGGGACAGTAAAGCACTACAGTTGACATTCTAGGGAAACCATGGTATGCGTATAGGCCACACAGAGATGTCCTAACCCCATGTGCACTGTAACCAGCATAATGACAGGCATTTTGCTAGTGTAACATGGGCACTAGGCCTTTAGTGACATTTTATGACATGTGCAAGTTTTAGAAAAGCGGAGCAGGCCACAAGCAATATAGAGGTCAACATAATATGTTAATACAACACAAGTTTGGTCAAGGAACTTTTTCCTCTGCCTACAGTATTGCGTAGAGTCTGGAATTAGGGCAATTAATTATCTTAAGGGAGGGGAAGGGAGGGGCAACATCAGCAATACTTTATTATTACCAACTAGGTTTTGAAAACACAGTCAGAAAATATTGGTGGTTTTTCACATCAGGTTGTATGAAATTTAGCATGCCAGCACTTTCCTTGTAAACATTTGCATCTTTTGCAAGATGCGCAAAATATTTTTTTTTCTAAAATTAGCAATGATAATACATTCTGGTTGTTGTGGCAAATCATTTGTTGGCTGCTTAATTAGGTTTGGGGGCCCATCAGGCATCATGAAGGCATCATGAAGGTTTTTCAGTATTATTCAGTGAAAGATCATATATGTACATAACTGTGCAAAGGACATTTGCTTTTGGTGAGATAAAGACCAACTTTTATGTTTGTGTTGCTTGGCTTTCAGTGCTATAAATAATTAGCAAATATGTACTCTCAGTGGGTCTCCTTCCTCTACCAAAAAGCATCCAAAATTTTAAAGAGGATTATTTAAAGCACCAAATCATAGTGAATAGTGATCTCAAACCTGTTTGCTGTATGGTATAGCAATCTGAGTGTCAGACTAGGAATGGGGAGAAATCCCCTTTCAGACATGAAGCTCACAGTCACTTTCTCTCAACTTCTGCTGTATTTTGCACAGTTATTATAAAGATAAAAGTTTGAAGGAAAGGCCCATCGTATATGATAACTCTGAATGATAAATCACTAGGATCATAGGAAATGGTCTAATACTGAATCAGGGCCACTGGTCCAATTTAAACCACCGTGCCTGTGTTTATACTGCATTGTTTATGACAAGTGGTTCTCTATGGTTTCAAACAGAAGTCTTTCCCAAACCTATCTGGAGATGCAGTGAAGGCAGAGGAAGCATGTTCCTAGTGAGACCAGCCCTTCTCAAAGAGATAATACCAGTTTTGCCTGTGTGTGTAGATTCACTGGAACAGTTTATCTCTAAATGGGCTTTTATGTGAGAAATTGAACCAGAAGTTTATTTTTCAAAAGATGTAAATAATTTCTGTTTGAGAAAAAAAATCCACTCTCATCATTCAATAGTGCAAACATTAATGAATATATTGCATTATTAAAAAAAACAAAATACCTGGGACAAGTTTTCTGTTTTCCCCCTTTCCTATCCAGTAATAAAAGATGGCATTTAATTGTTAAATATAAGACATCATTTACCCCAACTGACTTCATATTTACCTCTGTCTTTTAAAAAAACATAGTAAAGAAAGAGAGCACTGTCCCTGTTCTGATCACAGTGCTGCTTTTGCCAAAACTTAATTTTGCATTGATCTCATAAGAAACTTGTGCAGATTTTTATGTCGTAAACAGGCAGTGCTCAATAGTGGCTTCCTACTTGTACATCCAGGGAAAGGCCTTCTACCCCTATTGCCATGCCAGCCTCAAGTACACAGAATAAGCAACAGCAAGAATGACTTTTGTGGGGAAAACAATTACACCTCTTCATGAGAGAACTATTCTCTCTCCATGATAGGTAAACCAAAAATGACTAAGAAAAAAAGAAATAATAATAATAATTAAAAAAAAATCAGAAATGCTGAGGACTTCAAGAGGAAGAAGGAAGCCACAATGTATATTTAAGCAAAGAATGAAAGAAAAGCTAATTTCATCTGAAATTTGGAAAATGGATACATACATATATCAGCCTGTGATGATATTATATAACAATCATTGTATGGAGAAATATGCATATGGCTCCTATTTTTTCCCCCTGATGGCACTGGAATTTGACTCTCTGATCTTATGAAAGGACTGATGTCAGATTAGCAGCCATTTTGGAATAATACTATGAATCCAGCCTAGCTCCATATGAAAAGGGTGAAAGTTGTACTGTGCTAATGATCTTTTCCTTCATGAATACAAATGTTAACTTAAATAGAGGAATAAAGGCTTCAACATTAGAACATTCAGGAAACAGTAATGCTAATATATATAGATACAATTATGTTGTCATTGTTTACTCAAAGTAATTACAAAGACAAGCTTCAGAGCACTTCATGTTAGTCAGATATGACACTCTGAAGTTTAAAAAAGTTACCAAAATATCCTCAACACAATGACAATTGTACAATAGTTTAATTACTTGGGGGATGGATAGGCATGTGCACACATACGCACCCATGCCCACACCCATACCCACGCCCACACACACACGTATATCCATGGCTTCTTAATTAAATAAATATGTGTGTGCGCACGCATGTGCTCACCTATCAAGTAACCAAACTATTGTACAATTTCTAAATTACGTCAAAACAAGAAGTGTTAGGCCAAGGAAGGTACTTCTTTTTAAAGACTTGGCTTTAGACTACAAAGAAAATTAATACTGAAAATACTTGGATAATCTAAAAATTTCTCCCATCGTGGATTCTTCTGTATGGCATCTGCTCATTCCATTTTTCAGTCCTACATGCCCAGGTATTACATTACCTGCAGTAAAACCTGCATATTAACAACTTATACCTTGATACCATTGTCAGAATTTTGTCAAACATTTAAACCATGTTTTCTGTTGCTGCTATTGCTACAAACCATTAGGTTTTAAAACACTGCATCTGTGCTGGTGTCCAGCAAAGATGTAGAGTTTTTTAACATACTAGTTTCTAGCACAGCAGCAAGATAAGGAGTGGTTTAAATGGTTGAAGTCATCAGATACCACTAATGATAGTTAAGCATGGTTTTTGTTGCTGTTGTTTCATTGTATTTTGCAGAAAGCTTTGTTTATCCTTCCCCCACAAATGAGTCAGCATAAATAGGAGGCCGTTCCATATCACGGGAACCACTGGCTATGAAGCAGACGCACAAATTTTGTAAAGGGGCAATTGGGCCTCCCTAAAGAGGCTGTATCAATTGTTGGAAAGAATGCAAGCTCCGTCTTCATGTCACCCAGCTTGGGCCTAGAACTCTACCTAACCCTATGCTGTAACCTCTATAGAGAGTAACAGCTTTTGGTCTTGCAATAGTCAGATAATTGTGAGTGTCTGAATACCTGTGAAACAGAGAACTTCCTCGACTTTTTTATAGGCTGTGCTGTATGTATGTGCCACGCAAACATACACAGCTTTCTTATTAATTAAAGTGGAAAAATATAAATATAAACTGACTTGCAGTTTAATAGACAGAAGATTAACTTAATGGATTTTTTTTCAAAGCAAGTATAGAAAAAGCTGCAATTTTTAGTCATTTCTTATTCAAGTAGGGATGCAAAGATACTAAAAACTACAGAACAACAACAACAACAAGAAGTTAAATAACTTCTCAGCCAATTCAAAGAATTTTTAACATAATAAATTGTAATTTATGAATGCTTATAATCAACCAATTCAATATTTCACGTCAGCCTTAGGACTGGCTTACAGGAAAACCCTGCAAGTATGAAATTGGAGATAAACAAGGCTAGGAGCTGAGATGAGTGGGTGAATGAGGGAACCATGATCAATTAAGGTAGAAGAGTTCATGGCCACTAGTAACAATATTATATCTGTCTCTCAAGTAGGAGACAAAGGCTCACGGACATTGATAACAATGGTATTTCTATACCAGTACTGGTAGGGAAACAGACATTGGTAATTTAAAAAAATAAATCTGCCTTGGAAACATTTAGATGTCCTCTACCTGGATCAATCTTAGAGAAATCTATTGTTGTGGTGAACAGATCATTAATTGTCATCCACGAGGCCAACTTCCCCCTCCTTTTCTTGAAGCAGTTTCCAAGTTTGAGCGTTCATGACAGTCACTGGTAAGCAGGTGTTTTGTGAGGGAAAAAGCAGAGAGTGTGAACATGCGTGCTCACACACACACACAAGAAAACGAAGCATGGAAGTAAAAGGCAAAGAAAAAAAGAAATTGTCGTGTGATTTGGAGGCTGTACGCATGCCATTTGAGGAATGATAGGAGCTCATTACGCAGCAAGAGGAAAGAAAAACCCATCCACTTGTGTTACGACTATAGGAAGCCTCACTAAGTGCCAAAACAGTGAAAATAAATTGTATATGTGGATAATCTACAAATCTTTGCTTTGTACTATTGTTTCCACTTGGCTTTATTCCTGTTAAGAGGGTTTTACGATTGCAATTTTAATGATCGTTATGATTGAGCCCTTACCTTTCTCCTCAAATTCCAGTATATTACCAATTTAAAACTATATACCCTCACCTGACCAGAAGAATATACTACATATATTTTCACTGCCCTATATACCCCATTCCTCTCCTAAAACTCAGCATGGTTGATCCTGTCAAAGTGATGTGGCCATTCTGTCTTCAACTATGTAAATGTTCTCATACACCCCTGTTTGAAGAGTATGTCACATTCTGATTGGTAGGACTGATTTCCAAATAAACATATGTAGGACTGGTATTGCATGGCATACATGACCATTATTTCTGTACATAAATATACAACAAACATTTTTAGCACAACAATGAATAATGTGAGAGGGGTGTAATGCAGTGCCTGAAGCCCTGCATAGCATAAAAATAGGCATGATCCAAAATGGTGAGAAAATAAATAAATAAAAATATGGCCTCGTTTTTGATCCCACCAGACCATAATAGTACCTTTCTGAACAGCATTTTGTCACATTATAAAAAATTGTGTGTTGTTGGATAATGCCTTCCTGTGCAATTAGGGCCCAAACGGCTACAATAGAAATGGCCTTCTAGAAAAAAGAGATCTTGAAAATTCTTACTTGAAGTTTCATAATATTAAATATAGCCATTTGGAATATGCTTTGACAGCACTTATTAAACAATGGACGCTTATAGATTCAGACTTAATTTGACTTATTATACGTGATGTATCTCAAATTGATCAATAAGGCAATTGTTCGAACCTCTCTTTCCTTTAAAAAACAGCTTGAACATGAAAAGAGGCAAGAATGTATAGGTATGTATTTGAATTAAATACAGACTTCAGAACACATCTGCTTTTTTGCACATAAACAGCATACAACTGTCTTGGGATTTTAAGACCAAATTATGGGTTATATTTGTGGATTCTTCACTGTTAAATAGCTACCATTTGCTTCTGCATGTTACTTGCTTCTGCCAATTCAATCCTGGTGGGCTTTCGACTTGGCTGGCCTCAGTGGAGTTGTCTCCTGCTTCTACTTGCTAGCAGGTTTGGAACTATGGCATGAGTATAAAGGAGTTGTCCCTTAGTGCACATCATGCTGCAGTCATGCACAAAGGTGCATTCTCATTCATTTAGTTGAGACACATCAGCAGAACTGTGGGCAGGACTGCAGTCTTCACATGCAAGTTCTACGTTATAGCAAAAGGAAAGATTTTGGCCGTAAGAATGCAAAACATTTTTAACACCCAGTTGAATTTTGTACAGTTGTCTCTTATTCTTGGGGTAGACCATTTTCTCTGAAGAAATGGGGGGGGGATGTGGAGGGCTGGCAGTTGCTTACTCCATTGTTGGGTAAGATGATGATTTAGATTTCTCCCTCCTTGTTTGCCTTAACCTGAGCCTACCCACTATGCATACATTGGTTAATCTTTGTTAACTCAAGCCATTTCTGCACTACACTGTTATAATGCTATCATTCCATTTTCAACATCCTCTGAAATCCTGGGATTTGCAATTTAGGGAGGGGCATTTAGAATTCTCAGCCAAAGAATTATTTGGCCTCAGTAAACTATAAACCTCAGAATTCCACAGGATGTTGAAAGTGGAATTATAGCACTGTAACACTGTAGGGCAGAAATGACCTTAGTCTAAAAACTCCCTTTCTTTATGTGTAAATAGCCTTCTGACAATGTAACAATTGGGCCTTTTCTAAGATGAAGCAGTAATATTGTTTCAAGGCATGGTCTTTCATCTTGGTCCAGTTAAGTGGGACTAAAACTATCTTTAATCACCTTATCTGTGCTGTGGTCAGATCTTAAATTGCATGTCATTCTTCGAGCACAAAGATGGGAAGATTTGTTTAATTTAGACAGGCAACAGGTTGCAAGTACAGACAATGACACCTTAAAGCATTCATGCAAAGGTTGGGGGGAGGGGGCATGATGATTTTGATATTGGGCCCCCCTCCTTTTAACTGTAATTCAAGCTTCATTTCCACTTAAATCAGGGGGAAAAAAAGAATAAACGTCATTTTCCCTTGATTTTTATCTCATTGTTCCTTTTGTATGGTATGTGGATCACTGGGGCTGGGGGTTAGAAATAACACTGATCTAATCTCTCAGGCACATGAAAAGGAGGCCTTAAGAAACATGCAGGACTAGAAGACATCCTGCAAGAAATGGTGGGAGACTGGAGAGAAGGAGATCCTCCAAAGACTTATAATTCAGTTGTTTTCGGGAAACAAGAGAGGTGACGAAAGTTCTGGTCTTTTTAAGGCGAGGAACGAATGTTACTTGGCTTTCTCATTCACGTCACATATGACATTTTCCCCCTCTTTCTTCTTGAAAGGGAAGTTTGAAATTACAGCTGTTTCCACACTACACTGTTATAGTGCTATTATTCCACTTTCAACATCCTATGTCATCCTGGAGTTTGCTGTTTAGGGAGAGGCATTTACAATTCTCTGCCACAGAGCAATTTGGCCTCCCTAAACTACAAACTCCAGAATTTCACAAGATGTCGAAAGTAGAATAGTAGCCCTATAGCAGCGTAGTGTGGAAATGGTCTTGGTCAGTATGGTTCGCCCCCTCCCTCCCACCCTCACTTCCATTCTCAAAGAGGCCTGGAAACCAGGTCGTCTGCCACGTTGGACGTTCACTCTTGCTCGGCCCTCCTGTAACCAGAGATGCATTCAGTCACTGTCCTCTATTCCTCTCTCTCTCTTTCTCCAGGCCTCACACTTTACAAAACTACATTGAAGGCGTCTGTTCTGACGAGGGAGCCAAGGGGAATGGCACCCGTCGTGCTCTCCTAGCGACCCTCAGAGGCCTTCCTCTCCCAGGGCCGAGGGGACCCAGACCGATGCCAAATCCTCGCTGTTTAGTCTCGCTGGCCTCCTGTTTAGTCTCGCTGCCACCGTTGCCGGCGCGACTGTGACCTTTGGCGCTAAGACCGCCGGCGTCGGGTTCTCCCCACTGCCACCCCCGCGCCCGTGCGTGTGCCTCCCGTGTGTGCGTGGGCGAGTGTTTCTCACCTGCCTCTCCCAACCCGGCGAGTTCTTGGCTTCTCCTTCCTTTTCCCTCCCGAGCCTCCGATCTCTGCGGAAGGCCTCTCGCGCTCAGTCCGAAGGCGCAGCGGCGGGTCACCTGCAAAGAAGCACAGGGCGCCCTGCGTTAGGAGTGCCGTCCAAGCAAGCCGGGTTTGCCCCTCGTAGCAGTCAGGGCCAAAAAAGCCGGGGCGGGAAAACAGAGGGTGTTTGTAGCAACGAGGTGGGCGAACCACGAAGGTAACCTCCCGAGGGAAGCATTTTTCCGGGTCTGCTTAGGTTGGGCACGTTCCTGAGAACGGGAAGCCCAAGGCGACACTTCTTTGGAGACCTGATAGCGGGGGAGAAAGGAGTAGTGAAGTGGCTGGGGAGCCCCTCTGAAGAGAAAAGGACGTCGAGTGGCCGTACGTTAAAGCCCCTTTCTCTCAACTAACATTGCCCTCCCTTCCTCTCACACCATTTCTTAAATTTTCCGACGGGCGTTCGCTTGGCTCTTCCACCTCGCTCGGCTTGGCGAGTCTTTCAGACGGCTGGCGTCGACTTTGGGGTCTTTCCTTTCGAAATGTAAAGGTGGGGCGTCAAAGACTGAGAGGACTGGGAGACAAATGAGTCATATCTTTTTTTGGAGGGGGGGTCATATTTCTCTGGTGTCCCTCCTTCCTTGGAAAACAGTCCCCAAAGCAAAGGTAACATAAAAGCGAGGCATGCAGAACTGTTAAAGGTTAGCCATTCCCCACTCCTTCCTCGGAAAAACAAAAACAAAAACCAGAACCAGCATCCCCTATGACGCACCCCCAGCTTTCCCGCAGCCTTTCCCTGCAAGGACGTGAGGATTTTTTCATGGGGAGGAGGAGGGGGAAAGGCAAGCGGAGGATGAGGCCTGGCTCGCGTTCTAGACGGGTTCTCCCGCGGTGCGGCCCTCCACACAGAACCCAACGCCTTTCATTGGGAGAATTGCCTATTCTTTCCCAACCGCCCCCTCCTTTTTCCAGGATAAAAATCATTCCGATGGGTGGAACACGCCCAAAGCAGCAAGATCTAGAAGGAGCAAGGCTCTCCCTCGCTCCCTTTCTCCCTCTTGCCCTTCACGTCGAGCAAGCGAGGCCGCCGCTTGTTTTGCTGAGCGGAGCTGGTGGGGCTGGTCGAGAAGGCAAGCCCTCCAGGTGCCACATTAAACACACACGGAGAGGAAGGGTGGAAAGAGGGAGAAAGAGAGACGCCACGGTTTTTGCCTTTTTTTTGCCCTTTTCACCTCCCTCGGAAAACTGGCATTTGGAAGCTTGAGATGCGAGATTCCCGCAATAACAACAGCTTCCCTTGGCTGGAAGCAACAGTTGTCTGTCAATGAACCGAGGCAAGGAGGAGATCCACCTCCTCTCCCAACCTCGGGTGGCTTGGCTTCTCCAGAGGCTGCTTCTCCTCAGACATCCCCTCCCCTCCCCGGTGGCTTAGGTTGGGATTCTCCTGCGACGGCAGGGCTGGGCAAAGACGAAGAAGGAAAGCGGGGCCCCTCTCCCAGGTCGTCTCTCCCTCCCACTCAAGCCCCTTCATTTCTGCCTCCACATCTTCCCCTCTTCTGTGGCTGTGTGCCTTTCTCTTCCGACAGGCTTTAGGACTTCTTCAAGACTGCGGTAGAAAAGTGTGTGTGCGGGGCGGGGGGGGGATGACGACTGGGCAGAGGGAAACTCAAGGGTGGCAATGGCTGAAGGGGACCACAGGAAAGCCAGGAAGGCCCACCGAGTTCCAAGGAGAGAAGCTCTGCTCAGGTGACCTGCCTCCACCCAGCTCCACTCCACGCCACCAAGCTTGGCCAAGCTAGGAAGAAGAGAAAGGGGCCGAGGAGGGCCCTGCCTCGGGCTTCTGCTGGGCTTCCCAGCTTCCCGCCTGGGCAGCCGGTTTTTACTCTTTCCTCCAACAGCCCCAGGACGCCCCCATTTCTTTTATCTCAGGAGCAAAGAGCAGCCCTGAGCTCCTCGCCTCGCCACTGGCCCTGCCTGGCTTCCCACTGCAGCCTGGGGGTGCCTCGTGTGCCGCCCCACAGAAGCACTTTCCTCTGGTCAGGAGACCCTCAGACTTGTCAAGGGAAAGACCTCTCTGGGGAGGGTGGGGGCGGTGTTTGCCTTCTCCCCCTTCCCCTCCCTTCTTTCCCAGGGAGGCTTTTGGCGACCAACAGGCCCTTCGGGTGCGACAGCCGGGAATACTCCGCGGGCAGGTGGGCTGCTCTCCCCTCGGGAACTCCAGGCGCCAGGTTGAGCTGCCCAGGGTTCTTTGGGGACCTTGGTCTCCCCTCAGGAAGGTGGAAGAGAGGGCGGGAGGGAAGAGGACTCAGCCAGGGAGGGAACCTTCTCCTCTCGACCCCACATCCCTTCCTCGGTTTATTTGAGGCCCACCAAATCCGACTTGCTCATTGGGAGGCCAGGGGGGAAAAGCAAGAAGGAGCGAGGCAAGGCTGCTGGGTCCAACTCCTCTCGGCGCTGTGTGTGTGTGTGTCTGTGTGTGTGTGTGGAGATGGGGAAAAAAATAAATAAAGCAGAGACAAGGCACTTGCCTTCTCAGTGCTAGACAGCTGAGGCGGCTTCGCTCGCTACCACCGAGTCACCTCGTCCAAAAGCAACTCCCCGGCCGGCTTTTCCCGGGGATGTGGCCTTTTTTACCCCGATCAACCCCCCCTTGAGTTGAGAAAAGGGAAACTTGGGGAATCGGAGGGTTGGAAGTTGCCTAAAAGGAGGTTGGAAGTGAGCCGGGGGGGTGGGTGAATAGAGGCATCGGCTGATACCGGAGTCTCTGCCCCCCCAACCGCGGCTGATTCGTGAGCTTTCCCCTCCCTGTTATTTATGGGGTGATTCCCCAATATCCCCACCCACTCCCGCTTTGAAATCCACCGAAATTCCCCCACCCCCACCGACGCGTCTTACAGAGGGAGTGGACGACCCTTGTCTCAATTTAAGGGCAGGACAAGGAACTCAGCATCCGATCCCAACCCTGATCGGTGGAAGGGGGGGGCTGAAGCAGATCACACCCCTTCGAGCAGGGAAAGGGGTGTCCACCAAACTTTGAGAAAAGTTTTATTGCATTTTATTCTGTGAATATTTTGCTTAAAAAAAAAGCGAAGCAGCATGAAGTAGCATCCACGGGAAAATCGAGCAGAAGTCGATTTTAAAGAAAGTTAAGACTATGAAAGGACTGTGAATAGAGGGGACGCGGGAAAGGCGTTTAATTCTCCCAGCACTCACACACACAAATTTATACACACACCGACACACACGGGATGGTGAGGTCGTGGGGTTAGGGAAGGGAAAGGAGAAAGGAAAGCCCGGTGAGTCCAGATAAGTCCACTGTTCGGCGGTCGCGCTGCTGCTCCTTCGGCGAAAGCGCCCTCCGCGAATGCTTTTTGGGGTAAGGGCTTCCCGGCTAGGTAGTTATATACAGCAAGCCCAGACCGCAAAAAGATTCGCGAAGGACAAAGTCTCCCGTGGCTTCCTACATCCATCCATCCGGCTTGCACCAAAAGGGGGGAAAATACAGAAGAGAGAGAGATCCACGGCACCCCAAGACGGCCGATGCTGCTTTGCCAGACGCGATCTCGGCATCGCCAGCCGCCCACCGTCCATTCATTCACACACGCTCCAGCCGAGTCCCCACCGAGTCCCCTCCGCAAGCCCGAGCCGAGAGCTCCAACTAAGGCGCGTAAGAGGCTAGCGAAGGAAAGGGGACGGGGAGGGGGGTGGGGGTTCCCTCGCCCAGCCTTTCACAACCAGACCCCCCTCCCGCCCACCCCACCTCCTTCCCCCTCCCCGCGAAGGGCCCGGGGGCTTCCCGGATTCAGGGGGCTCTCGGCGAGGCAGGCAGAGTTCGAAAGGCGCTCCCCCCACACCCCTCCGCCGCTCCGCTCCCGAGCAAAGGGTCTAGCGCTGGGCACAGACGCTGCGTAAAGAGAAAACTCTCCCCCTGAGCACTAAATAAATAGAGATGAGGCCCGCCGCTCATTGGTGCTGGCTAAAATCGTCACTCGCCAATCAGGAGGCGCCTCTCATTTCTCCCTCTCCCTCTCGCCCCTCTCTCCTCCGACAGGGAGGGGAAAAGAGCCAGAGCGAAAGAAACATTTCCATTTCTAATTATTCAACCAACCCCAGACAAGACCCCGTTCCCAAGTGTGGCTCTGCCCGTGTCGGACTCCCCCCCCCCGCCGCCTGCCCCGGGCTTGGAGTCTGGGTAGAAAGGGGTCCGGGGTGAAGCCGCCGACCCCGAGCCGCCGACGTGGGGGTGTGAGGGAACTCCATCCAGGCCGACGTCGAGCCCAGCCAGGCTCCCCAGCCAAAGCAAACGGCGAGCAGACGCGCAGACCCAGAGGCAACGCCGAGGCACCCAAAGGACCGGCTCCCTTGCCAGGTGGGCGCCGGGAAAGGGCGCCAAGTCCAAAGCCCGAGTCCAAAGTTCCGACCGGCTCAGCTTCGCCTGAGCTCTCGCAACCCGTGGAAAGAAAGCCCCACTCGGGGTGGTCAGCCCGTGACCGTGCCCGGTCCCAGAGGCTGGGTTACTCCCAGGGAGACCCGGCAGAATGTGTGTGTGGGGGGACAGCCGTGAGCTTGGGTTGGGGAGGAAAGGGAAGGAGGCGCTGCCTTCTCCTTTGCCCGGCGGGGGCTTCTGAGGTTCCCACTCAGGAAGGGATCCGGGGACGGGGTGAGGGAGAGGAGGGAGGAGAGAGGCCCCACGCTCAAAGTTGGCAGAGTCCCACGCGGAACTAACTCCGCCACATGTCAGCTGGGAAAGGACTGAACTGGAACCCTCGCGAAGGTAGGAGCGCCCCGCTGCGAAAGCCCCGCTCGAGAGGGCGAGAAAGGAAGTCGCCCCTCTGGTCCTGGAGGTCCGAGGCAAAAGTTCCAGCAGCAGCAGCAGCAGCAGACGAGGACGATCGTTCCTTCACCGAGGGAGCCCCACCACCAAGCGCCTGGAACTTCTCCTCCTCCTCCTCCTCCCCGGCCACCTCTCCGGTAACTCCAGTCGCCTCCCTGACGGGGCAGAGCCCCTCCACCCGGAAAGTCCCAAGTCCCTACCTTCTCGGTTGCCTTTCCCCCACCAAAGCCACCTCGGCGAGCAGCAGCCCTTCGGCGCCAACGGAAGGCGGCGCGGCGGCAGCCCCAGCAGCAGCACCGCAGCCTGGTCGCGATGCAAGCTCCTACTGAGTCCTACCTGCTTCCTCTTCCCCTTCAAGTACTGCTCTTGCTGCTGCTGCTGCTGCTGCTACTGCTGCTGCTGCTGCGGATTCGCTCCCAACTTGCTTTGCTTTAGAGGGACCTTCTGGAGTAGGGGAGGGGGGGCAACCTCGCAGAGACGGGGGAGAGCGAAGATCGGAGAGGAGGAGGAGGACGCAACAAAGTTGAAAGAAGCCCCCTTCCCTCCCTCCCTCCCCCCTCCCCCCCCTCTCGTTTCACTTACCTTGTTTGGGTTTGGGTTTTGCCAGGCGCTGGAGCCGGCTGCTCCCGCGAGCAGGATAGGATCCCTTCTTGGAGGCGCAGGCAACAATCTCCTCCAATTTGTGCGAGCGTGTGTGCATTGGGTGGTGTGTGTGCGTGTGTTGTCGGTTTTTTGTGGGGGGGGGCGTTGGAAGGAAACTCGTGGCAACGCAGCCCTTCCTCCAGGTATGTATAAACTACTGTAGTGTGTGGGAGGGTCACGAAGTCGCTAAGTGCAGAAGATTTCCCCGGGATTAACCCCTTCCTTACCGCCTCCCTTCTTCTGCAACTTGTTGCAGGCGTGTATGTGTGTATGTGTCTATTTTTATCTCTCTATCTCTCTATGTGTCTGTACACACACATATGGAACACACATGCGGATGAGGAAGCAAAAAAAAAAAAAGGAGAAGAAGAGAGGGAGAAAGACAAAGAAAGAAGGAAGGAAGAAAAGAAAGAAAGAAAGAAAGAAAGAAAGAAGCAAGCAAGCTCAGAGGAGTCCAGCTGCCCCCCTGACGCCGTTTTGATTGGATGGTCTTTTCATGGAGAGGGGACGTCTCAAGTCGAAGTCACGATTCCTCCTCAGTTTGGAACCATCTGTGACTGGAGCCATGACGCAGCCAGCACACATTATTCACTTTTACAGTCACGACTTGGAAATCCGTGCAGTTTGCAACCAAAATTACACCGCCACCGTTGAATTATTTAATAGGACCCAGTTAAGGGTAATCTTAGGCATTGTGCTAGGCGATGGGCAGAAGTGAGGGTCGAGTGTGTGGGGAGACGGGAAGGATCGGAGAGAACCAAGGGCTTTCTTTCGGTTGGCTCGTGAGGACTTTGGATGGAACAGAATATGCCTTCATAGATACGTATAGATCTCCCCATATGGAATACCAAGCGTCTGGGAGCACTTTGCTTGTCCTCAGATCCTCCCATCGACCCGTTTGGAAATAAAACCAAGCAAAGCTAGAGAGAGAAGGGCTCCTCTAAACAATGTAAGGACATCATTAGAAGGGGTGGCGGTGTGCTCAGTCATTGGTTCATGGGCTTGCTTTTGTCTCCGTGGGGAGAACTATCTATCCAAGCAATTGCATGTCACTTGGGCCGAGGCTACTGTGACCAAAACCTATGTGTTCGTCTCCTGACCTCTTCACGCTCTACGCTGGACCGTGTCTGCATCTCTCTCTCTCTCTCTCTCTCTCTCTCTCTGGTCTACAAGGAACCGTAGGTGCTGCTGGGCTGGGTGCTTTGGTAGGGGCGCCCGCTGGGCTAAGCTTGAGGGAGCATGGTTGACTCGCTGCGGCGCGCTACTTAACTTTCTCTGTGACCTGCCTTAAACGCCCTTTCACTTCGTGCAGATGGAAGGCTGCGACTTCAAAAAGTGCTTGCCTCCCCCTCCCAAAGCCCCGCTTAGGCTGGGAAGGCCTCCTCTCCTCCCCCGCTTTTTTTTTCCTTGTGGTGGAGGGACAAATGGAATAGTGGGCTTGAGCGCTGCGCGGCCACAGCCGCTGCCAGGGCTTCCTCACAGGGTAATCTGATGACATCGCTTTTGCTAGCTAGGATGTCTCTGAACCGGCATGGTCACTGGCTAACTGGCATCAAGCAGGTTACCGGGCTGGGACTGGAGAATGACGGAGGTCTGTATCCTCAAGATAACCGGCGCCTATCTGCTCAGTACGCGCCACAATAAACCCCTGCCCATCCGTTCGCCTCCACTTCCAGCCCTTTCCACCCACTCCTCTAGCCGAAGGAATGCCTGAGGAGGCGAAAAACGGGTAGTAATCACCCATCACAGACAGACACACACAGACGCGGCAGGCAAGAAAGGCTGTGGGCATTTTGGAGGGGAGAAAAACGAGGTGGGAGGAGGAGGGATGGGACCAAATAAAACAACCTATAGGCTCTCCTTTCGAAAAACCCCATCATCAGGTGTAGGCTCTTTCAAACGCATAGGCGGGAAAAAAAAAGAGAAGAAGAACTGGGAGAGGGCAGGCGAGTCCAACCAGAGCGACGCTTTGACGCACCCAGCAGGGAAAACCTGAATTCAGAAGGGAAGCTCCCGGGCACTTAAAACGCACCACCAGAGCAGATGGCTCGGCTGGTTTTGCTCCGATCCCCTCCAACCCGCTACCCCACTTACCCAGCCGCCCACCCGCTCCCTCCTGGCATGCGTGCCGATGTAGTGAAAAGGAGACCTAGCGAGAGCAAGGCGAAAAGAGGTCGAGCTTCTGCGAAGAACACGAGTCCCGGGTTAAAAGTCTGACCGGCGGCTGCTGTTTCAGCACCCGGGACTGTGGACAGCTCCCAGGCACCCGCCAGCCAGCGAGCCAGCCGGCCAGCCAGTCAGCCTGCGCTTGGGTGGCTTCCTTGGCAGAGCAAAGTGATATTGTCAGCATATTCTTCAATCCCTTTATGCAACACAGAGAAAATCTCTCTCTCTCTCTCTCTCTCTCTCTCTCTGTTATACAGCAGCCTTGCCATTAGATTGCGTCTAGCCACCCTTCTGAAAATGGAAAGTTGTGGGGCGGGGGAGAAGAGAGAGAGAGACTCACTAGCGCCGACAGAGAAGCAGAGAGAGAGTTGCAGGCTGCTATTGATTCAGAGATTTACTGACAGGGTGATTCCCCTTTTCTGCAAGAATTCCCTGTGTCTGGGCTCCGTGCATGCACCAAATTCGTTAAGCAGACGAGGACGTTCCCCTCCCTCTTCCTCCACCCCACCCTCTTCAATATAAAAATAGAAAGAGAGACAAAATAAACCCAGGCATGCATAAAATAAAGGCGAAAATTCACAGCCACTGTCTCTTGCCGCATGCACAAGAAATATTACTACTTACCCAAACCGGGAACTCCTTTGGTAGGGAGGGGAGGAGAAGAGAGCTGCGCGGGGGGGGGGCTTGGGGTGGAGGGAAAGTGATGTGGGTGGAAGGGGGGTTGACGAAGGGGAAGAACATAGACAGAGAGGGGGGAATCCAACAATTAATTTCCAGACAGTAGTTGGGAAAATAGACTGCGGTGATGTCCAGGTTTTCTTCCACCCGCGCTGGCGTTTATATACAAGTGCAACTCTCTGTCTATTTCTGGAACGCGATCAAAACCCTGGTGCTATTTTTAGCAAGTGCTGGGGAGAAAAAAAAATTCACACAAAGGCATTTCGCTGGAACGTTACGTCCAAAATATTAAACGTGCATTAAGTCTCCCACCTGCCCCCTCTCCAAAATCCCCCAGCTTCTTTCTCCATTATTTAGAGTTCTTTTAGGTGCAATATTGCAGAAAATTTAGAGGGGTGATATTGATCGCTTTCCATATTGTCCTAGTGCTCAACCTTGTCCCCCCCCGCCTCCACAGAGGTATTGAGTGTGACTCTTCCTGCCTGTTGCCTTGCAACATTGTTGTGCCTGTCTTTTTCTTGCATTGTCTTCATAAAATAGATTTAACAACGACAACAACGACAACAACACACACACACACACACTCTTACACACAGAGAGCCATGCACTACTTCACCAGCGTGCACAAATGTGGCTTCCAAGCAAGGTGGCTTGCTTTTCTAAGCAAAGCAGAGACCCTTGGATAGAATGACTTACACTCAGCACAAAGAAAGGTTGTTTTTAACATTCTTGTTTCTCCCTTCCCCCACCGCTTTTTTTAAAAAAAATCCTTTGTCTGGAGAATAAAGAATCTATAAATACACACACACACACACACACACTTAGAGGAAAACAAGCAGGCAGGGACGCGCACATATACACACTTTAAAAAACGTGAATGTGTGTGTGCCCGATTGCGTTCTAGTAATTCACTACGAAGGGAGATGGGGAAAAAATAGAACCATTAAGGCTTTCAGGCTGCAAGAAGCCAGCCTGAGACTCCTTTGCAAGGCTGCGTCAGTTATCAGCTATTGACGTCACGTTCAGATTCTCCTCTTCAGAGGCTCCAGTTCATCATAAAAGATGTCTGTGCTTGGAGCTTTGTGCTTGCAGAGAAGCACTTCAAATCGAGGAAAAAGAGTTAATTACCAAGCCCCACATTTTTTGGGGTGGTGGTTTGCATCTTCTTGTGCACTAGTTGTATGCACACACACACACATATATTTTAAAAAACATACAAGAACAATGCACAGGGTCGGAGGCTTAGAAGGAAGGGGAGACAAAGGTGTTGTGGAAAGGGCATATAGCAAGCAGAATATGTTTTAAAATACACAGACACATCCTTAGAAATGAACTACCAAGCAAGCCAAATCACACTGTATAGGGAATACTGTGCAGGGAGTGGGACATCTCTCATGCTCCCCCACCTCTTGTATTTTGATGTAGCAGAGAAATGGGGTGGAGGAGAGAGGCAGAATGAGAGAGACAGGGATAGAAAACCTGAGATGTTGCATATTTGTCAAGCAAACAAGAGGGGAGTGTTGGATGCATTTTAACAGCCCCTCCCTTGTACTCATTCACCCACACACTGAAAAATCTGGAGAAAAATAATGTTCAGCAGTCCTTTCTCTATCCGTACAGAGACACAGCTACAACACACACAGCTCACACTTTTATTTGGCTACAGTAGCAAAAGCCATATATTGATAAAGCTAGGATTAATTCTGTATATTTGTCAGGCAAACAGCCCCGTCTCCTAGAGTGACGCAAATAACAGATTCTATGGCTCTGGCTTTCTATATTCTGCACCCACGCACTCTGCTTGGTCTCCCACGGAATCAGCTACAGAGAGCAATGATCCAGATTAGAGGGGAGGGGGAGGAGGGGGAGAGGCAAAAGAACAAATGAAATTGCAATTAAAAATTATAATACTCCTATAGATCTCTATGCACAAAACTAAATCTGATCTTATAGTGGTGCGCACGCACACACACACACACGCACACGCACACATACACAGAGGGTGCCAATGTCCATCTATCCAACAATGTTCAGCCCGAAGGAAATTGTCTTATTGACAAATGTAGAGTTTATTTGGCAAAGAGGGGTATTTCTTCCACATGTGTACTCCCTCCCCCTATCTTCATTTTAAAAAAAAAGTATCTACAAAGACCCAGTTACAAACACTGGCAGGAAAAATAAACACTGAGGTTGAAAGATAGGTGTGGGTGGAGAGGGAACACCACTGTATATCCTCAAATGGATTAATCAGGACCTTTGAAGCAGAATGGGCATTTTTGTCTCTTTTTCTTCTACTACTTTTGGAAGAAAAAAACATCTTCAAAGCAGAGCTCAATGAGCTGCTGCTATTTTTAAAGATCTCGTGTTCGGGGGAGTTTGGCACAAGGCATCTGGGTAAAAATGAAAAAAAATGTGGGCGATGGTGTTAAGAAAACATATACACAGGCACGTACGCATCCAAGAGAACGTGGATCAGAATGGAATCTACAGATTTAAAAAAGGTACACTGTGAACCGTGAATAGTCAAATGACTATTACTTTCTAACTAGCCTACTCTACAGTTTGTCTGAATGAATGGAAAGAGACTAAAGGCAAAGACAATCAGGCAGAGTAAGCTCTTTGCTGCCTAAACTACACACACACACAAACACACACACATGAACACTAACAGTTGTTACTAATATCTATAGAATGTGACTGATGAAGCAAGAGACACCAGTGTTGCCAGTGATTTCCACTGAGGCAACAATGTTGGGAGCAGCTCATGGGCTTAGGTGAAAAGACTATACCTGAAATGCTGCTAATATGAAGGAGGCTAATTCAGCTCTAAAAGCATCACCTAGATGCAAACTTTCAGTTTAGGCAATGGAGATCAGATGTAGTGACCTAGCACATTCCCACATACTTCAACCAGGGTCTTTTATTCTTGAGTCAGCTCTCTGTCAGAAGGCACCCAAGGTGCCATACAAGAAACAGATCAATACAAAATCTGCATAAAGAATCAAAATAAATGAATCTGTAACAAGTCAACAAATGCAGCAAGATGTAAACCTTTTTACCAGCCTGCTTTGGATGCCCAGGTCCCCTTTATCACTTAAAAAGAAAGACTGTACAATCAGGTGTATACGCACACACAAGCAGATATAGAGTTTCAGTGTGCCATTACTACTTATGGTGACAGAAGGTTGGTAAAACAGCGAGTGGTTGCCCAGGCCTCACTGGTGGATAGGAGCAGCCTAGTAAGGGTCATCTGTAAGGGTATTAATGACAGATTCTTTGGATTAAGGAAAATATCAGGTTTAGCATTGTCATAACACATAAACATATATTCCTGCCGCAAGGCCTTCTTCCTTCCATTTAACAGATTCATCAGGGTTAACAGATTTATCCTGGCACTCTACCATTTCATGGCATGGGCCAGCCATTATCAGGATATAGGGCTGCTGCATGACTTTATTTGATTTCAGTATCTGAAAATCAAAGTAAAACATGGAAGCAGAAATGGGATTGTTTGCGTGGCAAGCCCCAGTATTAATTCATTAATTAGGTTATTCTAGATTACTTTGCAGTCTAGATTATGTTACAGATTAGACAAACCAGTTGCACCTATTAGTGCTTCTCTTCTATTGAAAGGTAGACCAGTTCTGAGTGTTCAATAATCTAACAATAATCTTCTTCCATATTCCAGGTTCTAGACAACTTCTGAAATGTGGACTGTGCTCAACTTTTTCCTAATAGGAAATATTTTGATTTAGCAAAATGGATACTACTGATGGTATAGCTCTTGTCTCAGTCACATTTGGACCACATCTTTATACATCACTTGTGAAAGAACAGAGCCAGAGGAAGCACTTGTTTCAAGAGTATGGTATCTTCTGGGAAGCCACCCATTGCTATTCTTGCTTCTCTTGATCATTATATGCCTTAAAAAAGGCTTTATCTTTCAGCTTGATATGTTATGCTTATCAGCAATCTTTTGCTTTCCAAAGAACTAAGACAAGTGATTAACAGGGAGATAATGAAATCAACAGACCTCCCACTCATCCTTCCATTTTGAGTCTTATAATTTTTACTTAGATAGAACAAGGCTGGCTTCCACCAGATAATGGAATAGTATTGTATCATGAGAGCTATCCAGGGTGCTGAAATACAACTCCACCACCCCTCGCCCCACCAAGATGTTTCACAAACCAAAGCTTTATCGTGTACCTTGCCCCTTGGATGAATCTAAAGAAGGGAGTATTTTAATTAATTTTACATTGCTATCCCCAATTATTAAAAAAACACCCTTCAGCTTCAAAACACATAGAATTATTCTAATAAACACTTCCATTTCTTGAATAAATTGATGAATAATGATAAGGTATTTCAGAACAGGAAAAAAAGAGGCCTACTGTAGTTATAATTTGGACAAACCAACTTCGGACACTAATCTTACACTTTTTACTCCTTGTTGGATTTCACTCATAGTTGCTGCATAACTTATGCCCCTATACAGTTAACAGTGATGCTGCCAAATGTTAGAGATGTATTTTATCATTCCAGAGCCTCTTAGACATATACATGAGGGACGTATTGCTTTGTTCCACCAGTGTAAGAGAATATTTTCCATTCTAACATGTTCAAATTTATTATACACATGACAATATTTAGTGCTGAGAGATGTTTGCTTTTTGGAAGCATTTCTTACCACCTTAATCTAAGAGCTGGAAGATGGATAGTAAGCTGGACTAGGTCATTGGTTTGATATTTTTAATTATAGGAAAGTAGGTTTGATATAATTCAATGTACATTTTGTGAATACCCAGGGGTCACTTTTCTTTTCCTTACCTTGAACAACGAAGCTCACACCCAGCAACTCCAGTTGATAAGTGAGCTTCATTTTCAAATGAGTAGCTATATCAGTCTGCAGAGGCAGAAAAGAATCCCACAGCTCCTCAAAGACTAACAAATTTATTATAGAGGAGCTTTAGCCTAAGAACTTTCATGCTATAATAAATGTGCTAGTCTTTAAGTCTTGTTGTTTTTGATTCTAAATAGGTTCATTTAAAAATGAGTTACTATAAGCGCAGGCTATAATATATATACATCATAAAAATATTAAAACCCATTATTTCAAACATAGGTTTGAAGGTATGTACATTATAGCTTGAAATGAAGAAATCCACATATCACAAGGCCACATGACTAATGATAACAGAATTTGCAGGCAGTGGAAAATTCAGATTCAGTTCTCTAGTCTAGAAAGGTATCTGGTGAAGACAGAAAACTCTCTGAGTTGCCATAGTTCATTTTATAATCATAGATTCTTCACTTATTCTTTAGAGAGACATTTTTATGTTAAATTAAATAAAAGAATAAAACAAAACTCAGGTACCCTACCTAAGAAAATGGACCAGTCATTGCACATCAATGCCATCATTACATATGTTCAAAAATAGCAGTTGTATTTCACAAATATTCTACCACTAGTTTTAAGACTAACCCAAAAACATCTCCTCCTCTACCATATTTAGTTTCTGGTAAGATGGTATAGTTTCTGGTAAGACAAATTCATTTCAGTCTTTCTTATAATTAAATTATAAATGTGTGGCACTCAACAAAGATATCCAGCATTAGATCTTTGATTATTAGAGCCCATACTTTGGCAGTCATCATGGTATGCAGATATTTGCAACTTCTGATAAAGAGCTGGTTATTTTTCCAACCACATTGCAGCTTATCTGGAGTGCACGTGACCAAGTAGTTTAATTCATTAATTCTATTAGTATCCTTTAGCCAGAGGATTGGCAAGAAATATAGATTCCAATGAATACATGCAAACCATGGTTTGACTTTTGCTATTAGAGACTTTAAAGCTTCAAACCTGGAAAAGATTGATTGAGACCTTGGAAATTTAGTAAGCTATACTGGCTAGATGGATCAACGGCCATCATATGTCCAATAATACAAACCCAGTTCCTAATTTCTAGGCCACATCATGGAAGCACAATCCCATGTATGTCTAGGATAGCTACATTGGTCGTTTAGTGTCAAAAGAAGTGTATTAAACATATCACAGCAACACATCATATGTAAAAATTAATTAATTAATTAATTAATTAATATATTTGTTTCAGACTTGCGTCTGGACATCCAGAACATGTTTCAGAAGGTTGGGAGTGATCTCTGATGATCTCTAGTTTAAACTGAGCTCTGTTTAAATCCATGAATACAGAAGAGAGTAATCAGTGTAATGAGATCAGGAAGAGAGAATCTATTTAAAGAATCATATCAATTCCATATTTCATTAAAAAAAAAAAAACCCAACCCTTGTATCCCAAACATTTTGATAGCAAACCCATTTCAGACTTTAATTTAGATTAACTAGAATTGTTGTTAGTATTTGAGGTACCCTAAACAGGAATTTCCTACAGACACGACTTGTAACCCTTAGAACAAAATTTGGCCATACTCTTGAGGGAATGATACACTGTTGAGGGTGTAACTACAAATTGTAGAGAAAGTTGTAAATCTGCGCCAAGCCTTTGGATCACAAAAAGGAAGAAAGACAGTTAGTTTGTTTGCCAAACTAAATCATTGTCTAAAATCAGAGAAGACAACATACATGCATACAGAATAACTATCAACTGATCAGGCCTTGGATAACATTTAAGACAATCATAGCTGCATTTGTCTGTGTTAGAAAACAATTTAACTTCAGGAAAGACACAGTTGGTATATAGTAAACCCTGATGGGAAACATATGTCCTTTCAGGTGTTGTTGGACTGCAATGCCCCTAGGTAGTATAGGTAGTGGTGGATGATGGGAATTGGAATCCAATGGCATCTGAAGGGCCACAAGTTGCCCATTCCTGTAATAGACACAGCTAATGTATGAGAAAAGATGGATTGTGTCTACAAGCCATCCTTCTCCAAACTTGTGCCCTCTAGATGTATTGACACTGGCAGGGGGTGAAGACTGCTGTAGGTCAACATATCTGAAGGCACCAGGATAGTGAAAGCTACTGCCAGTCTTTGAAGGACGAGCTGAAGAAAGAAAGAAATACACAGTGCAGGATTACAAAAGCAGAACAGACTGAACCAGTTTGCCATTTATATGCCTTCAACAATTTTCCCCCACTATTCCTTCTCAATAGTATACTACATCTTACAGTATTCTGAGTGTAATTTAGTTAAGAAGCATTCATCTGTGGTAAAATATTTATTTTGCACACATAAGTTCAGACCCTGCCATCTCCCGTTTAAAGGGGTTCTGGCACAAAGATGGGGGGTGGGACCAATATTGCCTGAGATACTAGAGAGCTTCTGCTGGCCAGAAGAAACAATATTGGGCCAGCCAGAATCACCACTGGCCTCAGAATGCAAGGCCTGACACTGACCTTCATGTAATCACTCCTCATTACAGTTGGTATGCAGATATTTGCAACTTCTGATAAAGAGCTGGTTATTTTTCCAACCACATTGCAGCTTATCTGGAGTGCACGTGACCAAGGAGTTTAAGTCATCAATTCTATTAGTATCCTTTAGCCAGAGGATTGGCAAGAAATATAGATTCCAATGAATCATTATACAGTATCAAAATAAATAGGTCCAGTCTGTGCAACAAAGATTGTGATACTTTCTGGAAAGAGAAATTTCTGCTACGAGATCGAAAGATGACTTAAAACAATCAGATTCACAAGATTCTAAACAGCAGTTGTTTATACGAACTGATAAACATTGGTAGTATGTTCTACACATATAAAACACAACGTGAAATACAACATTAGAATGGTATCCTCCCCATAAAGCAAAGTGATTTGAGAAGACTATGAACTATCAATATGAAAAGAAATGTTCAGGGAACAAACAGATCTATCTGGTTATCTGGGACAGGTATTCTGTTTTGTACCATGATCTTATACACACTTGTTGTTGGTGTCTCCCTTTAAGCAGTTTCCAACTTATGGTGACCCTAAGGCAAGCCTATCATATGGTTTTCTTGTCCAGATGTGTTCAGAGGGAGGTTGCTTTTGCCTTCTTCTGAAGCTGAGAAAATGTGACTTGCCCAAGGTTGCCCAGTGAATTTCCATGGCTGAGTGGGGATTCAAATGTTGGCCTCCAGAGATGTAGTCCACTACTCAAACCACTACACTATGCTGGCTCTCCTAAGCATGCTTACTTGGCACTGTGTTCCATTGGACAAGCAAAATTTTCTTCCATGCCAATGGATTTCAGATTGGAACGCATTGGGAAAAAAACAACAGTCCCATACTTTCAAAATCAAGAGCATGGTTTTCTACCTGAGTGGAGAAAGACTGTTTGGGGAACCACAACAGGATAGGACTATTGCTCTCATGTCCTCCTGTGGGCTTTTCAGAGTTAAGCGGTGGGTTACTATGGGAAAGAGGATACTAGACAAGATAGGTCTTTTTCTTATCCAGCAGGGCTCTTCTTATGTTCTCACAGAATCGTAAAACTACGAGATTGGAAGGCATCCTGTGGGTCATTTGGTTCAACTCATTGCCAATGCAGGAATCCATAACAAATACACACTTCTCTCTCTCTCTCTCCCTGTCTCTCTCTACCTCTACCTCTATCTCTATATATCTTGAAGCACTTGTAAGGCAGTGTTTATTAAGGGTTCAGTTCAGATTATTAAAATATTTTAACACAGAAGACAAGTATAGGGCAAAAGAAACAAGATGGTGAGAGATTCATAGAAAGGGACAATCTACTGGCAAAGGTCTGTGGAAGGTGTGCTAAATTCCAATCTTTAAATCCAGCTCTTCTTTTTATTGTCCTGTGGTCTTGCTGTCTTTCTAGTTCTCTATTTTAAGTTTTGCTTGGTAACTTGATCAAAGTTTTAAATCATTAGCATACTGTGTCCACTCTTCTTGTCTGGTTGTTTTTGGATATAATGTTTTATGTAGGATGGAGTACTAACCAAACCGCTTCAGAAGTAGGGTCAATCCTGAGATCATACAATACCTAAATAAATTAGAATGCTGATTTTCAGCTAACAGGTTAGGGCATGCAACTGGTTTAGAGCTGCAGCCTGTGTTAGGTGAATACGCCTCTGCAGTACTTCTACCATAAATACATGGGGATGCACACACTGATAAACAAAGATGTGGATGCATGACCAGGCTAAGGTTGGGCCCCAGGTCTGAAACTACATTGAGCATTGTCCCTGAATAAAAAACACTTCCTTTGGCAATATACTATGGTTTCTCAGCAGACTGAAATGATTCCCTAGATGTAGATGGTTCAAAACCTTAATCTTTTAGATTAGTTCCAATTTGTTTGAAATCTGGAGCCTATAAGTTAATTCCAACAAGAGCAGACCCACTGAATGGTAAGTCAATGCATTTTATTTTATTTATATCTCATCTTTCTTGCGGCATGGAACCCAAAGTTGTTCACAACAAATTAAAACAAAATAAAATTAAAATGAATGAAAACAAATTGAAATTAAAGGCAGCTAAAACCTGTTTGACATAAAGTTTTTTTGTAAAAAAATTAAATAAACAATTGTATTAGATAAATTAAAACAGTTTCAAGACATGTTAAAACACAGGGAAAAAAAAGGATAAAATACGTGATTCTTGGGCCTGTTCTGGATAAGATTAACAATAGGATGCAGGCCTGAGAATTACTGCTGTGCAGTCACTGGAGAGAACAAATTACTGTTGCTTTATTATATATGATAATTCTCCAAGCCTGCTTGAGCCACATATGGCATGTGTGGAAGACAACTGCTCTTCTCCCATTTCCAAATGGCCAGAGCGTTTTCTCAGTTCAACAATATAGGATTTGATAGGTAGGCTGGAGAGGCAGTATCCAGTGCAGTCACTACTTTGCTGCAGACTTTTTCTCAAAAAGACCTTAAAGATTTTATGGACAGATTTCATTCAGGGAACTCTTGGTTGAAAATTAGGATTAATATTCATAAAATGAGAATGGGGGGGAAATGTTCACACAGCTTTTGTTGACAGTAAGTAGAAGAAAGACCTGTTCCTATGGCTAGTCAAATGTCTATAAATGTAACTGATAATATATATATTTATATATTGGGGGGGGGGATTGAAGAGGTGGCCTTTGCTCAACAATCTAACATTTTAGTGCGTCAACCAGCCATCTGCTCATAGCTGTATAGTGGGTGACTACTCAGAGATTCCTCATATTGTGCGAGGACATGGGAGAGGGCCTACTCTGTGGTGGCACTCCACTGGCAGAATTCCTTCATCGCAGAGGCCTGATTAATGCCGACCTTGGGATCATTTCAATGCCAAGTCAAAACTTGGCTTTTGGGCCTAACTAACTTCATCCAGGCTGCACATGTCTTATGACTGTATAATTTAGAATTGTTTTAATCAGTTCTGAATTATCTTATTTTTAACTGATGAATTATTTAATGAATTTTAATATTTTTAAATTATTGTTATTACTTATTGTTTTAAATTGATTTTATTGTAAACTACCCTGAGATTTTTGGATACAGGGCAGGAAGGCTTACATACCCTAAAGGCATGAGATCCTGCCTGATCTTGGAAGCTAAATGGAGTCAGCCCTGGCTAGTACTTAGATAGGAGACGGCCAATGAATACCAAGTGCTGTAGGCTATATTTCAGAGGAAGACAACTTGCAAAACCACCTCTAAGTATTCCTTGCCTAAGGAAACAAATCTTGTGAAATTCATGGGGTCATCATAAGTTGACAGGAGACTGGAAGGCATGTACAGACATATAAATATTTTAAGAAATAAATGAATACATATAACTTTATTGCTTTTTAATTTTCTGTGCTGTTTCATCTTCTCTTACTTAACTCCATAAGAAATCTGAATGGCTGCGTGCAATTGTAATTTGATATGATTTTTTTTAACAAGATCATTATTTTCTATAATGTATATATAAATTATTATTTATTATTCCAGCCCTCTCTGCAGTGTTTAACATTGTTTTTAAAAGGTTCCAAAACCAGAAGTGGACTTAAAGCCACCTTGGTTGGGCTTGTTTTTGGCATTTTTGGCACTCACTGGAGTTCTTAGAAGATCCCAGGACAGAAAACTAGTCCCTGACTTGGTGCAATTGTCTATTCCTTATTTAAATAAATGATTAAAGAAATGCCTTAATTTGTTTTTGTTGCACTGATACTAGTAGGTATTTATGTCTGCCTATAAATATTGTGGTCATTATTTCCTGAGTGGTCCTGGACAGCGGACAGTGAATTCATCCAGGTGTCTAACGTTGCCTCAGGAAAGGCTGTATAGCTCATTCTTTGAGCTCATATTTTTCATGCATAAAGTCCCAGGGCCAATGCCTGGCATCTCTAGAGTAGTGCTGGGAAGAACTACCCCTGGTTTCAAGTGACTTGAAAAGTCACTGTTAGTATGGATAGCTGTGAGCTAGATGAACAAAGGATCTGCTGTGGTACAAAAATGACATTTCCTCTGTTGCTAATGCATCACATAGACCAACATCTTCAGCAGTAACGAAGGCTGATGTGAATTCTTGGAGAAAAATAGATGGCACTGGATTGTTCTATGGGGGCAGAAATCCATGTGTGAAGTCTCTCACACAGAGAAACACACGTGCAGACAATTATATTCATTGCTCTTTTCCACTAGTAGACATCAATACTTTCAGTAGTCATTATCTATAGGTGTTTCAGTAGTTGCACCAGCTGTACTTCTGCTGGATTAACCAATATTAAAAGTGCTAGAAATGACCCTTGTCTGCCATAGAGCTCTATTAAGTGTAAGTATTCAGTACTTGTTTTATTTGTATATGTCCAACTTTTTGAAATGGTTTGAGCTGCAGTATAAAATTGCTGATGTTGATTAACTTTTGTTTCAGATATTTGTTTCTGGGGATTTTGCATCCATCT
Organism: Ctenosaura bakeri; assembly: GCA_948474755.1. Taxonomy (NCBI): domain Eukaryota; kingdom Metazoa; phylum Chordata; class Lepidosauria; order Squamata; family Iguanidae; genus Ctenosaura; species Ctenosaura bakeri. The sequence continues at coordinate 64,226 of CAOLHI010000561.1, read as the reverse complement.
GATCATCAGTCTTTTGAATACTCACTAGTCCCAAAAAAGATTTCATATTTATTTTCCATTCCTGTGAATTCAGCTGAAACCCAAATCTGAGTGCCACGGACTTGCCCAAGGCAATCAAGTGATACCAAGCCTTCTGTCCAAAAAATGGCTTAGAGTCAGCATGATATTGCACATGCAGCATCCCAGGGAGACAACAGCCTTGATCAAGCTTGGTGCTATATGCACAAAGAGAAGCAGACGGTCCATACGTTGGCCTCCTGTGTCACACCAAACCTTTTCAGTGCACTCGGGAATACTCTGAGGTTCTTTTTCCTGTTTCTGCCCACAGTGGTACAGCAACTGCAGAAGAATCAGGGTTGACCTTAATACTAGGCAAAGCCTAGTAAAGGGAATACTGTGGAGCTGAAGAGTGGAGGAAGAATAGAGCTGTGTTTCTAGGACAGCCTACTCGATACCCCCTATTCATTAGATTTGTTTGATCTAAGTTTTGTAAGCCAGCTCACCATCCTTGCATCCATAGCAGGATGTGTTGAGACAAGATTCAGCTGTCAATCTGGCCAGCTTTTGTAGATGGAATTGGGAAGGAGGAGGGATCTTTTCCTTTCCTCCAGGCAGCCAAATGTTTTGACCCAGCCCTGAGTAGAATAACAAGAATGTCTATGGCTGGTACAGAAAGGAAAAAAAATGAACAAGGCATGAATAGAAATATGGCAGTTGCATTATTGGGTGACCCGGCATTGCAAAACATTATGAGCGGTCAGAATGGGTGCATTTACCTCCCTGTTATGGCAAACTATATAGCACAGAACTCCAGGCAAGAAGTTTCAGTTGCACCCATATGCTCAGTGGGCATAACATGCTCTTTGTATCCTCTTCTTCTTCCTTTTTGTGTAGCAGAGACTGTATATTCAGCTGTGTTTCTATTCCATCCTTTAAAGTGTGGGACATCTCATTCTAATCTTCACTTCTGTCTTCCCTCCTTCTCTTCTTTTCTTTTCTTTTTTCTTTTCTTTCTTTCTTTTTGGGGGCAAACCCTGCTTTTTTTCAGAGTCTCAAGACTTAAAGAAAGGGGCTGCCAAAAGAAGATTCTTGCCTCTCAGTGCAGGATAGCAGGAGACTATGTTCCAAATTATTACTGCTGGAATATGGCTTATTATAAACCACCATGCCTTTATTGCAGTTTAAGCAAAAACTGGACTTGAACAGACATAAGAACAGATAAATTCAAGGTGCTTTCTTGTATTTCCAGGGTAGAGTGAGACAGTTGCCTCAAACAGCTTTGGGGTACCATGAAGAAGCAGCAAACTGTTAGTTGTTAATTTATCGGTATTGCATTGTTCTTTCTTTACTGCCAGGAAGATGCAGAGAAGTTATTTGGGATTTGCTGCCACAGATGCCAAAATAACTTGATGGGACTTGAATATTATATCCTTCAAGTAGTACCGACAAGCAAGAACTCTTGGACTCAAGGAGTTTACAATCGTTGTCCCTAGATTAATTACGGCCTGAGAACCGTAAAGTATCTCCTGAAATGGATAGGCATTTTCTTAGGCGCAGTCTAGTAACTCTCACGGTGCTGTGAGGTATGAACAAGAGGGAAAAAATAAAGAGTTGTTACCTACCTTTAATTGACATATCCCAATGTCAACACCATAGTAAAATATGTATATGTATTAAATGAACTATCTACGTGGTGCCATTACTGGCTTAGACCAAAGGTTTGCTTTATTATTTAGTCTGCTAAACAAATTGCACTTGTTGCACTTATTTATTTGCTATTGGGTTGTTTATGCCTACATTTTAAACACAAAGTGTACAATTTTAAAGTTACACTCCTTTTTGGGGAATCTGCAAGAAAATCATTAATCATCATTCTTATTCATTATAAAAGAGAAGATATTTGCGAAAAGCTTCATAATTATAATATGATACAGGAAATGCTGTGCAGACCATCAAAATAGTGTTTGGGTATGCAGTCTTACTATTAGATGCTTTTCTATGGGTAGTTTTCTGCAAATATTTGTATACGTAATACCAAAGTGCTTTATACCACGAGCAGTTATGCCACTGTAGCTACCTGATCATGTCCTTCTTCTTTGATAGCACTGCAAGGATTTCAAATTTCCTTTACTACCCTGTGACTTCCTATTTTATTTTAAAAAATAATCAGACTGAGCACCACCTGGTTCTCTTCTGTGCTATAGCAGAGTATATATTTCCACTTTTTTTTTTGTAGAAAAGTCTGTGTTATAATCTGGGTTAATTTCATGACTACAAATCAATTGCTGTGAGTGAAATACCATGGATGGTGTTCACGAGTTTTTTTCTTCGGGGGGGGTATTCTTCAGAGTTGCTAAAGTGAGGAGGTCCATGGAACTGAGAGAGCATTAATGTGTTCAAGTTTGCAGCTCAACATGCCATTGAAAATAGCCCACATGCTGTTTTCTTGTTTCAAGAGAGCATCCATTAGCTTTGGGATGGCCTAAAATTTTATCACATTATCCCTTTACAGTTTCAGTAGACTTGATTCCCAAGAAACACAACAACCAATTAACTTGAAAGCTGCCTAATTGTCTAAACATGGGAAAAGCAAGGATGGATTGCCCAGAACAGAAGTCACTGACAAGGAAGGGAGTTTCAGGAAAAAATGTGGATCTGGTTGTCTTTGAATTTCCAGTCAAACCACAATTGGAAGGGAAAAAAATGGGGGAGGAATGTGAGATAGGACAAAGATGCTGAACAATTTAACAGGAGCAATGGCACTTAATCTACAGCAGAAAACCTTGAAGATGATGGTGATGTCCAAACCCAACAAGGTAGGCGGAGGACAGTGCAGAAACATTAACCATTGTTCTGTCCCTTGTCAATGTAAACTATGTGATTCAATGCAGGCGAATACTGTAGACTTCTTATATTCAGTTGTTAAACAGTTGTTAAAGTGAGAGATACTGAGGATTAGCCTTCATGTCTTCATTTTAGGAAAAGAAGACAAGGTATTTAGAGCAAAGGAAACCTAGTAACATATGAAGAGATATTAACATTGTGTCCCAAAGTGTGTCCAACAGTTTATAAGACTGCTTGAAGAGGAGAAGACTGAGCTTTAGCTTTGAGAAGAGAAGATTTAGACATAATAGCTATATTTAAATACAGGGAGGACTATCCTGTAGAAGATTGGAGCAAGCTTGTTTTCTGCTGTTCCAGAGATTAGGACATGAACCAAACTACCAGAAAAGAGATTCTGCCTAAACATTATGAAGAACTTCTTGACTGTAAATGCTGTTAGAAAGTGGAAGAGATTGGTTTGAAGAGTGGTGTATTCTCCTTCTCTGGACCTATTTTATAGATGTTGGATGGCCTCAGAAGTATTTCAGTTGTGTATTCCTGTGTGGCAAGGAACTGGACTAGATGGCCCTTGCATCCCTTCCAATGCTATGTTTCTATGAGTGCAATCCATATATTGTTGCAAATGAAGACTACAATGTGAGTGGCCATGACCATAAGACCCAATGGAAGGACCAAAATCCTTGGCTAAAACTAGGTAGATTCAAGGACCACTTGTTCAATTACCCTGTTGGGGTCACCACCATAAATAACTCTATTGGTGCTTTTCTATCTTACAGGTTAACCTTATGTCCCATAACTCTAGCTGTCTTTGCTCCCTTTAAGTGTAAGCTGCAGTATTGCACCTATGCAAGTTGACGGCACTACCCATAGCCTATATGGTATATTAGTTTTTTATTCTTGCTATGCTTGGAGTTCCTGTCTCTGGATCTGCAGTTTATTATGCATGAGATTCCAGTGAAACAGCTACCAGCGTAGAGTAGACAGAACTGTAAGAATCAGGGTCACAATAGATAAGTACTGTTGTAAAAATTGTATTTTCCTTCAGTCTGTTGAACCAACTTCTCCGTGGGCAAGAGGATGGTCAGTAAACCGTCTCACCCAGTCCGGATGGAGAACAATGTATTCATGCCCATTTACTTACTGGATTTGGTGGGATTTGACAGCCTAGAATGGCTGACTCAGAACAAGAACATGTTCATCCTACAAACCACTTACAAATGAACCATAAATCAAAACTTCCAAGGCAAAACATCTGTTGATAGAACCACTTCTTCAAGTGGAGCAGCACAGAAGAAACCAGAAATACCAAAGATCACTGTGCTGTTTTCCCTCTTCTCCACTGGTTTCATTCAAGCAAAATGAAAGATACCAAAGAGTATGTGCAATTTACAGACACCCTGGAATAAATCCGGCTCTCGCATTGCATCTTTGCCTTCCAGAAAAGTTTGGAATTGGACATTCTCTTTCATTTTCTTATGGACCCAGCCATAGGGGAGGGGGAATTATTGTGTATAAAGATTTCCCTCTACAGGTGGTTGGAGACTGTGGCAGCTTCTCATTCTAGCATCCAACAAGGATACTGAAGTCTTCCTTTCCTCTCTGCACAGACTTGTTTATCTTTTACCTTATACCTCCTTCCAAAGGTTCTGCCAACCTAATCCCAACTGATGGAGAGTTTTCAGGACCAGAAATGGCAGTCCTTTCCTCCCTTCCCTCTGCTCTGTTTCTGCAGTGCACTGCTTATCTTTTCATGCAATGAGCATTTCACATCAATGGGCTATTAGTAAGGTGAAAATGTTCAGGATTTTGTCTGGCTTAAGTGTCCATGGACAGCAGCCCATGATGCGTCTGATGAAGTGGGCTGCAGTCCACAGAAGCTTATGCCAAAGAAAATATGTCAGTCTTCCAGATGCCACACAAATTCTTGGTTATTAGTAAAGTTAAGTTTCCCTTTTGCCCCAGCAAGCCTCTGGCAAAGTCAAACTCGGAAGGTCTGTCACCAGTGGGTGGAAACAATTGGTAGATGCATTTCTCCTCCCAAATTTGGAGATGTGTTAAAAAACACAAAACTATAGACTTATCTTTCTCTTGTTATAGACATCCTCTTTTTTGAACTCCTTCCTGAAACAAATAGATTAAACACCCTGAAAAATGCAACCCATGACAGTATAGATAACTTTTCCTTCTCCTTTCCTAAAAGGGAGGATTCGCTGGCCAATGCATCGTGCAGCTTTCCAAAAGGCAGGCAGCAACAGCAAATCAGCAAAAGTCTGCTCTTTGCAAAAGCATCCAGCAACTGAAATCAGAAAACTTTGCAAAAAGCACAACACACATGTACACACAGAGAGAAAGAACAGAGACACAAGAGGGAGAGACAGAGTGCAGAGGAACCTACCTTGCCAAATCTTCTTCACTTATGTGTGCAAGGGGCGGGGGGAAGAAGCAACCAAACAAAACAAGAGCTTTTTTTTTTAAAAAACAAAAAAAAATAAATAAAATAACCACAAAAACAAAAAACATCCTCCCCAAACCGTTTTCCTCCCCACACGCTTTGTAGGGTTTGGTTTTCTAGGGAATTTTGGCGAGAGAGCGCGAAGGGGGAGGAAAAGAGTGTGAGGGGGTGGAGGGGGAAATACATAAATAAAACTCCAGCGTTTGGAGCTGTGGGTGCACCCTAGCAAAAGGCTGTGAGGTTTTCGTGTAATGTGTGTCTGTACTCTTCCAGGAGAAAGGAGAGGTGCGGATGGGGGTCGGTCTGAGAAGGAAAGAAAAATAATTTGAAAAAAAAAAAAAAACCTAGTTCGCGTTCTCTGCCTGACTTGGAGACAGGGAGAAGCAAACCCCCCTCCCACTCAGCCTCCCACCCACGCATCCACCCCCACACCACCAATCCAGGCACCTCCTGAGTAACTGATCAGAGCAGAATAACTCATCACCCACGTTCGCAAGCCTCTCTCTCTGTCTCTCCCCCCACCTCCTCTCGGCCGTCCCCTCCCTCCCCTCCCCCCTCTTTTGGGGAGTAAATTGCCAATGCACGCACCTTCGCTAGCTCTATTTATAGGCACCTAATGCTATATGCGAGCGCGCGCGTGTGTGCCCTGCATTCACAACCTAGAAATGTACGTGTGTGTGTGTGTGTGTGTGTGTGTGTATCATTAACGCTGCTTTGACAGGTAGAGGGGTGGGGTGCTCTCCCCCCTTCTTTTGCACTGCAGTGCGTCTGATCAGTTTTAAAAGATTGGTGTGTATTGTGCGTGGAGGGGGGCCTGGCGGGTGCAAATCCCACGCATCATTCTTTTGAATCGTGGGGCCGGGGGGGGAGAAGAACGGTTGTAGGGGAGGGGGGTTTCTAAATGTATATAGCGCTGAACCGCCTCATCGGAGAGTGGAGGGGGGTGTTTCATTTTTTGCAGCGGGCTCTTTCATTGTGGAGGGTGTGTGTGCGCGCGCGCGCAAGAGAAAGAGAGCGAGCGAGCGAGCGAGGCTTTTTGTTGGAAAAGGCTCCCAGCCCCTGGCTCCCGGTAGCACAGTCAGTTCCTCCAGTGTGTGCTATTGACCTGCATTGACGTCATTGCGTCATTAGGTCTCCCTTAGAAACACTGACTTTCAAAAATAGTATCAAATTAATTCAACTGGCAGAGAGAGGCCACTAGCTGGAATGAGCTATAAAACTCCAGAATCTTCAGCTTAGCTTTGCTGTGCTCGCCTCCTCCCCCCACAACAAATCCCCCCTCCCCAGGAAAGAGAAAAAGAAAAAAGAAAGAAAAAAGCAGAGGGGGGAGAGAACGAATGAAAAAAGCAAGAAGGGTGTACAAAATAAGCATTAATCGAAATAAAGGGAAACGGGGAGGGGGTGGAATTAGAGAGCACACCCCAAACCAGCCCCCCTTTCTCTCTCTCTCTCTCCCCCTCCCTCCTCCTCCTCCTTCTCCTCCTCCTCTCCCTTTCCTGATCTAAAAATAACCCCTTTGCTTGAGCTGACTGCGGTATCTTTTGTGTTGCATCTTTCTGTTTTTAGCCTTTGCCTGAGCCATTGAAGGGTGCCCGCAGGAGATCTGAGAGGCACCAGATATTGATCTATTGGGACCCCCCCCCAGGGCCAAACATGAGCCAGGGAAGAAGGGTAACTGGCTTGGTGGATAGGTGGCCGCTGGGGGGGGGAGAGGAGGAGGGTGTTACGTCTATGTGTGTATTTGGGGGGTATTTTAGGATACCCTTCAGAAGAGACTCTTCTCTCCAAGCGCACACAGCTTGGTTCAAGCCAGCCCTCGTCTCCATTCAGAGCCTTTGGAGGAGGCGCGCGGGTGCGCGCGGGCCCGCGGGCGGGCGCACTCACATTCACACAAGCTCTTGCCCACCCCGACATCCCCTCCCTCTACACCGAGCCTCACGTGGACGTGTGGGCAAGCACATGCAACCCCCATTCATACAAACACAATGCAATGGAGCGCAGGTAATGTGCTGCGAGGATACATTCACAAACAACCACGCAGCCGCTTTTGATGGAGGTTGATTTCATTGAAAGGACAGCCTAGCTCAGAGGAATTTCGAGACGTCCGGTGGACTTTTTTTTTTAAAGTTTATGGGTTGCTTATTAGATGTTTCACTTCCCTGATTTCATATTTTGGAAAAAAATTAAGGTGTGCACGGAGGTCGGAGGTCTTCCACCCCTACGTGTTTTGTGTGGCTGGGAAATACACTTTCAGAAGGTCAAATGTGTAGAGGGCAGATGCCCATGGACTTGGGCAGTCATTCCTAATGGCGGATGGAGAGTTGCAGATGTGATGTGGAGCCAGTGGACATACTTTGGCTATGTCCTGCAGGTGGATAGTTTCCATGTTCGTGGACTGATGAATTCAGACTGGGTTTTAAAAAGAGTTATCCAAGGCCAAACTCTATTTCCAAAACAGTCCCGCCTTATTTCAGCTTTGGACGACAACCCACAGTGGATCTGGAGCCTCTCCTGACATAGAAACCATCAGCTGTCATTTCATATATGTGTAGCTAATGTACTGATAATCAGTGGTTGAGGACAGTGTGGTTAAAGAGTGGAGGACTGAGGTGCGTATGGAAGAAAGCAAACAGTTTTAGAGGAGAAACGTTGCTGTGAAGGTGCAAGCAGATATACATAGTATCTTCCTCACATTACATAGAGACAAAATGTTTCTGCATTTTCTGTTTTTTTGATCAAACTCAAGGAAAGCTGGTGTTACCAATGTGCAGTGAAAATTCAGCTGTGCATAGCACTGATTGGCTAGTGCCTGGAATGCACAATCTCCCTGGAACAGTTCTCCAGCTATCATACAATTAAAGAAAAAAAATTGTGACAAAATTATCTTGTTATTGCCTGAACACAGAAGCAGCACTGTAAACAATTAAAATAGGCAAATTATCCATACACAATGGTGAGGGTGGCTGGCGTTCTGTTAGTGACTTCTGCAGAGAGAGTTCAACAGGCATCTTTCTGAGACATTTTGTTGTCACTATGGAGGTTGAAATTCCATAGTTGGGAAATCCTTGAGGTTACTTTACTATTGTGCTTCCAGATATGGGAACATAGCTGGATACTCTTTCACCTCCATTTTCCACTTGCCAGTAAATTACCATGTTGAGGCTGCTGTAGGTAAAAGGTTGAGGGAAGAGATGTGGTGTAGTTTCTCCAGGCAGAGCTTTACATCTGTTTGATTCACAATCTTGGCCAGAGGCCATATGGAGGACTCAAAATGCTGTTTAAGGGCCTTTCCGCACTACTTTGTTATAGTGCTATTATTCCACATTCAATATCCTGTGGTATTCTGGGATTTGTAGTTTACTGAGGCCAAAAAGCTCTCTTCCCTAAACTGCAAACCTCAGGATTCCAAAGGATGTTGAAAGTGGAATAATAGCACTATAACAGTGTAGTGCAGAAAGACCCTAAGTGAGTGGGAAGGTCATTAACTTAGAATATGACAACAACAAGGGGAGTGGAAAACCAGGCTTGTACAAATAGAGAAAATAATAATAATATTTAACCTTTGTGAAGAATTTTTACGTGCTGGAAAGCACTTCACATACATGAATGAGTCAAAAATCCATACCACAGCTGTGTAAAGTAAGTTGATATTATTATACTGGAACTTGCAGGTGGGTGAATTAAGATCAAGAACATAATTTCTTTGACTGTGTCTCCTTATAAAATTATCATTAGTGAAAAATGTGTGTCTCTTGAGTTATCACTAGGGTGCCCTAGCAGCTGGTGGCTTCCATGTAAATCTGAACTTTCAAGGAGCTATCCTTGGTCCTGAACTTAGTTTTGGGATATCCAGCACTTTGGATTGCCTCTTGAAATTCAGATTAAAACTCAGAGGAGATTCAGCGCTCCACATGCACAAAGGCTACCACTTGGCACTGCTAATGTTGCAAAGGTTACCACCTCAGACTCCCAAATGCTTCAAAGGATAAAAGCACCTCCAGGCAGAAGAGTATGCAGGGAATACAGGATTCTTCTTTGAATCACTATTCTACTAAGCTTGGTATTCTCTTCTCGAGGGGTGTGGGAAAGTGTGAACCATGGGCTGCACCCCTAATCCCCCAGACTATCCCCCAGACCTCTGCTGAAATTCATTGTCAAAAAAGACTACAAAACAATTTTAAGCCCCCTCAAACCAGCACAAAAATGTGGTGATTTGACTCCTCCAGAGTCCCCCATCTCACAAACCAATCCTCCTCAAGGCCCATATTTTGGCCAATTCCCAAAGAGGAAGTGGTGTTGCATCACTGCCAGTCACTCCAGGAGTAGCTGTATGTCCCATTCCCTCCACAGTTGCCCATCTTTGGTCTACATTGACCTTTCCCCACATCTGCTGGACTACCATTCCCATCCTCCCAATCTGGCACCCCTAGATGTATTGGACTATCATTCCCAAACATAGGATGGTGGGATCTGGAGTCAAAGAAAGCTGGTTGGAAAGGCTGGCTTGCACAGAGTAGCAGGTGTCTCACTCCAGACTTTCAGAGGGGGTCCTTCCCAAGCCTGGTTGGAGATATCACAGACTGACCTTTTTTTCATAAAAGGGAAGGTCTTCAAGTGTAAGCAGAGTGGCTACATTTATTCCATTAGTTATCATATTCATGAGTTGCTCTACGATGGGGGGGACTGATGGGTTGATCCAGTCTGATCCACAAAGGGCTTTGCTGTCTCCACAGACCCTCAAGGCCAGAGTGGGTACTGTGCTGCCTCTGGGCCTTGTGCAGGGTGGTTGTTGTGCTGCTTTGAGGCCCATGAAGCCCCTTACCAGTCTTCCTGAAGCACCCACCCACCCACTCATTTTTTTTAAAAAAAATAGTCAACATGATTTTTCAGAAAAATTTAGCCTCCGAACGATGCAGAAAGTCCTCTAAATGCATGAAAGTGTGAAAATACCCCATCATAATCTCCACAAGCATCCAGAACCCCATTCTACCCCCCTAAATACCTCCATTTTCCTTTGCAGTCCCTCTCAAGATGAGAACAGGAACTTACATGATATCACTTCCTGTCACTGTTTTGAGAGGAGATTGAAAAGGAAAATAGCTTGCTGTGAGATGTGTGGCCTGCAGGACAAGGTTTGGGAGGTAATTGGCCCTTGGGCCCCCATGCAGTTGTCTGCCAGTTTTCTATGCCCTTCCTTAGGGGCTTGTTTGAAGGAAAACCTGGAAGTCGCTGGAAGCAGCAGGAATTCCCTTCCATGCCCTTGTGCTAAAAGGGAACAAGAAATGGAACAAACCATGCTCATTTGCAGGCACTGCCCTGAATCCTGGTTGGGACAAAACTAGTGATCGATTCCTTCCATCAGGTATACTGATGGAATATACAATCTTTTCAGCGGGGATGTTTGGGAATGCTCTTTCTAGAGCTATTCGCTAGACACTTTCACTGACATCATTTAGATTCCAAGTCAAAATTCCTGTTTTCACCAAGGAATTTGGCAGGTTGAAATTTTCCATAGTTTTGTTGTGGCTGTATCTTCTGTGAACTGCTGCTGTCTGGGAATAAATAAATAAATACAGAGGCAGAGAGAGTTCAGTCTTTTAGATTTATCTTTAGTATTTGTTTAATTAAAGAAGCAGGGTATAAATTTTGTGCATAGTTAATTAAAAGAAGGTTTATCTCACCTTTCTTTTTTTTTAATAAAAATGCTCAAGATGGCTTATAACCAGCTTTAAAATACATAATAACAACACCTCAGAGACAATTCTGAGATAAAAGGAGGATAGTAGACAAAACAACATAGATCCCCTTCCCCAAGGAGTCAACAAAAATATAGTTCAATAATTCAAAAGCCTGCCAAAGTAACAAGCACCAGAAGGTCTCCATGAGATGGTGGGAATCATGTTAGGAGGACAAGAAGACTGACACTAGGAAGGGAATTCTGATAGTAATGACAACAATCAGTCAACTTATGTAGTTGATCATTCCAACAAAAAAATCCCCTCTCTTTATTTCCTTGTTCCAAAGTCTCTCAGTGGAGTCCTGTATGTGTTGTTGCCAAACTAGCCTATTCCTCTGCCATTTTGAATGGCCTCCTAGCACTGTGACTTAACACACTTCATTTTGTCTGGAAAAATAAAATTAAGCTGAAACCGCAACAAGTATTACTAACTGTCCTTTTTTCATTAGTACAGAACAGTGGTGGAATCTTTGGCCCTTTCGGTGTGTGTGGTTCTCCTAGTATCCCAAACCATTGGCCAGGCTGGGTGTGGCTAATGAAGTAGCCTGACTATGGGAAAGCTTAAGCTACAAACTTCTTTCCCTTAGTCTCAAACGTGCTATGGGAGTCCTTTGTGTCTTTTTATGCTAATACGGATCAACATGCCCATGGCTTTGAATGTACTACCTAATATATACTTTGAATATACTATCTAGTATATGATATACAAAGTCCAGGACAAGTTCCATTAATTCAATGTGGGTTCCACTCTTTCTTCAGTTTGTTTTTGCTTTGTTTTTGTTTTTGGCCTATGAAGGCTCACTTGGAACTGTTCATGAGTGTGAGATGCTTGCAAAGTGAGCTGAGAGGGAGAAAGAAGGCACCAAGACAGCTAAGAGACTTTGCAAGCAGTCCACATGGGGCCATCCTAAGTGAGCCTTCGTAAATCCTTCATGCTTGCTGCAGTACAGTACAAGGGTTCTGCTTTTCAACCAATTGCTTTCTGACAGTGCTCTGGGCCCTAATCTGTCAGCTAATTGGGGGAACCTGTACATGTGTTCCTGGGCATTACTTGTTTAACAGAAAATGTTATACCAGAGGTAGAAATAACATGGAAGGAATAGGGGTAGTTCCTATACCACAAAAAGAAGAGCAGGGTAACATCTTTCAGCAAACTTTATTCAGAACTAATAATATGCATGTGTGAAATGAAACAACCAGGTCAGATAAGTAAACATAAGTAAACAAAAACATTTTTAACCTTCTAGTAAACAAAAACATTTTTAACCACCTGTAAGCTTCTTTCAGAATGTATCGAGGCTGTTCTTTTCTTTCATAGAATCATAGAATCATAGAAATCTAGAGTTGGAGGAGACCATACAGGCCATCCAGTCCAACCCCCTGCCATGCAGGAGCACCGTCAAAGCAATCCCGACAGATGGTCATCAAGCCTCTGCTTAAAAACCTCCAAGGAAGGAGACTCCACTGCACTCCAAGGCAGCATATTCCACTGCCAGACAGCCCTGACTGTCAGAAAGTTCTTCCTGAGGTTCAGGTGGAATCTCCTTTCCTGCAGCTTGAATCCATTGCTCCTTGTCCTGGTCTCTGGAGCAGCAGAAAACGTCCTCTCCTTCCTCTACATGGCATCCCTTCAAATATTTAAACATGGCTATCATGTCCCCTCTTAACCTTCTCTTCTGCAGACTAAACATACCCAGCTCTCTAAGTCTATCCTCATAGGGCATGGCTTCCAGGCCTCTCACCATTTTGGTCGCCCTCCTCTGGACTTGCTCCAGCTTATCAATATCCTTCTTGAATTGGGGTGCCCAGAACTGGACACAGTATTCAAGATGGGGTCCAACCAAAGCAGAGTAGAGTGGTACCAGTACCTCCCTCGATCTAGACACCATACTTCTATTGATGCAGCCGAGAATTGCATTGGCTTTCTTGGCTACTACATCACACTGCTGACTCATGTTCAGCTTGTGGTCTATGCACTGCTATCCAGCCACGTGTCCCCCATCCTATATTTCTACATTCCATTTTTTCTACCCAAGTGTAGGACCTTACACTTCTCTCTGTTGAATTTCATTTTGTTCGCCTTGGCCCAGCTCTCCAATCTATCCAGGTCATTTTGAATTTTGATCCTGTTCTCTGGCGTATTAGCAACCACTCCCAATTTGGTATCATCTGCAAATTTGATGAGCATGCCCTCTATTCCTTCATCCAAGTCATTGATAAAAATGTTGAACAGCACTGGGCCCAGGACAGAACCCTGTGGCACCCCACTAGTCACTTCTCTCCAGGATGAAAAGCAGCCATTCGTGATCACCCTTTGGGTTCGGTCGGTCAACCAATTACAAATCCAACTAACAGTAGCCCTGTCCAGCCCACATTTTACTAGCTTCTTTGCAAGAATGTCATGGGGAACTTTGTCGAAGGCCTTACTGAAATCGAGGTATGCTACATCCACAGCATTCCCTTCATCTATCAAGCTAGTAACTCTATCATAAAAAGAGATAAGATTAGTCTGGCATGACTTATTTTTGAGAAATCCATGTTGACTTCTCGTGATTACCGCATTGCTTTCTAAATGATTAGAAACTGACTGCTTAATGATCTGCTCCAGGATCTTTCTGGGTACCGATGTCAGGCTGACTGGGTGATAATTATTTGGGTCCTCTTTTTTTCCCTTCTTGAAGATGGGGATAACATTTGCTGTCTTCCAGTCGGCTGGAACTTCTCCTGTCCTCCAAGATTTCTCAAAGATTATAGCAAGCAGTTCCGAAATGACCTTTCATTAGCCTCTGCTTTTCTTATGATTTCCATTTTGGTGGCCAAACTTACAAATCTATAGTGTTGTTGTTGTTTTTAAATGTTTGCAGTAGTTGCTGAGGCAGGTTTATCTGGTCTCCCCTTACCTCTCTGTTTTGCTCTTCATTTATGCTCAGTAAAAGATTCTGGAGATAGCTGCTTGTTTACATTGGCTGTTTTATGCAGGCACACAGGGCTAAAGTACAATTGGTTAGAATCCCATTTTTCCTAACCCTCCTTCACAATTGTGCCAGTACTGATGTTGCTAAAAATAGCTGGCTAGACAGAGGACAAGAAGGGTAAGGGGGCTGGGTAGGCACAAAAAGACTTTGTAAAAAAAAGTGCTTCTTTGTCAGAAGCTTTGTTGATTGAAGTGTCTATACTAATATAAGGGATAGGGAGCCAGCAGTCTGTAGGCCAGTTCTGACCTGTGAAAGTTACTTATCCAATCCACAGGTGTTCTCACCCATCCAGGTCTTGCCCCCTTTATGAGCACTAGAGAAAAAGTTCTTCTCTCAACTATGGTTCTTCCTTGGAGGGGATAAGCTGGTCGTACTACTTCATGCACTAGTCATTTCCCATTATATGCTCTGCAAATACGCTCTGCAAATGGCTGCCCATAAAGATGACAAAGGATCTGCAGCTAGTGCACTATGTAGTGGCTAAACCTCTGGCAGATTCTGCCAGCAGAAATGCCATATAGAATGCCTAATAAGTACCAGTGGAGTCTTCTCTCCAGTGCTAAGTTAAAGGATGGTTCTTCACCAAGATGTTGGGGCTGATTGATCACAGCTTGAGTGTGTACACTTTTTTAAAAATAGTTTCAGGTTGATTTAGATTGATCTAATTGTTTTAACTGGTTTTAATTGTCTTAGGTTGTCAGAGGTTGCTTTAGTGCTTGCATTGTGCCCTGATATCTCTGGAAAGATTGTTGTTTTTGTTGGTTTCACAGTGTACCAAATATTACCAACTGGAGTTTGGAATCATCAATGATTAGGATCTTATTCAAGAATCTAGGAATAAGTGAGATGCCATCAGATAATATGGCATATTCCAAGCAGTATCACTTTTGTGCTAATTGTGCTGTTTTGAACTCAATTATAGTGGTTTCATTCAGATGTGTTAGTCCGTTTGGAATTTCTCCCACAGCATCTATCACTGTTGGTTGTTTCTTTTCCCAGAGGTGCTGAATCTCAATTTGTAGGTCTCACATATTTCATAATCTTCCCCTTTCTTCATCTTCCATTCTGTTGTCCCTTGGGACTCCCAGTTCTATAATCAAAGTTTTGTTTTGTTTTGTTTTTTTGAACTGCAGCTATGTCTGACATATTATGTTTTCATTGTTTAAGATTCAAACTGATAAAAGTCTCATGGGATTTTGACATCACCATTTTTGACAACTTTTCAGGAGTATATTTCCACCAGTTCTTTGCAAAGGGTAATTAATACTTTTTGCATATATTCCAATGTATCACTGCAACAATTTTATCATAATATTTCTTATATTTAGTCCACATAGTCTTGCTGTGTGAACTGCCACGATTATCAAGAGTTTCATCTTCTTCTTTACATTGACAACATTTATTATCAAGGATTATTTTGTTCAATATTTGCCTTTATGCTATTTGTGAAGTGCCTATTCTTGAGCCATGGATAAAAACCCTTCAGATTTTTTTCTCATGTCCCATTTTGTTCCAGATGTTTCTGTTTTTTCTTCTGTGCTTTTAGAATACTGATCACATCACGTTTTGTTTTGCCAGCCTTGAAGGCATTTTTTCATGATTTTCTTTATAAACACCTCTTTCGTTTCTTCAGTATTCAATATACTCTGTGTGTGTGTGTGTGTGTGTGTATCAACATTTTTGCTTTGCCTTCTTTGGTGTATTCCCTCAAGGATATTTTCATTTCTTCAACAGCTTGCTTGTAGTAACTCTTGGTGAAGTGGTAGAGACAGGCCCCTTTCACACTACTCAATTATGCATTATCAATCTACTTTAATTGCCATGGTTCATCCCATGGAATCTTGAGGTTTTAGTTTGGTGAGGCACTAAAAATCTCTGGCTGAGAATTCTAAATACTCTTTCCTACTCTTCAGACCCCAGGATTCCACAGGATGGAAGTATGGCAGTTAAGGGGGAATCATAGCACTATTACTGCGTAGTCTGAAAGGATCCAATCAGTCAATTACAGTTCTCCCTCCACATTTGTGGATTTGACTCTTGCAAATTTGATTATTTGTGAGGCACTCATGCCTCTCCCCCACTACTTCTTCTCCCTTTTCCTTGCGTTTTGCCAGGGTGGAGAAAGAAGTCAAGCCTGCTGAGGCAAAAAGGCAAGGCAATGCGGGGGGGCGAGGGTGGGAAAATGTGGGCGTTTGAAGTTTGTGCCCTCCAGAACTCTCCCTTCCCATTTCCTTGCCTCTGCCCCGCACTGAGAACTTGTGCCCAGGCAAAAGGTGAAGCAGTTGAAGGGGGACACATGCTTCATCCTTCTCCCCTTCAGAGCTTCCCCCATCACTCCCTTGCCTCTGGCTCAGGAGTGGGGAGAAGGAAGACTCCCATGCCAGAGCCCTGGAGGGGAATGGGAGGGGGGTTGTGGGGAGGGAGTTATTCAGGGGTTTGTGGCCTGAATTATGTTTCTACTGTTAAATTTTGGGTTTAAAACTTTAGGTACTATTTTTTTAAACTTGGGCCTAGTGATTTCTTTCACTTTCTATGTTGGATATCCTCTACCTGTAATATTTTCAAATATTTGTAGTTTCCATCATGATTAGGGGTTTTAATGATATTTCCGGGAGCTTTGTTCTCTCTGATTCAACAATTTTATCCCTATTTATTGATAGCGTAGTCCATTTATCAAATCCAAATTCCACTGAAACGTCTTAACTAAATATTCTTACGGTATTCCATAAAGATTCAGGTTCTGATGCTAATTTTCAATATAGTTTTAAATCATCCGTATATAATAAACAATTTATTTTTCCAACTTGCTTTGATATTGCATATCCCTGATTTGTTTTCTTTAATATTATTGAAAGTGGCATAATTGCAATGACAAAGAATAAAGGAGATAAAAATGAATGAATGAATGAAAAATTCCATTACCAGCTTCTTCTCCATTTTCTGTTAGCATGGTGTTCTATCACAGAAAGGGTCTCAAAACAAGTAAAACACCAACTAGGAAATAGCCGAAGAGGGAGAAAATTTAAACAATCAAATAAAAAGGTGGATATAATAATAAATGATAATATGAAAATGTAGAATGTACAGAATAACCCAAAGCAATTAAATATGACTGATAGCCAGCCACATGATATAATACAGAATATACAAATACAAAACAGAATGATACCAAATGCTATGATTAAGCACTACAAGTTTATATGTGCAAAGAACAACTTAACCCAAAGAATACAAACCAACTAAAAGCCAATAGGCAATGAAATATAATTTATCTTGTATAATATAGCAAGGGCAGTTTGAACCTAAATGTAGAAGTCCGTGATGTACAAAGGAGTCATGAATACATTCCATACCATTCAATGCTGGAACACAGAAAGGGCAACCTTAATAATTTTTCATAATATCATATATTATTATATCCATCTTTTTGTTTGATTATTTAAGTTATTCCCTCTTCTTTGGCTGTTTCCTAGTTGATGTTTAACATGATGTTCCATGACATCACTAGAGCTGATGGGATATTTCTGATGTTTTTTTTTTCCTGATTTCTAAAATTTCAGAACATTTTTCAATCCATGTGTCTGTATTTTTAAATCATCATCATCACCATCAAGACAATTGAGAGGACAGTTGCTTCCCAACTCCAGGCAGTCTTGGAAAATGCAAGCTATCTAACCCCATTTCATACTGGCTTCAGAGCAGGATATGGAGATGAGAGTTCTATGGTCGCCTTAGTGGATTATCTTTCCCTGAGCAGTGACAGAAGGAGTGTGTCCCTAATGGTGCTTTTGGACCTCTCAGAGGCATTCAGTACCATTGACCATGCTATCCTTCTGGGACACCTGAGAGGTCTGGGAATTGGAAGCACTGTGCTTCAATGGTTCTGGTCCTGTCTCTCAGGTAGATTCCAGATAGTGGTGGTTGGGGATATCTGCTCCTCAAAAAAGGATCTGCTATATGCTATATGGCATACCACAAGGTGCCATTCAATCTAAATACTATTCAACATCTACATGAAACTGCTGAGAGAAATCATCCAGAGGCATGGGGAAGGGTGCTATCAGTATGCTGATGACACTCAAATATATTTCTCCATGCCTTCAAAAACAGTTTCAGCTAAGGATACTGTGTCTCCTCTCAATGAATGCCTGGAGGAGGTGATGGAATGGATGAGGAAAAAACATATTGAAGCTGAATCCAGACAAGATAGAGCCGCTTACTGTCAAGGGTCCTGACCTGGGTTTGGAGGTGTGTCAACCTGAAAGCCTGTGTTCACAGACTGGGAGTACTCCTGGGTCCATCACTTCAAATGACAGCTGAAATAGATGCAACAACCAGGAGTGCTTGCTGCCAACTTTGACTGCTTCACCAGCTGCACCCCTTCCTAACGTTGGAGAACCTAAATATGGTAGTGCTTGTGCTGATAAACTCAAGGCTGGACTTTTGCAATGTGCTATACACTGGGTTACCTCTGTACCAAGTTTAGAAATTTCAATTGGTTCAAAAGATGGCAGCCAAAACATGGTTACTGGTATATATAGGGGTGAGCATATACCACCAATTTTAAAGTTACTCCACTGGCTGCCAGTTAATTTCCAGGCAAAGTACAAGTACCAAGTTATTACCTTTAAAGCCCTACAAGGTTTGGGTCCAGGTTACCTACAGGATTATCTCCTCCCATACAGTCTACCCTGCACACTCAGGTCCTATGGGGTACATTTACTTCAGCTAGCCAGGACTAGGTTGGCAATAGTTATCCAAAGGACTTTTTCTTCAGTCACCCCTGGATTGTGGAATGACCTGCCAGAAGAGATTTCACAGCTTCATGTGCTATCTGAATTTAAAACAGCATTATAGACCAGTCTCTTCTGTCAGACCTATTCAAATGATTTTAAATTGTGAATTTTAACTAGGAATTTTAAATATGTATTGACTGTATTGACTAAATATTTATTATTTGTTCTTTCAAACTGATAATATGCATTTTAACTGTTGCTTTTAAATAGATGTTCTGGTTGTAACTGATATATGTTATGTGTTAATCTCTTATTGTTCCCCTCCTCAATCCATGGGGGAGGTGGGTAAGAAATAAATATCGTCGTCGTCGTCATCATCCCACCTTTTCCCCAGCTTAGGGACTCAAGTTTGCTTACAAAAATAGAAAAAGATACAGCTAAAGATACACACCACGTCACAGTTATTAGATTGACAACAGAATTAAAATTGATTGAAAGTACACCCATGAAAAAGAAAACAATAACTATAGATAAGTTCTCAAAAGTCTGCCAAAACAAACAGTCTTCACTTGCCTGTAGAAGGATAACAAAGAGAGTGCAAGTCTAACCTCCTCAAGAAGGGAGTTCTGTTGCTTAGGAGCAGCCACTGAGAGAGTCTTCTCAACTCCATAAGGGTGGTAGGACATAGATAAGCATCTCCTCAAAAGATCTGAAAACACATTGTCTCATAGAAGGAGATAGAATATGTGAGATATCCTGGACTTAAGCTTTATCAGGCTTTACATGTCATAACCAGCACTTTGAAATGTGCCTGGAAATGGACTAGCAGCTAATGGAGTTGTTGCAACAAGGGAGTTGTATACAGTAGGTTCACCATAACTTCAGATTCTGTGTCCACAGATTCAGCCAATCATGACTTGAAAATATTCAAAAATATTTTGTAAGCCACTTTGAGTGACTCTTTTTGGAGGAGAAAAGCATGCTATACATTTATTATGTACACACCCCTGAATTATGCATGCATACATATGTATGTAAGTGGCACACATAATAACTCTTTTCCACATCTGCCCAGATTCTGAAGATTTTTCTACTTTTGAGACTGGTGAGGCTTCCACTGTTTCAAAGCTCTCAACTGCTCACAGGTCTTCTACTAATTAAGCTGTCACCATATTCTGAGCTGTACAAAATAGAGTCCAGTGCAGTAACCAAGAAGGGAAGCTCCTAGATAACTGTGCCATAGCATGGTAGTGATATTACAAGGATGAACCTCTTAAGAACATCATAATTTTAATCTGGCCCTCTCAGAATAAACTGTCTATACAATTCAGTAAGCCCATCAGTATACCATCTTTTTTTTTTTTTTTTGACGGATGGATCTGCAATGGACTGGAAACAGTAATAGAGAACTCTCTAGTGTTGAAATGATATTGGTATTCTGCATCTAATTTTAATGGTAACATTTAAGAGCAACGATGAGTTGCTTTTGAACTGAAATCCAGAGTCTAGTTTGAATTATTCTTTCATAATATTATCATCCGCCATGTAGTCAGGGGACCAATACATTTTTGTTGGGCTTTTCAGGGATTAACAGAAGAGTCTAATTTTGACTGGACACATGACAATATAATCTTTTTATTTTGAAATGACATACTTCTTTGACAATGAATGATATGCTTCTTCAAGTCTAAGTGAAGCTAATTTCATTTCCTAACCGAAGAAGGACAACAGGAAATGTCTCTGTGTACTCTCTGTCTCTTTCTTGACTCAGTGCTCCAGAAGCTTTTCAATAGGAATGAGAATAAAGCTCCAACCTTGATTTTCTTCCCATTTCTTTGTTCCAGTTGTAATCTTGAACTTCTGAGCAATAGCTCCAGGTAGGTTAGTGAGACTCCATCCAGAGTCTATGGATTTGGATATAGCATTTACCAGTGGGCAGAAGATGTTCAACTCAGTATCATCATATAAATATGATATTGTACACTTTTTATCTAAAGACTAATTTACACATACATGTACTTCACTCTTCAAATCACATCAATTGATTACTCGGTGATTGATGATTCATAGCTAAATATGTTAGTTAATTCACCCCACAGAAAAAAAACCATGTTTAATGAGATGCTGGAAATTCTGACATGGTGTTTTATGTGTGATTGGGACAACTCATTTAAGCAAATATGTATAAAGAACCTGAACCTGAACCTTACCAGAACTTGGAAAAAAAAAAGAGTTAAGTTAACCAAAGGAAATACAGGAGGTGCAGGAGGAAGTGCTTGGTACCTGCCTCTGCTGCCACCCAGCATCTAAAAGTTGAGATGTTTACCTCACTCTTTCTAATGATCTGGTTGGCCTTTCCCTAAATTCCATCTATTTGTCCCGTCACTTGATTTAAACATACCAAGCATGTCAAGTCTGTTTAGTCTAAAGGCTCTGAGTCATTTGGTGGGACTGAATTAGCCCTGCAACAGATACTTCATACTTGTTACAAAATTAGTCTCTGTTAGCCTCATTTGCTATAGGGGAAGTTAGATGTGTATTAAAAGGTAGGTCTGAAAACTCTACAGCTCTGCAAACATGAGAGCCCCAGAAATGCAAGAGCATAGCAACAGTGGTAAAGCATCAAGGACTCAAGGGAGCAAGGGACCTTGGCTTGATTGAGAAGGTTTCCCTCATCATAATAAGATTAAAACAAATTTCATATAACATCCAAACTTTTTTTTCCAGAGAATTAACACTAGATCTTAGCTAAGCACGAAAACAAACTCTAAGGAGAAAATCAGTGACAAAGCTAGAAAGTCATCCAGGCCAAATGCACATATCTGCCTGTTGGATAGAAGTTCTCTGTGTGCACTTGATACAATGAGCTGCTGGTGGTTAGAAAGCAAGTTCATTCCTTTGCATTAAAGGTAGATGACTGGAGACACTGAGAGAAGTAGGCATGTAAAGAAAACCCTTCAGATGTGTAATGTATTCAGTACATATCTCAATCACACAGACACAGCTCTTAAACAGTGACTAGAAAGGCCAATCCCAAGCCAAGAGAAGCCAAGATGAATGAAATGATCCTGAGATCTGTCCATCTCAGGTGATGAATAGGTGCACCAAGGGTACATCCACCAAGCTGTTGAGATTTCGTTAATGAGAGATTTGATAATTATGAACAAGGAGAGATGGGTTTATGGTGTGTGTCTTGATTACCTGATAATCTGTCTATCTGCCATGAAGGCACAAAACATCAGATGCCTTGCAGATACATTTTTTAGATTCTGTAGGAAAGCAGTTAGGTGTCATGGATCATGAGGCATGAAGGAAAATGAGGAAGATGTCTTTGAGGCCGTGGAAGAAAAGATTATGTTCTTACATTATATGTCACCCCTCACCCATCGCAAAGGCTATCAGGTCTATATGGGCCTTTCTATCCTACATTGTTATAGTGCTATTCTTCTTCTTCCAACATCCTGTGGAGTTTTGGGGTTTGTAGTTTACTGCACTGAACAATATTTAAAGCTTTCTATTTGCCTAGCAGATCTTCTTCTTGTTACCAAACTGACTCATCCATATACTGAGATCCTGCAGTTCAACCAGTCTAGTTAGTCCAGATATGGACCATTTCCTCACTATACTGTTATAGTGCTATTATTCCACTTTCAACATTCTATGGAATCCTGGAGTTTGCCAGTATTTTGGGACAGGCTGGACATATACAAAAGAGATGAGTTTGATTTGAATCATAATGGAAATGGACTGCTGGCACTTAAAATAAAGCCTATTATCAGCTTTTAACTTGACATCTGGGATGCCAGGGATCACAAAGTATGACTCTGGAGTGGTGAGGAAGGGGAACATAATAACACAAGTTGCACAAAATCAGAAAAATGTGTTTTTGTTTATATGCCCATCTAATATTTTGGAGAACCATCCTGCTGGGGGGGGGCTATTTACAGTAAAACAGCTCCTTACTATGGCATATAGTTCTCCAAAACATTTGTCATCTGTGTTTTTATTGTAGCTGTTATTTATTATTATTACAATATATATCCCACCTTCCTCAAAATAGTCCAGGGCAACCAACAGTCTGCATAAGGTGCACAATTAAAACCACAGTTTAAATATCTCTGAAATCACAAATCACAAATGTCTGCTCAAATGCAATAACAAAGAATCAAACAAGCAGTGGTAAAACCAACTTGTTGCTGGTGGTGTTCTAAGTGCTGGCTAGAGAACTGAGGTTCGGAGCATCTCTCTGGATAGTGGTATTTTTCTCAAGCCTGCAGTGGCCCTCCTGGAAACCTCTCAAATAGGAAGAACTATGAAAGGCTTCCTATTTGAACCAAGGTTTTGTCTAAGCAGTGTCTGTCTCACTAATTGCTGTGTATTTTAATTTATCCTCAGCTTTGACTTGACATAGGCCATGGTTCCCTAATTCAGGGTGACTGCCTATAGCGCAACCCTGACAGAGGAAAAGCTAGTTGTGCTATAATGGTAACCCTGTTAAGAGTGGATTCAACCAGAACTTGACCATGAAGCTCACTAGGTGATTTTGGGTTATTATCTCTTTCTAATCTCAACCTGAATCACTGTCAGGATCCGATTCAAACGCACAAAATAAACATGCGAAAAGCAAGATTTATTTAGGAGCTAGAACAGAGTACAATGACTTTAGAGATTCAGATTGGCAAAGTTCTCACAGACAGTAAGTTATTATAATAATGGAGGGAAATCCCGACAGTCACTGTTATTAGGAAGATAAAAATGAAGAGAAGAACCATACACTTTCCCTCTAGCTCTTAGAAGAAAGGTAGGATATAAAGATAATGAACAAACAAACAGGAAAGAAGTTGAGGAGACAACTCAACCCCTAGTGGTTTATAGTATAAATGTTTTAAATCTGGGGTAGGAATTATGTAACTCATGTGCCAAATGAAACCTGCACATGGTGATCTTGTAGTTCTTAGCCTGCTCCTGATCCTCCACAGACCCACTAACCCCTGAATGAAAGCCATTTAAAAAAAAAGTTTGGGGAGCTGAAAATTGCTTCTAGGAGGGCTCATTTTTGTTCCTAAACATTGTTTTGGGGGGTGGGTGGGATCTAAGAGGCCAAAATCCCTTTAAAAAGTGAGCAGAAGTACCTCAGATATCACACTCAGTCCTGGAAAATAGCAGTAGTGTGGCCTGTGTGGGGTTGGAAGGAGACAAAAAATAGCTCCCCAACTCTCTGTGTATGTCTGCCCCAGTTTTAGATCCTCCGAACAGAGGTAGGATGTACTACTAGAATTAGAGAGATCCAGGCTCAAACCTCCATTCATCCATGAAGCTTCAGTGTATGAACTAGGGCCACCCACTAAACACTTAGTCTAACCCCCCTCTCACTCAGTATACTGTGAAGATAAAATGGCAATGGGATACCATGCACACTTCCTTTATCTCTTTGGACAAAATGTGGCACACAAATGTAGTTAATATCTTGCCAGCAAGGGGACACATAATCCAGTAAACTGGAAAATGTAAGAGGAACAACTGTACAGAATTTCTGTACAAAACAGTATACCTGAAATATAATTTAGGACTGTAAACACACTGTTCCTCTTGCCCAAAAAGGGGCTGCTACGTATCTTGAAATGAAGAGAGAAAACAGAAGGGAATCCAAAGGAAAATGCATTGCAGTAATAAGAAACTTCATGATCCCTTCCATCAACCTGGGTAAATGGAATGACCTGAACCTACAAAGGCAATGATGTCTAGACAGTATAGTAACATTTAGTTATGGAAACAACCAGTAGGAACTATGTTATCCCTTTGCCCGTCCATACTGGCTACTACCTTTCACCTAACTGCCTCTTGGTGTTGGGCTATTGGTTCAAATACTCCATCTTGAGGACTTGCATTAATGCTGTCATAGGGATCTTTACTCAGATCCAGTTCAAAACATCTTATGTGTACAAGGTCTATTGTGGTATCATTACCTATTAGGCACTCTACTCATACCTTCTTTGTGACAGTAATCAATCAATTGACATGATTTATTTACAGCAATAAAAGATTATTTTATTATTTAGAGTCTTTGGATATTATAAAATTACATCTGGTCCACCCTCCAGAACACAAACTTTTATTCACAGGTTATACAATGGCCCAATTCAATTGTTAGTCCCTGTGAGGGCAGTGTAAGGGTTCTACATCACTTCTGGGCCTGCATTGGGTCCCAGATTGGGTCTCAAATTGGACTGATTCAAATCCAGTTTGATCCACTTCAGATCCCAAATCTGAATCAAGACCTGGAAATAGAATCATTGTGTCTCTGAGTCACCTGCACTGGGAAAACCAAATGCATATAACTTTTTAACTGTTTAACACAAGTCATACCCTCCAACTATTCTGATTTTACAGTGACAGTCCCAGTTAATCTTCTGCCATCCCACTTTCCCAGCTTTTAAAATGTTCCAATTTCTCTTTCCCCCTCCCACTTACCCCTTGGTCTCCAACTACTTCAGATGCTGCAAACTGCATTAAAAGTGTAAAAGTAGCTTGCACACAATTAACTCGGGGGTGGGGTGGAGGAGAGCAGAATCTTGCCCTTCCCAGTAGGCTCAGTCAAAAGCAAACTGCCGCAGGCTTTCCTACTTTGTCTGTTCTTTCGCATCAATAACTTTTGGCATCTTGACTACACTCTGTTGTTGTTTGGGCACACATGTCCCAGTTTTAATCTATGAAATATTGGATGGTATCTACAAGTGTATGAGGTTAGATAGTGGCCCCTTCAGACCAATCATCCCTGCCAAACTGCAGACAAGCACGTCCACGTGTTTCTTGGCTAGTCATCTTTAAACTGGCATTTTCAAGAATGAAATATCTTTGCAGGATAGTAATACATTTTCAAAAGTGAAATATGTTTTAAAATACATACAGTCAATTGAGTGCTCAGACTTGCCAGTTCATGCTGTTTTCAGTATTCTATTGTCTGTGACACACATTAGTTGCTTCTGTGGTAAGCGATTAACAGTGTTTGCATAGCTCACACATATAGTGCACACAGCAGGAAAAAAAAGAAAGGAAAGGGAAACAAAAAAAAATTAAGATGCCCTTTTGAGGTGGGCACAGGTCACCTTCTCTCCCCCAGTGTTGAACGCAACAAACTACAGCCCCTATCAGTATCCCCCAAGGCTGAGAATTCATGAACAACTGCATTCAAGAGCTTTGTAAAGGTTAGAAGTAACACACCTATCTGGGACACTAAAAGCAGGCCTCTTGCAAGGGCCTTGGCTATACAGTATGAGCAAAGAGAGAGACCCAAAGAGACTATCTGGAGGTTATAGGGAGGAAGGTGTTGCTGTTTGTTGCTGCTGCCTCAGACCTCTGCTTCACCGGTGGGACTCTGATCTTTGCAGGACCAAGGCCCTGACTCTGCAGGTACTGCCCACCTTCCAGCACAGCTACCTTGCCTTTCTGGACCATTAAATGCAGGACTCTTTCAAAGGTGGGCCCACTGCAGAAGGGGTCACCTCTTGAGGGAGACACTTTGGGGGTACACGATGGCAAAGGCCTGTCCATTTTGCCTGACAAAGGCAAGGGTGCATCACCTGGTTTTACCATTTGTCTGTCTGTATATTGTATTGGTTGATTTAAATAGTTACTGTTTCATTTACTCAATATAGGAAGGATGAGTTTTTCAGAGGAGGGAAGGGGTGCACAGATTGCGGGAACAGTCATTGGAGTCATACAGGACAGAAGGACAAAATTACAATACAGGTTTCCTCCACTTATCTGACAGGTTAAGGATTGGAGCACTATCAGAAAATGGAATTGGTTGTACTGTACTGAAGAAGCATGAAGGATTTACTGAGGTTCACTTCTTATCAACTGCAGTGCACACTGCTTGCAAAGTCTCTCAGCTGGTTTTGCAAGCAGTGTGCATGCAATCCTAAGCAAGTGTCCAAGAAGAACTGATGAAAGGGTGGAACGCCCATTGAGTAATGAAATTTGTCCTCAATTTGGAAGTGTCAAAAGAGCAAGTCATTAGGGTATGGGGCATCAAAAGGTAGGGGCTTCCTGTATCATGGAAAAGGGGAGTAAAACAGGGTGCTTATTATCCCCAAACTGTCTCCCAGATCAAATAGCATGGATAGCTTTGTTGACAGTCCCTCCGGGTTGAAAATGATACTGTTGAATGCCATGTCAGTGAATGGAAAAACAAGTGCTGTTCAGGAATAACCATGCCAAACTGGCCTGCATTACAGAGATCTGGCTGGATGAGGTGGGGTGGCTGGGTAATCTCTTTCAGCTCTGCCCATCAAGTTTTTCTGTGCAGCAGCAGGTGAGACCTGGGGGTGAGGGCAGGAAGGTGAAGCTGCAGTGGTCTATCTCCCTCATCAGGTGCCTTCTCTAACTATCAGGGGAGTCAGGTCAGAACAGGGATTCTGTTTGTGTAGTGCTCACCTCACTGCTCAACGGTCTCTCTTCCTGAGCTATTCTGGGTTGTCTCAGAGTTGGTGTTGGAGTCTCTACAAATAGTGATGCTTGGTGACTTCAACATCCATACTGAGACTGCCTTGTCAGGAGTGACTTAGGACTTTATGGCCTCCATGACAACCTTTAATCTGTTCCAAGTAGTATCTGGCTTTATTCATGCTCCTGGCCACACTCTGGACCTTGTTTTGTGTGCAAAGTGGGGTGACAGCAATCTTGGTGTGCAGAAACTCTCTGCAGTTCCATTGTCATGGACAGATCATTACTTAGTTAGGTTTAGAGTCACTGGGAGTCATTGGGACTCAGAACATCTGCAGGGATGGAGGACCAATTAGAAAGGTCTGTCCTAGGAGGCTGACGGATCTGGACAGATTCCTGATGACTCTTAGGGTTTTTCTGTCACCTCAGCAGGTGACAGCTGGCTAACTTCTGACTCTTATGGAGTGGAGCCTTCTGCTTTTCCAGTGGTGGTGATGAAGTGAGTGAGATGGAGACTAGAGCAACATTGGTGTAAGATTTGGAGCGAGTCTGACCAAACACAAGCTAGAGCCTGTTTGAAGGCCTACTCTGTGGCATTGAGGCAGCAAAGAAATTAATTTTTGCTGCCACCACTGCATCTGCAAGGAGCTTTCCAGCAGAGTTTTGAGTGGTCATAGGTCTATTACAACTAGTCCTCAAGCAGAAAATACAGATTGCTCAACCACCCACTGTGGCACTTTGCAGATAAAAACACTCAGATGCACTCCAATGTGGATGCTGCAGCTGATACAATTTCAGTGCTTGTAACCTTGGCTCCTGTTTGTCCAATATTATTGGATACTTTTCAATTAATGCGGCCTAAGGATGTGGACAGGATCCTTGGAGAAGTGAGAGCCACCACATATGGGCTAGACCATTGCCATTCTTGGGTTATCAAAGAGGCCAGAGGGGGAGTGGGTGAAGGGATAGTCAGTGCACAACAAGACAGAATTCTAACTTGCGTAAAGGAGGAAGTTGTGGGGCTTTTGTTGAAAAGGCCATCCCTGAACCCCCAATATAATAATTATTGGCCAATGTCCAACCTAACAGTTTTAGGCAAGATATTGGAATGTGTGGTGGCCACCCAACTCCAGGGGTTTCTAGAGAAAATGGATTATCTAGATCTGTTTCAATCTGGTTTCTGGCCTGGCTATGGGAGAAAGACAACTTTGGTCACCTTTGAATGATCTACGCAGAGAATTGTATGAGGGACTGTCCCTGTTGATTCTTCTGGATGTCTCAGTGACTTTCAATACTATTGGCCATGGTCTCCTTCTAGGCTGCCTCACTGGGATGAGACTTGGAGGCATTTACAATGGCTCCATTCTTTCCTGGATGGGTAAACCCAGAAGGTAGTGCTGGAGGACTCCTGTTTGATCCCCTCACCATGGGCCTGTGGGGTTCCTTAGGGTTCTGTTTTGTCCGCCATGCTATTTAACATATGCATGAAACCACAGGGAGAGGTCACTCAGAGTTTTGGGTTGTGATGCCATCAATATGCAGATGACACCCAACTCTATTACTCCTTTCCATCCCAATCCAAGCTATCCTGGTCCAAACCAAGTTTCTATCATCAGTAATTGACTGAATGAGAGCAAACAAAATGAAACTTAATTCAGACAAGACAGAGATTCTCTTAATCAGTCATAAAGCAAATCAGGGAATAGGGATTCAGCCTCTGTTAGATGGGGTTACACTCCCCCTGAAGACACAGGTTCTCAGTTTGGGTGTACTCATGTACACAGCTTTGAACCTGGAGGTCCAGGTTTCTGTGGTGGCCAGGAGTGCTTTTGCACATTTAAAATTTGTGTGCCAACTGTGCCCATTCCTTGAGGCATCAGATCTGGCCACGGTAGTATATGTTGTTACATCCTATTCAGACTACTGTAATGTGCTGTACTTGGGGCTGCCTTTGAAGAGTGTTTGGAAGCATCAGCTGGTCCAAAGAGCTGCAGCTAGACTGTTAACTGGGGCAAGTTAGAGAGACCATACTATACTCCTGTTGAGACAATTCCACTGGTTGCCAGTTTGTTTACAGGCACAATTCAAAATGCTGGTTATGACCTATAAAGACCTATATGGCTCAGACCCAGGCTATTTGGCAGACCATATCTCCCTGGGTTGGCCTGGGTTCTGAGATAATTACTTGAGACCTTTCTCTCAGTTGTACCACCACTGCAAGTGCAGTTGGTGGGGACAGGAGAGAGGACCTTCTTGGTGGCTGTCCCTAGACTCTGGAACTTCCTTTCCAGGGGGGCCAGAATGACCCCTCTCCTTGGCTTTCCATCAGCAGGTTAAAATCTTTTTATTTAGGAAAGCTTTTTTAACAGAAAGTTTTTAAAGAATTAAAAATTTAAAGATTAGTCTGAATCCAAGTGACTTTAGACAGGGCCAACATGATCTGAATTGGGCTGATCCAATTTCCTTTGAAGTGATCCAAATTGGCCCAAATCAGCCTGAGTTGCTTTGGAATTTGTCAAAAGTACTTGCACAGTCCTAGGTCCCAACTAGAGTAAACCCAGTGAATCAAAGGGAACTTATTCACATTCTTCTTCAGCATGATTTTCCTTAACTCATAATATAACCTCAACTGTCTTTTCCTAACTTTCCTCTCCAATCCACTGTCCTTCTGTCTTTCATCCTTACTCACACATCATAATTCCATCTCCTCATTCTTGCAGCCAGTTTGCATCAATATACAAATGCACAGTCTTTGCTATTCATTTCACACTTGTCAAACATTCCACATATCTACTACTCCTGGAACAACTTATCATGTAATTATTTTATACAGTGATGCAAAACCATAATATATTACATCTCATCATATGTCACACTGTAGTGGTTCTCACTTTAAACCTCAATGAAGTTGGAGAACTGTGTTTGAATCCCCACACAGACATGCAAACCCACAGGATGACTCTGGTTACACTCTCTCATCCTAAGAGGAAGGCAATGGCAAACCTTCTCTAAATAAGGCCTGCCAGAATAGGGCTGTCATAAGTCAAAGCCAAAGGCACATAACAGCAAAAATAAATAGGAAACATTGCCCAGAAAGTCTAGCACAGTCACATTTAATTTCAAAAAAGGAAACTTCAAAAATGCAAGAACTGGTTAAAAAGAAGTTGAAGAGATGAGTCAGGAGGTTCATATTACTTCAGGACAAACTGAGGTTATAAGCACCATAATAGATGCTCAGTTGGACTATTGCCATTACCTATATACAGCAGATTACAAAAGGAATAACAACAACATCATAATCAAAGAGGTGCCAGTGTGATTGTCAGGAACATTCAGGGAAGTTGTAAAAGGAAACTTCCTAAAGCAGAACTTTTTTTTTCAAATTAAGAAAATTAAAAGGAGCATACATTTTGACATTCTGACAATAAGGCACATAGAAAGAAAGAGATATTAAAATATTTTAAAAGCAATAAATATTTATTTAAATGCCTTCCTGAGCTAGCCAATATGGTCTTGATGGGGTCCTGCATTGAGGGAAGTGAAACATACATACTCAGCCTGTTCTATGAATAAATACTTCATGGGTCTATTGCAATTGGTGTGTAGGTCTCCTCATTCATCAGGGCACACTTTGGATCTGATTTTCTGTGTTAGGTGTAATGATGGTAATCTGAGAAAGAAGGAACTTTCTAGAGTACAGTTGTCATGACCAAATTGCTACCTAATTGGTATAGTCTTATGGACATAGTTCCTCAGCAGGGGTATGAGACTAATCAAAATGGTCCATTACAAAAGATATATGGATGGGAATGTGGCTCTTGGGAATGCCATTATCATTTAGGCAGGCAAATCTTTCAAACTTAATTTTGTTCAAATTAACAACATTAAAAGGAATACACATTCTGCCAAAATGAATGGGAAAGTGGCACCAGTGGTTGACTTGATTAGTCTTAAGGGCCCTAATCCACTGATGAGAGCCAAATGACTTCTCTTATTTTCAAGGGAGTATGGGACAATGAAACAAGCAGGATGAACAATTCTGAATATACTATCATAATGCTACTAGGATGCTCAGAATTAGTCTGACTAAAGAGGACGTAGACCATTTCAAGGCCTACTCCATGGCAGTGCTGGTGGCAAAGAAATAATTTCCTTTTTGCTGCCACTGTATCTGCACAGAGTTGTTCAAAGAACATCTTTTGGTTGGTCAAGTATCTTTTACATTCTGGCCCATGAGAATAAAATATGGATCACTCAGTAGATTATTATGATTGTTTTGCATAAGACTTGGTGAGGAAAATCATTTGTACCTGTGTTGACTTGGTACAAATAGTTAATAGTTTAGTACAAATCCAGACGATCATATTATATTCATTTCTCCCTTTTGAATTCCATCTTTGGGGGAAAAGCAGGATATAAGTTCAATAAATAAATAGTCCAATTATAATGGATACATTTCAGTTTTTACAGTTCAGGATGTGGACAAGATCCCCAAGGAGGCGAGACTTGCCTTTTGTGTGCTTGATACTTCCTAAGGTTACAAAAACAAGCAATAAACAAGAGTGTGACTGGTCAAGTGGGCAAATGGGCTTTTTTACAACAGAGTGTGATTCCACTATCCCTAAAAGAGATGGCGATGAGAACCTTGTTCAAAGAAGCCCACCCAGAAGCCCACCCAGAAATCTTGTCTGTATTGACAAGATTTCAGTTAAGTCTCCAGCATGCCTTCTGAGTGAGATTGTGGAGCATGGAATGGCATGCTAATGCCCATTGCTTATAAATGTGGCAGATTATTTGGATTAGGAGAATCATGCAACTCATGGGCATCATGGAGCCTTCTACCCTGTTTTTGCTGTCTGCTCAGTCCCCCCAGAGGGGAAAAACACTTCCCATCATGGGTGGGGTGCTAAAACAAAGTGTGCCCTCATATAACTTGTTTTAGTAAACAGACAGATAAATAGTTAAAAGGTTTGGAAGTATTTTTTCATCAAAATTCATAAGTGACTGGGTCTTGGTGGCTTGCACAGCCCAATTTAGATTCATTCAATCTGGTTTTGGGTCTGGTTAGGAAAGAGGTTCTCTTTTGCTTGCCTTGGTAGATGATCCATACAACAAACTAGAAAAGGGTATATGTCCCATTTGTTCAGCTGAACCACACAGTATCATCAGCACAGTATCTTTCTGGATGTCCAGGCTGCAAAGTACTTAGAACCACCATTTTAAGGTGGATCTGGTCCTTCTTGAAGCAATGATTTCAGAATGTGGTGCTGCTTGTTGCCATGGCCATTGACTTAGGGTGTCCTCTTATGTTCCTTCCCTTCTGCAGTAATAATTTCACTGGGTAGGATTCCTGGAGTTGGAAAAAAGAAAGGACACTCT
Source organism: Ctenosaura bakeri (assembly GCA_948474755.1). Classification (NCBI taxonomy): domain Eukaryota; kingdom Metazoa; phylum Chordata; class Lepidosauria; order Squamata; family Iguanidae; genus Ctenosaura; species Ctenosaura bakeri. The sequence continues at coordinate 31,658 of CAOLHI010000561.1, read as the reverse complement.
GCTACAAATATCATGGGCTGCCTCCCATCCTAATGGGTTGGAGTTCAGTTCCCATGATGACCACATTGGTGGAGTTTAATGGACATCTGACAATACTTGGAAGGCACCAGGTTGGTGAAGGAAAAAGCATCAGAAGTAGACCTAACAGTTGCTACTTCTTATCTTGGAAACTTCCAGTCAAGAGGATTCCATAGTTTCGTGGCTTACTCCTTTTTTTTTAATTCAGATTTTTCCCTCTTTCACTGTTATCTTGAATTTTGTCCTTTTTATTCATGGTTCTTGTCCTGCCTTAACAAGATAGAGTGGATTTTTGTTCCCCTTCCCTTGCAAGATCCATAAAAATTTAAGCCTGTCAATCCACCTTCTCCTTCCTTATGCTTCTGTCATTTTCCTTTGTCCTTCAAGTCCCTTTAACATGTCATCAGATAACAGGTTTCCTGGCTACCGTCTTACACAGTCAGAGGGAGAACAGCTGGCTGTCCAGGTGTTGTTAGGTCCCACAATCCCTCATTTTTGCCCATGGTGCCTAGGACTGACAGGGCTGCAGTCACACTACATCTGCAGGACACAGATTCCCTACTCCAGCATTATCTGTTGACCCAAAGCTCAGTCCTACTGCGATGGGCAGAGTTCAGCTCCAACTAACTGAGCATGCTCATACCTGTGGAGCATAGTCCTATGGCCTCAGTCCAATTGCTAGTTCCAACCAAAGTATATCCATCGTCTCAGTAGATTTTACCAGATTCCCACTGGTGTAACAGATCTACTCTAGTTGGGACTAACAATTGAATTTAGGGCCATGTGTCTGCTTAACTCAGAAGTCACTACTCATAGGACAGCATTCTTACTAATTCAAGACTCCCTTATGATGTTTGTCTTCTGTTCTACACTGTCAGTCTGAATGATCTGCATCATACCTCAAGTTGCCAAGAGTCCCTTTTTATAAGGGAAGTCCCTTATTTGAGAACCAGAAAAATGTTTCCTTTTATATAGATTAAGCAAGATGCCAAAAACCAAGAACAACAAACCTATATATTGGGCTGTGGGCCCATAATAAAGACATAAATGTGTGTATTGAGTAATTTATGAATTCAAATGATATGTTAATTTTACAGAGAAACACATGGCTAAGTAGAAGACAGAACAAGCCTGGTTTCTATTGCATCAGAGACTAGAACATGAACCAAGAGATTCAAATTACTGTACAAGAAAGGTTCCACATAAAAATTAGGAAGAACTTATTTACTCTAAGAACTATGTCACAAAGGAATAGGTTGTCTTGGAGGTGGTGGACTCACTGCCCTTGGAGATGTTTGCTGAGTATTCCTCCATTGCAGGGGGTTGAACTAGATGGGCCTTGTGGTCCTTTTCAGCTCTAAGATTCTATGTTAACTAAAATAAATATAGTCAGCCCTCCACATTTGTGGGTTTCACTTTTGCAGATTATTTACTGTCACCTCTGCTGCCCCTCGATGCCATTTTTGATAGGGACTGCAAGTCTCATGAGACTGCAAAACTGCAAACAAGGCTTGTAAGTCCCTCTTAAAAATGGTGTGGGGCAACTGTGGAGGTGACAGTAAGCCCCACCAGCCCCCCACTTCTGCCTTATGAAGGAACGCTAATACATCAATAGAATCCATGGTGGGTTGAATATGGTGATCATACTTTTGTGTGTTTTAAGTATGGTTTGGGAGGGCCTAGAGTCATTCACAATTATTCCACTTTCATGGGGGTCCTGGGCCTCTTACCCTAGCAAATCTGGAGGGATGACTGTACTTTCATTTGGCATTTCGCTCAAACACAAACTTGTTAGTAGCTATTTCCTGATTGTCAACTCTGCATGTCACTAATTTCAACTCTTCCTTATTGGTATTTTGAAGATCTGGCAGCACTAATCATATCACTAATCACTCTATTCTGCATTGCTTAGACCTCATTTGGAATGCTGTGTCCAGTTCTGGGCACCTCAATTCAAGAAGGATATTGACAGCTGGAGTGAGTCCTGAGGAGGGTGACCAAAATGGTGAAGTGTCTGGAAGCCATGCCCTATGAGGAGCAGCTTAGGGAGCTGGGTATGTTTAGTTTGCAGAAGAGAAGGTTAAGCAGGGACATGATAGCCATGTTTAAATATTTGAAGGGATGCCATGTGGCAGAGGGAGCAGGCTTGTTTTCCACTGCTCCAGAGACTAGGACAAGGAGCAATGGATTCAAGCTGCAGGAAAGGAGATTCCACCTTAACTTCAGGAAGAACTTCCGGAGGATCAGAGCTATCTGGCAGTGGAATATGCTGCCTGCGAGTGTGGTGGAGTCTCCTTCTTTGGCGGATTTTAAGTAGAGGCTGGATGGCCATCCATTGGGAGTGCTTTGATGTGTGTTCTTGCCTAGCAGGGGGTTGGACTGGATAGCCCTGTGGTCTCTTCCAACTCTGATTCTATATCGGATCATCTCCCTTCCTTGAATCGATGCTTCCTTTTTTAGGGCACTCCAAGCCCCTCCACCCCATCTTCCTCTCTCAAGAGGACTGCTTTGGCGCCCAATTACCGACCAGTTATATACCCGCTGGCTCTAGAGACTCCGCCCCTGCTTCAGACCACGTGGTCACAGTGTGGCTCGAAGATTTTAAACTGGTATCCGCACAAGACCCTGGCCATTTCCGCACTAGCCTGTTATAGCGCGATGATTCCACTTTCAACCTCCTCTGGAATCCTGGGGTTTGCAGTTTCGGGAGGGGCCGGCGGACCCCTCCCGAAACTGCAAACCCCAGGATTCCAGAGGAGGTTGAAAGTGGAATCATCGCGCTATAACAGGCTAGTGCGGAAATGGTTCCTGTGTGTCCTTGAAGGGAAAACGCGCGGAAATGGCAACGAAGGGTCGGGGTTTCTCTCTGAAGCCCTGCGATGGAGCCTTGGCTGGGAAAGGCGTCTAAAGGAAGAACGAGCTAGGGGGGATTGGGGAGAGAAGGGTTTCGATCTTGAGTTAAAGTTGAAGTCTGCAGGAAGGAAAGCTGTCGTGTCTTGGAGAACACGCCTAGACGACGCTGGAGGCGCCCTTGACACCCACGTATACAAGCAAATGGCGGTGTGCCGTTTATGTCAACGTTGCCTCGTGTGTACGTGTGTGTTAACATAGTGAGGAGACAGCTAGAGTGTTCTCTAGATGCGCTGAACTACAGCTCCCATGTTGGCCACACTGGCTGGAAGGGAGTAGGAACCCAACGCATCTTGAGGACACCAGCTTGGGAGGGTTAACTCTGTCTCGTTTGGCCCAACCTTCAAGATCAGGAGTTTCCTCCCTTTCTTTCTTTCCAACATCTTGCGGAAAGCTAAATGGTCTCCCCGTCTCTCCTCTCAACGAAGTCCAGCGTCGTTTCCCTGGCTAATGGTTGAAACCCAAAATTCCCCCGAAGAACGCTTCCTCCAAATAAAATCCTTGTTTGACCATCTACCTCCACTGAACTTTGACGGGTGGTCCGTATCCCTGTGTCAGACGAGGTTCACCACGCCCCCTCTCCCAGAGTTGCGCGAAGCATCTGCTCCGGGTTTTGCTCTGAACTTTACAAGAGCTATTCAAGGTGCTGAACCGATTGCGAGGGAGAGGGTCCCACACCTTCGATAGCGCCTTGAAAGTTCGGACCAAAACCACAGACGTTTCCGCCCTCCACTTGATCTAGTAGTCACCAGCAGCCAAGGATTGATCCGGAGCGACTCTTTACCGTCTGATCAAGCTGATCTGAGCTCAGCCTGGGCCATTTCCGCGCTAGCCTGTTATAGCGCTATTATGCCACTTTCAAACATCCTATGGAATCCTGGAGTTTCCAGTTTAGGGAGTGACTCTCTTTGGGAGCGACTCTCTCCCTAAACTGCAAACCCCAGGATTCCATAGGATGTTGAAAGTGGAATAATAGCGCTATAACAGGCTAGTGCGGAAATGGCCTTTCCCGGCTCCCCATCTCCGTCGGAAGGCCCTTCCTTTCCTCGAGCGCTTCTCCCACTCGCCCTCGGATGACTCTCATGCCTTTCAGGGCAAAAAGCCCGTGGCCTCCTCCCTGAAATCTCTACAGTGCCAAATGCCCTCCGAGCAGGGTACTGATGCGAGGCCAACGAGGGGCGTTCACGCGTGGCATGCCCACTCGCGACGGGCTCACTTGACGAGCAGCGGTGGTCTAGGATTTGAAAAAGCCAGGAGTCTCAAGCGATCGGGCTGTCTTGGCGGGATTTCGTTGATCAGCGGTGGAGGGCGCCAAGATGGCCTGGGGGGGCGCGAATTAACCCTAAGAGAAGCGGGTTCACGTCGTTTTTGAAGCAGTCCTCGGCGCCCACCTAAGGGAATCTTCTGGGCTGGATCCGCGCAGGAAAGACAGCCGTTTCCTGCCCTGAGAGCAGAGCTCGGACAACTTTTTGGGCACAATTCCCAGCATCCTGCAGTGGCATTGCTGTCCGCGGGGTTCTGGGAACTGACGTCTAAAGGGTGATGCTTCTAAGGTCTGCCAGGGGAAGGCGTCATCTGTATTCAATCCACTCCAACAAGGAGCTTTGCTACCGAGTGGCAGTCAGGAAGAAATCGGTTCCGTTTGAGAAGAACTCTTTTTAAAGTCGCTCCTCCTATTCATGGTTTTTAAGCAAAGCTTGGGAAAGTTTCTTTTGGGGACTACAATGCCCAGAAAACTCCAGCCATACTGCTTGGGAGAATCTGAGCGTCCTAGTGCCAAGCAGTAACTTTCCTCAAAGTTCAAAATTGGACACTCTCCTCACCTCCCCCAAACCCAGCCCTATGGGAGGCTGGTCATTGAGGAGATTTGCTTGAGGTCATTGGCTGGGGTGAAATGAGGCTGAGGATGAAGCCGAAATAAGGGGACTCACTGAACAAGGATACTCCATGCTGAGAATCACAGTTTTAAGAGGGAGCTGCTTGCTAGCCCTGGTGGAACCGTTGCTTGAAGCACCAAACCTAGGAGCTGGGGACCAGGAAAGAAGAAGCCTCCTTGTTTCTTCGGGATGAGAATAGCTGAGAGACGAATACAGCCATGCCCATTTCTCCCCTCCTAGTAGACTGAGAACCCTTATTTCAGTCACATTTGCTTCCAAAGGATTGCAAGTTAATCTCCTACAAAGTTTTCTCTTTCCGTTCAGCATCTAGGATGACTGCGCAAGAAGGAAATTGGGAGAGAGAGTGAAGGAGAGAGAAAAACACTCTCCCTCTCTTTGTGTACCGGTCTGAACTTTGGTGCAAAATGTCTGCGGACACCCGAGGGAGACACTTCATCTCAGATGCCTAGACATAAAAAATCACCTTCTGTTTTGTGGAAAAGAAAAGAAAGGTGAGGGTGCGCGCGCGTGTGTGAACTTTGCTCCCAGGGCTTTGAGGATCCCTGAGGGAGAGCCTTCTTATCCACCTAGAAAGAAAGAAAATCAATTTCTGTTTCTGGAGGCGTGGGCACCGTGTTGTCCTCCCTGCTCCGAGACTTGGCTTCTCCCCCTCCCCTTTCCCCGAGAATTGCCTTTGCGAAGCATCTCTTGGGTTGGAGGCAAAGTGAGGAGGAAGAGGGAGTGACCTGAAACGTCTCACCATGTCTTGGGAGTTGGCTTGGGTCAGAAAATCAGGTGGACTTTGTGAAGAGAACAGATCCACTCTCTTTGTGTGGCCCCTGGAGACCCCGAGCCTCATCATCATCACCCCACTGATAGCCCCAGCTAGAGCAGGCCCACTGAACCAGTCGAACTTACAGAAGTGTTGACTTCAAGGTCCTTTCTGCACTAGACCGTTATAGTACTATTATTCCACTTTCAACATCCTATGGAATCTTGAGGTTTGCAGTTTAGGGAGGGGCTTCCCTAAACTGTAAACCCCAGGATTCCATAGGATGTTGAAAGTGGAATAATAGCACTATAACAGTCTAGCGCAGAAATGGCCTTAGACTGTTCCCATTGATTCCGTCGGTCTAGTTGGGAGTAACAACTGAGTTTTGGCCATGCAGATTGCCCCCTTGGCTCAGCCTTCCAGCACTTCCCCCCCCCAAACGCCCTATGAGCTAAGCCACCATCTGGGTTCCAAATTAAATCTTTTTCTGTTGGACTGGTCCGGGGTCCACCCTTCCCATCCACTCCGAAACGCCATGCTTCTCAGCCCAGCCTCAAAGGGCTCCCTTCTCCTCCGTCGCCCCCAGCCCCTCGAGTGTCTAGACCTTTCCGGCATTAACAACTCATTCACCAACTGTTCCGCCGTGTTTTTTTGTCAATGAATGTACATTTTATGAATTAAAACGGCGCATGCCCCCTTGTGGCTTGCTTTGACTCCCGTTCCCCGTGAAATGCGCGCCCCTTCCACGGCTGAGCGGAGGACACGGGGAAAGGAAAGGGTATCCGCACCTCGCCTCGAGCCCCTTTCCATCCCCATTTCTGGATCCCGCCCCCCTCAGGTACTGCCTGAGATTTTAAAGAGCTGCAGCGTGTGCCGGAACAAATTGTCCATCTTGTACGAGGGACGCCTCGCTCCACTTCCAAGGGCGCAAAGAAAGGAAGCCCTCCCCGGGAAGTCAGGCGCTGTGGCAACCGCTGGAGACGCCGGGAGGCACAAAAATAGTAACAACCACAATCTACCCAACCACGAGAGGCCACACGGCTGCTCCCTCCGCGCTCTTTAATCCAGATTGAGTTAGCACCCCTTGGTTGGGTCTGCACGCACAACCGTTAAAGCGGATTAGGATCTCGGTCTCTTCCAGGGAAAGGATGAGGAGAGGTCATATAAACCGCAGCATTTCACCCACTGGATTGTGGAGTACAACTGGAGGCGGTAAAAGAGGCGCCCAGAGACCCAGCAATGGATTCAAACTGCAGGAAAGGAGATTCCACCTGAACCTCAGGAAGAACTTCCTGACGGCCAGAGCTGTCCGGAAGTGGAACATGGTGCCTCGGAATGTGGTGGAGTCTCCTTCTTTGGAGGTTTTTAAGCAGAGGCTGGATGGCCAACTGTTGGGAGTGCTTTGATGTGGGTTCCTGCATGACAGGGGGTTGGTCTGGATGGCTCCTGGGGTCTCTTCCAACTCTATGATTCTATGGCTCTTATTTCACAGTAGACTCCGCCCTGTGTTTCTAGCCAGAAGTGCCTCTGAGCACCTACAGAGTACTTCTCCCTTTGCTGCTGAGGTGGGGAAATAAGTAGGAACCCATAAGTGTGGAAGATCACCACCCCAAAAAATCGTTCTGCTGTTCTGGCAAAATACTGCACTTGCTAAGCTAGACTGTTTTTTTAAAATGCAGTGCTGAAACTGGTTGTCCCATTTCTTCTGGGTGTAACACAACTGTAATGTCCTCATTGTTTTGAAAGTCCATTCATAAAGGTTCTGTGACTTTCCTTCCTGCTGTAACAGCCTAGAAGGAACATAGCACAAAAAATGTTCTCCCGTGTTGTATGTAACTCCCTCCCCCTGCTTGTATCATGGTGGGAAATACCAAAAAAAATAAAAATGAATAAATATAATCCTCTTTTCTCTGCACACCACTGAGTGACTCCTCCCTGTTCTATTTCCAATACTTACATACTGGGGATTAGGTGGCAACAAACTCTGGCTGCAATCTGTCTCTTTATTGAAATTAAAGACAGTTGCACTAAGAATCCTTTGCCTTTGTCAAAAGGGAACATTCACACGGGCACATCCCATCACTTGATCATTACAGATTGAACAGATGATGGTGAATAGGAGAGTTCTCTAACAAAGGGACAGATGACTGTTTACCTCATCTCACATCATTGTGGAATCAGTTCATGTGTGTCACTTCTACCGTAGTAGAAGTATTCAAATATGGAATAGTTAGGTTATATGCAGTTGAGGGGGAAATCATGTAACCCTCCAGATATGGATGAATTGCAGTTCCTAGCTTTCCTTGGCATTGACTGTGCTGGTGAGGGCTGCTGAGATCTGGAGTCCAACAACCTCTTAGACTCATAGAACTGGAAGAGACTACAAGGGCTATTGAGTCCAAATCTTAGGAGGGTGCATGATTTGCCACCAGGATATAACATTGCAGTAACTTAAAACTTCAGTTAAGCATTTAGAAATAGACTTTAGACATCCAAAGTAAGGGTCAGGCAAAGTTATCAAGGGAATGTGAATACAATGAATATGAATTCTAGGTGTTCTAGATTTTCTATGTCTCACTCTTTGCAGTTCTAGAAATTTGGAGGATGTTTTATTGGAGCGGCTAAAATTCTTATTTGATGGTGTCAGTGGCCCCATTTTGTCCCCTCTTTTAACTGTGCTGCTGAACACATCTGGGGCCCATCCACACTATAGAATTATAGTGCTATTATTCCACTTTAATTACCATGGTTCCATCCTATGGAAACCTGGAGTTTATAGCTTGATGAGGCACTGGAGTGTTCTGGCTGAGAATTCCAAATTACCTACCCTAAACTGTACATTGCAGGGTTCCAGAGAATGGGGCTATGGCAGTTAAAGTGGAATCATAGCCCTACAATTGTGTAGTGTGGGCACTTGATGTACAAACCTATGTGGACTGGTTCTAAGATACATGATGTTAATTCTGAGTCTGGGCAAGCTTCAGCTGGAACTGCAGTGAAGCTGTAGAAAATACCATCTATAAAAGTGGAATATCAGAAACCCACATCGGTGAATTGAGCTAGCAAGCAGTAATCACCCATTCTGGAGCTTTGGCAATAAACATGATATGACTGCTTCCCTTCTCCCCATCCTGCTCCCCTTCCCTGCCTTGCACAGAGAACTGTACTTCTTGCCCAAGATGATCTTGAGCAATGAATGAACTGAAAGTACCTTCTGTGCCTGGAAGGGCTGCAACAGCAAGCAAGCCTTTGTTGTCCTGAGCTGCCCCTCCTTGAACTAATGAGAAATGCAACTTGGGCTTCCATGGGAAGATCACAAAGGAAAGGGGATGTCAGAAGCAAGAAAACATCTCTCAATAGCTCCAGCCCTTGGGGAGGGAAGGCTCTCAGCTGTAAAAATCCAGGTGTTGAGCAGATTCTGCATTGTGCAAAGGAGACTAATGGAACAAATTCATATTTACTCCAGGTTTTCAAGTAATTTGATTTCCCCCCTGTCTCTTGCAAAAGAGATGGGGAGGAAGAAAGTATAATACAAAAGAGGCAGGGAACAGTTGCTTTAGGGAAGAGGAGCATTTTCTTTTCATACCGGAAGCCCAGTTTTTTAAAAAAATTTGGCATGCATGACATGAGTTCAGGTGAGAGGGAAGAAGGGCAGAGAAACTGAATGCAGATGGTGCCAATGTATCTGTTACATTCACGTTAGAAACCAGTTTAAGGAAAAAAACTGTCAGAAGCGGGATTTGTGAATGAAAACTCCATCTGGTGATCACAATAAAAACCTTTCAGACTGTTCTGCTCTCTGATGAGATACTACACTGTGGCAGCTACAAAAGGGCAGACTTCAGGCCTGTTGGGTCTAGTTTGCTGTGTGCAAGAAAGACAATTTAGCTTGTCACGAATGCAGTTTATTTGTTTTCATATACGAAAGCAACTTACATCTTATATAGATCCAATTACCTTCTTTCAATTCTGTCATCATGCTTAATAGCCATCCAAGGTAGTGTTCTAATCTGGATCTGGCTCACTTTTAATTTTAACAACTGAAGAAGGCAGAAGAGGAAGTGTTTTCCTGATTTATTAAGTTCTGTTTGTTAATTGCTCATTCTCTCTTATACACATATGTGTGTGTGCGCTCATGCACACATTCAGTTCTCAAGATCTATTAATCATCATGAAATGCAAGGATGAATTTGGAAATAAAGACTAGGATCCCTGTGAGCACATTCTGAACTGGGAAATTCAGCTTAGATCTGAAATAAGTTCACAGTCCACCACTGTTTACCCTAAGCTCACTTCATTTCAAGCTAATTTAGAAGAAAAAAAACCCCATATTGTTATTGCTACCATGAAGCCACTGGGAATTTAAATCACTTGCTGTTGTGTTGCAAATCACCCAGAAATTCCAGCTGGTCTTCTGCCCAGCTCTGTGCCACGAGTATAAAAACCAAGTATTTTATTTAAAAGTGCAGAGATGTGCTTGTCTCTTCAGATATTCTTGGATTGCGCCTCTCATCAGGCGGCTCATAAGAACTGGAGTGGTCTAAAACACCTGGAGGACCTCCACATTTGCTCAAATTAAGTGGAGACATAAGAATCAATCTTAAAGGTATAGTATCGGTGCTGAAGGTTGCAATTTCACTCATGTACTGATGAAAAGTTCTTCATGATAACTTGTTGGCCACTATATGAACAAATTGTTGGACTAGGCTTTTAATCTGACTCAGCATGGCTCTTCTGTGCTTATGCTTACCCTGTGTCTAAAGTATGAATTCAGATTTGCAATATTCACCATTAAATTGCATTAACACGGCATAGGCAGAGATGCATTGAAGATGGGCAAGATGTTACCCATAAAAGCATTGTTCTGTTGGCTTGTTCCCAAGGAGAATAACTATACCTTTGTATCCACTGCCCTTGCTTCTGTAGCTGCATAGAAAGCATGTGAACCCATTTGAAGGATGACTTTAAAACATGACAGATCGTGGAACTTGGAGTAGATTAAAACAGAAGTGTTGATGAGGGGTGGCAGAGCTTTAGTAATTATTCCACAGTGGGGCAATGATTGTATCTGCTGAAGTGTCACTTTCCAGTGTTACAAACCTGGGGTGTCTGGAGGACTACTTCAGTGTAGTACACGGTCCCTTTGTTAGGTATACTAGACCAGAATTTGGAACATCATTTTTTAGAAGTTACTTGTATCTTTTACTTGTTGTGCATGACATTAAAAAATGTAATATGAGACCTTTCTCTCAGTTTCCCCATCTTTACAGGGACGTTTAGTAAGAACAAGGAAGACCGCCTTTTTGGTGACTGCTCCTAAACTTTGGAATTTCTTCCTTAGGAAGGCTAGGATGACTCCCTCCTTTGCTCTCTTTTTGCTGCCAAGTGAAAACTTGCCTATTCTAACAGACTTGTAGGAATTGACACCAACTGGATTTCTAATGGTGTTCTGCTTTGTTCATTTTTAGATTCTATCTTTTAATGAATTTTGAATTTTGAAATGTTTTAACTTCATAGAATGTTTGTTTTTAAAAATAATTTTTACATATATTTTACTGTTTTGTATGTTTTTATCTGTATTGGTCCCATTATTAGGAAAAAAGGTGAGATAAAAAGGAATAATATAAATAAGTAATTATTATTATTTTGCTTGTTACACTGCTTATTACTTTTCCATTAATTTCCATTACCTTGTGGGGAATAAATCTGAGGATTTATAACAGAATGGCCAAAAATGTGAAAAATTCCTATCAAAGGACTCTTAAAAAGTAACTTTGAAAGTAAGCAGAAACTGTTACCCATTACACTGTAGTGAGACTTACATTAACATTAGTTCAAGAGTGTAATTCTGTTGCACTTTCAATACCCCTGAAAAGTAACTAGTTTCAGGTAACTACCTTGCCTATAGCTGATTACTTTCCAGTCCTGGGCTATGCGTAGCCAGAGGCTGGCTCCATGAAAGTCATACAGTGAACATTATGGTTGATCAGGGATGTGAATATGTCTCTTGGGTTATATATCAGTTGATCAATTTGACTGCTTTGTTTTCTAGGTTTTCCTTGCTGGTAAGGCCAGGGACACTCAATGGTGTGCACTTCAGTGTGGTGGCGAATCTGCTTGGGCTTTCATTACAAACTTTAAAGGAGCCATCCAAGGTGCTGAATCTATTTTGGGAATAGATTTGGTACCTTGGATAGCTGCTTGGAAGTTTAGATTGAAACTCAAGAGTGTTCTTTTTTCTTTCTTTTTTCTTGCATTGACATAGAAGCCACCACCTGCCAGTCGATATGGTTAAAAGAGTTGAGGCCCACTTGATGAAACCCTCAACTTTAATAGTTATCATACACCATGTGCAAACTATGGTAATCAAGGACAAAGAAGAAGGCATGAGAACTTGCCACCTTCCTATACCACCTGAAAGCTGTCCCAAGATATGAAAAATTCCCAAGGTTTGTCCCTAGGTCTGAATACTAGCAAAGACACAGTCTCAATTTCTAAAGTATTTTCTGTTGCTATTCTTGCCTATTCTTGGAATTCCCCTATTCTTGGAACTTCAATAACAATGTATTCATTATTTTGGCCATGCTATGCTGTGCCATGCTATGCTAGGCTATGCTATGCTAGGCTAGGCTAGGCTAGGCTAGGCTATGCTAGGCTCGGCTAGGCTGTGCTGTGCTACTCTTCATTTCTCTGGCTTAGTTATGATGACTTCACCACTGTATTTTGGAAGATGACTCTCAAAACAACACAAAAAAAATTCTGATTTATCTCTTACTAAAGAGTTATCTCTTGCTAAAATGATGTGTTATGCCATTTTCTAAGTAATCTATGGAGGGTTTCAAATGGCACAATTATTGCAGTTTGATATGACTTCAGGCGCCATGATTCTATCTTATGGAATTTATAGTACAGTGAGATACAGAGAATCCTCTGAATTACACCACTAGAGCTCTGGGGCAAAGAATTTGAATACAATACAAAAAAACCACAAATCCTAGGATTCCATAAGATGTAACCATGTAATTTAAAGTCATATCAAAGTCCTGTTAATGGTGCATGAATACATGTGGATACATGATTAATTCCCTTACCCAGCATACACATCTAAACGTCACTGCTGGAAACCTGGAATTTGAATTCTCTCAAGGTGTGCTGGTCATAGTGGAGTTTTGTGTGGACATCCATACAATTTTACCTGGAAAAAAAATAGAAGTACAGCAGTGGTGCCTACCTAATATTTCTAGACCCAAAGTAGCAGGTTGCATTGTTAGTGATGCACAGGCATTTGCTAAAGGAAGAAGAAGCTCCTTCCCAAAACCTCCTCCCTCGAGTTGTTTGTATGTTTTGTTTCACCAGATGACTAAGGGATTCTCCATATCCATTCACATGCCAATCATTACAAAACAATAGAGGTATGTACTTTCCTATGCCCATTGACTGATGGTGGTAGAAATAAACAGAACACTCGTTCTTCTTTGGTGGGTGGTGATACGTACCTACATGAGCTTTTATTTATTAAATGGTTGGAACAAGCTGTGAGCAACACTCTTATTCTCTCCTCTCTCCATTAGTTTTCTTGGCTTCATGTCCAAGGAAGAAATGTAAGTTAAGTTCTGTCTGCAGAGTCATCTTTGCATTGTAATGTTAGTCCCTTGTTCCTCTTAAATCTTGCAACGTTGGAAGTGAACATGTAATCTGGATTCTTCATCATAAGTACACACAGCAAGTTTGGACATACACTTAGAAAGAACATGTACATCTGTCTTGGATGCCATCCTCCATACAGGCTGGCATGGAGGAAAACAGCATGGCCGTGCTCAATGCACACAGACACACAGACACACCTGTCACATGTCCTGCTGACTCCGTTTTCCAGTTGTCTAGGAATGGAAGGAAGCTCTGAAGAAGAAGTAATCCAGCTCTTTATTAGAAGTTCCCACTCCCTTTGTGACTTAGAAGCCTGTGGAATAAGAGTTCTAAACTGGGGTGGGAGTGCATTTCCACAGATGATTTACATTATCTTAAATGTTTAATTTTACATAATTTTAAATTAATGAAGACACTGAAATAGTTAAACATTTTCTATACTTTCACTCAGTCATTAATCAAACGGAGACTGTAGTAAAAACAAAAAAAAATCAGAAGAAGACTAGGGCTATGAAGTAACTAGATAAGATGTCCAAGTGTGAAGTTTTAGTATTGAATACCAAAGTCAAGATCATTCATGGGATAGTATTTCTTACTTCTATGTATGGTTGTTAAAACTGGACAGTGAAGAAAACTGAGAGGAAGAAGATCAACTTATTTGAAATGTGGTGCTGGAGAAGAGGTCTACAGATACCATGGTCTACTAAAAAAGACAGATGAATGGGTCTTAGAGTAGCTCAGAAATCGACTCTCACTAAAAGCCAAGGTGACCAAACCGATCAGGCTGCTGTACTTGACACTTATCATGAGATGACATGATTCACCGGAAAAGACAATAAAGCAAAGTGGAAGGCAGTAGGAGAAGAGAATGATCATACTACATGTGGAATGATTCAGTCAAAGGAGCCACAGCCCTAAATTTGCAGGACCTGAGCAGGGCATTTGATGACTCTTGGAGGTCTGTCTCCATAGCATCACTATACCTTGAAGCAGACCTGATGGCAAATAACAACAAACATGAGTATGGAGGCAAGACCAGCAGTCAGGGCTCTGCTCTCTTCTTCCAAATATGAAGAATAACATTTGCATAGGACTACAGTAGGAGAAGCAGAGAGAGAATTACAGTTGCCCCTGTTTCTGGAAAACTCATCAGAAAACTAGCTTGCCATGACCAAAATGATGCCACAAGTGGGATAGCCACATTAACGGTAAGTTCAGACATGTAAATCATACAGGCACTGTATTGAAGGGGTGGGTCATGAAGTTCATTATTTGCCTTCAATACAACGTTTCCTTGTGGAAGTGGTGGAAGACTAGTAAAGGTAGAAGGATACATATGTACCTATGTCTTGATATAATTCCACAGTAGAGGAGGCACTTTAATAAAACAGAAAGGTGGAGAAGCATGAATGAGTATACACACGCGCGCACGTACACACACGTGCACACACACACATACAGAGAGAATGAGAGAGAGAGAGAGAGTGTGTTCCATATTTGCAGTCTTAACATCTTTCACGGCAATATCATCCACTTTGTCACATGTTTGAATGAATATTTGCATGACTCAGGGATGGTTGGATGCAGAGATCAGTTGGAAAGCTCTCTATGATCAGAACTTGAAGTGTGATCGTCTCAGTGCTGTCAAAATGTCTCTTAAAAGATAATCTGGGCCATGGTAGTTCAGATAGTTTGGACCCAAGCCGTACAGGGCTTTATAGCTCATGACCAGCCCTTTGAATTGTGTCTGGAAACTGACTAGAAGCCTCTGAAGCTGATGTAACAGAGGTGCAAAAGAGACAGACCGCACCACCAGCATCTATGGAAAGTGGTCAGTGATTTGGATCTGTGCCAGCAATTATATTTATAGGTTGCACACACAGGGAGGGAGCCAATGCACTCATGACAGGGGGACTGTGCCTCCAACGCACACACAGTATCAACACACAAGCAACATATACATACTTGCCCCTATCCCAACTGATCATCTCCAATTGCACAGCCAGAAGTGCCTCTGGTACTGCATGTTGCCAAGCATCCTTAGAGACATGATTTTGAATTCCCTTACACTCTTCACACCCAGTGTCTTGGAGTAAAACACACCAAGGGAAAGCATGAATGTCTGCCCTGCACAATTCTCACCAGGAATCAGAGGAAGAACACCTGAAGAGAGCATCTACTGCCCACCTAGTACAAGGACTCAACACCCACTGAGAGAGGAGCAAACTCTAAACTACCAGGGGAAAGAGCCAGGACATGTAACAAAGAAGGGCCCAGGCACACTGAGAGCATCCTTCAGTTAGTTACTGCATAAGGGACATCATTTGGAAACAGAAGGTGAGAACTAAAGATGCATTGAGGAAGAAGTCGAGAACATGACCAGAATCCTATGCTAGATGTTCCACTTTTCTCCCCTCGAATCACACAGCAGTGGAGGGGGAAGTCAGACAACATCTGGTAACTCTAACAGTCTTTTTCTTCAGTGAGTTTACTTCCTTCATGCCCACTGACTCCTCAGTCTTTTCTCTCCTACCATCACTGCCTATGTGAGAACAGTTATGCCAGCATAATGCACAAACAGGAACTCATGGCTAGCTACTTCTTGCATGGCTGAAAAAAAAACAACCAAAGCAAGAGGCCCCAATCAAGTATAGGATGAGAAAGAGAGGGGGGAAAGATAGAATCATAGAATCATAGAATCACAGAAACGTAGAGTTGGAAGAGACCACAGGGGCCATCCAGTCCAACCCCCTGCCATGCAGGAGCACCCTCAAAGCACTCCCGACAGATGGCCATCAAGCCTCTGCTTAAAAACCTCCAAGGAAGGAGACTCCACTACACTCTGAGGCAGCAGATTCCACTGCCGGACAGCCCTGACTGTCAGGAAGTTCTTCCTGAGGTTCAGGTGGAATCTCCTTTCCTGCAGCTTGAATCCATTGCTCCTTGTCCTGGTCTCTGGAGCAGCAGAAAACAAGCCCTCTCCCTCCTCTACGTGGCATCCCTTCAAATATTAAACATGGCTATCATGTCCCCTCTTAACCTTCTCTTCTGTAGACTAAACATACCCAGCTCTCTAAGTCCATCCTCATAGGGCATGGCTTCCAGGCCTCTCACCATTTTGGTCACCCTCCTCTGGACTTGCTCCAGCTTGTCAATATCCTTCTTGAATTGGGGTGCCCAGAACTGGACACAGTATTCAAGATGGGGTCTAACCAAAGCAGAGTAGAGTGGTATCAGTACCTCTCTCGATCTAGACACCATACTCCTATTGATGCAGCCAAGAATTGCATTGGCTTTCTTGGCTGCCGCATCACACTGCTGACTCATGTTCAGCTTGTGGTCTATGAAGACTCCTAGATCCCTTTCACACGTACTGCTATCCAGAATGTCTATTCAGTGGATGCTTTGAAAGCTATAGGTAATTTCTTTAGACTACAAATTCAGACCTGAGGAGAAGTCTTACTAAGTCTTGAGAAGGTTTGCAAAGCTAGTATTTCTGTAAGCTTTTAAACAATGTTTATTATTGCAGTTCAGGTTGCATTTCACAATATTAACATCTTGAGTGAACATGATAAGTGATAGGAATAAGCCAGAAAAAAGGAGTGTGTCTTAACATCTTGTATTACTGGTCCAGGATTATTCTACAGCAATGGAGTATAGCTGATGGAAGTAGTATGAACACTGTCTAAAGGATGAAAGATTCCTCAACCTAAAGAAACCTCAAGGATTTATCTGCAAGTCATACTAGAACAACAGATAAGAAAGTTTTGTTCAGATTTTTTTGGGTGAAAATTAAGCTTAACTAAGGTCAGAATCAATGTTGAGAGCCCATCATTCTAAAACAATCCTGGCAAATTAATTTTGAACAACACTAGGCAGCTTGTGTCCTTCCGAATGTTAATAGACTGTACTTCCCATTAGCTGTAGCTGGAAAGTTGCAATCCAAAAACAACTGGAAAACCATGAGTTGTCCACGATTGGTTTAGAAGAATTCACACTAAAAATGATATCACTTTGCCCTGATCTGAAGTCACAAAAGAAGGAGGCAGGAACTTGCATGGGATGGCAATTTTTTAAAAAAATCACACTTCAGAAGTATGTCTATGTCAAAACATATGGTGGCGATCTCATTTGGGTCATATCTCAGCCTTATGCTTTCTGCACAGCTCTGATAGTTCCCATGTCCAAAGGTAAGAGATATGCAACAATACTGGAACAATATTACGAAAACCATGGAAATATTACTGTAATTCCAGTCCTGGCCAGCCCTGCTGCTCGCTCAGTCCACTGTAAACAAGTTTCTTCTTGCCCTCTTCTGGCCATCAGGATTCTTACTTTAAATCCAGGATGAGAATCCTGTGCCTTCTGGAATTGTTGGACTTCATAATTCCTATCAACACTGATAACTGATAATACTGCTTCAGGCAGATCCAACAACATCTGGAGAGGCACAGTTCCTTCTCCCCCAAATATTTCAAGTTACAAGCTTCCATGTTACAAGCCACGTCCCCACCAGGTATGCCTTTACTTTTACCCTCTGGGGCACTGTGGCATTCCATACCTCAGACCCAGAAACTTTCGTGATAGACTAGACGAATAAAGAATTAAGAAAAGAAAAAGGACAACTGCCTTTATAAATTGAATACCCCAAATTTACCATTCTTCTTTTTCATCCCTTCTGAAACCCATTGGGTGATCTTGAGAAAGTCATGCTCTCTCATCCTTAGAGGAAGGCAAACCTCTTTCTGAACAAATCTTGCCAAGAAAACCCTGTGATAAGTTTACCTTAGGGTTGTCATAAGTCAAAACAATTTGAAGGCACACAACAATAAACATTCAGCAATTTGTGTCCAATAACAGTAAATCAAAATATAGTAACTGCAGGGAAGGGCAGCTGGCTGGGACAAGTAGAAATAAATATAAATGAGATTGATAGTCCTCATTTGATTTCTTCCATACCCTCAGTTATCCATCTCTTTCTCTGTGTGTGTGTGTGTGTGTGGGTGTCCGTGTCCCCTCTTCCAAAGGAAGGCAGGATTGAGGAATGTGTGGCATGCCGGACATTGTTGAACTACTATGAACTGGCTAGGGAGTCTGGACCAACAACATCTGGAATTGTTCCCATCCCTGCAATACACATTTCCCCTGCTTGAGCAGTCATCTTAAACTATTCACATAGCAATCTTCGACAGAACTTTAGTTTATTAGCCTCTCAAATCTGTCATCTACATAAATTATTTGGGGTGTGTGTGTACCATTTATGATGACATGATGTATCTGACCCTAACCCAAGCGCCTTACTTTCTGTTTTCTGACTCTTCTGACCTTCCATGTAGTATAGATGCTTCATTCTTCTTGCTGTTGCTAAGCAGCTGCTCTAGTAGCAGCTGCAACTTGGAAAGAAACCGATTTCCCAGGTGCTGTTTCAGCAAAATGGTGCCCCTTTCAATGATACTGCAGGTTAACCCAACTTGCAGAGTTGTGGGTAAACATGTAGCAGTCAGCTGTTGAACTACAACCCCCATCATCCCTATTCATTGGACATAATGAATGGAGTTGATGAGAGCTGTAGTCTGGTAAGTTGTACTCCCTCACCCATGGTCTGAAGTAAAGGTAGCAAAGACAATATAATAATGTATGAGCCAGCATGGTGTAGTTGTTTGAGCACTGAACTACAATCTGGAGACTAGAACTTGAATCCTTGCTTGGCCAGAGAAACCCACTTGGTGATCTTAGCAAGTCATAGGCCTTTTCCGCACGGGGGAATTAAAACGGTGCAGTGCGTCCTCAACGGAGGACATCTGCACCTTGGAGCAGACTAGGAGCAGACTACTTACCGGAGATCCACACCTCAGTCTGCTCCAAAATGACCCCAAGTGGTCCTCTAGTGTGTTTTTTAAAGACCGCAAAAAAACAGGTCTTTATTTTCCTGGAACATGCCATTGTGTTCCTGTTCCCTTGTGCAGATTCGCAGGCTTGCACCAATGCGAGCCTGCGATCTGCCGAGGGTGGGCTTTAGGCGTGGTGAGCTTTGTGGTTGGTCAGGACCCATGACCAACCAGAAGTCACCATTTTGGAAGCTGGAGCAGTGTGGATCTAAGACCACGCACTGCTCCGATTCACCCTGGACCGGACCGATGAGCCAGAAGATCCGGTGAGTAACAGCATGGAGCGATTCCCTCGCCTCGTGCAGAAATGGCCACACTCTCTCATCCTCAGAAGAAGACAAAGTCAACCTCTCCTGCAACAAATCTTGCCAAGAAAACCCTGTGACAGTTTTGCCTTAGGGTTGCCATAAGTTGGAAATGACTTGAAGGCACAGAACAACAAATAGTAGTATGCCTTCCAAAGTGTAGCACATCATCATGGGTAACAATCACAAATGGAGACATTTCACTAATGAACAGGGGTGCTCCTACTGTCTGGGCAGAGGGAGCACCACCCATCTGAATCCCAACATTCCTCCCACCCAAAGGGGTACAAAGTGTACTTAGACTTTGCAAGGGAGGAGGTTGGGGAGCAAACCAGAAGCTGTTGGCTCTGCCTCTGATGACCATCTTGCCTCTGATGGCTGGTGGCTCCCACCTCAGCAAGATGGTGGTGAATCTGCTCAATGTTAAAAAGGAGCTCTCCGAGGTGCTGAAACCATTTTGGGGCGAGTTCTGCACCTCGGAGAGTTTATTAAAACCCCAGGATTTTCTGCGCTGCTGCCACAATACGTGATGTGATTGGCTGTGGCTTCCACCTTCGGGTGCAGCACATTTGATCTCTTTATGGGAAGTAGTTTCCACAGATTCCACTGAAACACCTTGGACGTGCACCGACGCCATAGTTCGCTAGCGTTCCATTTGGGAAGCCTTCTTCTCTCTCTCTCTCTCTCTCACACACACATATATATAGAAAAGTCATCGGGGGATCTGGCAGCCCTCCAGTCACGGGAGACATATTTTGAACCGGCCCTGGGGAAAAAAAAAAATCACGCCACCCGCCCCCAGCGCATCTGCCGCGTGCAGAGTTCATTCCTAACTACCTTCCGATCCTGCGGAGGGACCGAGCTAGATCATGACTAGCGCTGCATACTGATCTCTCTCTCTTTTTTTTCTCCCCAAAAAAAGCAACTCCAGACTCGTAGCTGCGGGTGATCGCGACTGGCTCCATTGAGGAATTTCCCTTTCCCAGACCCGATGTATATAGTTCATATTTTCCCCAGTCGACAGCCTTCTGCAGCCTTCAGGCTCCCTCGCCCGGCCCACCCTATGCGCGTTTACTCGCAAGGAAGCCCGTTCGCCTTCGAGGGGCCTGACTCCAGCCTTCCGCCGAGGATCGCAGCCCCCCGCCGCTGACGTCGTGAGCCTCCCCTCCCTCCCCAGCGAATAAGATCGTGCGTGTCTTTGTGGTTAAATATAGCCTCCGCTCTGCCAGAGAGCTCCCAACTTTGGAGGAGAGAAGGGGAAGGCGGGGGGAAGGCGGCGGCGCCCTCACCTCACCCCACCCCGCCCCCCGCCCCCACCCTCCGCAGCCCCGGGCCCCCCTGCCGCTGGGAAGCGAGGGCGAGGGGCGCCAGGGCCGCCTTCCTCGCCCCGTCTCCCCACATCGAGGGGAGGGCGGCGGCTCCGGCCACCGGCTCCAGTCCCAGGGAGACGCGGCTGGGACCAGGGCCCTCTCCGCACTCGCCAGTTATAGCGCTATGATTCCACTTTCAACAGCCTACGGAATCCTAGGCTTTGCAGTCTGGCTCCGGCCCCTCCCGTCACTGCAAACCCCAGGATTCCACGGGATGTCGAAAGTGGAACAATAGCGCCCTACCAGGCTAGTGCGGAAAGGGCCGAGGGGGAAGAAAGAGGAGGGCCAGCCGGGTGGGGGACGGGGGCGCCCCTGGGAGGCTCCTGGGGGGGTTGTATTTCCTTCCCTTGGGGAAGCGCTGTGGGGGGCGAGGGGCGGGCGGGCGGGGGTGGGGGCTGCTCTTGGCCCCCGGGGCGGCGGCGGCGGCAGCAGCGCCTCCTTCCCTCCCGCTGCCGCTGCTTTGCGTGTCTCCTCCTCCTCCTCCCGCCGCCCTGGAATTGTGTAGTAGCCCTGAATTAGCATGTCACGTGTACGGCATGTGGAAATGAATCAGGGGCATGTGAGCAGAGCGGCTGAGGCGCGGGGGGGGACGGCGGGGGAGGGAGGGAGGACGCCTGTGTTTGCATCCAAGGATCTCCTCTCGCCCGGCGGTTGCGTAGGTGGCTCGCTCCCCCCTCCCTCCCGCGGCTGCCTCCAGCGCTCCACTCCCCCCCTCCCTCCAGCTTCCATCTGGTCGTCCTTCCCCCCTCCCCCGATCCTCTCCCCCCTCCCCGGTTTGCTCTGCCAGCTCCGAGCCAGCCAGCCAGCCAGCCAGCGACGCGGTGGGTGCCTTGCCTTGCCGCCTGCCGCTCGCTCAGCCCGGCAGACTCCCTGCGCCTCCCGCCGCGGAGGGAGGACGGGGTGCCGTTCTCGTCCCCCACCCACACCCCCCCTTGCCTCAGCCGGCCGCGCTCGAGCCCCCTCCTCGCCGGCGCGGGTGTAGAACCTCCCAAGGCAGCCTTTCAACACCGGGGCGTAGCCGGAGACCGAAAAGGAGAGGCTGCAAAAGGCAGGGACGTCATTGGGAGTTTTACGGAGGGGGGGGCGCCCCTCCCGAAACTGCAAACCCCAGGATTCCAGAGGATGTTGCAAGTGGAATCATCGCGCTATAACAGGCTAGTGCGGAACAGGCCTTAAATCTTGGGAAAGCCAGGCTCAAAATCTCTGTTCTAGCTGTAATCATGAGTGACTTCACCAAAGCTTGGCTATGGGTGGCTGGGAGGCTAAAATGCTGCATAGGGTGGGGAAGAATGGAAAGAGGTCATGCTGTGTTCTAAAAAGCTGTAAAACCCAAAGGAATATACATAATATACAAAAAAGCAAACTCTGGTGCTGAGTTATGATGAAATAAAATCTACTTCATTCCCCCCCCCACCATGGAAAGTTATTCCAGCCAAGGGTCTGCACACAAAAACTCAATAAATCTCTCTTTCCTTATCTTCTGGTCTCTGAGTCTCAAAATTCCTGCAACAATGACAGGTAAGTCACCAAAATGTAGATAACAGAGAAATAAGAGGGGCAGGTGGAGATGTTAGTCTCTTGGGGAATGGCAAGGTTTGCAGAAGTAAAACTTCTTAGAAAGAAAGATAGAAATGTTACTGGGGGGAAAAACATGACACCCCAAGAAAAACAAACCTAAAGACTGCCTGGAGACTTGGTGTGCTCAGTGGGCCCATAATGTTGAAAGGGGAGGGAAGGAGAATGGAGGCTGGGGAAACAGAGTCAGTTGCTCTGTAGGGCTGAGTTGTAGGAACACTGAACAGAACCACTTCATATTGTTGCAGGTTCCGGTCATATTTCCATCTATATTCAGTCTTAAGTCTGCCCTAGCATGAAAGAGACCTACTCTCTGAATAGACCTGCATGCAGGTGATGGTGGGGTTTCTTTCCTGCACAAATGGCCAATACCTAACACATGTTTTGGGGTTCAAGTCGCAGCTTTTTCCATCCTGCTGACCCAGCTGCCTGTGTCTGAAAGACAAGTGGAGATGGATGAAAAAAAAGTTGACAACCTGCTTTTTGAAACTTGTGGTGATTACTACAGTCAAAACCAGATTAAGGTGAATGGGGACCTGGATAGTTTTCAAACCAAGGGCCTCTTTCTGCATGGGTGCAAGTAATCCTATTTGAGTGCCCGTTTGACACTTAAGCTAATAAGGCCCACTAGTGCTGCTAGAACTGTTCCTGGGCAGGAGCAAACCCCTTAGAGACTCAAGGGCAAGGGGACTCTGGCCATCTGCCCTCTCTGTGTCCCAGCTGCAATGACTGAAGCTAGAGTCCCCAATACAGCTTGCTTAGTGTGTCATCTGCTGCTTTACTTACTTCACAGCTTGGAAACTTGCCTGTATCCAACTGGTGGTTCCAACTAAAGTAGACCCACTGGATCAATGCCATTTATATGTGTTGGTTGAACATTTAGCAACTGACTCAATGGATCAATTCTAGCTGATTATCAATAGGATGTAGGACAAAATCCACCATGCCTTTTTCTACATGGAAGATGGAACATGGGATCAAGTGGGCTTTCATAGAGTGCAGACAACAAGCCAGCAACTTTCTGTAATGCCCTTCCACTTGAGACAAGGTGATTATGATTTGTGTAAATATAATCTGGAATGCTGATGTAACCGTTATTCTGGGAGATTGTGAATGAGCCGGTAGTCAATCAAAGTTCCTATATTCTTGATTCTATTCAGACTTTCCTCTGCAAAAAACATATAAAATAGTTGAAGTAGACAAATTATGGTAGCACGTGCTTTAGTAAATGAGAATTCTCCCCTGCTTCTCTCTTTGTGTCGTCATTCCTACTCCTGGGACCCATCCACACTACAGAATCATAGCACTGTTATTCCTCTTAGACTGCCATGGTTGTCTCCTATGGAATCCTGGGATTTGAAGTTTGGGGAGGGGTAGTTAGAATGTCCAGCCAGACAGCTTTAGTGCTTCAAACAGTTCCAGGATTCCATAAAATGGAACTATGGCATTTGAAGTGAAATAATAGTGCTATGATTGTGTAATGTTAATGGGCCCCTGATGCGTTTGTATCTGGGAAGGTGTTGGGCTGATCAGGCTAATAGTAGTACATCTGCATTTATACACTGCTCTGAGATTTTGTGATATAGGTAGACATATAAATATTTCAATAAAGAAATGTCTAAATAAATAAATAAATAAATAAATAAATAAATAAATAGTCTATCTACAAATGGAGAGAGCAACCATTGGTATTCATTTTTGTTGCCATCATGATCTACCTGTGAGGTTCTTGAGTCATCTTGAACTTGGGTTTTGGAACTGAGTGGAGGAAGCAAGAGCTGACTGGAAATGGAATACCCTTGTGGCAGCAGTAAAATAAAGATGTGACATATTAACCTTTGACAGCTTGGCACGCATCAGATGTTTTATATGACAGCTCTCACCAGTCCCAGTCAGAATGAATAGTAGTCCTGGCTGGGGATGGTGGGAGTTGTTCAGCACACCTGGACATGTCCAGTTGGATATGTGTCTCTTATGTAGTATAAAGTTGTGTGTGTGTGTTTGTGATTATCCAGTAGTAATAAACATATTACTCATATATAAGTTTACCCTGTATTAATTCATAAGCATGTTATATAGTGCATACAGTGAAAAGACTTCACAGCTCAAGCACACATTTCTAAAATGAACAAGCACTGATGATGTGCCACACCAGGGATAGTCCCGTTGAGAAGTTGTATTATTTGACATGAAAGCCTTCCCTTTGATTTTTGACATGGGAAGTTCTGAGAGTTGCTTGCTAGTGAAGGCCCTCCCTCCATCCCAACTGCCACTGCCCTGGAATCAGATGGAGGGAAGAGGAGGCAGGCACAGCTTCACTATGCCTAAGCCCAGAAGCAGATGAAAGGCCCTCCTTCTATCCTAACTGTCACTGCTGTGCCCTCAGAGGGAGAGAAGAGGCAATATCTGCTCAAATTAGTCTCTTCCCACACTGTCATTCCCTTCTCCTTTTGTGTCATATTTTTATTTAGATTGTAAGCTTGAGGACAGACAATAGTTTTGTTCTTCTTGTACAACACCATGTACAGTGATGGCACTGTATAAATAAATTATAATACTAGTGAAGACACTTTGCCCATGCTCAGTGGCACACTTTTTTTAAAAAAAAACTACTGCATCACATGTCACAGAGCATTATAGATTTGTTTCTTCTGCTCCTGGTGCTCCAAGCAGGTTCTGGATGGAAGTACCCACCGGTCCAAAGGCACAAGGATAGAATACATTTTGCATGCAGAAATTCCAGGGGCAGTCCTAATTGATCACACTTTACAAAAGGAAGATGGGGCCTAAATCCTACTATTAGTCCTGAATAGAATAGACTTGCTGAATCAATAGATTTGCCTACATATTGACTCATCGTTCACTAATTGATTCAATGGGTCTACTGTAGTCCTGAATAATCAACAGGATTCTGACTAGGATTTGGGGTGAGGAGGTCTGGGAGCAACTCTGGTGGTATCACCAGTCAGAACAGTAAAAAATGGAGTACATGATCCAATGAGCTGACAATTCAGCGAGGCATCATAGGTTCATACAAATCGAGAGGACTCAACCTGCTGTCCCAATGGTGCATGTGCCCCCTCCAAGCCTTGAGTGTTGACTGTGGAAGGGATTCTTGACAGCGATTGCCTCTGCTTCTGAATTCCCACTGATTTGGTCTTTCATCTGCTGCTAACAGGGAGGAAGAGGGGATTATTAGGAGGGGATGGAGCAATCACTGGGAAGAGGCTGTCAGTTCTGCCCCAGTGAAGGGAAAAAAAATCTGTGATGCTTGTGGGACTGCAAGTGCACCCTCAAACTAACATCACATGTGGCTTTGGGCACCCAAAAGCTGTGCTCCCTGATAAAATTAATTCTACATCTATATATCAAAAAGATGAAGACACTTTATAGGCATAGCTTCCTTGACACAGGGTTTGCAAAACACTCCCACCATGCCCTTCTTTACACAAAGCAGGAACGGCAGCCCCAGATTCCCCTTTCCTTGTGCCATAACCACACTGAGACCTGCAGGTGATAGGAGGGACTGTTTTCCCTAAGTCTAAATTTCCAGCAACTGGCCGCCCTCACCTGGCTTGGGCGTTGCCCTGGCTTAAAAGAAAGCAGACAAACACCATTGGCAAAGTCCTGCCATCAGCCCAAGCCAGTCAATGGATCAGATCTCCCCGCCTTCCCACTACCCCACCCATCCATACCATCAGACAAAAAGACACAGGAGGCTGGAAAGAGGTCCAGGCAGCCGCAGGTTGGGAGGAAAGCCATAAAAAGGGGGAGAAGGACTTCTAAGGCGTGGGATGCAGCTCCAGAATCAGGATACAACCTTGTGTGAGAGGCAGTGGAAAGGAGAGTCAGGCAGAACGCGGGAAAGAAGAGAACAGTGAAGGGCTGGGAGTGAATGAGACAAGAGAGTCATTCATGACAACGTTTGAATGAACATGGAGCCGGATTGTCCGCTGCTTCCGTGCCCTCCCTTTTCACGCCAGGTCTTTGCGCTTTGCTGTGTTTTCTCTCTCCCTGGCTCTTCCTGGCACCTCTTCCCACCAGGTGTCTGCTTCTGCCCTTCTCCCCAATTTCGATCAGGGCTGCGCCCAGCTCTCCCCCTATTTTGCGCACCCCCCAACCCATGTCCCCAGAAGCCCTCCTCCACCACCCCGCCCGCCGCCGCCACCGCCGCCGCCGCCCTAGGCGGGTGATGCCATATTCTTGCAATGTTGATGAAAAGGTGCAGCCACTTGCAAAAGGAAGAGAAGGAGGGAAGGTGAGGGGGGATAGGTTTATAAATAGCTCAGTAAACGCTCTTCTCATTGACATGGCTTGGACAGAGCATGGAAAAACAAACAGAGGAAACTCCATCTAACAAACTCGCATCTCAATAATGCCATAGCACATTCCTCCTACTAAATAATAACAGATTTTCCATGAAGGTGTGGATAATACCCAAGAAGAGAACAGGAACCAAAACAAATTATACACACCCAGTGGAGGTCAATATTTTGGTCCCCCTCAGTCCTCTCCTTGTAGTAGATAGGCACACAAAGACTATCTATATTTAGAGGAAGGTATATTTTTAATACTGGAAAACAGACCTTGCTTCCATTAATAACACAGTGGAACACATTCACTGTGGCAGCTCTGTCTGAGAGTTGTGGATGTTGCTTTAGTGAGGTAAAGAGGCCGGTGAAATAAAGAACAAGGCAGAACAGAAAGCAAATATTTTGAAACACAGATATCAACTAGCTTCAACTTGTAATCATGGGGATATTTAAAAAAAAATCCAGGCTGTTTGCTTTTGACACCGATTCACTTCCAAGCAAGAACTATTTATTTCACTGGAATGTATGAGGCTTTCAAATGACACATACAATTGTACTTTTAAGTTTTTTTTCCATAAATAGGTGCTTTACTATATATATATATATATATATATATATATATATATATAGTAAATATAAATAATGTATTTAAGGTTTATTACCAGCAAAGTCAGGAGAAGATTACTTAAGATAGGAATTATGTTGGCAGGACTGTGTGTGGGGGAAAAGGTTTATTTGATTTTTGAACACATGCAAATTCTGGAAAGGAAGAACAATGCTTTGAATGGGACATGAGGTCAACAGGGGATTTTTGTGACTTTTCTAAATAATAGGACCTTTCTGCACAACGATGGCCATTTCCACACTATTATAGTGTGATTATTCAACTTTGAACATTCTGTGGAATCCTGGGGTTTGCAGTTTCGGGAGGGGCCAGATGTTTTTGAGCATGGTAGCTCTGCTATTGTGTTCACAATTTTCCATCAGCCAAACTATATGGTATTGTCTGGGAAAACTGGATCATTGCTCCATCTACCATTTCCAGTGCTCTTATTAGTGCCATGTGGCATATAAGTATCCAAGTGTCATGGACCTGCCAGATAACACAGATGTTGATTATTTGTGGTCAGCAATACACAGTGACTTTCTGCTGTTTCCCATGATTCTTTATAATTAATGGATGAAAAAAAAAGGCTTAGAGTTTTCCCCCAGTTCCTCCTGTATTAGTTACATGTGAGCGTGTTCTGGGAAACAGGTGTTCTGGGAAAAAGGCTGTGATATTCTACCCCTGCAACATTACATTATTATAGTGCTATGCAGCAACAGCAATGTCCTTTTGTTTCATGAGCCTTTCAAATTTAGGTCTATGAATTCTGCCCACTCTTTTTCTACTGCTGGAGCATAGCACATAATGCACTTGTTTTATTTAGAGCAATAGATGCGTTACTTTTCTTTTCTATAGTGAGGTATCCAACATCTGTTATATCATGTTACTGGCACTGGATCGGAGATAGTGGGAAAGGATCACAATAGGAAAATCTTTTTATTGCCTTACCAGGATGAGGGAAATGGTATTTTGAAAAATACTAGAAAATCTAAAAATGAACACCAAATTAAGAGTCCTGAGAGTATCAACTTTTACTCATTCTTACTCCATTTGCCAGCAGGAGAGCTCTTTGGATCTTCAATAGGCTTTTGAGTCCTTCCCCTCCCCATCAGCTAGAAGCCTGAGCTCAGCCAGAGAGTTTCCAGCTTTGTTCTTACACCTGGAATAATAAGAACAAAAATAGCAAGCTCATCCTTTGATAGGTTATGTCCAAATTCTCAGTAACCCTTCTGTCCAATGAGGAAGAATTTGGGAGCCTGGACTTTGGATAATGGCCACCTAGGAGCAGAGCTTGCCAAATATACCATTGCAAGGCTTCCCTTCAGCTTCCCAGCCCACATGTCTGGTTCCTTGAAAAACCAGATTCCAAAGAGCTTCTTTTGGCTTACATTCAATATATGGCAAGATATTTTTTGAGAAAGGCACTTCGTGGTGGTGCTTGAAGCCAGTCATGAGCATTCAGCCCTTTGCTGAGTTTGAGCTGTGTTTAGACTTGTGAACCCAACTAAAAAAGCAGAAGTTGCCATAGAGGCCTTCAGCATACAGAATTATGGTGAGGTGGCTGCTCTCCAAACTGTCATGAAGGCCCTTCTACTGGACCTTTTTTGGGCCCACTCCCTCTACAGAATTATAACCCTGTTACTGCACTATAACTGCTATGGTTATATCTTATAGGATCCTGGACTTGTCAGTATAGGGAGGGACAATTAGAATTCTCAGTCACAGAATCCTCCAGTGATTTACCAAACAACAAACTCCCAGACTTCACGCATCTGATGAAGTAGACTTAAGTCTGTGAAAGCTCATGCTATCAACTTTTTTCTCTAAGTTAGTCTCAAAGGCACTACAAGATCCCTTTGCATACTGATCCACACTAACATGACTGTGGCCATTTCCGCACCAGACTGTTGTAGCACTATGATTCCACTTTCAACATCCTATGGAATCTGGGGTTTGCAGTTTCGGGAGGGGCCACCTGGCCCCTCCTGAAACTGCAAACCCCAGCATTCCATAGGATGTTGAAAGTGGAATCATAGCGCTATAACAGCCTAATGTGGAAATTGCCTGTATCTTTTAATTCTACATGTATTTAGTCAGAAGTTCCTTTGAGTTCTATATGGGACCTACTGTTCAGCATGTGGGGATCCAATGGATTGTTCTGCCAAGTTGCAGTCCCAAACAGACCAAAGAGTGGAACTTTGAAAAGTTACTTTTCAGGACTCCATCTCCAAGAATTAAGTCCTAGAGGCCATGCTGGCTTGGGGATTTTGGAACCCGTGATTCAAAATGGTAAGGAAGTAAGCCCTATTGAATAAAATGGAACTTTTGAGTAAACGTGAATAGGCTTATGTTAAAACATTTTTCATCTGGAACTTTGAAACCAGTAAAACAATTTATTTTTTCTGTGACTGTTATGTAAAGATTATTGAAAACATGTATTTTATTCATAGCATATTTTTGCTTGTGTTTTGTTATTTGTTAAACCTGTTTTAAATATACTAAAATGAATTTACACTTTTGGGGATCAGAGAGATTTTCAACTGTTTCTATTACGAATCTATGTTCTGTGCATTTTTTTTTTAATGACTGCAAGTCAAATAAAACATGATATATTCATTTAGTTACGTTAGCCTTCTCCAATTTGCTGCTTCCTAGGCATATTGAACAATATGTTCCATCATCCTCAGCCACATCTAAAACATGCTGGCTGGGAATTATAAGAGTTGTGGGCCAGGCAAAAATAGACAAGTTCCACACAAGAAATAACTGTGGAAACACTAGATTTCAACTGACCACTAATTTATGTTGTAAACTTATCTTGTGAGTCTTTCTTCCTGGAATGCTGCCCCCACACCTCTTTACGTAATTATGTTATATGACTGAATTGATTCAGCACACAGAGAAACATATGTCTTCCCCACTAGTCCTTATAGAGTCAGTAGCCCAGCCACCTTAACAGCTGTCCTTGACCAGTTGTTCTTGTTGCTGTTGTGTGCCTTCAAGCCATTTCTCATTTACAGTGACCCGAAGGCAAACCTATCTTGGGGTTATCTGGGGCTGAGGGTGTGTGATGCAAGGTCCATCTCCAAATGGGAATCCAATCCTGTTCTCTAGGGTCATAATTGGACCACTACACCATGCTGGCTCTTCCCTGGTCAGTTACCTTTTTAAAATTCTACAATATTACCTTTTTTCTGAGAATCTAATGTTACATACCTTTAGCCAAAGCTATAAACATGACTGAAGATAGGCGGGTACAAAGCACTGGATATGTGGGTTTGTCCTTGAAGACAGCTTGAAGTTTTCCAATTAGTACACCATTTGGTTGCCATAACTTTAACTACACTGGTGGGTTGGTCCACATTATCCCAGTATTAAAAGAATTGTATGGGTTGCCTAGTTGTTTCCAGAACCAATGACTGAAAGAGACTTTTTCCCACACTGGTCTGATGCCAGAGATGAGAATTACCCTCGTGGTCATTCCTTCCTGAACTCTTGGTGTTGTTTTAAGCTTCAACTTATACTGACCCTATGAACGAGAGGCCTCTGTGAATCTCAGTCATCAATAGTCTTATCGCATAAACTGAGGGTCATGCCTTCCCTGATTGACTTAATCCATCATTAATGTGGTCTTCCTCTTTTTTTACTGCTTTGTAGTTTGCTGACCTATATCACCTTTTCCAATCAGTCATTTGTCGCACAATATGTCCAAAGTATGATAGTCTCAGTATAGTCATTCTGGCTAAATTCTACTGAGAATTTAGGCATGATTTGGCCTAGGACTCATTTATTTGTCTTTTAGGCAGTCTACGGTATATGCAGAACTCTCCTCCAGCAACACATTACAAATTAGTTGATTATCTTCCTCCCATCTTTTTTTCACTGTCCAGCTTTCACAATCAACCAAATATTTAAAAAAAAATAACTGCAAAATATATAGCACAAATCAATGTAATTGCGAAAACATAATTGTAGAAAGAAAACAGTGAACTGAAACAATCATACATAGAGATTGGAAATACTATGGCATGGATGATTCTGACTTTGGAATTTAATGATATATCTTTACACTTGAGGATACCATCTAGAGTTTTCATGTTGCCTGTCTTAGCCTTCTTCTGATTTTCTGATTGCAGTCTCCATTTTGATTAATGACTGAACCTAGGTATAGAAAATTGTTAACTATTTTGATGTCTTCATCACTCACTTTTAAAGTTAATCTATGGTCATTATTTTTGTTTTCTTAATATTAAGCTGTAACCCCCCTTTTGTACTTTCTTTCTTGGATAGGGTTTTTGGCTGAAAAACAAATTAGGCTGAAAATAAATTGTATTAGGATCATTTTGGTTTGTAAATACTGTTTTGCCCCTTCACGC